>CM068583.1:26781840-28051840 GCA_035048485.1 Pteria penguin
AGGGGTCCCAAGTGTCATTCCCCACATTCTACAAGTAAGTATCATTATTTGAAATACCGGTATCCATGGACTTCTTGCCCCCACCCCAAAAGTAATTGGTATGAAAAGTCCATGTGGGAGTTTGGCTGACATTAGTACATTAGTGTTTGCATCCAAGCACCAAGGAAATTTTACCTTCATTGATTATACCTCTTGTTTGATTTGTTTATGGTAAGAATTCTATAAGGTAAATTTCTTGTGACAAGACCCTTTAATAAGCACCAAATGTTCAGCTTCCTATCAAGCTATGTTGACTACTCTTCTTTACTGTCTTGTCATGAAGGAATGAATTATTGCATGTGTCAACTTTGTTGCCGCAAGGGGGGGGGGGAGTATTTGTCCCATTAAGACAGCTCTAGTTAACTACTGTACTTGGCTGAAACACTACTGTAGAAGTATTTTGGATTTTTTGATCTTTTGATTGTCATTATTGAGGAAATATAAACAGTATGGTTAATACATTATTTAAATGAAATCAGTGTAGGTATAATATTATGTATGTAACAGGAGGCCATAGAATCCAGTTTCCCCTGCAGAATTTACCTGACAAAAGTAATGGCTGAATTTGATTGTGATGCATTCTTCCCAGAATTAGATGAAAATGAATTCAAACAAATAGAGAAGTAAGTCTTGTATGCCTTATTAAGGATGTATATGAATCTTAATGTATTTTATTAATATGGTTTGAATACGCGAGTTTTGAGATACCAATCTGGACTGACATTTTTCGAATTTTACGCGCTCCTCGTGGCAAAGGTGGGACATGTTCACATCTGTCTCTGTGTAAAGTTAATGACCCGCTCTGTTTAAATGCTAATAAATTAACAACTACATGAAGGATAGTAATGTTTGTATCATCAAATAGATTTAAGAAATAAGACCGAGAGCTATTGGTTTCATGAGTGAACTTTCTTTATTTTTTGGGGGTGGTTTACATCTTCAGTACAGTGGCTCATGGCAGAAAGTTGGCTTCTACAAAGAATTATAAAAATTATTAGGGAAAATTTAATACATGAACATCTAGAATACTTCATTTTGACAATGCTCAACAAATTAGTGTTGGTAGTTTCAATGAAAAATTCCTTATAATTCACAATTACCGAGATATCCTTTACCATAACAGCCAGAGGTGTCCCACCTTTACTTCAACTTGTGTCTCAAGGAGTACGTAAAAACTGAAAATTGACGGTCTGGCTTTGTATTTCGATACTGATGTATTGCTGTGATAGGTAATGTTTTATCCATGTACTGTAATTTGTCCTGCTATGTGTCAGATCAATAGATCGGGGGCATATTGTTTTTTGTCCTGTCTGTTGTCAACTTTAACATTGGCTATAACTTTTGAACCGTGAGTGATAGAGACTTCATACTTGACATGCTTACTCAACTGATGAAGCCATTTCAATTGACACCAAGGTCGATGACCTTTTGATCTTGACAATGACCTTCACACTAAAAATAATTTTTTTGGACTTCACAAACACAGCTTGTTGCAACTAAATTGTCTACAGTAAGTAGTGAATGCTTTTGTTACTCATCAAGATTATGCAATGCACTAGTACTCCAGTAGCATATTGCCTTTCAGTGGTTTTTTTTTTCTTTAAATATGGTTCATTATAAGGACATTTCCCAATGAAAATTTCATTGATTTTTCCCAAAATTTGTCTAAATTTTTCCCATACATTGCTCTTTTAGCATTAGGCAAATAGGACCAAAAATTCCCAATTGCAAAGGTACAGGCACCTTTAAAAAAACTGACAAAAAATACTGTGTGTTTTAAGTCAGGTTTCAAATTTTGCCTAGGGAAAATAGGAATGTCTGCCTGCTGAAGGTCAGTATTAGGGTCTGCCAGAGTACCTGCTGAAGGTCAGCAAGAAGATCTGCCAGTATATCTGCTAAGGATTTTTAGAAAGATGTACCTGAGTAGCTACTGAGGGACAGTAGGACGGCATCCCTGTGTATGTGCTTAGGGACAGTAGGAGGGTTTCCCCGAGTACCTGCTGAGGGACAATAGAAGGGTCTTCTAAGTACTTTCTAAGGGACAGTAGGAGGGTCTACCTGAGTACATGCTGAGTGTCAGTAAGAGGATCTACCTGAGTACCTGCTGGGGGACAGTAGAAGAGTTTCCCTGAGTACCTGCTGAGGGACAATAGAAGGGTCCACCTCAGTACCTGCTGAGGGACTATAGAAGGGTCCACCTCAGTACCTGCTGAGGGACACTAGAAGAGTCTCCCTGAGTACCTGCTGAGGGACTGTAGAAGGATCCACCTGAGTCCTTGCTGAGGGACATTAGAAGTCTTCCTAAGTACTTTCTAAGGGACATTAGGAGGATCTACCTGAGTACATGCTGAGTGTCAGTAAGAGGATCTACCTGAGTACCTGCTGGGGGACAGTAGGAAGGTCTACCTGATTATATTTCTAAAAATTCTTTTCAAAGGTGCCTGTACCTTTTCATTTGGGAATTTTTATAAACCGCCCATGAAGTAGTGGAGTATACTGGAATCATTGTCTGTCCGACAAATTGGTTTTCCCAACTTTCTTCTCACATGCTTTGACATATTTAACTGAAACTTGGTATATAACTTTGATGTGATGATCTACAAATCAAGCTTTAATTTTGTTGCAATTGACCAACTTTTCCAAGAGTTATAAAATTCATTTTCTGGATTTTTTTTCTTGCGTGCTTTTACATACTGAACTGAAACTTGGTATATAACTTCAATGTGATGATCTACAGATCAAGTTTCACTTTTGTCGCAATTGGCCCACTTTTCCAAGAGTTATTGCCCTTTGACCAAAATTCATTTTCCAGACTTTTTTCTCACTTGCTTTTATATATTTAACTGAAACTAAGTATATGACGAGTTTTGACAAGATCCTTTAATAAGCATCAAATCTTCAGCTACCTACCAAGCTATGTTTACTATTCTTCTTTACTGTCTTGTTATAAAGGGATGAATTATTGCATTTTTCAACTTTGTTGCCGCAGGGATATTTGTCCCATTAGGACAGCTCTAGTTTGTCCCATTTGCAAAATGCTAAAAGATCAATGTTTAGGAAAAATTTAGACAAATTTTGGCAAAAAATTAATGAAATTTCATTGGGAAGGGTCCTTATAACTGACCTGATTTGAAGAAAAAAACATTGAGTACCTGCTGAGGGACAGTAGCAGGGTCAACCTAAGTACCTGCTGAGGGACAGTAGGAGGGTCTTCCTGAGTACCTGCTGAAGGACAAAAGGAAGGTCTACTTGAGTACTTGCTGAGGGACATTTGAAGGGTCTACCTGAGTACTTGCTGAGGGACAATAGAAAGGTCTGCCAGAGTACCTGCTGAGAGACAGTAGTTGGTCTCCCAGAGTACTTGCTGAGGGACAGTAGGAAGATCTATCTTAGTACCTGCTGAGGGACACTAGGATGCTCTCCCTGAGTACCTGCTGAGGGATAGTAGTATGGTCTCCTGAGTACCTGCTGAGGGACTGTAGAAAGGTCTACATGAGTACTTGCTGAGGAACATTAGAAGGGTCTCTCTGAGAACTTGCTGAGGGACAACAGGAAGATCTGAGTACCTGCTGTTGGACAGTAGGAGGGTCTACCTGAGTACCTGTTGTGGGACAGTAGGAAGGTCTCCCTGAGTACCTGCTGAAGAACAATAGAAGGGTGTTCCTCTGTACCTGCTGAGGGACAGCACAAGGGTCTACCTGAGTACTTGCTGAGGGACAGTTAGAAGGTCTAGCGGAGTACCTGCTAAGGGACAGCAGGGAAGTCTACCTGAGTACCTGCTGAAGGACAGTAGACGAGTCTGCCTGAGTACATGCTTGATGGACAAGTAAGACAGTCTACTTGAGTACCTGCTGCGGGATAGTAGGTGGGTCTACTTGAGTACCTGCTGAGTGTCGTTAGGAATAACTGCTGAGGGACAGTAAGAGTGTCTACCTGAGTAGCCTGCTGTGGGTGAGTTGGACAGTCTACCTGAGTAACCTGCTGGGGGACAGTAGGAGGTTCTATTTAAGTATCCTCTGAGGGACGGTAGAAAGGTCTACCTGAGTACCTGTTGAGGGACAGTGGGAGAGTTTAGCTGAGTATCTACTGAGGGACAGTAGGAAGGTCTACTTGAGTACCTGCTGGGGGACAGTAGGAAGGTCTACCTGAGTACCTACTGGGGGACTATCACTGCTGTCAGTAGGAAGGTCTGCCAGTGTGTTTGCCAAAGAATGTCGGAGATTTTGTTGCTGCCAGGGGCTTAGTGTTTCATAAACACTTTAAATTTTTTGAAAGGATTATCTAGTTTCCATCTCCATAAATGTCTAGTCTCAGTCTTAACGGAAATTAATCATGGTGTTTCACAAAACAATTGACAATCAAAATTTAGAATCAAGAAGGATTTTAATGCATGTAGTCTAATCTTGATTTAACTTTGTCTCATCTAAAAAGAATGAACTAATGGGCCTGGATAATACAGTCATAAAAATAAATAAATATATTCATATATATATATAAACTTAAGATGAAGTAAAAGAAATCTTTGTATATTATGCATGTACAAAAAGGCTTTCTGTATTATAGTTCTGAACTTTCACATTTTGTTTTGTTATTGTAGTTTGAATGAAGTTCCTTCAGAAGTGATGACAGAAAATGAAATCAACTTTAGATTTGAAGTTTTTGAGAAGGTATCATGACATTTGAAGAAGAATTGGAATTGGAAAACTTTAATCTCTGTTTCATATTTCTGTTATTCATATTGTCTTGTGCTTTGTTGAAATCCACAATGTGTTCTTAATTTTGCTTACATGTAGCTCACTTCGATAAAGCAGAATGGGGTTTATGCTGTTACCTTGGTTGTCAGTATTCCTAACCATGTCTTGTTAGGAAGTTTGGGATAGTTCAGTATTCGACAGAATATAAATGCGACAATGACCCTTAATGTGCAGCAGTGATTCATCTTAGAATTCTGAGTTGAATGCATGTATCAGATAGTGCATTTGATAGATTTGACGTACATGTAATACACCAGTGACATGGTAAATAAGTTAGAGGTAGCTCATTATTGAACAGTATTAAACTGACTCATGCTTTATATTTTGAGATTTAAAAGTAGAGGATAGCAGTAAATGTAAACACTCCTCATCTGCTGCCATCTGTAGTGATAAGTACAGTGAAATAGGAAATTCAGTTGTTGTCCAAATCATTCATGGCCAAAGTTTACTGCCATTGAAAGTCAATAGCTGTCATCAATGTGAGCTACATGTATGCAGTCTTGGAATATGCTGTTTTTCCATTTTCGTAATTACCATGTATAATTTGTCCTCTGGCTTTTGATTAAAACTAATGTTTTGTGTGTTTTGTAGTAAAACAATATCAGCTTATATATGTTATCATTCTTTTCATTTTAGACTCACTGGAATCAAAACTTATTACTCATTAATTATGATGGTACATTGCCTGTTCTATGTAAACTCTTTACTGGGGTTTCTCACATACAGCTGCAGATGTTCCTAAATTTGTATTTAAGTTTGTGATCTTTATGTACCACAAAGGAAGTAAACGAGATTTTAATAAGGTAGTGGTTATTGCTTTTAAATGAAAATGTCTCAAAAAAGGAATGAATTAGCTTTAGTTGAAATAATTGTCTACTCAGGTACTGCATATTTGGTTCAGTATCCTTATGACATGTAGTGTATCTGTTTTATGAAAAGGCATTTCTATTTTATTTATACCTGTGCAAACAAAGGTCAAGGTCATGATAGACACAATAAGTAAAACATTGTCCAGGCCATAACTTCTTCCCCTGTGCATGGATTTCAATAATATTTCTCAGAATTGTTGCTTAGGACCCAAGAGTGTGTCATGACTTGAAATCAAGGTCATAGGTCAAAGGTCAAGGTCAAAATAGACACAATAAGTAAAACCTTGTCCGGGCCATAACTTCTCACCCTGTACACAGATTTCAATAATACTTCACAGAATTGTTGCTTAGAATTCAAGGGTGTGTCATGACCTTGAGCCAAGGTCACAGGGCAAAGATCAGGGTCACAATAGACACAATTGATATGAATTATTGCATGTTTCAACTTTGTTGCCACGGGGGGTATTTGTCCCGTTATGACTGCTCTAGTTGACACTGTTCAAGGACTGATATTATTTACACTGGCTTATAACTACAGTTCACAATGATTTCATATTGGTATTTAGCATCCTTAAGAAATGTATTAAAAGAAATTACTGAATATTTGATCCTGACATATAGGGTGGTGCTTTTAACATACACGCTTCATAAGCGGGTGCCCTAAAGTAATCACTCTGTCTGTCTGTCTATCCGTCAGGAAAAACTTTGGCATTGGCCGTGTCTAATACACTGTCACAGGTAGAGTTTTCATATTTGGCGTGAGTGTTCCTTATGCCTTATGACAAGACTTTTCTGATGGTACCAAAAGTTTTGATTATGTGACCTTGACAGTGACCTTTGATCTGCATTTGAACCATAACATTAACATTAACCATAACTATTCAGTATTGAACCATAAGAAGTAGGGCTTTCATATTTGGCAATATTGACCATAACTATTGGACCATTAAAAGTAGGGCTTTGATATTTGGCATCTGCATTCCTGCAAGGCCTTTCTGCTGATACCAAATTAAGGTCAAGGTCATGGTGACAGGCATCCTGTAGGGCCCTTCTGACTTTGTCAGTTTACTAGTATGGCTAATTATAGAGAGATGTGAATAAAATCTCCTCTTTTCCATTTGTAGAAAGAGGGTGTTTTCTTAAAATATTCAAAATGGTTTATATAATCCGAAATAGGTTATCATGGCAGACCTCTTTTCAAAATATCAGAAGGAATTTCCTCTATATTTTTATTCCTCCAGATCCATAGATCGGGGGCATATTGTTTTTGACCTGTGTGTTTGTTTGTTTGCCTGGCCATCTATTGTCAACTTTAACTTTGGCTATAACTTTTGAACTGTGAGGGATAGAGACTTCATATTTGACATGCGTATTCAACTGATGAAGCCCTTTCAAATTACACCCAAGCCGGCATGGCCTAGTGGTATCGCGTCGGACTCCTGATTGGGAGGCCGGGGTTCGAGTCCCGCTCTGGTCATGCTGGTGTCATGACTTTCGGATAAGACAGTAAAAACCAAGGCCCCATGTCGTGATATGCATGACACGTTAAAGATCCCTCACTGCTTTTGTAGGAATAATCTATTCACGATACCTGTCAAAAACTTTAATGCAATACAAGGGAAGGCCTGATAGATTTATCTAGTTCTTTTCAACAATAAAGTTACAACTCTAATTGTTTTCATATTTTGTATACTGCAGTCTTGTGATTTACGTGACTATTGCTACCTATATATTTTACTTGTCCCATCCATAGGCACTTGTAGCATCTTATATTCTCCCTGGAATATTTGAGTTATAGTATATCAGTCCAGGACTGATGCAGTGGGGCACATAAGAAGCTACAAATTCCTTTTTGTCCCATTAGTGTAATATTGTGTCATCAACTTCATTTTCATTATTGTCACCCAGCACCCAAATCCTACTCACCCAACTGTCATACTAATACATCATTTGGGTTTTTCATTATTTTTTATTGTGACATTTTAAATATCATGTAGCAATAATACATGTACTCTGAATATTCTTTGCATTACCACATTATTATTGTTGTGGTGAGTAGATATACATGTACTTAATTCAGTTATGTACACATGTGTATATACACCAAAGATCAGTTAATAAGAAAGATTCAGATTTGTTTAACTTGAAATTGCATACTTCATGTCAGGTTTTTCATGATTTTTTATCTCAACATTTTATGTATGATGTAGTATTAATACTCTCAATGTTCTTTTCATTACATCATTATAATTGTCATGGTAAGTAGATATAGATATTTCATTTATACATTTGCGCTAATGACTAGTTAATAAGGCTTTTAAGAGGTAAAGGAGACCAAAAGTTGAATAGGAATCTATATAATTATTTATTCAAATTTTCTTATTAAGTGCACAGTGATCATCATACATGTAAAGATCATTCTGGGTTAGTTGCAAGAAGTTATTACATAAAACCCTCTTCACAGTTGGCTTCAAAAACAACACTAATTGTATAAGCAGACATAGTACAAAAGGCTGATTTGTAAGTTTTACAAGCTAGAGAGCAACTTGTATTGATGTAACTATGTCATTCATCAATCATTATGCATAAGAGATTCTGTGTTTGGTAAGGTTCAGGATTATCAGTATAAGAGATTGTGTCTCGGTGTCATCGGGTAAAGCTCAGGATTATCATAATAAGAGATGGTGTGTCTCAGTATCATTGGGTAAGGTTCAGGATTATCATTATAAGAGATTGTGTGTCTCGGTGTCATTGGGTAAGGTTCAGGATTATCAGTACAAGAGATTGTGTGTCTCATTGTCTTTGGTAAGGTTCAGGAATATCAGTATAAGAGATTGTGTGTCTCAGTATCATTGGGTAAGGTTCAGGATTATCAGTATAAGAGATTGTGTGTCTCAGTGTCATTGGGTAAGGTTCAGGATTATCAGTATAAGAGATTGTGTGTCTCAGTATCATTGGGTAAGGTTCAGGAATATCAGTATAAGAGATTGTGTGTCTCAGTATCATTGGGTAAGGTTCAGGAATATCAGTATAAGAGATTGTGTGTCTCGGTGTCATTGGGTAAGGTTCAGGAATATCAGTATAAGAGATTGTGTGTCTTGGTGTCATTGGGTAAGGTTCAGGAATATCAGTATAAGAGATTGTGTGTCTCGGTGTCATTTGGTAAGGCTCAGGATTATCAGTTTAAGAGATTGTGTGTCTCAGTATCATTGGGTAAGGTTCAGGAATATCAGTATAAGAGATTGTGTGTCTCGGTGTCATTTGGTAAGGTTCAGGAATATCAGTATAAGAGATTATGTGTCTCGGTGTCATTTGGTAAGGCTCAGGATTATCAGTTTAAGAGATTGTGTGTCTCAGTATCAATGGGTAAGGTTCAGGAATATCAGTATAAGAGATTGTGTGTCTCGGTGTCATTTGGTAAGGCTCAGGATTATCAGTTTAAGAGATTGTGGGTCTGGGTGACATTGGGTAAGGCTTAGGATTATCAGTATACATGTAAGAGATGATGGGTGTCGGTGGATAAGGATCAGGATTATCAGTATACATATAAGAGATGGTGGGTGTCAGTGTTGGTGGGTAATGCTCTGGATTATCAGTATACATGTAAGAGATGGTGGGTGTCAGTGTCGGTGGGTAAGGCTAAGGATTATCAGTATACATTTAAGAAATGGTCAGTGTCGGTGGGTTTGGCTCAGCATTATTAGTATACATGTAAGAGATGATCGGTGTCGGTGGGTAAGGCTCAGGATTATCAGTATATATGTAAGAGATTGTGGGTGTCAGTGTCGGAGTGTAAGGCTTGGGATTATTAGTTTACATGTAAGTGAGTATCAGTGGGTATAAGGCTTAGGATTATCGGAATACATGTAAGAGATGGTGGGTGTCAGTATCAGTGTGTAAGGCTTGGGATTATTAGTATACATGTAAGAGATGGTGGCAGTCAATGTCGGTGGGTATAGCAGATGCAAGATTATTTGTATATATGTAAGAGATGGTGGGTAATGTTCAGGATGATCAGTATACATGTCGGAGATGGTGAGTGTCAATGTCGGTGGCTAAGGATCAGAATTATCAGTATACATATAAGAGATGGTGGGTGTCGGAGGGTAAATGTCAGGATTATCAGTATACATGTAAGAGATGGTGGGTGTCATTGGATAAGGATCAGGATCATCAGTATACATGTAAGAGATGATGGGTGTCAGTGTCTGTGGGTAAGGCTCGGGATTATCAGTATACATGTAAGAGATGATAGGTGTCGGTAGATAAGGGTCAGGATTATCAGTTACTTGTTAGTCCTTGGCCAAAATATTCTCAGAAATAATACATTTAAGGTCACATTTTATAGTATATGTTGGCATATAAAATCTTATAAAAATCGAAATGTTATAAGCTTAGTGAAGCCGGTGTGGCTCAGCAGATCAGGTGCTCGGCTCATGACCTAGACGTCCCGGGTTTGACTCCCGCCCTGGGCGCACCAGTGTTCTGTCTTTCGGATGAGAGTGAAAACCGAGGTCCTGTGTTATGGTAGGCATGGCACGAAAAAAAAACCTCACTGCTTTGGGTGGGTCCGTTGCAAAAGTCTAAATTTCTATACAATGCATCAGGCAGATACTGTCACCAGTGTTCTGTCTTTTGGATGAGACAGTGAAAGCCGAGTTCCTGTGTCACTCAATGCTTCAGGTGGGTCTGTTACAAAGGTCTAAATTTCTATACAATGCATCAGGCAGATACTGTCACCACATACGTGAAATAATCATGGAATGACGTAAAACAATATTCAATCAATCAGTCGATCCATATAATCTTACTGTGGTGTTGATGGCGGTAATCAAACCTCTTATAATACTTGGAGCTACATGTAAACTAGGCAGGTGTCGCCACCATCTACAGGTACTTCTGTAGGTGTAATAATCTTAGTGTGGTGTTGATGGCAGTAATCAAACCTGTTATAATGCTTGGAGGTACATGTACATGTAAAGTAGAGGAATTTCGTCCTTTTTTATGGACATGGTGGGTATTATTTTGAATGTAACATACTATTCAATGTATTACTTTACATATATACTAAAACAGAGAGTTCATCAAAAACAAGCCAGACATTATTTTTACTTCGCAGTGTAATATTAAATCTAATTATTTATTTCATTAAAATATGCTTCGAATCATACATCTATGAGAAAAGCTTAAGATCTTTTTCTAAAAGAGATAGAGTTCATTGTCCACGTAGAAATGACAGTTTGTTTCTGAAGGGGAAGGACTGGGATGCAAATTTTAGACAATAATAATCAAGTGTTTTCCAAATGGTGTAAATAAGTACTATGGTCTTGGTTGAACTGGAACAAAATACTCTTGCTAAACTACGGACATTGCATACTTTGGCGATATTTTATTTATGACGTAATCTTATCTTTGGATACATAACGTCAGTTTATCTACCAAGTATGACGTCACAATCAGTTGTCCATAGCCTGACGTGTTAAATCTAGGTTTTTGACAGTTCTTTCCGATTATTTGAAAATAGCCTAATGGCATTTATATACAATATATCATGATAATCTCTATTATCTTTGTTAAATAACATATTATTTATGTGCTTGCTTGGATCACCAAATGTGATTGATGTCCCAGACTTTTTTGAAAATAAATAATCTGACCCAAATAGATTTGACAACCCCTTAACCAAATCAAATATTTGTTCCTGCGTATGATAGCTTTCAGCATTCTGACGTGATTAAATTATTTAAGAGAGTAAGTAAATCAATTTAGGTACAATCAGAATGCAGAACACGTCATGGAGCCAGGGAAGATTCGCACAGATTGAATAAATACTATTTTGACATCATGGCTGCAATGTGTGCTAATAGAGGAATAGGGCATCGAAAGGGTCTACCTTGGCCACCACTCAAGTAATTCTGTTTGTAGTATAATTGAAATTTGACTTGAAATACTGATATATAGGAGAAGAGTATGATAAGCAGTCAGATTTGAATTACTGGTAAATCATGTTACTTAAAACATTGATAAATTGCATTTTTATATTCTGATAACATTGTTATGTAGCATTTTACATGATTATATCCTAAGAAATAATGTATTAGAATTAATTGGTGAAATAGACAAGAAGAGAAAAATGACACATTTTCTTTGAACTACTTGTACTTTGGCATGCTGTAAGACATGGTTCCATCATACCTCAGTACCTTACTAATATATCATTCAGTGTTTTACAGTATGTCATGTATTGTTACTGTCTCCAAATAACTTATCTTTTGCAAATTATGTAGTATCAATGTCTGTCAAATGTTTCTTTGTTGTATTACATGGGAAATAATGCTTATTTTGTCATATTTAATCTGAAAATAGAGATTTTCACAGTAACCACCAGTGTTTAATATACAGTTGTATTGGAGATGAACTTTTTGAGAATTAATGGTAGTTCATAACTTTTATGGATATAGAATATACTAGAGGCAGAAAGTATAATTTTCACACTTACATGTTTATGTCAGAATTTGCATATTTCAGGAAAGAATATGAATATTATAACAAAATGACAGAAACCCCCTATACTGAAGGTAAGTAGAAAGAATATTTTTTACCCTATTTGTATTAAGTAACATATTATGTTATGGCTCTGTTGACCATCTGAGGTTACTTTTTCCAGGGTTTTTAGCTCACATGAGCCAAAGGCTTAAATGAGCTTCTGTAATGGTGCATTACACTGTTTTATTTTCTTTAATCCATGTCCATTATAAAGACCCTGCCCAAAGGAAATTTCTTTGATTTTCTTAAATTTTTCCCAAATATTGATCTTTTAGCATTACACAGATGCCAATCATTGATTGGATAGATTTAGTGCAATTTTAAGTGACATAAGTTCTGAAAGATAAATAGTCACTAAGGTCACTCAAACCCAACTTCCCTTATAAAATGAAGTAAGCGTATGGAAGCCATAATCCAGTCATAAAAACCCCTAATATACTAGTATCATAAAAATGAAAAATGATATTGGATGAAGAAAAAAGATCGTAATAAAGTGTTTAAAAGACATGATCGTAATTGCATTTAAATTGTAGTTTCCTTGGAATATGCAGACAGTCTTCCATTCATCATTTTGAACTAGATTCAAGGTCCATTAATACAACACTTTTTTTGCTTTGATGGTAGGAAAGAAATGTGTTTGTATACAAGGCAGATCAACCTGGGAAGCAACCAGTGAGAAACAGATGAGAAGAGAAAATGTTCTGAACATTGTCATGACAAGGAACCGAAGGTCAGTTATGTTATCATAAACAAAACCAAAACCAAACAAAGATATATGTGTTGAATAAATCTGTGGTGAAAAGAACACAGTCTGTCATTCCATATAGTTTTGTTTGATTGTTGCTGGAATGACTTTATTGTTTCGGTACATACATATTTTTAGACCAAATACATGTATAACAATTGGACGTTGGCATTTAATAATAATATTACTTTTAATGCACTTTAACAATCCAAAATCAAGGTTACTATACAACAGCAAACTTTCCTGTCAGAAATTCAGTCTGGATAAAATGGGTTTGGCAGTAGTATTTGTACATGCATGCAAACTCTCCAAGAGAAACTCTCAGAATATACCTCTTTCAGAAAACTGATTTTGGACTGAATTTGAATTAAAGAAGGTCTTAACTGAAACTATTAAACCAATCTAATGTAAAATGTTCATGTTTATTTTATGTAAAATACCAAACTAATTTTGGTAATGTTGATGTGCCACTGGCAATCTGTTGAGTATTATCTCAGTATCTTCATTTTTTAGGAAATTAAATAAAATGATGAAAATAATATAAAAAGATAAAGTTTTTGTGAAAAGTAAATATAAACTATTATATGACTTAAAAAATACAAGGATTGGATCTTTGTATTTAATAGAATTATGATACACTATAATCCAGTTTGCCAGTGTTAGAGGAAAGTGTTGATTGAAAATCCTTATTTCAATATATTCAATGATTTTTTTTCCAGTTCTGTAGAAAATATGCTGTATGTACATCATGTGGCATCTACATTTGAGGACGCTTTGGATTTTTGCTTTAAGTCATCCCATGCTGCAGAAATTGACAGAGTGTGGGTTCTAGGGGGGCAAGCCATTTATCAGGTATGAACTTATCAAGGACTAAGATCTAGAAATGGTGGGGAGAGATTAGTTCATTGGTCATACAAACCTATCTGTTTGTCATCATACCACTTAAAGTCCATTGGGTTGATTGATTGGTTAATTATTGTTTTACATCACTCAACAATTTATAGATATGGTGAGGCCGGTGTGGCCCAGTGGATGAGGTGCTCGGCTTGTGACCGGAAGGTCCCAGGTTCAATTCCCACAGTGGGCACACTGGTGTTCTATCTTTTGGATGAGATAGTGAAAACCGAGGTCCCATGTCACGGTAGGCG
Organism: Pteria penguin; assembly: GCA_035048485.1. Lineage (NCBI taxonomy): Eukaryota > Metazoa > Mollusca > Bivalvia > Pterioida > Pteriidae > Pteria > Pteria penguin. The sequence goes on from CM068583.1 coordinate 26,795,942, forward strand.
TGGCACTTAAAAGATCCCTCCGGCATGACTGCTTTGAGTTGGTCCGTTGCAAAAATAACAATTATTACGCAGTGCATCAGGTAGATGCCATCATCATAATCATATACGTGAATTAATCGTCGAGTGACGTAAAACAATAATCAGTCAATCAATCAATTGATCACAGATGTATATAGTGATGGCATCAGCCTTATGCCTTGTGAATTCATACCTTTGCAATGAACCTTCTGGAAGCAGTGAGGAATGCCATGCCTACCGTGACAGAGGACCTCTGAGTTTTTACTGTCTCAACCAAAAGAAGGGACACTTGTGTGCCCAAGACGGGAGTTGAACTGCAGACCTCTATCAGTGACAATCACCTCATCCAATGAGCTATATCGGCTCCATGCAGTCAATGTATAATTACTGAAAATATGGTTAATTCTGTGTGTTGTTTGTTTAACATTACACGGAGATTATATCCACCATCAAAATGATACAAAGTTATATGGAGATAAATCTGCATAGAAACTTAGACCTATGCAACGGACCCACCCAAAGTTTGGAGGGATCTGATTCATGCCGACTTTTCTTTGACGTGGTACATATGTTTTTTTGACTCATTCTGAAAACCGCTGGTAGGACATCAACATGTGACCTCTATAAGATTATAAAAAACTGAAATCTGAAATAAATTACATTATGTGTCTATAATGGGACAGATGTGGTATAGTAGCCAAATGCTAATGGTTTGGTTACTTGCTGATGATGTGGGTTCGATTTCCAAATGCCGCCATGTATAAAACATTGATAACCTTCCTCCTTACCATATAACTGAAAATTGCTGAAAATAGAGGTAAAACCCAAATCAGTTGATCAACTAATCAGCACCTGACTGTGTCTCATGTATATATCTATTTTAGACTGCTGTTGAACATGATCTGTGTAGAAGAATTTACCTGACCTATATAGAGGGGGAGTTTCCTGCCGATAAATTCTTTCCTGCTTTTGAACATAACTTCAGGGAAATACTGGAGTAAGTAGAACTGTTACATGGTCTCCTATTTACACAAAATAATATACAAAGTAATTGTTGACGCATCTTGTAAATTGTTTGATTAGAACTTCTTACGTTCTCAAAAGTGGGATAGGTCAGTAGATTGTTCTGTATCGAGTATGTTTTAAGCAATTTAGTCTTTTTTTTATGCCCCCAGATTAACCTTATGACCTTGACCATGACCTTTGACCTACATTTAAAAAACTTTAACATTGGTTATAATTCTTGAATCGTAAGAGGTAGGGATTTCATATTTCACATACATATTCCCATGGGGTGGAGTGTAATCAAGATTCAAGACACTGCAAAATTTGCCATATATTTTTTTTTACAAAAAGTTTAGTTTTAAGTATCTGTCTGAATAAATAGGCTCATGGCCACTATTAGCCATCCAAGTATATATGTGTTTTTACTACTAAGACTTGACTCCGTCTTAGTAGGAGAATCCTAGTGCCATGTGTCATCAATTGTACAAAGTTAGGTAGAGGGCTTCATGTCCTTTCTAACTATGAATTCAGTTTTTCTTTGCAGTATATAGAAATAGAGAGGACTATCAAAGATTAAATGCATTGTTGATATCTTGTTATACTGGCTTCTATGCTATATACATCTAGATGTTGAACACCTACCCAGGGGTCATGACTTCCACAATTTTAGTAGCAGTCTTTATTTCCTTTTAACAAAGTTCTCAGTATTATTTTTCACATTGTTTAAGCTGTAGAGGAGAAAAATAAAGTTCATTATACCTATACAGTATGGCTATATTGGCCAGAACCAAAAGACTGAGCGTCTGGCCTAGGGGTCACGAATTTCACAGTTTTAATAGGGTGGTTTAATGTTCTTTTTAACCATGAATTCTATTTTTATGCTCTCCAAAAATTTTAGTGGAGCATAAGGTTGTTTTTGCATCCGTCCGTCAGTCTGTTGGTCCATTCATAACTCTTAAACCATGAATAAGAATTTTAACATACTTCACACATATTCACTCAAGGTCACAATATTGTTTTGTCTTTAGTTACAACTAAAAGATCGACAAAATGCTGAATTTTAATAGTGCTAGATATGATGAAAATATAGTTTGAGTATTATTTCATTATGATTTTAAGTGTGAGCACTTCAAGAAGTAAGATTATGATAATAGATATGTAAGATTTTTCAGTGAGATTTGATCAGATTTCCCTCACAAGGCAAAAGAGTTTTAAACATGAAGAGATGCGAATCTTACTGTATAATGTCATTCATTGATTAGAACCAGATCACGGAGCATCCTTCAGTTTTACTGATATTCTTTTCCATACCATGCATAAAAATAAAGAAGAGTTTCATAGACTAAGTACATTATCTCTGTAGGGCTATATTTACCCACATTAGATCTGAACCTATACTCTGGTGTCAAAAGTGTACTACAGGGACAGAAAAGAAGATACTTAAAAGTTTCGGGGGTGGGGTTGTTGTCGATTTTGGTGTCATAGGGTTGCGAAGATAATGAAATTCAAAATAAATTTTATGTTCATCTTACCGTTCAAAAATATGGAATTTGGCCACATTTGGTCCTAAAGAAGCTAAAATGTTCAGTTTCCTACAAATGACACATGACATGGATGAAAAGTGGTGTCAATAGCTACCCAAAATGACTCATAGGATTAATTAAATATAAAGCATTTAACAATAATGAAATTGGGAAAACACCAAATTAAATAATCTGAACACTATATGGTTTTATTAGTTAGCATTTTTTGTTTTCAATACTGGTTGTAACACTAAGATTGATTGATTGATTATTGTTTTACTTCACTTCACGATTATTTTAGGTATATGGTGATGGCATCTGCCTGATGCATTGCATACAAATTTAGACCTTTGCAACGGACCCACCCGAAGCATTGAGGGATCTTTTACGTGCCATGCCTACCATGACACGGGACATCGGTTTTACTGTTTCATCCGAAAGACAGAACACCAGTCTGTCCAGGGCACCTTGTCCACTTGGCCACACCAGCTTTGTAACACTAAGAAAAACAAAGATTAATTGACAGACTTTCCTCAGATTGTATGGTCTTAAAGTATTATTGCTGTAAATTTAGCAAGTAATGAAAAAGCAAGACAAAAAGTCAGAACAGGTCAAAAGTTTATGAAACCTATCATTATTACAATTATTAATGCTGTGTTTTTCTTTCAGTTGTAGTGAGGTTGTTGGCCTTGTACCATCAGGTGAAAATGGAATAAATTATGAAATCAAAGTATATGAAAAGAAGCTAACTGCAGACAGGATACGAAAGGATTAAAATATTCTACAATGATGCTAATGAGTTATGGTATTAAGTACAACATATATCTATATTATGCTATATACATATATATATATGTATATATATATATATATATATATATATATATATATATATATATATATATATATATCTGTATATTCCTTTTTCATTACTCTGGAATCACTAATCAGTTGTTTAAAGATGTTATTCAGAACAGTGTAGTAGATATAGGGGTAATTTTCATATGAAAATGATTTTATGGGGTTGTTTCCTTTTCATGGGCATAAATGAACATGAACCAGCTGTTTTATGCTACAGTGACATCAATCACTTTATCAGTAAACATATCATCACTACAAGTAACTTAGGCCATAATAAAAAAAAATGTCCTAGATTCTCTTCCCTGCCCACCCTGAATTTTCATGCCTGCCCCTATTTTTTTTTTTCAAATTATATAGCCGACCAGATATATTCCGTATCTTGTCCATTTTCATTATAGATATATGAGATGCTGTTTATATTTGTTGAATTTGTGATTTTGTGTTATTGCTATATTGAGAGGAGGTCAAATAAAACTATGAAAGCTTAACAACGTTATTATTTAGTTATTTAGTGTTTGCAAGGTCAGTTTAGTCAATTCAATGTCCATTTCCATTTTAGGGAAAATAAAATATAAAAATTCTCCCCCCCCCCCCAATGTTTTTGAAGAGATGGATGAGAATGTAGCAATTTTTTTTTATTACGGCTTTGTGTCTCTTTTACTACTTTGTATACGGGTAGATATACATATATAGTGTGTGAGTACGGTACTTTATCTTTTTCTTTTGTATAACTATATATATTGGTATATATACATTGTCTTGGTAACTAGTCAAACTTTGTTTAATTGACTCAATTTATGTACATGTACATACCGTATTCACTCGTGTATAATACACACTTTTTAGCTCACCTGAGCCAAAGGCTCAAGTGAGCTATTGTGATCAATCACCGTCCGTCGTCCGTCGTTAACTTTTCACATTTTCGACTTCTTCTCCAGAACCACTGAACAGAATTTGATGAAACTTGATAAGCATGTAGTACTCATGGTCCCCTACAAGTGTTGTTGTTTTTCGTCCAGATTCATCAACAGGTGGCGCCACCACAGGCAAAAGTAGGTCAAAGAGGGTACCCTCCTTTGACAAACTTCTTCTTCAGACCGGGGGCATACAGAGACAAACCAAATGCATAGGAATGATCTAGAGGGATGTGTGAAGAAGTGTTGTTATTTTTGGTTCCATTCCGAAATCAAATTTTTGACGTTTTTTTTACGTTTTTTTGTACTTGGTAATTTTAATGCAGAAAAGAGGTATTTTTTTCTTTTAGTAAACATTGATGCATTAATTTGGTTTAATTTGATCATTTTGATGGTAAGAAATACTACTGCAAAGAAAATTTTTCAATATTTTATGTTTTGGATTTTTTATGAATTTTTTAAGACTTTCAAGAAAAAGGGGGGGTGGGATAATTGGTGTAAACATTTCACAGTTTGAACTTTTTCTTCGGAACCACTTGCTGGAATTCAATGAAACTTGGCATGCATCAAATACTCAAGGTCCCCCACAAATATGGTCATCTTTGTCAGGATCCATGAACAGGTGGCACCACCACAGACAAAAGTAGGTCACAGAGGGTACCCTCCTTTGACAAACTTCTTATTCAGATCGGGTGCATACAGCGACAAACCGACTGCATAGGAATGAGATAGAGGCATATGGGAAGAAGTGTTGATATTTTTGGTTCCATTCCGAAATCAAATTTTTGACGTTTTTTCATTTTTATTTTGGACTTTGTTATTTTAATGCATTAAAGAGTTATTATTTTCTTTTAGTAAACATTGATGCATTCATTTGGTTTCATTTAATCATTTCTATGGTAGGGAATGCTGGTGTGAAGGAATTTTTTCAATATCTCGATTTTTGAATTTTTTATGAATTTTTTAAGACTTCCAAGAAAAGGGGGGGGGGGGGGACAATTTTTCATATCTTCAACTTGATCTACAGAACAACTTGAAGGATTGTGATAAAACTGGGTAGGATGCAAGTACTCATAGTCCTTTTCAAAGGTTTTGTTTTTTGTGCGGATCATCCAAATTGGTTAACAGATAATGCCACCATGTCTAAAAGTAGGTCTCACAATGGTACATATACCACTTGGTAATTGAAATACGGAGAGTAGCGGTTCAAATCCAGCTGTGGTCAAAAAAATTTTTTTTTTTTTTACACATCTAAATAAGTTTTTAGATGTTTCTCAACACTCAACATATGAAATTAGGAATTTTACGTTTAAGACTTCCAAAAAAAAAAAGGGGGGGTGGGGGTTGGCCATTTTTCACATTTTCAACTTTTTCTACAAAACTGTTTGAAGGATTTTAATAAATCTTGGTAGAAATAAGTCACTTATGATCCTCTTCAAATTCTGTTGTTTTCGTCCAGACCTCTTTACAGGTGGCGCCACCATAGTCAAGAGTAGGTCACAAAAGAGTTCCCTCGTTTAACAATATTCTTTTTCATACGGGCTGTATACAGAGACAAACAGAATGCATAGAAATGATCTAGAGGGATGAGTGAAGATGTATTGTCATTTTGGTTCCCTTCCAAAATCAAATTTTAGAATTTTTTTCGACATTTCTTTGGACTTGGTGATTCAATGCAGAAAAAAGTGTCATATTTCCTAGTTAATTGATAATGATGATTTCTTATGGACTATTGTGATCATAATTATGGTAAGGATTGTTACTTTGAAAGAATTTTGTCAATATCGCAATTTTTGGATTTTCTATGAATTTTTTAAGACTTCCAAATGAGGGTGTATAGGAACAATTCAATCACATTTTTCACTTCTGCTGTTATACCACATGAAAGATTTTAATGAAACATGGAATACATGAAGTACTAAAAGTCTTCTATCAATTTGGTAAATTTCATCCAAATTGGTTAACAGATAATGCCACCATGTCTAAAAAGCAGTTCTCACAATAGTACATATACCACTTGGTAATTGAAATATGGAGAGTAGCGGTTCAAATCCAGCTGTGGTCAAAATTTCTTTTTCATTTCTTTACACATCTAAATAAGTTTTTAGATGTTTCTCAACACTCAACATATGAAATTAGGCAATTTTAAGTTAGATCTGGACAATATTTGAAACAATTGTTGTTCATGACCCAGACTTGAAATGAGTCAACAAAAGGCCCCACCTAAAGAAAATGACTAACTTGTTGCCCTGAATGACTTCTTGCAGAGACAAAGGAAATGCTTAATATCAAAATCACCTGAATGGATGTGCAAAAAAGTGTTGTTTTTTATTCTAGCCTGAAATAAAATTCGACATATTTTCAACATCTGTGTTGACTTAGTCACATTAATGCAAAAATAAATGAATTTTTCCTTCATGCATGACTGATAATATAGGTACTCAGGTGAGCGATATAGGCCCACTTGGGCCTCTTGTTTTCATAAAATCTGACTTCGATTTTCCAGGTGCGTATTATACACGAGAACTAAAACAAGAACCTTTTTTTCCAGACGTAAGAATTCATATTTCCGCAGCGATATTGGTGTAAATGTCCGCTGACGGTACTGACCATTAAACTTTGGGAACCCATACCTGACCACTAAAATGGATTTTAGACACTTGATAAAGAGATTATTATTACAGTTTTACCTCCTTGAGTTGAACACTTTACAATATGCGCTGAAATGAAGATGTTTTTTGCAAATGAGACTAGCATATTTTAAAATTACAAGTGCCGATGCAATCCAGTTATCTTATCGTCGATGAGGGTGAAATGGCTTCACGGCCAAACATTACCGTACACCTCGCTGGGATAATTGGTTGTTCGCGTTTCTTCTACCCAAGGACGTATAGTTTAAGAAATATACTTCCCTGTTCTACCTTTACTGCTGTGTTAATCAATTTATTTTGTACAAACATTGGCGCTTCCAGAGAACGAGTGTAAAATATATAGCAAATGACGGCTTTGCTTCATTATCGGTATTTTATCAAGAATACTAATTACAGTGGTTAATTGTTACAATTTTATTAACCATTCTTTAGTTTTCTTTCTATCAACACAATATTTGGATCACAAATAAATTTTATTACGGCAGTTGGGTTTATCCCATTCATTGAATATCCTAAGGTTCAGGCGCGTAACCTTTTGTGTTTTCCGTAAAGTAAATTCTTCAGATGTGTATATATGTCTCTGATATTTTTGTAGGTAAATTCAAAGTTTTTGATTACGTGCTTACGCGGCAATTTTACCTGTGTATTATACACGAGAAGTAGACTTTTTCTTCAATTATTTTCCAAAAGTTGGGGGTGCGTATTATACACGGATGCGTACTATACACGAGTGTATACGGGTATATATACATACATGTATGCAGTGTGTGATCGTGAATATTCAGTCTTCCTCTATTTTATTACCATGTATTCAGGTATATATACATATACATTGAATACCTTATATTTTGCATTTTATTACTATTTAATTCAGGTATATAATATATATACAGTTACTACCTAATCTTTTTCTGTTTTACTACTGTTGTTATAAATATATATATACACGTATTTAGATTTACTGCTTTTGGATACATGTACATGTTTAATTGACTCATATTCAAGTTTATGTACATGTATACACATATGTCTACATACATATGCAATGTGTAGTATTGAGTACATATTTTTTTCTGGTTTTTACTGGCATATATTTTCAGTGACATCCTAATTTTTATACGCCCGTCATTAGATGGGATGTATTATGTTATGGCGCTGTCCGTCCGTGCGTCCGTCCGGGGTCATGTTTTCCGGACCTTTTTTTTTGCCGTCTTTCAAGATATTGAGTTGAAATTTAGTATATAGCTTTATTTCAAGCGGCGTCAGTACCAGATCGAATTTTGTTACGATTGACTGACTTTTGACGGATTTATGGCCCTTGGACTTACTAATTTCAAGATTTTTTCAGAAATTCATTAAAAATCTATTTTTTGTCAAAACATTATAAAATTTCATATGAAACAAGTAAAATGTACCAACAATCACATATGTTACGGGTTTTAATATCTTTTCCTTCAGTTTTGAGAAATTTATAATTTTAGGGGGTGGGGGTGTGACCATATGTCGTAGGTCATGTTTTCCGGACTTTCTTTTGCCGTCTTTCAAGCGGCGTCAGTACCAGTTTGAGTTTTGTTACGATTGACCTACTTTTGACGGATTTATGGCTCTTGGACTTATAAATTTCAAGATTTTTTCAGAAATTCATTAAAAATCTTTTTTTTTTTGTCAAAACATTATGAAATTTATCATGAAAAAAGTCAAATGTACCAACTATTACATATATTACGGGTTTTAATATCTTTCTCTTCATTTTTGAGAAATTTATAATTTTAGGGGGGGACCATATGTCGTAGGTCATGTTTTCCTGACTTTTTTGCCGTCTTTCAAGATCTTGAATTGAAATTTGGGATATAGTTTTATTTCAATTTTAGGGGGGGGGGTGACCATCTGTCCCAGGTCATGTTTTCCGGACTGTTTTTGCCGTCTTTCAAGATCTTGAATTGAAATTTGGTATATTGCTTAATATCAAGCCGCGTCAGTACCAGTTTGAGAATTGTTACGATTGATCACTTTTGACAGATTTATGGCCCTTAGACTTACAAATTTCAAGATTTTGTTTTGAAAATTCATTAAAAATCTAATTTGTGTAAAAACATTAGGAAATTTATCATGATACAAGTAAAATGTACCAACTTTCACATATTTTACAGGTATTGATATCTTTTTCTTCATTTTTGAAAAATTTATAATTTAAATGATATATAGATTTACATACACATTGTGTAGGTACATAGTCTTTATTACACAAATGTACATTATTATTAAGCACTATGAGCTATATAGGTACACAGTGTATTATTGACTACCATATCTGGTCAAGGTCACAGGAGTGGAATATAAAAAATTGGTTTTCTGACCATAAGTCCAATACGTTAAGTGCTATTGCAATGAAGCTTCATACACTTACTCACCTTGAGTGGAAGATGTGCCCTATTGTTTCTGGGGTCCAAAGGTCAAGGTCACAGGAGTGGAACATAAAAATTTGGTTTCCAGACCATAAGTCCAATATGTTTAGTGCTATTGCAGTGAAACTTCATATAGGTACTCATCATTAGTGGAAGATGTGATCCATTGTTGATGGGGTCAAAAAGTTTAAGGTCAAGGTCATAGGAGTTGAGTATCAAAAAATAGTTTCTGGACCGTAAGTACAATACCTTTAGTGCTATTGCAATGCCTACACTTACTCACCATGAATTGAAGGTGTGACCTATTGTTTCTGGGGTCAAAAGGTAAAGGACATAGGAGTGGGGTATCAAAAAATTGGATACCCCAGACCATAAGAGTAATATGTTTAGAGCTATTGCAATGAAACTTCATACACTTACTCACCATGAGTGAAGAAGATGTGCTTTATTGTTTCTGGGGTCAAAAAGTCAAAAGTCAATGTCATAGCATTGTGGACCATAGACTGAAAATTTATGTAAGTATGCTGCAGGTAGGGGACTCTAATCTGTATTAAAACAGTATAGTAAGACATTATTCACTCTAAGGTGCAACTTTTGCAACTCGGAACAATGTATCTCTGTGGAAAATTCATTGTTTTTTCTCAAAATTTGTCTAAATTTCCCCAAACATTTATCTTTTAGCATTATGCAAATGGGACACTTGAAAGGTACAGGCACTTTTGAAACAAATAAAAAAGAAAAACCACTGCATATTGTCTTGTTTATGTTATTCAGTATAATTTTGACACAATAATTTTGAGGACTTAATAGTCTGATTCTGTATTATTTCAGAATAAATGGTGAATGAAAATTAAGTATTCTTTCTATGTCAAAAACGCTCTGTTTATCGCAAATAGTCAGTTTACAGTCTACATGTAAATAATGTAAAACACACAACCTAACATGGGCTTATTTAATTAGTGGCAACTAAAGTTTTTTGTCAACCGTTTTATTGCCCTCGCGATATGTGGCCAGGGCATAGAGAATAGAAAGTTTTTACCAAGGCTAGCTTATTGGAGTTATCTCCCATAGTCAGCCATATTTGGAGTCAAACATGAGATCTTTATATTATTCATAGTATTACCAATTTTAAGACCTGCACCAAAATTAACAGTTTCGAAATGAATTATATTATAATATTTATTGGTTTCTAAGCAATTTATATTTTCAAAGATGATTTTAAAGAAATTCAGTCTGTGTTTTTGATGATTAAAGCTCAAAACTTCACACTTTAACAAATAAAATGCATGGCAACGGTACATAACTCCTGTGAATTCTCGCTGAAGTGAAAATTCCCAATTGCACCAGCCGTCATATTCCGTCATACCAAGGACTTGTTTATCACAATATATAGATGTGCATATTGTAAGATGAATGCTGCCCAAAAAGTTTTACAGGAGTTATGGTCCTTGGATTTAGATTTTTATGCATATATAGTAAATTCACCTCGTCTTCCCAACTCCTCCTTAACCCTTAGGAGGGTTTCAATTGAACTTGATACAAGCAAAGATCACAATATACAGATGTAAAGGGAATGTTGTCCAAAAAGTTTTACAAGAGTTATGGCCATCGGACTTAGATTTTTATTCATAAATAGTAAATTAACCTGGTCTTCGCAACTCCTCCTGAACACTGAAGAGGTTTTCAATGAAATTTGGTACAAAGATCGCAATATCTAGATGCGCACATTATAAGGGGGACTTCTGTCCAAAAAGTTTAATAGGAGTTATGACCCTTGGAAAAACATATACTTGAAAACTGCGCTTCCGGCGGGTACATTCGTGGCGACAGACATATCTTCTGCATTGAAGTGAAACCTACGCCTGTCGCATTATTTATGGTACATCTGATAAACTGAATTGTTGTATAGTACTGTATCTCCAATCACAAGAACAATAATACACCTGTAGTATAAAAATATTGAAGTAAATGTATAATACAGTACAATAATACCATACCAAAGACCAAATTCCTGTGTTTAAAAATACATAATGACTTATCCCAGAGTACTCTGTCAAGGGTCATAATTTGTGCGTATTTACATGTGAAGTGAGTTTGATTCAGTACAGTACAGTAGTGTAAGAGTTACTGCGATCACAAGGTATATAATGCGTAAAATTATAAATAACTCCTGTAGAATTAGTCCAACCGAAATAACCCCCACCCCACCCCACCCCCTTTAATTGTACACACATACTTGTGGTTCAAGACTTTTGGCAAGATTGCAATAGTGTAGGAGGACTTGTGGTGAAGGTCTGTGATGAGACGGAAGGACAGAAATAACAAACTGTTTTGGTGGAAACATAATAACTCAAGAGCTGTATATATCAGAGACTACTTAGTTGTCCAAATGATAATCTTACAATGCTGGTATAGCTGTTTAATCCTTGAAATCACATTGCGGAGGAAGGTTCTTTTTGGAGTTTTACACTTAATGTCGCCTGTCCGGACCTAAACCATGTCCAAGTATACAGGCTGCCTGTAAGACGCTCTGACCTGTCCCGAGCTTAATAGTCATAATTAGAAGCTGTTACATGTGTAAAGAGGATTCCCACGTAAAACAGTGATCAATAAATCAATTTAAATTTACATTTCCCTAATAAAATCTTAGAAAAATTGTTTGTTCAAAAAGAAAGAAAAAAAAAAAAAACGCACGATACGCTTACAGACAGTCCGAGAGCTTGATGTACCTTGAAGGTACACTAGTTGGAGGTGCTCTTTTAAATACCAGTCCGTAGTCATAACGAACCAGCCGCGCCCCCGTCTGTTCATCTGACAGATTTCGACCGAGACTCGCACAGGGTCACTTCCTCGTCGATTATCGGTCAGTGCCTTCCGATGGTCGTACAGTGGTCATGGGATTATGGTCTCGATAATATGGATCCCAAATGAGTCGGTTCCTCGTCGGTTATCGGTCGATCTCCCAAAGGATTTTAAAAGACTACTCGCTTGTGATCTCTGGAAATAAAATAATTCAGCGGTATTTTCTTCCGATTTGTCCATTTACTCTAAATTTTGGTGTTGAAAGGTTACTTTCCCTTTCCATTCCCTTTTTAATACAATGTAAAAAATGGCAGTTACATGCATATGTAGCAAGTTTATTGGTAGAACATCTTTGTCCAAGTCGAAAATGTGATCAGAGCAGTAGATGTTTCGATAAAATGTTATGTACATGTAATTGTTAAAATATGAATGTCGTACATAAACTACATAAAACTTTTGTTGCACTTTTAAAACTTTAAAATTATGTCTCTCCTTCAAAGGGGAGACATATTGTTTTTGTCAATTTTCATATTCTTCTTTTTCTTCATCCAAATTTTGTCCAGGCCGTAACTTCAATGCCCGTTGAGGTAAGAACTTGAAACTTTGAACATAGAAAGGTGACAGTTAATCAAGATGCACGGCATAAAATATTTTGACCTTGACCTACATTTACAATCGCGAGGTCACTTTTTTTTTAAAAAGTTTGTCCAGGCCGTAACTTGAATATCCTTTGAGGTAAGAACTTGGAACATGGAAAGTTGACAGTGAGGCAAGGTGCACGGCATAAAAAGTTTTTGACCTTGACCTATATTTACAGTCTCAAGGTCAAATTTAGAAAAAAAAATTGAGGTAAGAACTTAAAACAAAGAAAGGTGACAGTGAGGCAAAGTGCACGGCATAAATTGTTTTTTACCTTGACCTACATTTACAATCTCTAGGTCAAATTAAAAAAAAATGTCCAGGCCGTAACTTGAATACCCTTTGAGGTGAGAACTTGGAACATGGATAGGTGACAGTGAGGCAAAGTTCACGGCATAAAATTTTTTCCCTTAACCAACATTTACAATCTCTAGGTCAAATTTTAAAAACATTTTTTCCAGACCGTAACCTGAATACCCTTTTGAGGTAAGAATTTGAAACTTGGAACATAGAAAGGTGACAGTGAGGCACGGTGCACGACATAAAAGTTTTTTGACCTTGACGTACATTTACAACCCTCAAAGTCAAATTAAAAAAATTCCAAGCCGTAACTTGAAAACCCTTTGAGAAAACTTGAAACTAGGAACATATAAATGGTGACAGTGAGGCAAGGTGTACGGCATAAAAATTTTTGACCTGGACCTATATTTACAATCTCAAAGTCCAATTAAAAAATTGTCCAGGTCGTAACTTGAATACCCTTTGAGGTAAGAACTTGAAACTTTGAACATAGAAAGGTGACAGTAAGGCAAGGTGCACAGCATAAAAGTTTTTGACCTTGACCTACATTTACAATCTCAAGGTCAAATTAAAAAAAAATTGTCCAGGCCGTAACTTGAATACCCTTTGAGGTAAGAACTTGAAACTTTGGATCATAGAAAGGTGACAATGAGGCAATGTGCATGGTGTAAAAAATTTGACCTTGACCTACATTTACAATCTCAAGATCAAATTTAAAAAAAAATTGTCGTATCAAGGTCATTTAAAAAAGATTCTACATTGTAATTTGTAAATTGTTTGACTTATGGACTTTAATTTATCATAAATGCAACGACTGTGACAAAACTCATTTATAGTGAATCAAATTGGTCGTCCCTGGCACTTCGTTATATGCATGTTTTACTGTACATTCATTTCTACAGAGTACCGGTATCTTAGATTATATTCCTATAATGTTTTAAAATCCTAGTCAGATTCTTCCACTTGTACTGGCCCATTCTGAAACACATCCATAAGGAAGGGGAGACATGTCTTTTTTTTTTTATGTTAAAAAAAAAAAACGATACCCACTAGTTATAATTTGTATTTCGAGATTATATATAGCACCTATATAATGATCATATACATGTACTTTTAAAAGGCCCTGTCATGAGTTTAGATCAGACCATATAATTAGAAAATATTATTATAAAGTAAAAATTTTCAAATAATACCGAGCAATTACAGTTTTGCTTATCTAATTATCCATTGTTACTGTGAACCAATACGTTTCTCACGGGTCCATTCTATAGCATACAAATAATCAAATTACTTTAAAGGGTGGTCATTAGCATAATATTAATTTGCTTAATTACTAAACCGTATCTACGTATAATACAGCTTGGTACCACACTGACTCGTATTTCGGTTCATCTCTGTCCAACTATATACAAAGTTCACATCCCGTGACAATAACATAAGATGTATTTTGGGTTTTCTCTCAATAATAGATTTAAATATCAATTAATATCAGTATCTTTATGAAGAATTTGTTAGTAAATATTGTAGTTAATTGCATGAGGCTGTTTTTATGATCTATACATCTACTAAAACTTGCATATTTATTTTTTATTATCGTCCATATCGATATTAAAAAGATCTCACAATGTTTCTAGAACAAGTATGTTTACAAACATGTATCATTGCGTAAGAGAACTCGAATAGGAGTCGAATGAATGTCACTGCCATAACGGATCAAAAACATTTCGTAAATTTCCTTCACTTTATAAGTCAGCAATGGATATAGTTCCAACTCGTAACAGTGTGACAAGAACTTTACATAAGAATTACTTGTCTATGTAGCTCATAGTTCATTGCATCAAAGTTCTATTAACCATTCCTGACCAGTCTTTCGAAAAGCTTCCACGAATAAATCTGGATCAAAACTCTTGCCATGTCTCAAAAACTTCAGCATAAAACTTCTGTTTGTGCTCTCTTTATTTTGTGCATAATTGTCTAACAAAGACTCATAATCGATTCTGTTGACCAATCCGTTTTCAAAGAGAATGTCGAGAATTCGGGGCAGTTCAAGATCACGCACGATTTTAGTGCAATTTCTTTTCAGTCTCTCTTGTATATCAACACATTCTGACATTTGCTTTTCCTTTTGTTTGCTGCTTTGCACAAGTTGTTCTAGAAGGATTCTAACCTGTTCACACTTTTCCACTGTGGCGTTAGTTGCTTCTTTTTCCTTGATTGTTTGTAGACTCGACAGTGCATTGCCGATGCTCTGTATTTTTTGGTACAGATATTCCACAGAATGTCGCCTATTATCGCCGACTGCGTCTTCCTCGTGCTGACTGCTCGGATTCAGACTCTGATACGAATTTCCATCTGTTTGTTCTCTGTTTTCCTGGGAACCAACAGAGACATGGTAACAGTACACACTTTCTATTTGAGTTTTCATGTTATTTAATTCTTCATCATAATCCAAATGTACAAGTTTGCTTTCATCTGTAAGACTGTGCTCTACTGCTTCCATTCGAGATACAATCTCTGTATAGTCACTTGGTATTCCAGGAAGTGGTCGTAATTTGTTGGCAGACGTCGATTGACTCACAAAAGATGATTTTTCTGAGAGATTCTCTTCTATACAACTCTGTCTTTCTCTTTGACCATGGACAATGTCTGTGCTTTCGACATATCCACTTTCTTCTATAATTTGAATCTTGAAGGAAGAAATTTTGACACGGTATAATTCAAAGATCAAGCATATACCAGAATCACCAATGTCCATCTTTTCATGTCTTATAATCTGACCATTTACTTGCAGTGTATGATTATCTGAGATTTCGATGCTTAAGGACGGTGTTCGGTTCATTTCCAGAAGATGATGCCATGGTGGCTCTGACGTCATAGTATCATTGATAGTGAGGACACGTTTTGCAAAATCTGAGAAATCGTTTGCATTGTTAAGGGAAAATCCAATTTTCAATCCATATTTTTTCGGGATTTTGTCACTTTTAAGTATGGGTGATACTTCAAACGTGAGTTTTTCTTTAATCTTTAGATTGCGTGCCAGACAGCAACTTGAAGCTGGATTTTCCACCCGCAAGCGTACTTTCTTAGAATCTTCGTGTAAAAGAATATTCTCACCTTTTACGTGATGGAAGGATGTTTCTTCTGAAATGTTTGAGTACATCGATCATTATTAAATCAATACACTGAGGACACATAATTAAATCTTCTAGAGACTTCTCTAATCAACAAACTTACCTAGCAATCTGATTCAGGTTATAATAAAAAAAAAAATCAAATCCACTCCAAACAGAACAAGATGTGGTTGTGGAACACTATGCTCTCTGAAGTCTGTCTGGGTACAAAATGTGCTATGACATCATTTAAATCTCTCAATGCAGACTTGAGTGGTTGTGAGACAAACAATATATACAAGAATAAAGGCTATTTTTAGCATACAAAGTTCCAAAATTTCACTGAATTTTGTCAAAAACGAAGGGGATCTTCCTTAGTTCATGATCATGACATTGACTTAAATCTCTCAAGATACATTAATTATTATGAAACATGGACAATATATACCTGTATAAAGGCTACTTAAGCATACAAAGTTCCATAACTCTGCAATGACGAGACTTGCTTTTATCAGAAACGAAAGGTGTCTTCTTAGGTCCTGAATGTGTTGTAGTATCATTTAAATCTGTCCAGGTAGACTTGAGATATAGAAAGGGCAGAATATCTACTTAGGGCATAAAGGTCACAGTCAAGGTTACAAAGTCCTTGATATTGGTGTCATTTGAAAGATTTTAAAAATCTTTATCTTTAATAGGTCAAAAACTATCGGCAAGACTAAAGTTACTGGCATACGGCCTGGCAAACAAACAGACAGGACAAAATCGTTATGGCCCCGATCTTTTGATCCGAGTCCTAGATATATGAAGTACAAATCTATAAGGTTTATAAACATTTCAATGCTCATTATAATATATACGTCGTATGCCTTTATCTATTGGTAATGTCATACGTGGACAGACTGTGGTTTATACTAAAATATCTATACATTGCATTTGTTTACTATTACGTAACATCAAAATTAATTTGCCTACATGTATATAGCGTCGACCATTGTTAACTGCGCGAAAGTCCTATAAAATGCAGATTACCTTCGAAGAAAACTTCAAATTTACGACAGCACAGGAAGGCTTTCTCACTAATCGCAGTCGTTTCGAATCGAGACACTATAGAAGTAAGAAGATATCGTGAGAACCTGTTTCAAGCACAGGTGTCTGTGTAGCGCTACCGTAGCTTTGCCACTGACTGTATTGATATGGTAATAGGATTTGTGGCGTACCCCACAAATCACAAAACCTTAACGCTGTGGAGAATCGGGGAGTTCTACCTATTAATTTTTTTCTGAGTAATTTACTGAGATGATTACCGTCGACCAGATTGGTTAGCGATGTATCGACATCTGAAACTCAAGAGAATACCATTCAATCATGCAGTACAGTGTATTTCAGAAATGCATATATATTTACCAATGCGCGCTGTAACACTGCCAAACTGCAGATAGACAACCAGCCAGACGTTCCCTGAAAGTTTTGTCGGTTTTCGTTGCACACGACCATCATCAATGTGTTGGAAACACACAGTACAACCACCATTTTCAGATTGTTGCAAGTAAACATTTATGGAGGATTTTGTTTTATAAACACGCATATCGCTCACGATTGTGACGTCATTCTTCAGTGCCAGTCGAACATTCTCTACAGCAGTAGGATCTTTGTGGATAAATCCAATCTGTAAATGCCCTATTTCTGATATTTCCAACTTAAAGGGTTTATTCTGGACAAGAGGTTGAATAGAGAACGCCACACCTCCAGAGTATGAAAAAGACCACTCGGCGTTCTTTAAATGGACGTCTGTCTTTACGTTCTCACCGCATTGTGGAAGGAGTAAAGCGCTGCCTGCATCCATGATCTAAATATAAATTGAATTGTTGATGAATTTACTATCAGAATATTCCATAGCTTACTGACTTTAATCAATTTATCTACTCATTCGTTAATCATTTATGGAATTCAGGTCTTCACTGTTGGATGCTACTAACTTTTGATTGTTTTGAAAGGGGATTTCCAGTGTAAAAAAAAAATCTACCATTTTGGCACAAAATATAGTAAAACATTTCGATGGTGTTATGTAATTGCTGTTCTGCATTCACTGCCACAATGGTGAAATACAAATTTAATTGGAATTCGATCTTCCAGCAGTTGCTTACTGATATATCGCGATATATAGATAAACAAAAACGAGATGATTGGACTTTGGACTTTTCAGATATAACCGTCACTGATGACATTATTTCGGCAAGCACATTTTTCAAAGCATACGAGGGATGTTCCGAAATTATTGTTACTTTGGCGATTTCTTTTTGATAGAAGTAATTGTGATCATTTTACTTTGCCCTGTCCTTCGAAGTACTCCCCCTCTGCATTTATGCATCGTTTCAACCGATCAATCCACTTTTGGAAACAGTTTTAGTACTCTTGAATTGGTATACTCATAAGATACTGGTGAATGGCAGAGCCAAGGGCATTTCTTGATTTATACTTTTTTCCAGATAGGTGAAATTTTAGTTTGGGGAACAAAAAAAGTCACAGGGGGCCAAGTCTGGTGAAAATGCAGGGTGGGGGAGGACAGTGACCTTTTCTGCCTTCAAAAACTCCGTTACAATACGCGCCTTGTGTGCTGGCGCATTGTCATGCAAGAGTCTGAGGTACTTCAAACCTGTATGTGGGCGGCGGCGTTTGTAGACTTTCTTCAGTTTTCGAAGTACAACGTCTCTATAATACTTTGCTGTGACAGTTTTGCCTTTCGGAACAGGGATTTGCATGATTGGACCCTTGTTATCAAAGAATATGACATACAAAACCTTCCTCACGGTGCGTATTCTTTTAGCAATGCTAGGGCGCCTGGCGTTTTTGTTTGCCCAGATTCGATTAGAGCATTTTCTTTGGGGCTCGAAAAAATACACCCATGTTTCATCACCTGTGACCAAATTATCAAAAGCCTTTTTGCTGTATTTTGGGTATTTCTTCAATAAGGATTTGGCCTTGTCAACCCCGGACCTCTTTTGGTCGTCAGTTAGTAAATGGGGTATCCACCTGGCATTGATCTTGCCCAGCTTAAGATGTTTCTTTAAAATACAGTGAATACGTGCTAAAGACAAGCCTGTCATTTTAGCTAACTGCCTGACAGTGTACCTTGCATCTTTTTCAAGGATTTGCCGAATTCGCTCAATGTTATGCTTTGTTGTTGTTGTTGCAGGGCGACCTGTGTGAGCAGCATCTTTCAGCTGCTGGTGTCCCGACTTAAATCGAGCAACCCACCTACAAATAGTCATATATGACATTTGACCCTTCCCATAAATATCACACACCTCACGATGAATATCTACCGCCTTAAAGCCAAGTAGAGACCTACCTTTGATATAGGCCCTAATTTCAATTACGTTTTCAGCTCTCTTGCCAACCATATTTATATAGAGTGTAACGAGTACGCTACAAAACAATGTACACAGCACCAAGGTCAGTGTAATTGTGAGCGAGAAATTTACCTATACCACGCTTCAGATATCACGCTATTGCCATGAGGTAGTTTTAAGCTCATTTAGCACTATTTCCACGAGATATTGCGCAAGTAACAATAATTTCGGAACACCCCTCGTATGGAAGAAAAAGTGACAGCAAGGAAAGATGTGAAACACTTAAAGCTGTATACCCTATGTTCGCTAGTACAGTGCATATTACAGGTTAATTTATTCTAAATTGTTTTGATTATATATATATAAGCCTAAAATATATTAAAAAAGGAACCTTGCAAATGTTGTGATCAAATTCGTCGTATTAAGTGAGATATGGCTATCTAAACGCGATGTTTGTAAACAGAATGCTTACAACCAACTTATCACGTGATCTAATTCGGAAGCCGCCGCATCATGGACACTGATGGAGGGCGAGGTAAATAAACTTGACGAGTAACTTTAAAAATCTGCATTCAAGTCTGCTAAAGTTAGTATTTACTGATGCCGTTTTCTTTTGGAGTCTTCCTTCATCGTATTTGATTTGATTAAACTGCGCATGCGCGAAATCAGGTTATGGTTGTATTTATGGAATACCCACTTTAATTACGCAGTATTTTCTTTTTATTTTGATATCTCCGAGGATTTGAAGCAACAAATAATGTTATTAACGCAAAGTTAATAACTTCAGCCATACGAGAAAAATACAGTTTTTGTTTTACATGCCCTAATTTTTGAAATTATACCGAATTGTAGGGTATACAACTTTAATATGTTCTATAGGTCTGAACGTGGAAAGGGAAATTACGTATCGATAATTAAGTTACATTAGAGTGTTCTGTCTTATAATAAGGCTGCGATGATTCATTTATTCAGGCAACTCATCCTTTGCTATTTTACACATAAACGAGAGGCCCAAATAAACATATCGCTCATCTTAACACTTTGGGTTCAAGACAAAGGAAAAGGATTTTACAGAATCAGAATATTCTGAAATACATGTAGGTCTGTCTTGGTGTATCTTTGTTAGAAATTTTAATTCAGAATCAAACCAAACAGAGCACTACAAATTACTATAAATTTAATCAATTTAAAGGTTTTCTCCTTTTTCAGAAATCCCATATTTTATGAAAGAAATATCACGGACTCCAACCAACAAAACCACTATAATTTATGAGAAGCGGGGTAAGGGACAGAGATACTCGGACTATATAAAAAAAGGCATCTTCCTCGACCTATTGTGCCACATTAAAAAAAACTGTCACAAGAGAAGACTAGTACTTTAAATTGATCGCAAAAAGGAAAATATTATCATATCTATACTAGTATTACAATAAACGTTGTTTTGTAGCCATTACTTTTCAAAAGAAGTAAATAAAAGCTAGAATTGGTCAGATACGACGTTTGAGAGTTAATGTACTGGAGATATGAACAGTCGTAACTACCACTTTTGACGTTTCAACTGTAGAATTGATACTATTAAGCTCCATATGAAAAGTCGTATCTGTCACTAGTCTTACAACCTTTTGCTCTATATCACATGCAGTTTTATCCACTCATAATTACCTTAAATATTTCGATGTGTTATGTATTATATCGGTTTTTTTTATTCAAACGCAATATGAAAACACTTTGTTTTGTATACCCCCATTTTGGCTTTAATACAAGTTGACAGTCATTCTATATAAACCTTATATGTGTTTATTTTCTTTTTCCTTCTTTAAGAAATATCAAACGCTTCACATGACTGTATCGGTGGTTTTAGCACTTTGACCGTCAAATCCAGGATGAATGCCCGAGATAATAAAATATGACTGGTCAAAGGATGAGGTTTTCAAACACTGTGCTATTAGTCATTGTTTTATATTCTGACGTAATTAATCAGTGGTCTGCTGGCTAGATAGGGAATCAAATCAGGTCATGATGAATTACACAGGAAAATGCCGTATAACAGAAATCACCACGGAAATATACAATATATGGGATAGTACATTAAGATGAACAACACATACAAAACATCACAAAATATTTGATCATATTGCAGTTACAATACCGACTTAGGACAGTCATTTGATATGACAAATGGTGTGGTTAAACGGTTTACGGGCCCACCTTCCCACTCATCGTAACAACAGAACAATCAAAGGACATACATTTAAAATACCATAATAATAGTATTCCTAAGTTTGGTAATTACTGAATAAGAATAACACTCTGATATCAAATTTAATTGATTGAACAATGAATTAACAGGAAAATGTCCACAAACTTCAAAAGAAAAAAAATTCTCGCAATTTAATCATAATAAAAGAAACATAGTAAAACATATCCCAACAAGATTTGATTGTAAAACACAGATGCCTTCCATTAACAACAAAATTAACGTTAGAATAAAATGGAGAAATTGCTAGCCATTGACTGACCTTAGAGATTGTTATACTCTGAAGGACATTGGTACCAGTATTTGAATGTTTGTCTGTCTGTATACTGGTATCCATGTTTTTCAGACTGAGGCTTAAAATACATATTAAGCACAACAAGGCCATATTATTAAATGATTCGTTATAAACAATGCATGTATATGAAAATCATTTGGTGAACTACACGCAAAATCAAAAGCGTGTAAAGTAGCATAAAGACGATCGCAAATATAACTATTCATGGGAAACATGGAGTTTTTGGCTTCTCTATTATTTTTTTTTTTATTGACGAATATTTGAAAAAATGTCTCATATATTTCAAAAGTTAAAATTATTAAGGCCTTGTAGATTTAACGTTGTGAAACAAAATACAATGAAGAACAATACACTATACGTTAATCTTTGATCCAGTCTGATTAAAACAAATCTGTAAATCCGCTCCCGGATACAATTATGCTTTTTTTACAATTGTAGCGATGTTTATGTATCATATTCATGGGGGCATATCAACTATCTTATTTTAATCAGACTGTTATTGAAAAGTTTTAACTTCTTAACATAACAATGTATACATATGCATGGATATACAACTCGTAAATTGGTCTAAAGGGAAGCTAGAGTCCCCCATATGGAATATTAGTATAATAATTGGGTACATAACATTAACATTTGCTGTATACATAAATCGGACAGTATTCCACTTTAAGCTCTTCTACATGAACCAAGTTCTCCAAAATGCTTAGCAACTCTTATTGAAACTGTCAACATAACTATGTTATTTTAGTACACATTCCAATAGTCCATCTGTTCATTTTTTCCTTTTTCACATGCTTTTGAAAAGTCTGTCGTTCAACATTTTATTGGTATATACGTGAATTCAGTATATAAATACTTCTGAAAGGGCAAATTGCTTGTTGTGATGGGATGGACATACATTTATAACTCAAGTCATGATCACATGTAAACCCCATTATCAATTTCATTGCCAAGACAAAGAGCTGCATTCCACTGGCCTTTAGTTAGCCATCTAAGAGAACGTCCGATTCGTCAGATGAGTTTGGTTCCGGAAGTGTATCCTGACGGCCATCATATGGTAAGGATTTGTAAAATCTATGGTATTTCGAAGGGATACGTCCCCTATTACATAGGGTCATTAGATCTGAGTGTTTCGCAGCGGATATTGCCATAAATACTCCTCATTTAAATTGTATTTGAAAAAGATAGTGTTCGGTGATTCTTTTTTGTATTGAAAAGAATGGACCTTGTTAGTTAATCCTCGTCCCCTCTGACTATTAGTCTGGACTCCTATTGATCAAGGATCTGAGCTAGACTTACAGACGGACAGAGCACGGTTTACTTATGTTGATGTCCCCTTATATATTTTTGATAGCAACATACTATTCTAAAAACTTTTTGTGTGTAATAAAAAAAATATGACCTATCTTCTTGAAAAACCTGTTGATCCTTCTTCTCTATATGGAGAATTATTTATATATTTTTAAATGTGTGTCCTTTGATTGTGCTGCATTTGTGGTGAGTGGAAAGGTGGGCGCCTCTAAACCGGTTAACCACACCGATTGAATGATGTTTGTTACTCTAATTGACCGTCCTGAGTCGTCCTGAGTCGATATTGTAAGCGCAGCACAATCGAATATTTTGGTAATGTCGTTTTTCAGTGTATATTATATTATTATCATGTTTTGTGAACATGTCCTTGGTGAATTTTGTCCTACAGCTTTGTCAGATGTCTTCAGTTTTCTCTTTTGAATCCGATTCAGATTTAGACGCATTTCCATTGTTTTTTTCTAGAGATTTAGCCAAAATATTTAGGGGGATTTCATCAACATTGTCATCATTACAAACTTCCTCATTGTTGTGACTAGCATTGTACTTTTCTTTTAATTTACTAAATGCAATGTTATCATCGTCATCAGATTCACTAGTGTAGTTTACAGATGCCATGGTACTTTATGTACGCGCACAAGATGATGTATTATTAGGTCGTTTATTAATTTTTTTTCTTTAAATTGATGTTATGCAATGTGGAATTCGTATATTGCGCATGCGAATATGATTTCGATATAAAAGGTCGTATCTACACTCTATACAGAGCAATAATTCGATTTTAATTCAACATTGATGTATTATTCATACACATGTATATGCAAATTTGATATTATTTCAACAAGACACACATACACATCCGTTACCTGGTCAATGATATTTATTTTTTTGTGAAAATTTAGATAAAAAGGACAAATATAGTAGATTCTACTTTACATTCACGTTAGATATATTACCCTATATTGAATAAATATTATCTTAGATTATGTTACGGTTTCATTTTTGTTTAGGAACACGGTATACGATTTCAAAATACAAACTAATCTATTTGACTGTAAATAAAAGAAAGTTTCTCTCGCCATTCATTAATTTTCGTCCGCAGTTGTTGTCCAAGTGTTTGCCTATATGGTAAATATGGAAGGTCGTAACTGACACATACGACGTTTCAATTTTATGAGTATAGAATTAAAAACGTCGTATCTGCCACTAACGACCTTTCATATCTTAGGAGTGTAGATACGACACAACGTTATTATTCTGTTACTATGGTTACAGAAGGAAACTCATATTACATTTTGTAACAGCAGATGCAAATAAAGTTATATTATTTAATTCCATCAAAAAGTGATATTGGTCGTATCTCCCACTTACGACCTTTCAATTCTACAGCGTCGATATGAGAAGCGGGGTAAGGGACAGAGATACTCGGACTATATAAAAGAAGGCATCTTCCTCGACCTATTGTGCCACATTCAAATATAGTATCCGTGCATAGGCTAAAACAGTTACATTTTTAGGGGATATTGCGTTCTTTATTCCTGTTAAGTTTCAGAGTATCATTCTATTACATCTTGGAATACTGTCATTGGCGGATCTAGAATTTAAAAAAAAAAGGGGGGGGGGGTCTGCTCCCATAACTTGCTTTGCACTCTTCGGTCCCGAAGGGGGGAGGGTGGGGGTTGCATCCCTAAAAATGGTGGAAAATTACCTTTTTTGGTAAAAATTTCCAACCAATGACTATTTAGATCTGACAATATTTCCTTAAAATCAGATACAAGAGATTTAAGGACCAGAGGTTATAGCCCCTGCCATACAAGGAGTTAAAGTTTATATTTGGACTCGTCTTAAGTACAGTATCCTATCCCTAGGGCCATGAATTTCACAAGTTTAGTAGAGGCTTCAAGCATTTCCTAACATTGTGTACAGAAGATTTCCTAATACCTCTTACTTGTTATTCAATACAATGCATAGCTGTAGAGGAGTTTTATTTTCCTTTTACATAACACATGTACTTATAAGGTGATGACATCTACTGAATTCAATTCAATGAAATTATAACCTATGCAACGAATCCTCCCGAAGCCTGTCTATATCCTGTCCATATGTTGACTGTATCCTGTCTGCGTTCTGTCAGTATCCTGTCTATGTCCTGTTTGTATTCTGTAAATGTCCCTTACGTATCCTGCCTGTATTCTGTCCGTATCCAGTCTATGTATTGTCTGTGTCCCGTCTATGTATTGTCCGTATCCTGTGTCCTGTCCTTATCCTACCTACGTCCTGTCCTTATCCTGTCTGTGTCCTGTCTTTATCCTATCTATGTCCTGTCCTTATCCTGTCTGTGTCCTGTTTTTATCCTATCTATGTCCTGTCCGTGTCCTGTCTTTATCCTATCTATGTCCTGTCCGTATCGTGTCTGTGACTGTGTCCTGTTAGTATCCTGTACGTGTCCTGTGGTTATCCTGTGTCCTGCCTGTATCCAGTCTATATTTTGTATATATATCCTGTCTGTGTTGTCTGTACCCTCTCTATGTCCTGTCCACATCTTCTCTGTATCCAGTATGTGTCCTGACCTTATCTTGTGTATATCCTGTGTCCTGACCGTATCTTGTGTATATCCTGTATCCTGTCTATGTATTGTCTGTATCCTGTCTGTGACTATGTCCTGTTATCCTGTTGGTATTCTATCCGTATCCTAAGTATATTCTGTGTCCTGTCTGTATCCTATTTATGTCCTGTCTGTCTCCTGTCTGTAGATCTTTTGGATCTGAGCTTATATTGAGAACTGGCACATCGTGCCTCCATTTACCCTCCCTACTGTTTTGTGTTGAAAATCATGAGAAAATGCAATACATGAAAGAATTCGAGGCAGTCCCCCCCCCCCCAAAAAAAAAAGAAAAAAAAAACATTAAAAACCAAACCAGTAATTAAACAACAAACAACATAATTCAACATAAACAATGAAAAAAGAACAAACAAACAAAACATTACACAGAAGACAATCTAGGATACATTGCATTGTATGTAGTATTATGGTGCAATGATAAAAAGAGCGCATTCCGGCCTCTCTCCCTTCCTCTAAATCCTCATTATATATCTACTGTGATGATTTTTGTAGTATTTGTGCAGATTGTCCAGTTAATACACATAAACATGTATATGGTTTCCTTAGTCATCATTATCATAAAAACCTTCTTCAATGCCGAAGAAGCCGGTGTGGCCTAGTGGATGAGGTCCCGGGTTTGATTCCCGCCCTGGGCACACCGATTTTCTGTCTTTCGGATGAGACAGCAAAAACCGAGGTCCCGTGTCACGATCGGCGTGGCACGTAAAAGATCCCTCACTGCTTCGGGTGGGTCCGTTGCAAAGGTAGACATTTGTATGCAATCATCATCATCATCATCTTATAAATGAAATGACTAAGTTGTAAATATCAAATCATCTTATTGTTCATCTGAATATCGGAATGACTATAATGATCCAGGCAATAGAACTCTGAGTATACAAGGTTAAATAATTTCTCGCTGTGCAATGGCGAATCCAGAGGTAAGTTGCTGGGGTTGCAACCCGTTTCCATAGATATCTTCTGTTTTCACTATAACTGAAAGCGATATTAAACCAATGTCAGTTTTCGAAAATTTCCTGATCCGCTATTGCTTTGAAGCATTTATTCCAGCTTCTTTTATTTTGACCTCAAATTTTTGTGATAGTTAAGAATCTTTACATGTGTAGTCAAACCAGTTGGAAAAACCACCTGTATTGCGCACTCGCCTGTATCGCGTACTCACCTGTTTTGCGTACTGAGCCGGCGTGGCCTAGTGGTATCGCGCTGGCCTTATGATCGGGAGGCCGGGGTTCGAGTCCCGCTCTGGTCATGCCGGTGTCCTATCTTTCGGACGAGACAGTAAAAAAAACCCCGAGGCCCCGTGTCATAGTATGCATGGCACGTTAAAGATCCCTCACTGCTTCGGGTGGGTCTGTTGCACAGGTCAAAATTTGTATGCCTCGCATCAGACAGATGCCGTTACCATATACGTGAAATATTCGTGGTGTGACGTTAAACAAAAAATCAATCTATCAATCAATGTTTTGCGTACTCGCCTGTATCGTGTACTCACCTGTTTTAAACGAATATCTGACCCTGTTCTTTACTACCAAATGTTTGTACAGTCAACCTGTAAATAAAGGATACCTGTTTCAAGTGACCACTTGTCCACCTTCCCTTTAGTGGTCACTTACAACAGAGTTGACTGTTTTTATTCAACACGGAAAGACCCATATTCAATAAGAGGTCAAATTAAGATAAGATGAAATATGAAAAGTTTAAGTGACTTGTCATCTTTATAGGAACAAAAATCAATAGTTATGTATGAATACTATGTGCGGGGCAGACATTCACTTGTACTACCCTTCCCCATTTTTGAAAATTAAAAAAAAAAAAAGGGGGGGGGGCTCTACTGCCCAACCAACCTTGTCCGACTTAAGTGATTTAATAGCCCATTTCCAAATAATCTAAGCTAACATAATCAAAAAGGAAATCAATAAAAATACATCAATATCTTCAAAAATGAACGACACAGGGTTATTCCCTGCCTTTGCCAAAACACACCATTAGTTGAAATGTGAAATTTATCGTCGATTTACAGCCATTAAATCGCAAAATAGTTCAACCTCGGATGTTAGCTTATCGGGTAGGCTAATAAACATCTATATACCATATTTCACATACTGATTTTATTGAATTAACATTTGATTTTACTGAGTAAAATTAAGTAAACTTACCCGGCATTAAATGCTTGTAGCACGTCTTTCGGCGCTTAACAACACTTCCTGGTGTCACGCTCTAATTGGGAATTTACCCGGTTAAATTTATAGCATTTACTATTTATATACGTGTCGTAAGAGACGCTTTATTTCTCTCACAACGAGGCATAATCAGGAGCGGATCCAGGATTTAATGTTAAAAAAAGGGGGAAGGGGGATTTATATATACATATGAAACGTCAGGGGGGGGGGGGGGTGTTGGGGGGTGTTTCGCAGACTGCCTTAAGGCCACCAGGACAGAACCCTGGAGAGGGCCACGCAGAGGGCTCAGATGTTGAAGCCCACTAAATTCTCTTTCCTCGAAATTCAAGGTGAAAACATAACATTAAAAGAACGAAATTGATATATTAAATTACATGTACTTTCTACTTTGTAACGCATTCAAAATTCAATGTACATGACTGTCAGATATATTAGAAAATGCATCTCGATCAACAGAATAATATCGTAGCATTCATAACTGCCGCTAGGGGGCATGAAAACCGTTATTTCCAACACCGAAACTTGTGACTTTTCTTCATTGAAAAAAAAATCGTGCAGAATACACAATTTCTTATGGAGCACCAAGCACATTCACATGTAAATATTTGCTCAAATAAAGAAGACTGGGTGACATCTATGTTACTTCATGATCACCATATTTATAAGTATAAGCATTGGTATGATATGTCTGTACCTAAAATAGTAAAAATGATAATGATAATTGGCTATACAGTCAAAAGGGGACGTCAAAATGTATGCATGTATAGTTTCGAATATCGAGGAAAAAAGGGAGTGCTGGAAGCTGTCGGAGATTTGAATACATACTAGCTACAATTTAAAGTTTGGGTAAATATACTAAATCAGCCTGTGTACATAGGGACATTGTCCTAATTTTAAATTTTTTTCAGGGAAATTCTTGAGATTTTATAAGATTCGTGAAAATCGACATTCAAATATTTTAATGCTGATTTTTATACTCCCGTATTAAGATGGGGCGTTTTAATTCATGTTATGGCGTTTCACAGAATTGTTTCTAAGGATCCAAGGGTGTGTCATGACCTTGACCCAAGGTCATAGCTCAAAGGTCAAGGTCACAACATGCAAAGTGAGTAAAACCTTGTCCGGGCCACAACTTCTTCCCCTGTGCATGGATTTCAATAATATTTCACAGAATTGTTACATAGGACCCAAAGGTGTGTCATGATTTTGACATAAGGTCATAGGTCAAAGGTCAAGACCACAACATTCGAAGTGAGTTAAACCTTGTCCAGGCCATTACTTTTTGCCCTGTTCATGGATTTCAATGATATTTCACAGAATCGTAACTTAGAACCCAAAGGTGTGTCATGACCTTGAACCAAGGTCAAAGGGCAAGGTCACACCATGCAAGGTGGTTAAAACCTTGTCCAGGCCATTATTTCTTGCCTTGTGCATGGATTTCAATAATATTACACAGAATTGTTACTTAGGACTCAAAGGTGTGTCATGACATTGACCCAAGGTCATAGCTCAAAGGTCAAGGTCAGAACATGCAAAGTGAGTAAAACTTTGTTTGGGCCATAACTTCTTCCCATGTGCATGGATTTCAATAATATTTCACAGAATTGTTACACTTGACCCAAGGTCAAAGGTCAAAGTCACAACATGCAAAGTGAGTAAAACCTTGTTTGGGCCGTAACTTCTTCCATTGTGCATAGATTTCAATAATATTTAACAAAATTGTTACTTAGCGCCCAAGCGTGTGTTATGACTTTGACCGTCAAAGGTCAAAGTCACAACATGCAAAATGAATAAAACCTTGTCCGGGCCATAACTTCCTCTCCTGTGCATGGATTTCAATAATATTTCACAGAATGTTACTTAGAACCCAAGGGTGTGTCATGACCTTGGCCCAAGGTCAAAGGTCAAGGTCACATCATGCAAAATGAGTAAAACCTTGTCCAGGCCATAACTTCTTCCCCTGTACATGGATTACAATAATATTTTACAGAATTGTTACTTAGGACCCAAAGGTGTGTCATGATTTGACCCAAGGTCATAGGTCAAAGGTCAAGATCACAACATGCAAAATGAGTAAAACCTTGTTCGGGCTATAACTTCGTTCTGTGTGCATGGATTTCAATAACATTTAACAGAATTGTTACTTAGCACCCAAGGGTGTGTTATGACCTTGACCGTCAAAATGTACTATGTAACGTGATAACTCAAGCAAACGCCACAACAGAATGCTATATAGTGCAGGGGAAGCCACTTTTCAGTTTTGAGCAAATTCCATTTTGTAGTTACAGAGTTATGGGACTTGGATCCCTCTTTTTGGATTTCAATATTTCATTAAAGTATTGCCAAAGAGATCCATGTTTGAGGGTAATAAAACTATACATTCACATCGATCCCGTCCAAAGTAAAGCGACGGGCGTATTATGCCACGCTAGGCGTTGCTCTTGTTTTTTTCTGAGATTAATTGAAATATTCAAAATCCGGTGCCCTAAACCAAGAAAATACTTTTAAAGTCATAATTTCAAATTCCTCCGTTCAACAATGAATTAATAACTGGGATTTGGATTTTATTGAGTTTTATTCTATCAATAGATAGAATTAAACCATTCTGCATGACAATTTATTCGAACGTTTGATAAGGGAATAAATTAAAATGAAAAAAGGACTTAAGTATATTCTCAGTTTATGGCGCCGGACCCTGGTTCCTAAATATGAAATTTTACGTTATAAATTAGTTCAATAAGGACACATCGATATTGGATAAGGTGTGTTGTTTCGTGGAATTTTTTGGTTTGTTTTTGTGTTGTATTATTCTAAACTCTGTTTGTATTACTCACAATTCGCTTTACATCCAAATCACAATGCTTTCATATATGATATGTCCTTTAGCGAGTGATTTTTAAAATTCTTTCACCAAAAGTCTTATTTTATTCAAATAAAAATTTGTGGAAACATTTTGCGAAAGGATGTTTGGATTATTTTAAAATTGGCTACGAATCTCTTATTGAAATTCCTGATGTATAAAAGCATTATGATTTGAGTATAAGTAAGTGTACAAAAAGCGTGTTGTGAGTAATATTTCACAGAAACGAAATTCTCTGTACAGGAAGAATTCCGACTTGGGTTCTCACATACCGGATTTTAAATGTGTATAAAACGTTATGCAAGAACTGTTGCTGGTCGTGCATATAAATCAATGAGCTTTCTTCTAGCACTTGATAAAGGATCCTTTAAAGGACCTGAGCTCTTTTGATAGTATAATATGTTATTTTAAATACGAGGTGTCATATTGCATTGCGTGACTGGAGCTTATTTACAGAAGATAAAAGAAGTGTTACTTTGCTAGACTGTCTCGTAATACTGAAATGCGTTGAATATTTTTACAAAGAAGTGTATAAACCGTAGATATTGGACAAAAGAAACGAAGATGCTCAAGACAACATCTGAGCATGCTCACTGTTTATGCAATTAATTTCGGAACGTTTTGTATTTTTTGAAAATTATTGGTATAAAGGAAAATGGAGTGAAAGGGGGCTAGTGACATCTTAAAACATCTTCTCAAAGTAAAATACGGAGGTACCTCTTGCCATGTGACTGTGGTGCACATAGTAATATACAATGGACCCCTGGAAATCAAAGATGAGACTATATGCCCACATACAGTAAGCGTCTCCTGTCAGAAATGTGACCAGGTGCTCGGGTGGAGTAAGCGTCTCCTGTCAAAATGTGACCAGGTGCCCGGGTGGACAGGTACCATTGAGAAGCAAACAGCTCCTGTTAGAGATGGGACCAGGTGTCTGGAGGAGAAAACATCTGTTAAAAAAGAGACCAGGTGCCCGGAAGTAAACATTTTCTGTTAGAGACCAGGTGTCTGGGAGGAGTAAGCATCTCCTGTTAGAGATGAGACGAAGTGTCCGGGAAGAGTGAGCATCTCCTGTTAGAGATGTGAACAGGTGCCCGTAAGGAGCATTTTCTGTTAAAGATGTGAACAGGTGCCCGGGAGGAGTAAACATCTGTTGAAGATGTGACCAGGTGCCCGGGAGGAGTGAGAATTTCCTGTTAGAGATGTGAACAGGTGCCCGGAAGGAGTATCTTCTGTTAGAGATGTGAACAGGTGCCTGGGAGGAGTGAGCATCTCCTGTTAGAGATAATATCAGGTGAGTTGGAGTTAGCATCTGGTGCTCGGAAGGAGTATCTTCTGTTAGAGATGTGAACAGGTGCCCGGGAGGAGAAAACATCTCCTGTTAGAGATGTGACCAGGTGCCCGGGAGGAGCGAGCATCTCCTGTTAGAGATGAGACCAGGTGCCCGAAAGAAGATAACATCTCCTATTAGAGATTAGACCGTAAGCCCGTAAGGAGCATCTTCTGTTAAAGATGTGAACATGTGCCCGGGAGGAGTAAACACCTGTTGAAGATGTGACCAGGTGCCCGGGAGGAGTGAGAATGTCCTGTTATAGAGATGTGAACAGCTGCCCGGAAGGGGTATCTTCTGTTAGAGATGTGAACAGGTGCCTGGGAGGAGTGAACATCTCCTGTTAGAAAGGAGACCAGGTGTCCGGACAGTGAACATATCCTGTTAGAGATGTGATCAGGTGCCCAGGAATAAACATCTCCTGTTATAGAGAAGACCAGGTGCCCGGGAGTAAACATATCTTGTTAGAGATGTGAACGGGTGCCCGGGAGGAGTAAACATCTCCTGTTATAGAGAAGACCAGGTGCCCGGGAGTAAACATATTCTGTTGGAAATGTGATCAGGTGCCCGGGAGTAAACATATCCTGTTAGAGATTAGACCAGGTGCCCAGGAGGAGTAAACATCTGTTAGAGATAATATCAGGTGAGTTGGAGTCAGCATCAGGTGCCCGGAAGGAGTATCTTCTGTTAGAGATGTGAACAGGTGCCCGGGAGGAGAAAACATCTCCTGTTAGAGATGTGACCAGGTGCCCGGGAGGAGCAAGCATCTCCTGTTAGAGATGAGACCAGGTGCCCGAGAGAAGATAACATCTCCTATTAGAGATTAGACCAGGTGCTATGGAGCAAACATCTTCTGATAGAAATGAGACCAGGTTCCCCGGAGTAGTAAACATCTCCTGTTAGAGATGATATCAGGTGCCCGTGAGGAGTATCTCCTCTTAGAGATGTGAACAGGTGCCCGGGAGGAGTAAACATTTCCTATTAGAGATGAGACCAGGTGCCCTGGAGTAAACATCTCCTGTTAGAGATGTGAACAGGTGCCCGGGAGGAGTAAATGTCTGTTAGAGATGATATCAGATGCCCAGGAGAAGTAAACATCTCCTGTTAGAGATGATACCAGATGCTCGGGATGAGTAAACATCTCCTGTTAGAGACAATATCAGGTGCCCAGGAGGAGTAAGCATCTCCCGTTTTGCTAGATATATCAGGCATGAACGCCGATGTACTACCACGGCATTGACTTTATCTTCATATATATAGTATTGTAATGATGTTACATGTTTGTTCGAAGGAAAGCAATATAGCAACATAATGAAATAAAATGTGTTGCTTATTGCGCTTATAAGCGTCGCTTGTAGGCGTACCTAGACCAAGACATGACAATAACCTGTTTTATCGATTGATTTGTACTTTTTGTTTGAAATAGAAAGTGAAAGTACACTCACAAACAGCATACAAGACGAAGAAATATGGTCATGGATACTATGAAACAGTCATTACCTAATGAATTTACGATAAAAATAAGCAAATATGGTAATGATTGATTGAAACTCACTGGAATTTTCCATGGTAAGTCTGATTTTCGAAATCAGAGAAATTTTCAAGTTTTTAAATGTTCGTTTCTCAGGCCAAAACCCCACCAACAATAAAACAGGCTTTTGGCCTCTCTCGGTCTAGACTATACCATGACTGTGGACCAACATCGTATAAAGATTAGAAGATACATAACAGAATCACAGTTACATTCAATAAGCAGGAGGAAGGAGGTCGAACGACTTAATGAGTCATTAGCAAAGTCGCATTTCAATATGTATACTTAGTAGAATAAAGCATGATTTTATATTGAGATCAATGGAAATCAGTTACTTTAAAGTTTTGTTTTTGATATTTTATTTCAAGGATTAATTCACAGTAAAGGTGACTGCCTCTACCACCCGGACTTGACACTGACATCTGCCAGTCAGGTGAGTAATGAGAACGAATGCACAAAAGATTATGATTACATTCATAAATAAGACATGACATCTCACAATCCGTAGGTGGTATATTATGAGGATATAGAAATAAGTAATGTAAAATTTGTTTATGTTTTTGCCAACATTCTTTCCATACTGGTGATTATGTTACAACCAGGATTCTCCCCTTGCGTTGCTGAATTAAATTATGATATTATATTGCTGACAGTATGCCAATGAATTTGCATTTAAATGCATATATACGACATATAATGATACCTTAATACCTGGTCATCTTAAATCACCATTTTCACCTTATGACAATGATTTAGAAAATAATAAATCCATTCATTTTCCTTCTAATATCAAACTAATTACCGAAAAATTTGATTGTACCAATAAGTCGGACATATGATTATGACGTCACAAAAAATAACAAGCGAAAGTCTGTTAGATGTCACTTAATTTTTGAAATATGGATGGGGGTATTATCCTCTGTAATGGCATTAACGTATATTAATTATACAACAAGAAACAGTTACATGCAAGCACCAAAGTGTGGGCCGGAATGGAATGTTTGATAAAACTGAAAAGAATTTTTAAAACAGAATAATGTTCAAAATATACAGCAGATAGTACATATCTGGGATCATTTAGACCCATTCAGTACTTAAAGCAATAGCGAGTTTATAGTCTTAGGATTAGCCTGCGTATGATCTTTTTAAAATTACTAGCCATATCATTTACTATTTGTCTTAAACCGGTGGGCTTAGTGGATGAGGTGACCAAAGGGTCCCAGGTTCGACTCCAGCCGTGGGCACATCGGCGTCCTGTCTTACAGATGAGACAGTAGAAACTGAGTTCCCGTGTCAAGGTAGGCGTGGCACGTAAAAGATCCCCCACTTCTTCGGGAGGGTCCGCTATAAAGGTATAAATTAGTATGCAATGCATCAGGCAGATACCGTCACCATATACGTGAAATAATCGTGGAGTGACGTGAAACAATTATTAATCAATCACTCTATTATTTATTTTTAACAACAAAGCATAACCAATCTATAAGCAACTGGCTGTTTACTCGGGTGATCAACCCTTTACTGGTTAAACTTTTGGTAGTGGTGTAGCCGTGCTGAATGGCAATATTTTTGTTCTCACGTTTTAATTCATAAACAATACCGGTAATCAAAGTTTATCGTCTTGTCAAAAGAAAGAATTGTAGAATATAGTTGGTTATGTTGGTACGTCCTTTGACAAAAACATATAGCATTCGTATTCTGGAAGTTTACTAGGACTTTCATCTCGCTATAATTAACCAAAGGTCACTTACACAACCGAATAATAATATTTATTATGAAGAAAGCGTGTCAAATATTCTAAAATACTAAGGTAAACCCCCCCCCCCCCCCCATATAAAATAAAATAAAATAAAATAAAATACTCCTCTGCTGTAACGTAAATCAGCGAAACTCTCGAAGATACTACGCTTTCACAAAACTATCAAATTGGGTCAGCGAAGTGACACATCACATGCTCTCTCCGCAGTGAATATAATCTTAATTTTATCATTGGTGTAAAATCTTGAGGGTGTGGCTTAACTGTACCGCAGAAACGCATGCAACTTTCCCAAACTTACAACAACAGATGGGCCGGCCCACAATAATTGCAAGGCAATTATCATAATACTTATTTCACTGATAAAACACAGATATATATTCATCTTTTTTTCTTCTTGTCCTTTTTGTCTTTGCCTTTCTTTCCTACATTTAGAAGTACATTTATAGATTGAAAGGTATCTCCCAAGACATTCGCGTTTGGAGTTTCTTCACATGTATCGTAAATATCAATGTCTTTAGAGGCATCGACCGACGTATAGACCTCCATTACAGGCGAATCTGAGGATTTCCGATTGTCATAAGTTAATTCCTCCTTATTTTCGTCTCTGACCTCTCTGGAATTTAGTTTCGGTGATTTTGGAGGCACTGAAGTTTCTTTAACTTTCTCTTCTAGATTTGAAAATTTCTGAATTAGATTTTGGACGCTTGAGACTTTAGGTATAGACTTTTCTTTATTTTCATTGTCTGAGACTGGTTTATCACAAGATACATCCACTCCTATATCTTGTTGCTGGGCACTATTGAAATCTTCTTTACTTTTCCGTCCTTCATTAATAGGGTTTCCTACCATGTCTGTCAACGGTACCGACAACTGAGTGGTCTTCTTACCTGTCGGATTTGTAGAGGACAAACTGGAATAGCTTGACATTGGTTTGCCCTTTATTGCATCCATTTTCCGTCTCAGTTTAGGTGTTTCCTCTCCCACAGTTGTAGTCGGATTGTTGTCGTCTGCTATAAGATCTACATAAAAAGATTCTTCTGTTTCCTCATGTGTTATATCGGCCACTGTTTGCGTTGAACTTTGTAAATCCTCAGCAACAGCATAGTCGTATGCGTTTTCAAATGTTAATTCATCAATTCTGATAGATGAACGAAACAATTCGAACAAGACCAAGACTGTGTTCGATCTTCCTTCATTACTGACTTGTATTTCACCCGATGCTTCGTTTGAATGCGAGTAAGTTATATACCCGGTTTGATTTAAACCAATTTGTAAATTCCCGCCACATTCCGCCTTTTCAAATTTCTGAACAAATTTCCACCGGTAGGGTTGGTATGCATGGGCACCAACTTTGAACGATTCTGGATCTCGCATAAGCAATTGTTTTGCGTCAATTTCTGATGCACCAATAACCACGTGATATTTACTGGGGATTTTGTCGTCATCTTTAACAGGTTCAATTGTGAACTTAAGGTACTCTTGAGGGTGAATCTGTCGATGAAAACAACAAATTGCTGCGGGATTTTCCACTTTGAGTTTAAGTGAGGATTTCTTTGCATCACAGAAGTTTATATTCTCACCACATATGTCATGGAAACGGGCGTTCTTTGATTCTGTAAATGTGAAATACGTATTAATTTATGCTGCCAATATTCAATGAAAACAGAAAAGAATATGGCTGTATCATATATTATACTTATAGAATATGTATCAATCTTGTATAAGTCGACAGAACTTACTCTGGTAATTATATTTCAACATTCTATTAAGTTTATAAACCTTTAACGAAACCTTTATGGTACCACATCATGCACAAATGACCTCATTTTCAAGAGAATAATACAAAACAAACCTTTAACACATATACTTATGTATATTTTACTAGTCCGTAACAAATTTATGAATAGTATCAAGTCTTAAATTGGCATGCTATACCAATGCCATCAAAATAAAGATAAGTAAAAATTCAGCAATATTTCGCAATGTGAAGTAATAATATTAATGATACATGTATTTACGATTTAGAGTAGTATTAATTTTTGTTCACAAGAACGGTTTCAGGTTCCGAGATAATAATTTAATTGCAAATTTTCCGACAAAGGAGAGTTTTCAAATCTAGATCATTTCTCCTCGATGTGCTCATGAACTGAATCAGTAAAACCGGTCTGTTGGATATATCTATCCCTCATTTTGACACTGTATGAATAAACTGAAAGGAAGAGATACGTGTCAGGGCTTTTTTATCTTTAAACCTCTACAATGCATTCTTACTCATGGCTGCGGTCAGATTTCCGAATTTGAGATTCACATACAGCCAAACTTGTTCCGATTTCTTGACCTTTCCTACAACTCGGATACCACTGTGTTCAAAATCTATCTTCCGGAACTCGCCTTCCACTCGCTGTTTCACAATCACGTGACATGTTCGTTTGTGAACTCGAACGTCTGTGATTTTTTTGAGATCCTCATTTTTAACAGCTGTACGAATATCTCCGATTTTAGAAGGATCTCGTTTCGTAATTCCAAAGTCAACGTGTCCACTGCCGTCCAGTTCTATATCAAAGCTATCCTCTGTTGATACACTCTTATACGAAAACACATGTCCACCGGAATACGAG
Organism: Pteria penguin; assembly: GCA_035048485.1. Taxonomy (NCBI): domain Eukaryota; kingdom Metazoa; phylum Mollusca; class Bivalvia; order Pterioida; family Pteriidae; genus Pteria; species Pteria penguin. The sequence continues at coordinate 26,834,281 of CM068583.1, forward strand.
GGACTCCATCTAGCGACTGTTTTATCATCACTCAGAGCAACGTTTTCACCATGTACATCAGAAAATCGTACAGCCATTTTATATCATGATTGCTCTATATACTTCTCCATCCTTCATATATTTCAAATTCCACCTGAACACTGAAAAAGCAGTAAATAAAACAAAACTCAAACAAGGTAAACTCTTTTCAGTGATATTAATCGTTTCAATCAGTGTGCGCCTGTAGGAAAACTATTGTTTGCTTTTTTAACACAAGCACGAAAAGTTCGAAATCTATACATCTTTCCTACACGACTTATGTGTAGATCTCTTGCAATTTATTTCCAGCTGTTATTATGGTTCACGCTATTTGCTTTGTACGAGACAGGACCTATACTTGTAATAAGACCACACAGTTAAGCGCTTGGCAAACAAAGCTGGGGATATATACTCAATAAATGTTGATAAGATGTATAATATCCCGGGGTACTCTGGCCCATGGTCATTTTAATATGACTGAATACTAAATCACAATTATTGTCTGATCCCTCAACTTTCCATTCGGGAGGGGATCGATCGAATGTTGAGGTCATATGACTTGTCTATGAAAGAGACGCCTTATAATGTGATAGCGTGCATGATACGACCCTACCTTCCTTGGAGAATCAAAAATGACATTGTTTAGAAGCAGTTTAACTCTTATTTGGAGAAAAATTTCAAGTGTTTATATACGATATATTTATGGCAAAATAACTGTATCTTAGAGGTACTGTAATCTTTCCTATACTGCACACATTATATAGACATATGGTTGTCATTTACAGCAGGATTAAAATGTAATTCTGAGATAGAAGAGACTCGTTATATTATCTCATAAAGTAGGAATACGTTGTAACTGACTAATTTTCAAACAAAGGTGATATAGGCATATATATTTGTTTTAAAACAGTATGCATGTATCTTAATTTTTATTACATAAAATGGCAGTCTTCCTCTTGTCAACATTGAAATATCAGTGTACATCTGTACTATTTCTATTTTTAGTATGTAAGGTGTCAGCTAGAAGGATTGTTAGTTACACAAGTAAAACGGTAGTCAAAATTCTCTCAGCAGATACTCCTTTGTCATCACGAGATTTGAAGATTGAGGCCACTTCTTCAACCCTGCATCTATATCGATATGCCACATTACAACGTGCCACAATCCATTGCTCAAATAAATATAAAGTCAATGCAAACGAGCATAAAAAGGATTTCATTTGATTTGAATTGAAATGCGACTGGATTCATCTACCAATACTACCTTTTACAAACGTAGGAAGCTTCTGTCTCACTGAATTATACTTAATCACCACTAATTCCTCTAAAGATGACAAAACAACCTACCTTTTGAATAGGGCTGTATTTCTTCAACTTCCTGTCATACACTGGAATCCCAACCACTGTCATATATATATGTAAAATCATTGTGTGAGATAACGAAACTTCTGTGACGCAAGGTCTTATATATATTTTTTAAATACCTTCGTGCAATATGCAGAAATTTAATAGTGTAGAAAGGATATAATAAGACTCGACACACATCAACGTCTCTGGTTACAACCTATTTAAAGCAAAATTATAATAGATTCGTTATTTAGGGTAGATTACGCTTCGGTTAGAAGGTATGATGAAGAAGGTGTTCAAACATTGCTTCGTGTTATTGTACAAGAAAGTTGGCCTCTAGACTAATATCATGTTGAGAAATGATATATCATAGGAAAAACTAAAAAGAATGCAAAATATAATAGATTAAAACGGATATTATATTTAGCATCAATGGATTACAAATTGGTAATGTTTTACCAATGTCCTGTTATTTTGAACTCGCAGTCTGATACACTCGTACATTTTCTTCTAGACGGAGATACATAATAATCTATATGAAAAAAAAACTTTTTGTAAGAAAGCAATTGGTTTTGTTGTTACTTACAGATATGCTTCTACATGTCCTTTAAATCAATGCACATACACTATAATGCCAGGGAGTTTATGACTAGACATTGGCTCACTGTCGGGGACACCCTTATCCATTGGTTTCCATTATTATAAATTTGAATAAACTGCAGCGGTTACGCCAAGCGCGCTCGCCTTCTCACCGTGTACTGAGCACTACGCCCCCTATGCACTTTTCCTGTTACCCTTTTTTCTAAATGAGAATAGAGAGGGAGGGAGAGGAGCGCGTAGTGACATGTAAAAGAAGAAACAATATTTCACTGTCAGGGCGAGCTATGACGTATTGCGCTCACATTGTTGCAATGTTCGAAAAACCCGAAACCGTATGCGACTACAGGTCCCATTGCTGGAGACATCATAAAATACTATGCTTATAGTTTTCTTCATTTCGAGAGAAATCCATTTTTTGTTGCCCCTATATAGTTTCTATGTTGGAATGACCAATATCCTATTGCTCTTCTATTGTTTCGTCAGTGGAGAGTCCCACAGTATGTCAAACTTTTATCGTATTTAGGCCGGTTAGACACATTGCTATGTAGGCATTAGGGGGAAACACTTGTTCCATTCCTGAGAAAAGTTTCGTATTTGTACAAAGCAGTTTGCTTGCTTTGTCCTTAATTTAGACATTTAAAGTAAAAGTATTTTAGAGTCGAAACCATTGACGAATTGTTATTGTTTCATTATTATTATTATTATTATTATTATTATTATTATTATTATTATTATTATTATTATCATCATCATCATCATCATCATCATGAAATGACCTTTTTTGGTAAAATTTTCGACCAAAAAGGGTGGGTGGGTGGTTGCAACCCCACCCCCCTCTCTAAATCCGCCAATATCGTTGTCAGATACCCTTTATTATTGGTTGTGATTTTTCACTGTTGCATTTTAAAAAAAATTGGCGATCAATCTGGGTGATTTTTTATAAGTGAATGCCCTTGACGAACTATTAAATATGCTGCCATTGTCGAATACCTCAGGTGAAAATTTAGGTACAATAATGTACCCTTCCTTCCGCTTGTTGCTCGGTTATTGAGGTACCGAGAACATCAAAATAGCTACAAATTAGGCGACAGGTACATATTTTTTGTTTCTAGAAAGTGTGTCTCATTTGCTTCATTAACGAAAATTTTAAAATGCTTTATGACTACAAGTATCTAGTAGTTAGAATGCTATTTAGATTTTAGATTAATAGAACTTTAGTCCTAAATTTTCCAAATACATAATAGGCCATTATTTTATTTCATTATCCCAGACTCTTACAGATAAATTGTTTTTATCAATCTTGAGAAAACCTTTACTTACTGTAGTTTCTTTTTTATTATTGGAAAATCCTGGTCATTCACGCTTATTTTGCACATCTGCTGTTCAAAGTGTCTAATGTGAAATGAAAATGAGTCGTTTTAATCACGTGACATGGCCTGTGATTTATTGATCTATTATACTAGTAATATACATATTGGAATGCTATTTTAAAAAACGGTGATATTCACATGAGAATATTATAAAACATTGAACTTATGAAAAATGCATATTTATGAATGATATTTGCATTGTTATGAGACCTGAAATGAATCACAAGTTGGTGTATACGATATAGAAGGAGCCGAGGATGATTCGTACCCGGAATCTCACGACTTGTGTGTTTTCTCATGATTATTGTATTACTTTCAAGCAATTCAACACTCTGATGTGCATTATTTATGTAGCAGGATATAAAAAAATTATATCCAATACCCTCAGTTAAAGTCCAATTCTTCATTAGAATTTTTTTTTTTTATTTCAGAGTAATAAACTTTGATTTTTTAAAGAACAATAAACTCAGCATTCACAATATATCGGTCTCCTGACTTTCTTTCGGTGAATATATTGGAATTGGTAGCTCTAGCAATTCCAATAAATTCACCGGAAGACGGTCAGGAGACCGATATATCGTGAATGCTGAGTTTATTGTTCTTTGTTTTATGTCACTTCTCTCCGGAAGACTTTAAGGCGTTTGATTTTTCAATCCTTTGTTTTAATTCAATTATCATTGGTAACATTGAACAATGGAAGAATGAATGAAACATGTGACTGAAACTTTAGATGTAGTATATTACATGTTGTGATGTTGGTAAAAGCCTCACACGTTAACATAACACATTATTTTGGACGATGTTAATAGGCACGCATTGTCCTCTCATGTCTAAAGTAAAAAACAATGCATCTATATTTAACACAAGTCACGAATAACATGCCGAATGAAATAAAAGGAATTTACATAAATGTCTTGCCTACACATACAGTGAAATCCGGCTATGCAAATACTACTTCCTTTTTCATAAAATAACGCCTCCATCCAGAAACGTGAACTTAGAGATATACATCATTATGTCTTGCGGGAAAAGACGAGGAAATAAGCCATGAAATTGATTGTTTGCGATGTACATATGCATATATGCAAACTTTCACATATGTTATGTGGTGGCCTATATTTATTTTTTTTTCTAGACTTTTGTTTGATTGTTTATTCGATCATGATAAAAATGGTATAAAATTTATATGAATCCTTTTGAAAAAGTTTTGAGCGTGATCTGAACAAATGTACCCAGTTAAGGAAAATTTTAGGAATTCTATAAACAAAAGGATAGGTAGAAATATGATCTTGTCTTGCTAGGATTTTCGTGTATGGGAACGTATTTCCACTACCTTACCTGCATGGAATTACTAGAAATGGGTCATTTGGCCCCTGTGAAATGGATATTGTAAATGATAACACATGAGATGCAGGGATTAGTTAAATTCTTCATCCGATGTTTAGTATGATTTATATCATGGAAATAAATTCGGTACATTTATCAATACCTGCGATGACAAACAGGTAGCCACCACTCTATGTTAAAAACACTGAGGTCATCTTACATGATGCCGAAAGCAAGAGCGGATCTAACTATTTGTGAAGAAAAAAGGTGGGGGTTCGACTCCCAGAAATTGCTTTTTGTGTCCGCCTATGGACCATTGTTTACTTGGTTACATCAATAACCGTTAAAGTTATACTCTTTGTACCTCTTTCATTATGAAATACCAACATTGTAAAATTCTACTTTACAGTTCCGACATAAAGTGTTATATTTATCATAACTGATGGCTCTGAGATAGAAAACAATCCGTGATATAAATAGGAAGTTTGCCCAATATATTATCGGATATATGTATTTATAATTAATATCAAGGAAGAGTTTATGAAAGGGGTGATATGTAGATAAAAAACTATGCACAGGGCTTTCGGCTGGTTGCCCCCTCCCCCCCCTTTCAATTATACCAATATAATTGAAAGGGTGACCATAGAGTCGAAAGCCTTGTGCATTAATAAAGAATACTGAAACAAAAGTGACTGAATGAATAAATAGATAAATTAAAGGGTTAAGTTCTGGAATACTCATACATTGAAAGTTTCTCTTATACAAACAAAGCTGGTGTAGCTCCGTGGATGAGTTACTCGGCTTGTGATAGAGAGGTTCCGGGTTCGATTTCCGCCGCAGGCAAATCGATGTACTGTCTTTCGGTAAAAAACAGTAAAAACCGAGGTTTCGTGTCACTGCTTCGGGTGAGTCCGTTGCAAACGTACACATTTCTATGCAATGCATCATGCAAATGTCACCACATACGTGAAATAATCGTGGTGCGACGAAAAACAATCACCATTCAATTAGTCAGTCTTATATAAACTACATATAACGTACGAACAAATTCGAGAGGAAAGTAAGGGGAACGGCTTTCTTCTCATTTTAGGTAGATGTTTTTATTTTTAAATTCTAATGCTGTGATCAGTTTTTATTTTTGAAAATGAAATATATTACAGTGTCAATAGTTGTAGATCTGCAATATCGTAGTTATGTGCTCAATTTGAATCCAATGAAGCATAATCTACATTAACCGAATTTGGTGGGTTTTTTTGTAGTTGTGACAGAGATTCATTCTGTATTTCGTGTTAAGATAAGTTAACAATTTTCCCAAATCAGATATTCACCTTCATGTATAACTTTACCGGTCCAAATAGATCTTACCGGTCTTAAAACGGAGAAATATGTTACTGAGAGATATAAATGTACATGTTAGAAGTAATCCATGCACGAGATGAACAGCTACAAAAATAATAGCCCCTTAGGGAACAATATCCATGCATCTGTCACTTAACATCAACGAGGATACTAGTGTAAAATTATAAAACTATGGCGGACACCGGCGACTCTCTGCTGCAAAAGGCTAATGATTTAAGTATGTAGATATAGTTTTTTGCATTATCTAAAAGCATGCATGCGCTAGAACAGTGTGACTGTCTGTTATTTTTATTTAGATATGAAACAGTATTCGGTAAATTCTGCATTCGGAAATCGATGTAGATACATGTATATAAATGTGTGACGTAATCTGATAGAAAGCCAGGTAGTCGGCGTAGAGAGCGTGTTCAGAAGTAGGTCAAAATCACACACAGTTGGTGCCGCCATCTATCTATCTATCTATCTATCTATCTATGGTAAGCAACAAGAAAAACACTAATGAAGAATTTGTTATATGAGAATATGTCGTCCGACTAGAAAACACATGATTGAAAATTGGATTTTGTTATTAGTTCACGCCTCTCTAGGTGAGTCCATCCATCGAGGCCTTAATATATATGAAATTTGTGGATATATACTGATATATAGTAGTTTTATTTTACACAAATAGCCAGCATAAGACTAAATAGCTCACATAAGGGAATAAGTTATACATGATAATCCTCATTGTTTGATGTAGCTGCAGTATTAAGGCCGATCGACGATTATGGGTATATATTGTAATTCATTGAAAAAATTTTTCATGTGTTACAAAGTTAACAATGTAAAGATGATGGATAAATCCAAACCATAAGTCATGAAACCATAGGACATACCAAATCAGTGAAAATGAAAAACAAGTGGAAAATAACAAAGTATGTCTACTTGAGCATATATGAACCCATGTGATGGAGTGAGATCAGGTGCCCGGGGAGAGTGAGCATCTCCTGCTTGCTAGAAACACCCGTCACATATACCCAGTAGAAAGAGTCAAATCGTGTAAATTCCATATATATTTATATATGGAGAAGTCAAAGTAGGTAACCTTCTAGTATAGAAGGTGTCAAATCTGTGTAAAATGATCGGATTCGGTCTCGGTCCAGAATATCATTTAAAAGTCTGGATAACGAGATATCATATGGAGTAATAAGAGTCTCGTAACGACCGTAGAACTTCCTCAGTGACGTTGCTAGTCTAGCACATATATTTATAATACAGATCTATTTTCATAATACAGATCAATTTCCCATATATGGTGAAATCTGAAAATCAAAGTGAAGTCATACGATTTCTATGAACCGTAAGTTTTGTGACTTCATTTCCTTTAATAAAGACATGCATAGAATGAATTTAATAGCAAAAATTCTTCGTCAAATACTTGCTCTAAGGACAGATAACTCTTTATTATAAGACCAAATTGATTAGTGTAATATTTCATATTATATTTGGTGATGGTACATACTGTATCAAACTTCTCGTTACACCATGCATGTTGTTACTTTTTTTTCAGAACCCACACCTTTTCTTCGGTCATGTCGCCTTACTTTAGCTATTGTTTCCTTTTTTGGATTTTGCAATCTGTATATGTTGCGGGTGAATATGAGTGTAGCCATTGTGTGCATGGTCAACCAGACGGGGATATCAAAATACAGCGCAAATGTCTCTGATACCCAATTCATAAACGAAAGTAATAATGAAGCAGGAACTTGTGCATCAGAAGACTTCAATGATCAGCGTCTTGTCGAGGTAAACAAAAAATATGTCTTTTGAATGATTTGTGTTTATTGTAAGGATGGAATCTGAAGCATACGCAGTCCTGTGCTTCGCGCAGCACATGAGATCTACTCACAATTATAATACCTTGTCCACCGACGTATTACAAGAATTTTGTGCACTTTGTAGTCCTATACAGATAAAGCACACTTTAACGATATGAAATATATGAGTTATAACCATGGTTATAAAATGTAACCATGATATAAGATGATGGATAAATCCAAACCACAAGTCCAAAAATCATGAAACCATAGGACATACAAAATCAGTGAAAATGAAAAACAAATGGAAAATAACAAAATATGTCTACTTGAAGAGCATATGTGAACCCCTGTAATGGAGTGAGATCAGGTGCCCGGGGAGAGTGAGCATCTCCTGCTTGCTAGAAACACCCGTCACATATACCCCGTAGAAAGAGTCAAATCGTGTGAATTCCATATGTATCTATATATGGAGAAGTCGAAGTAGGTAACCTTCTAGTATAGAAGGTGTCAAATCTGTGTAAAGTGATCGGAATCGGTCTCAGTCCAGAATATCATTTAAAAGTCTGGATAACGAGATATCATATGGAGTAATAAGAGTCTCGTAACGACCGTAGAACTTCCTCAGTGACGATGCTAGTCTAGCACATATATAACCATGGTTGAGCAGCTTAACTGAAAGTCGCCTAGCCCTCAGAACAAAGTCATTGTAATTTGAACATGCTCTGGAATAACGTATTAACTGAGATATGAATACGCCGTATGCGGGCGATGATGGAATGTTGCTACTTATGAAAGGAAAGTTTGTGATAGCGAAATTGAAATCGTCACGTTTGTCATAGAGTGAGGTGTTCAATTGACCATTAATGTCGAAAGACAACATAATATCTAAATACGAAGTAGAATTACTAGTTTCTGTGGTTTCTTTGACCTCCAGTTCACTTGGATAGATGATGCTAAGGTAATCCGCGAATGAAGGATTATTAATTGAAAGCAAGTCATCTATATATCTGTAAGTAAAATTGAAGCCAAGAGCCAATTGTTTTTTCCTTGCGAAAGCAAAGACTGAATGAACTCAGCTTCGTATGAATAAAGGAATATGTCAGCCAGAAGCGGAGCACAGTTAGTGCCCATTGGAATGCCGACAATTTGTTGAAAAACCTTACCTCCAAACACCACAAAAATAAAATATAAAAGTATGTTATGCAAAATGCAATGATAACTCATGAATGCATAAGAATTTCCCTTTGCGTGTCTGTGGCCGAGTAGGCTGCAGTGGGGGAAGGGGGCGGTTGGAACAAACCGTAGATTTTCTCTTATGCCAAGCCTGGTCGGATTAAGTGTGATGGACCACAAGTATAACGACTGATGGTGATGGTTCTCTATTGGCACCAGACTTCCAACATCACTGTCACTGGTCGCCATTTTTATTTTTGTTTTTATTATTTCTAGGCATTTGATGTTGACTTGATACCAGGAATGAATCAAGATGTTCATTTATATTTACAGGACGGGGAATTTCTTTGGGACAAGCAGACACAAGGAATCATTCTGGGTTCATTCTACTGGGGGTATATCTGTACACAGATCCTAGGGGGTTGGTTGTCCACTCGAGTTGGAGGGAAGCGAGTGTTCGGATGGTTCATGTTTGTTTGTGCGCTGACGTCATTACTCACACCAATTGCTGCTCGTACTCATGTTTATTTCCTGATTGTACTTAGAGTTCTGGGAGGACTTTGTCAGGTATTTTTCAGTACATTCAATAAATACACTTACATGTATATTTTCAACTAAGCCGGTGTGGCTCAGGTGCTTGGCTCGTGATCGAGAGGTCCCGGGTTCGCCTCCCGACCTGGACACACCGGTGTTCTGTCTTTCAGATGAGACAGTAAAAATCGAAGTACCGTGTTCAGTAGGCGTGGCACGTAAAAGATCCCTCACTGCTTCGAGTGGGTCCGTTGCAAAGGTCTTTTTTGTCCAATGCATCGGGCAGATGCCGTCATCATATACGTGAAATAATCATGGAATGACTTAAAACAATAGTCAATCAATCAATATTTTCAACTTAGCATTTCATCACGTATCATCTTGAAAGGCAATAAAACTATGATGAGTATATCATGGCTGTGTAATTGCAATGCTATAACAATTAAGATACATGCTGGATCAATGCTATAACAAGATGCATGCTGGGTCAATGCTATAACAAGATATATGCTGGGCTAATTTCAATTTGCACTATTATCATGATCAATATTTATAAGTTATTGACTGAATACGACAAAATATGACCGCCCGAGGTCTTTAAGCGGTAAAACATGGTTGTGCCCCCCCCCCCCCCCTTTTAGAGTAATATTTAAAGTTTAAATAAACTTAAATAAGACATCTTAAGCGACATAAATCTATTTTCTTTTATATTTTTAATGTCTGATTTCTAATCCGTAACTACAAAATTACGGATAAGGTTTTCTGTTTTTACTGGCTGTTGATGTATCCTGATTACGCAACATGTTGCAACAATAGAAAGTTTCGCCAACAAAATATCTTTCAGCTTATCCATTTGTGTGATGTCATCCATTGTAAGTGTTTATTATGTTTTGAATGATATTATACAAGTCCGAGATTATGCAATAAAGTCGCATTATTATAGTTTGCTCTCATCTGAAAGATATAAGCAGGTGTAGCCCCGTGGATGAGTTGTTCGGCTTGTGACCAAGAGATCCGAGTTCGACACACGTCGGGGGCACACCGGTGCTCTGTCTTTCGGATGAGACAGTTAAAACCGAGGCCCCGTGTCACAGTAGGCGTGGCACGTAAAAGATCCGACTGGGCAAGGTCAATGACCTTGAGGCCTCCACCGTGACCTTTGTGCTAAAAATAGTTTTTTCCGGACTTTGTTGCCGCCGGGAACATAGTGTTCCACAAACACATCTTGCTTTTTTTTTCTTTTCACCTTTGGAAGGTTGTGCGCCACCCCCTCCAACTTTTCACTGCCGAACTACGTCACTGACATAGGATGTATATGGTTATTTATGTCCTTTCTTTATCTTTACAAAGACGGTATTTTTTTTTTTTTAATTTTCTGTTCCCCTATTCACCCGTCACTAGGACAGCGATATTCTCTACAGTTTCATTCAGAATGAAACGAAATAAGATAGAAATGTTTTGTACCTTACGTGAATGTGCAAGAGGTATCTTTCTCATTATCTAATTAGTACCCAGCTGTTTTGCAGTTTGCCAAGTGTTCAAAGATTTTTCACAATATTTTCCTATTAAAATAAATTGAGTCGTGCTTATTTCTCGAGGCTACATTATCAAAACGTCAATATTTACCTATATAATTCATACCACTAGACACAATGGGAGTTATTTATATCACAGGGTGTTGTGTGGCCTGCTCAGCAATCTCTGTGGGCCAGTTGGGCACCACCTCTAGAAAACAGTCGCTTAGGAGGTCTTGGGTATTCAGGTAAGCGTTTTTGTTGGCAATCTGTTGAGTAATTTGCATTTTTAGCGTAAGATGACATAAATGTATTAGAATTGACTACAGCACGGACCTCAGTTGCAAAACATGACGATGACATTTTTTTCCCACCAGATCTTGAAATTTCTCAGTGTAGTGCTTTTTATGTTGTGTATTATATCTTTATGAATTAAAACAAAAAACTTTATCTAAGTCATAATTGCATTTATTCTGTACGAAAACAATCAAAGTAAATGTAATTTCCACCAAAACCTTGACTTATTTTGCATGTGTACAGGTTCCCAGATCGGCAATGTAATCACATTTCCCTTGGCTGCAGTACTCTGTAAATACGGTTTTGATGGAGGCTGGTCCAGTATTTTCTACATTTTTGGTGAGTGTGTACTTTCCTACTCTGTGATCAAATTAAGAACACTTTGTAATGTTTGTTGCATTGTTATTCTAAATATCTCATTAACATCCAATCTTCTGAAAATTGTTTTTGATTATTCCCTAATTGTCCCCAGAAGTAGAGGCAATAAGTTTCCCAACTGAGGGAGTATCTTAAATTCTTAGAATGGGATGAGCCGGAGGAATTCATTGCAAGTTTTGTTTCTTAGATTCAGGATCAAAATGGTGAACTTAAGTTTCATCCTGACTGAGTGACCAGTGGACCAATTAAACCCTTTGGACCATTCTCACAGCGAGACAAAAGATGCAAAGAAACATTATACCTGTTTCTTGTTAGATCTTCAGTCAACATTCTAGGGACCCATCTAGCCGACACCTTAGACATGCCTAAGATGTCGGTCAAATTTATTGAACAGTCCCGTAATTTATGCCAACTTCTCTGGCTGTATATCTCGGAGGTTTAGCCTTCTCTCACACATGATAAAAGTGTGTACAATATCAATATGTCGTCTGTGGTTGCCTCCTTAGGACATCCAGACCGTTCATCATCTTCAATGCTCTCCATCCCCGTTTTAAATTCAGCGGCCCACATTTTGAGAGTACTATAAGAAGGTGACTCATTCTCAAATATTTTCATAAAGTACAAATGAATTCCTCTGGTAGTCATCCCTTTCTTACAAAGATAATTAATCACTGCTATTACTTCAATTGTTTCCATTTTGGCTGTTTGGCTAAACCTTCAACTTTTAACACCAAGTTCCGTTAATACTCAAAAGCTTTGACATACTACGGTCTCTATCAAATACGTTCAGAAAGATTGAATAATGATTGGATTGGGGGTTTTATTCTTATTTATTATATTGGAGAAAATGGGACCGAGAACTTTGTGATCATATCTCGCAGAGAGGCAAGAAACGACAGTATCCAGAGAACACCACTAAACAGCGATAGTACACTGACACACGGAAATCCGAAATGTCTGGCGTTGTTGTTGTTCTTTAAAACTGGTCCTGAGGACTCTGTCTTAATTCCATTTTTCTTCTTTAATGTACCATTTATTACAATTCACCACAAAGTTAAAAGAATACTTAAATCATAAAAAGATGAATAAATGAAGTGAGCCAATTGATTGAGCGGGAGGCTACTCGTACAGAAAATTTACTTTAAAACTTATGGTTATCATACCGGACGCATACATATTACACTGGACATGACGAAAATAAAATATAAGAAATATATTTATTAAATCATTTATTTGTATGGATCTTAACAGAAGATAGAAAAGGAAGTACCTGGAACACTTGTCATAAGAACAATTATAAGTAATAATATCTCCTACAGGTGGAATAGGTATACTGTGGTTTATTGCCTGGATGTACTTTGTTCATGACACTCCAGAACAACATCCAAGAATCTCTAAGGCAGAGAAGTTATACATAGTCAGGAGCTTACAAGGCAAGATATCTACTGAAAAGGTAAGAGATTACAGGGCAAGATGTCTACTGAAAAAATAAGAGATTACAGGGCAAGATGTGTACTGAAAAGGTAAGAGATTACAGGGCAAGATGGGTACTGAAAAGGTAAGAGATTACAGGGCAAGATGTGTACTGAAAAGGTAAGAGATTACAGGGCAAGATGTGTACTGAAAAGGTGAGAGATTACAAGGCAAGATGTCTACTGAAAAGGTAAGAGATTACAGGGCAAGATGTGTACTGAAAAGGTAAGAGATTAAAGGCAAGATGTCTACTGAAAAGGTAAGAGAATACAGGGCAAGATGTCTACTGAAAAGGTAAGAGATTACAGGGCAAGATGTCTACTGAAAAGGTAAGAGATTAAAGGCAAGATGTGTACTGAAAAGGTAAGAGATTACAGGGCAAGATATCTACTGAAAAGGTAAGAGATTAAAGGCAAGATGTGTACTGAAAAGAATACAGGGCAAGATATCCACTGAAAGGGTAACAGAGATTATAGAGCAAGATATCTACTGGAAAGGTAAGAGATTACAGGGCAAGATGTCTACTGGAAAGGTAAGAGATTACAGGGCAAGATATCTACTGGAAAGGTAAGAGATTACAGGGCAAGATGTCTACTGGAAAGGTAAGAGATTACAGGGCAAGATATCAACTGAAAATGTAAGGTGTTATAGGCAAAATATCTAATGAAAACGTAAGGTATTATAGGCAAAATGGTATCTACTGAAAAGGTAAGATATTACACAGCACGATATCTACTGAAAAGGCAAAATATATTGCATGCAAGATATCTACTGAAAAGGTAAGAGATTACAGGACAAGATATCTACTGAGAAAGGTAAAGAGATTACAGAGCAAGATACATGCATCTACTTGAAAGGTAAGATATTACGGGGTCAGGTATCTTCTGAGGAAGTAAGGGACGACATGGAAAGATGTTAACTAGAAAAGTGAGATGTTATAGGGCAAGGAATCCACTGAGAATGTAAGAGATTACCGGTGAAGATATCCACCGAGAAGATCAGATTTACAGAGCAAGATACTCACTTCGAAGGTAAAAATACATGTACATTGTATTTATTCATAGAAGGTTAAAAGACTAGCACTAAAGAAACCACCGAAAAAAAATAAGAGCTAATACATGTGTATAAATCAAATCAAATGTAGTACATTCCTATTTTGTTTATTTATTTTGTTGTTGTTGTTTTTGTTTTCGTCACTGTATTATAAAGGATTTAAACTGTATTTTAGTTGTTCTTCTGTTATCAGTTCTCTTCATATCGTTCTTGAATATTCTTCGGAAAAATATTAAAGTTGTATACCCTACAATTCGATATAATTTCAAAAATTTGGGCATGTTAAACCAAAACTGTATTTTTCTCCTATGGCGTAAGTTATTAACTTTGCGTTAATAACATATTTTGTTGCTTCAACCCCTCGGAGATATCAAAATAAAAAGAAAATACTTCGTAAATAAAGTGGGTATTCCATAAATACAACCATATCATGACTTCGCGCATGCGCAGTTTGATGAAAACAAATACGATGAAGGGAAACTCCAAAAGAAAACGATTTCAGTAAATACTAAATTTAGCAGACTTGAATGCAGATTTTAAAAATTACTCGTCATGTTTATTTACCTCGCCCTCCATCAGTGTCCATGATGCGGCGGCTTCCGAATTAGATCACGTGATAAGTTGGTAGTAAACATTCTGTTTACAAACATCGGGTTTTAGATAGCCATATCTCACTTAATACGACGAATTTGATCACGACATTTGCAAGGGTCCTTTTTAATATGTTTTAGGCTTATATATATATAATCAAAACAATTCAGAATAAATTAACCTATAATATGCACTGTACTGGCGAACATAGGGTATACAGCTTTAATGTAAAATGTAGAATTATTTTCAGTCTGTTTTCCGTAATCGGTGTTTATTAATTAGAAATTGAAGCAAACAAATCTGCCAAAAACTTCTCATTGTAGAACATACCCTGGTTGAAAATCCTGACATCCGTTCGAGTGTGGGCTATAATAGTTGCTCATGTATGTGCAAATTGGGGAACTTATACGTTTCTAACAAATATACCGTCATATATGAAAGAAGTCCTAAAATTTGACATTAAAAAGGTAAGCGATCCTGATCTATATCTAAGTTTTCTACGTTTTGTTTCAAAAGTAAAGTCTGTTGAGAGTATCATCATTTTTTCCAGATCGCATTTAACAAAGCTTTCTGTATTTCAGAATGGATTACTTTCTGCCCTTCCATATATAGGTTTTTGGTTGATGGTAAACATTGCTGGTTGTTTTTCGGATATCCTACGGAGAAAACACATTTTAAACACAACTCACACACGAAAACTTTTCAACAGCCTGGGTATGCTTGTTCCGGCAGCTTTTGTAATCGCAACGGGTTTTATGGACTGTGCTCACTCGACGATAGCTGTCGTTCTGTTGACAATAGGAGTCGCTTTTTCTGGTTGCCAATATTCCAGCGGTTTCCTGGTGAATCCAGGGGATATTGCCCCTCGCTATGCTGGGATCATTTTTGGAATATCCAATACATTTGCAACAATTCCAGGCTTTTTAGCGCCTATCGCGATTGGATACATAACTTCAAATGTACGTAAAACTTTTCAAATCCAGAGATATTTTCTTTTGTTTTTGTTTTCAGTTTTTGATGTATAAGAATTTTAACCATTTTTCATCACATTTCTATCAAACTTTTGGATCTCACCTTTTAAACTACATTGTGCTTAGTAGTTTAACAAAGTAAGTCAACATAACGAGTCTCTATTGTTTTTAGCATAGCAATTAAATGTTATAAATCGGATTTGTTTGACATGCAACTTTCTTTTTATCACAGAGGACACAAGAAGAATGGCAGCTGGTGTTCTATATAGCAGCAGGTATCTACACCTTTGGGGCCCTTTTCTTCATAGCATTCTCTACCGGAAACTTAGAACCGTGGGCTGATAACAACCCTGACTATGTCGTTGCCATGGAAACTATAAATATAGAGGAAACTCCCGAGAAAAAAGTGAAAGAAGATGATATGTAAATGTATGGATAAGGCACGACCAATTTATAAAAATGTACATTAATTTTAACTGAATTGTTTTGCAGAATATCCATGCTTGTATATAAACAAATTTATTCTGTAGATACTTATGTAATTTTTAATGAGTTATATAAAAGTTAAAGCAACAAATGTTAATGTCACTTGTCTTTTGCAACAATTTTTGAATTTAAAATATTATCAATACATGCGTCCTCAAATTGAATGGGATCGCCTTCTTCATTTTCCATAGTCGTGTAGCTCTCAAGGTCAAGGTCAGAAGTACCGAGGTCACATGATTCGGGTACATCATAGTCTTGATCTAGTATTGTTGAGAGGTCTGGTGAGATTTGGTTTCTCTTTTGCCTTCGTTTCATTCTTCGCTTTTTCTTCCGCTTTTGTTTATAGTTCTCTACTGCTTTTGCGATTCCGTATATTATACAGCAGGAACTGATGGATAGAGTCATTAGCGGTAACACTAAGTACATTGCAATGTTCTGTCTATTACTGAAGAAGTGAAGTATCCGGTCGTATATACCTAATAAGCCTTCTCGGAAACGGACATATGTTGAAAAACCTACAACGATGAATGTTATTTCGTGAAATTATTGTATAACACAAAAGGTGTATATTACGGGCTTCCATTTAGATTTATAGTTGTCTAGAATGGTCACTATTGATGAGTTGCCGTGTTACAACGGAAAAACTCCTTTTTTCCATTATGAGCTTTGGCCACTGGTCATCCATCCACAGCATCTGTGACCTTGCAACTGTCCATTGTGGGTGGAACCATATGATGACTGCTATTGTATAATGAACACCCCCCCCCCAAAAAAAAAAAAAAAAAAAAAAAAAAACCAACAACAACAACAAAATATACAAACAAAATTTTATCAGGTGTGCTGGTACAGACACTGCTAGGAAAGCTTATACCTGTGCAAGACGTATAAACGACACTGTCATACTGTGGACAATAATGTCAGTTTCTTGTTTTCATCGCACAAAGATTATTTCGATTCACTACATGTATATATAGTGACTGATTGGCATATTTGGATATATAATTCTAAAATATCTCTTTCATGAAATTGTCTGAAAATGATACATTGTTAATAGAGACGACTGAAGAATTATAGCAGAGTTGGGATTCTCTGAAATTATAATTGTATGTGTCAAAACAAACGCGTTACACACATATGGACTTGAAAACTCCAATATGTAACAAAATGATTCTTTGTGTGGAGGTCCTGAACCCGGATGTACCACTCTTTTGTCGTCTGACTGTAGTATACATAATAGTTAGTATGTTACGACTAGCTATAGAGAGTTGTTCAACTCGTCGTTGTCATCTGTTCTGAGTAACAAACCATTTTCACCCATTAAACACTTCACATAAATCATCTTTACAGTGGTGGTATCATTATATAACTTGTATACTCACTCATCGTCATCTGACATATACATATATGTCTCTGACGACATCGTTTGGTTTCCCACCGACCAATCATCGGTAATGATATAACACAGCTCTGAGTGCCCGGATATCCAACATTCCACTTTGACTTGACGCCTAGAAGAAACCATTGTTATTAGGGAGCAACCATTTGATTTTGATCGGGGGGAGCAACAAATAAATAAAAAAAACTTATCCGGCTCTGAAATAGGGCAAAAATAGTATTCAGGCCGGTGAAAGTCTCCCCCCCCCCCCTTCCTAAAAATCAAATGGTTGCTCCCTTATATTCAGATATGAGAAGGTTTTTCTTATTTTAATGTCAAATGATAATATGAAAACTATGATATATTGAGCTAAATACAGAAATATGTCAATCAGGAATCAGAACGATGCAAGTCGTAATTTGATTATACAATTTATTCTGTTGTTGTGGAACAAGTGTGTGGCGTTCTCGGTAAACATCGGTTTTACCATGTTTTTGGTATAACTGTGCAAAAAGATAAGGCGTCATACATTTGACAAATAGGAATATATAATATACAAGCTGAAATAGGGGCAGTCACGACTCTGTGGACGGACCAGAGGCGGGGTCATGTATAACGCAATAGTGGCAATCACGACTTCGTGGATGGACCAGAGACGGGGTCATGTATGATACAGGCTGAGATAGGGAATAGGGGCCAACACGACTCCGTGGATGGACCAGAGGCGGGGTCATGTGTAATACAAGTTGAAAGAGGAAATACGGGTAGTCACGACTCCGTAAATGGACCAGAGGCGGGGTCATGTATAATACAAGCCGAAATAGGGGAGTAAGGGCCGACATGACTTCGTGGACGGGTCAGAGGCGGGGTCATATATAATACAAACTGGCTGAGATAGGGAATAGTGGCAGTCACGACTCCGTGGACGGACCAGAGGCGGGGTCATGTACATTTATACTACAAGCTGTAATAGGGAACAGGGGCAGTCACGACTCCGAGGACGGACCAGAGGCGGGGTCATGTACGAGACAAGCTGAGATAGGGAATATGGGCACTTACGACTCTGTGGACGACCAGAGGCGGGGTCATATATAATACAAGCTGAAATAGGGAGTAGGGGCAGTAACGACTCCGTGGACTGACCAAAGGCCTGGTCATGTGTAAGACAAGCTGAAATAGGGAATAGGGGCCGACACGACTCCTTGGATGGACCAGAGGCGGGGTCATGTGTAATACAAGTTGAAATAGGAAATACGGGTAGTCACGACTCCGTAAACGGACCAGAGGCGGGGTCATGTACATGTACAATACAAGCTGTAATAGGGAACAGGGGCAGTCACGACTCCGTGGACGGACCAGAGGCAGGGTCGTGTACGATACAAGCTGAGATAGGGAATAGGGACAGTTACGACTCTGTAGACGACCAGAGGCAAGGTCATGTGTAATACAAGCTGAAATAGGGACTAAGGGTAGTCACGACTCCGTGGACTGACCAAAGGCGGGGTCATGTATAATACAAGCTGAAATAGGGAGTAAGGGCCGACACGACTCCGTGGACGGACCTGAGTTAGCGGGGTCATATATAACACAAGCTGAAATAGGGAATAGGGCAGTCACGACCCTGTGGACGGATCAGAGGCGGGGTCATACATAATTCAAGGTCACTAAACAAGTGCAAATGTTGAGGAAGTGCAAGTCATCAAACGATAATAGAATTAGACAACCAAGATATATAAGGACCTCCTGCTAAATAACCATACTTGTCGTGTGTTCAATGGAAACAGTGATCATCAAAACAGGCTACGCTATGTCAAAGCACAGAGAAATACGATTGAGAGCGTTGAAAGGAAAAAAAGTTAATTTACCAGCACGTGAAATGAATGGAGATTACCTTTGTTTGAGAAGGCATTTTCATATGCTGATAGCCACTCAAAGGGAGATCTATGATTTCTTCTGTACACACCAACCCATGATTTATATATCTAAAACAATAATATGAAAACGTGGTTTCAGTACATAGTATCTGTTTTCTACAGTAAGACTTGTATACCTAATGAGTCGCTGTGTATGAGGATAATGACACAATGATGTATACTGTGTTGTGTATTATACTATTTTAATTGATCTCATCTCCTTCGAAAACTAGCATTCAGTGCGATAGATTGGCTTTCAGTATAGTAGGTTTCGTGATATACATGTACCACTATATTTACGGTCAAATGCGGCCAAATAACACATTGTCGTATTGAAACATGCATCCATGTGCATGCTGTGGGAACACATTTTGATTTGGGTTTGTTAGATGAGAGGTGAAGATGGGAAGATGTTACGATCTTTCAAACATCGAAATGATTTCTTTCACGACTAAAGCAATTACAAAATTTATCGTCCACAGGATATTATTCTCCTCTTTGGAATAAGATCATATTAATCTTTTTTTAACACAGACCTGGTGTTAAAACTTATATATATATTAAAGAACGTATACTGGGAAACAATTAATTAGATGCACCAAATACATTCAACAAATAGCGTCTGTCATACAAAGATCTGTCTTCAGATAGTATTCAAACTTTTAAACTCTCATATTGGGTCATTTTGGTTGCCTAAAATACATTTTGAATTTCATAGTTACGGACGGAGCACACTGAACAGACATTATCTGTCTAAATGCACTTGTAGTGCCCTAGATTTTATCTATAAAAACAATATATCCTACCTGGTCATTTTTCATGTCCTTCTTTGATACTGGCGGTAATAATTTTTTCTCTGTGCTCTTAGCAATGTAGGATACGATATCCGTGTTCTTCTTTACGCACTGTGATCGACAGTCGAAAAACCTTGACGTCATGTTGGAGAGGAAAACACATACGTCATAAGGTTTCTTAGAAACGATAGTGGAATTAGGTGGACAATTGTTATTAGACTCCACTGAAAATAAAACGCATTATGTACAGTTGGGATTCAATAGAGTTTTGACTTAAATGGCATTATAATGAACATTAACACTGATTCGTTGTTTTGGTGATAATGTTAATTGTTTTAAAGAGACAATCAAAGGAAAACATGGCTTATTGATTATGATATTAAATCATACATGTCCTTCGTGTATCTAACACATGTTCTATATCTTAATATTACATTCTGTACATGCATATAATGATACGAGTGCTGGAAGATATACCTTGATCAACCGAATAGTACACACTCCATTCAACGACGTCACATTCTGGAAATAAGTTATATTCAGACATGTACAGGGATGTTACAGAAATGGTCTTTGACAAAGAAAGTTTCAAACAAAATATTTTCGTTAGTTCATTTAATTTGTTATTAAAAGAAAGCTCAAATACGTTATCTAAATAAGGATGAAATCAACACTATGCCACGCTGTCGCGAAAAGCTCTTTTTAAGATCCAACAATGTGCATCTGTGAAGGATCGATAGAGAAATAGTTTTATTGATATATTGGATGTTCATTTTATTTATTTATTTATTTACTTATTACCATTTATTTATTTACTTATTCGCTTATTTAATCTATTGTCAGTCTGAAATATGGTAAACCTTGAACAAAAGAGGCTGATTTTGCTGAATTCCACTCGAAGTTAACAATTTCATCGAAAGATATTTCGTTGTGAGTCAAGCTGTTTTTTTAATCTATGACATTTACTTTCTACATATTTTGTGTAATTCTAGATATTTTGATTTTAAAAATGGGTCTATTCCATATACATCATATACATGTATCATATTCCATTACTGTTCAATGATATAGTTTGTTGAAACGTTGTTGTTAGAGTTTTGGAATCTCACCTATTGCAACAATTCGTAACTTTTCGGGTTTCTTCATTCCACATCCACACGGGTTACTGACAAATCGAAAGCTGGCAAATGGATAACCTTTTAATCTACACTCCCTTCTACAGGCAGTGTCATTTACAGTGAGTCTTTCAACGTGGAATTCTGGGAATTCATCTTTCGACGAACACCCGAGAAATTTAGCGTAGAGTATGTTGACTGTGAAATAAAGTTTGAATTATTATTATTATTATTTTATCGAGAATGATGATAATAAACTATTGCTATACTAGATTCTTACACTGACTATTTGAGAATGATGAGAAAATGTTTTGATGCCAATTCTGTACAAGATAATCTATTGAGTACGAGTTTTTTGTGTAATATTCAATTTATCTAACGACACTGGAAAGTAGATGAACTTAGTAAAAGAAACAGATGTAGATCTTACGATTTTATGTGGGATTCAAGAAACAACTTTATTAAAGTGATCATTTAGAAACGACATTCATCAATATATTCTTAGTAAAATACCAGAAAACGTCGAAACACGCGGCCCAAATATCACAAAATTGATGAAAATAGAATTTGATGGGATAAACAAAACTTTGTCAAGATTTTTAGTTTGTACGTTTCGTTCTTTTCATGCTGATGTGTTGTAAAAAGTGCTTTCCTGATTGTAAAATAACATATCAAGTGCTCTAACGAATTACTCTATATTAAAATATCACGTTTTGTAAATTTCTTACAACGAAGGTATCTAAAAAGACAAAAATTGTGGAAGTCATATTTATTTAGTGAAAAGCATACTTACTGGATATGATCGTTAGAATGAACTGTGTGTAGAGAAACATACACATACTTGGCTGAAAATAGATAAATATGAATGGGATGATTTTCTTCACGACAGATGTCGGGGCGATTAATATAAGTATATGTAGTCACTATTTTTAACGATTAATATCGATCTGTTTGGATATACACTGCTGGAAATCAAAGACGTATCAATGCGTACTTATACAAATATGTATACCATTATAATAAATCGCAGAAAGGCTCATCTTTTTTTTTTGGGGGGGGGGGGGTGCTTTTATACTCTGAAATGATTTGTATTCTGAGAATGTAGTGATACCTTGTACGTTATTTTTATCAAATTCCAATGATCAACAGTTTGTATTGGCCAAGGGCCGTTTTATACGCGTGTTTAAGACCGACCATTTTTCCTTGCATATGCCATTTTAATAAAAAGTTAAAACGTCCGTGAAAAAGTACAATATCAGCCTTCAATTATATATCTATTATTATTCTCTTACATAGTATAATTCTACATAAATCTGTAAAAATAAATTTGTAATATACTTTATAATCGGTATAGAAAAAGACGTTTCTATATGATAACTGATCTTGTAACGTGTCTGCCTACTTATCTCCTGATAACTGATCCTATAACATGTATGTCATAGTACTTACCTCATGATAAGTGATCATGTGTCGAGTATGTCATAGTACCTACCTCCTGATAAGTGATCATATGTCGTGTATGTCATAGTACTTATCTCCTGATAATTGATTCTGTGCCATGCATGTCATAGTGCTTACCTCCTGATAACTGATCATGTGTCGTGTATGTCATAGTACTAATCTCCTGATAATTGCTTCTGTGCCATGCATGTCGTAGTACTTACCTCCTGATAACTGATCATGTGTCGTGTATGTCATAGTACTTATCTCCTGATAATTGATTCTGTGCCATGCATGTCATAGTACTTATCTCCTGATAACTGATCATGTGTCGTGTATGTCATAGTACCTACCTCCTGATAAGTGATCATGTGTCGTGTATGCCATAGTACTTATCTCCTGATAATTGATTCTGTGCCATGCATGTCATAGTACTTATCTCCTGATAACTGATCATGTGTCGTGTATGTCATAGTACCTATCTCCTGATAAGTGATCATGTGTCGTGTATGCCATAGTACTTATCTCCTGATAATTGCTTCTGTGCCATGCATGTCGTAGTACTTACCTCCTGATAACTGATCATGTGTCGTGTATGTCATAGTACTTATCTCCTGATAATTGATTCTGTGCCATGCATGTCATAGTACTTATCTCCTGATAACTGATCATGTGTCGTGTATGTCATAGTACCTACCTCCTGATAAGTGATCATGTGTCGTGTATGCCATAGTACTTATCTCCTGATAATTGATTCTGTGCCATGCATGTCATAGTACTTATCTCCTGATAACTGATCATGTGTCGTGTATGTCATAGTACTTATCTCCTGATAATTGATTCTGTGGCATGCATGTCATAGCACTTATCTCCTGATAACTGATCATGTGTCGTGTATGTCATTGTACTTATCTCCTGATAATTGATTCTGTGCCATGCATGTCATAGTACTTATCTCCTGATAACTGATCATGTGTCGTGTATGTCATAGTACTTATCTCCTGATAACTGATCATGTGTCGTGTATGTCATTGTACTAATCTCCTGATAATTGATTCTGTGTCATGCATGTCATAGTACTTATCTCCTGATAACTGATCATGTGTCGTGTATGTCATAGTACCTACCTCCTGATAAGTGATCATGTGTCGTGTATGCCATAGTACTTATCTCCTGATAATTGATTCTGTGCCATGCATGTCATAGTACTTATCTCCTGATAATTGATTCTGTGTCATGCATGTCATAGTACTTATCTCCTGATAATTGATCATGTGTCGTGTATGTCATTGTACTTATCTCCTGATAATTGATTCTGTGCCATGTCATAGTACTTATCTCCTGATAACTGATCATGTGTCGTGTATGCCATTGTACTTATCTCCTGATAATTGATTCTGTGTCATGCATGTCATAGTACTTATCTCCTGATAATTGATCATGTGTCGTGTATGTCATTGTACTTATCTCCTGATAATTGATTCTGTGCCATGTCATAGTACTTATCTCCTGATAACTGATCATGTGTCGTGTATGCCATTGTACTTATCTCCTGATAATTGATTCTGTGCCATGCATGTCATAGTACTTATCTCCTGATAACTGATCCTGTAACATGTAGGTCATAGTACTTATCGTTTGATAATTCTCCCTATAACGAGTATTCTGCAACGTGTATGTTATACAAATTATTTCCTGATAATTGATCCTGTTACTTATCATCTGATAACTGATTCTGCATCGTGTATGTTATATAACTTATCTCCTGATATCTGATCCTGAAGGATTAAGGTATAATACTTCAGTTACTAAATGCAGTCCTTGTAACTTACGATGTAATGAAGAAATCATGATGCACCAGCAATGAAAACATACAGACCACATAAAAAGTTAATTTTCATCACACGAGGTAGGATGTGACTAATACTGCACAGTGTCAATGCCCCACAGTATCTTAACGGAACCACAACAACCTTTTCGTCAAATCCTTCGTGTCTTTATGGTTGGAAGAACACTTTTATTCCAATAAAACCCGTGAGTCAGACCCTGGTTACCACATTGGTTGGATCATTTTCATGGAAATATTTTAAATATCTAAATATAGCTCCAGAAAATAATTTTAGGAGACTGATTAGTTATTAAAAAACTGATGAGATGGTATGGTGGATGCAATAAGACGGAAAGGGGAAGGAACAGATTGCTTTTATTCTATCAGTATTGATGAGAATTAAGTATACGCAGGGTTCAATGTTCGGGGTTTTTTTGTTTTTGTTTTAGTGTGTGAGTCGAGGGCGTCTACATTGTACCGGGTACCTTGTGTAAACAGAGGTCACGGGTACTCATACCTGGGTACATTGAAGTCGATGTTAACACACTCACGAACTTTTATCTTAGAGTTCTTACAAAAATGCACTTTACCACACAACAAAGCCATTTTGGGCTAAAAACATACGCTCTTTTTTTTTAGCCCCCCCCCTTTTTTTTTAAACGTCATCAGTCTTGGTCTAACAGAAACAGTGGTTGTTATATATACATTGGAGATAGGAGTGCAGTTATCAAACATGTCTCTCAAAAAGCCACTGGCTTTGGTCTGTTCCTGTTTTAATGTAAAACTTCCCTTTGTAGTGATATATGGTAAAGTACACTCCTACCTAGTGAGAGTATCTACGGTGACCATAAGACTGACACTATTTTGGAGTTCGCAAGAGGTTCTGGCTGAAAGTACATTTTCTGACCTCATCAAAATCAGAATTCTGTTAACCGTGCAGAGGTCAACACAAGGGTTTTAAACAGGTAAGAGGTATATTTTACAAAACAAGGCTATATAATATTTATGTTTCCTAGACTGTACCGACTAAATCTATATAGTTCAGAAATTAATAGGTTATCATTACAATCATAAAGTCTAAACGTGCCATAAACATACGTTATTGTGTTTTATTACGTGCTAACTATATGTTAATTCTATATTGATAACACAAAGTTTTACGTGATAGCCACACGTTGTTGTGTTAATTCTTTATTGATAACACAAAGTTTTTAAGAGCTAACAATACGTAACTGTGTTAATTCGTTATTGTGTTAATTTCTTATTGATAAAACAAGGTGTTATGTGCTAGCCACACGTTATTGTGCCAATTCTTTATTGATAACACATAGTTTAACGTGGTAGCCATACGTTATTGCGTTAATTCTTTATTGATAACACAAAGTTTAACGTGCTAACCACACGTTATTGTGCTAATTCTTTATTGATAACACAAAGTATAACGTGATAACCACACCTTATTTTGTTAATTCTCTATTGATAACACAAAGTTTTTACGTGCTAGCCATACGTTATTGTGCTAATTGTTTATTGACAACACAAAGTTTAACGTGCTAGCCATACGTTATTGTGCTAATTGTTTATTGACAACACAAAGTTTAACGTGCTAGCGATACGTTATTGTGCTAATTGTTTATTGACAACACAAAGTTTAACGTGCTAGCCATACGTTATTGTGCCAATTCTTTATTGATAACACAAAGTTTAACGTGCTAGCCATACGTTATTGTGCCAATTCTTTATTGATAACACAAAGTTTAACGTGCTAGCCACACGGTATTGTGCTGATTCTTTATTGACAACATAACGTTTACACGTGCTAGCCAATACGTTATTGTGTTAATTCTTTATTGATAACACAAAAATTTAACCATTGACTCATTATCTTCATTTTGTAAAGATGAAGATGCCAGAACATTGCGGCCATTTTACCCATCATGTTCTAGCATTATCGATCATGAACAGATAATAAATCAACAAGTAAAACAGCCTTCAGTTAGATAATCAGAAGAAAGTATATAACTTTTCCCGTTAAATATGCAGTTGTCGAATTAAAAAGGTCGAAACCTCACTTTTATCATATAAAGATATACGTTTCTGCCGTTAGATGGATATATGTATATAACCCTCCTCGACTCGGGGTTTTCTTCTTATTTGGATGTAAGTGTCTCTGGTGATATACACTTTAGCACAATTATCAACAATGCGATCAAATCACAAATTATTGACAGAGAACTAGTTGGTCATCGTGTCGTTTTATAAGCTTTATTATGAATTTGACATAACACAGTCAGACTTCATAGTACACTGCTCTGAATCCTTCAACGAAAACAAAATAATAAATTTAAATAATGTATTTACTAAGTGTAGAATGTAGATCCGAGGGATCAGAATATTATCATAGCACATTTATTGTGATAAAGAGAATAATAGTCTTCCATCTTGTTAGATAATCATGTCAATATGTCTTCTAACAAGTTAATATTATTCAAATATGGCAAATCGAGATAATCGGCATTACATCTGACAAGTCGACATTACATCTGACAAGTCCACATTAAATTTGACAAGTCGACAATAAATCTGACAAGTCGACAGTAAATCTGACAATTAGACATTTCATCTGACAAGTCGACATAACATCTGAAATGGCAATATAAATTTTTTGTATTTATTTCAATCGATTGCAATAAAACTAAGTCAAATGCATGTACTTTGATTTTGTCTATATTCTATCACATAATAATGAAGATGTTAGTGTCAGTTGTAGATGGGGGAGGGGGATGTCCGATGGTGGACTGTGCTAAAGTCGCTGTAACCCTCTCTTCTGTCAAGCCTGGGAAGATTTTGGTCGGTGTCAGTGTATAGGTCTGCCGGTAAGTCGGTCGAAGTTTTATGACCTTATCCGGACAATGCGATTCCCTACACTACCTGTTAGCAGCCACAACGCAGGTCAAATCATAGTGATGTGGCTTAAATGATCATAGTACTTACGAAAGAAGAAGAAAAAAGGAAACCACAATATACTTACCGTGTTGTTACCAATAATGGTGATGTTGGGGATAATAATGACCGTAATGTCCATGTCCGTAGCTGGGATATCCCCAATATCCATGCCCATAGGAGGGAGACCACCAATGTCCATGACCGTGTCCATAGTGTGGTAGAGCGAACGCTGCCACACACAAGGCAGCCAATAAGAGGCACGCTAACACAAATTTCATATCTGCAAATTCCATGTAGAGGTTATCAAAATATTGTATGATAAGATTGATTTTATTTGGTAACATTCTATCAGTAAATTATTACTTTTTATCTTTATACAACATTCCATTTAAAATCGATCCAGCCTTAATATGAAATAGTATTTTACCTGTTAGAAAATAGTTGTGGCTGAACATTAAAACTGTACTGGCAGAATAGATACTGATGCTTACCAATCACAATGAATCAATCATTTTTTTCCAGTAAAATGTTTCTTTGAAACAAAAGTAATACATGTATTATAAAAAAAGATGAAAATTAAAACTAAAAAAAAAATAATAAATAGATAAGTAAAAAATAAAAAATAAAAATAAATAAATGAAAAAAAAATAAAAAAAACTAAATGTAATCGTTACAAATAATAGCAACCGCAGAGAGAGAGAGAGAGAGAGAGAGAGAGAGAGAGAGAGAGAGAGGTTTCGACCGTGTCCAGTATTAAGGATAGTCAGATAATTCGAGGCTTCATGTGAGGGTACGAGTAATCATTGATACAAGTACGCCATAGATTCCACCTCTATTCGGGTGGGTCCATCACACAAACCGAAACACAACAAGCGGGTGCCGCCACCATCATAGTGAAATAATCATGACGTGATATATGATAACAAACAAAACATTTCAATACGATTCTGCATATAGTGTAAAGGAAATTAATACTTACTGGTGAAATGTGGTGACTGTACAGGCAATCCAGTGGGCATAGGCTATAGCGATTTTGGGCGGTTATATATATATGGGTTTCCAAACTCTCGGATAAACATCATTAACAAGTCTCATGTCTTTCTTTAATTGAAATATTAAATTTTTGTGTAAAACCATCCATCACAATTTCTTGTATCAGGTAATAAATGTAATGCGATCATTTGAGGCAGCAATAAAATTTGATAAAGAACTGCATTTAAGGTCTTCATTCGTGCATTGATTGGTGTGTCGAGAAGTTAATGACATTATCAAAATGATTATAAACAAATTAATGTCATGTTCAGTATAGTAGAAAATGATTTAATGCAAGAGTTCTTACCTGTTTATAGCCTTGTACAATTTAGTGTATTAATACAGGTGGTAGTGTTGTTAGTTAGGCAGTGTTGTAAAGAAGTTTAGAGAGGTAGAGGACCAATAACAAACACATTGTTAGGGCATTCCGTGTACAGATTACATTCGGGTACCATTGGACCTCGGCTTAAGTGAAATATGATGCTTCAGATTGTTTCTCTGTCATCTCATAGAATGTCTTCAGCATTGCCACTCAAGTCATTTAAGGTTGCATTCCTCCTTTTCTTTACTTAAACATAGGATGTCTGAAGCTATTGATTACTTGATTGACTGACCGATTGATTCATTGATTGATTATTGTTTATATTTTTACTGTCTTCTCCGAAAAGCATGATGCATGTGTGCCCACAGCAGGAGTTCGAACCTGGGACCTCTCAGTCATGAGCCAAACACCTCATGATCATCCACCGAGCCACTCCGGCTTCTGTCTAAACGAAAGGGTTACGTCGCTGTCACTTTACACACAATACGAAACTTTAAAACAGCGTTCTTATAACTCATTTAGTCTTGAGGTACGGCACAGGAATGTTACTAAAACGTCTAATGTATGCCGTCTACATCACGTGACGTTAAATTGAGACATACTACGCCTGTTTTCATGGCTTTTCACGTCTATAAGAAACAAACACGAACAACACAAAATACCAGCGTAACATGTTGAGGTATCGTTGAGGTCCCAAGTACGGAAGAGTATAAGGACCACTTTAACATTCAGTCTGGGTTGGGTTTTTTTTTCACAGTTTAATCTGTAAAATTCAACTAGAATCTGAAAAATCATTATTCAAGAAACATAACCATTTGAATGTGTTAACAAGATATAGTTTGATATTTTATTTTTATCTCAAAGGCTCACGTAAGGTATCGTAATAGCACAACGTCCGTCGTCGTATGCTCCTAACATTTTCAACTTTTTCTTCAGAGCCACTGAATGGATTTTGATAAATCATTGGAGGTATGAAGTACTAATAGTTCCTTACCGGTGTTATTGTTTTTCGTTCGAGTCTGTCAATCGATGGCACTACTCAGACAAAAGTGGGTTTCGAATGCTATCTTCTTTAGAAAACTTCTGTTTTTTCCATCTTGATAGGTCAACAAATGAAGTAATCACAAACAAAAGAAGTGATCAGGGTATTGTCTTTTAAAAACTATATTGGTAAGCTTCATTTATTGTAGTGGGTTCATATCAAAGTGGAAGCAATTGTTTTTCGTTTTATTTTACTTGAGTGACCTTTAGCATGTACAGTAGCAGGCCCTTGTACGGACTTTCAGCAGTTACACTAGTAGACTCTAAATTTGAGTCTCGGCAAGTACAATGACAGCCACGTCTACTAATATGCAGCAGGTACAGCGGCAGAACTTCCTACTGACCATCAGCAAGCACACTGACACACCTACCTACTGACCATCAGCAGGTACACTTGCAGAGCAATCTACAGACAATGAGCAGGCACACTGGTGGACATTCCTACTGACCTTCAGCAGGTACACCAGGAAGTGCACTGGCAGACATTTCTTGCTGACCATCAATATGTACACTGGTAGACCCTACAGCTGAAAATCAGCATGTACACTGACAGAGTCTCGTACTGACCACCAGCAGGTACAATGCAAGCCCCTCCCCCCTGAATATTCTTCAGTAAATATACTTGCAGACTCTTTCTTGATACCATCACCATATAAGCCGGCGTGGCCTAGTGGTATCGCGTCGGACTCCTGATCGGGAGGCCGGGGTTCGAGTCCCGCTCTGGTCATGCCGGTGTCATGTCTTTCGGATGAGACAGTAAAAACCGAGGCCCCGTGTCGTGGTATGCATGGCACGTTAAAGATCCCTCACTGCTTCGGGTGGGTCCGTTGCAAAGGTCAAAATTTGTATGCCCTGCATCAGGCAGATGCCGCCACCATATACGTGAAATATTCGTGGTGTGACGTAAAGCAAAAATCAATCAATACCATCACCATATAAGTCCAATACTCGTGATGTAATGAAGAATAAAACAAACAAATACATATATTTTGCTAAACCATTAATGGCATCGCTGTAAAGTTAATAACTTTATATACATGTATATAAATAAATATTACTGCCAAGAATTCCGAGTGTTCTGTCACAAATCTTACTGATGCGGAAGTGATTTAGTCTTCCAATGAAAGGTTATTGAATGAAACAATTGATGTTTTACAAGAATAAAATTGAAAACATAGTAAAAGGTGTATAATTGGGGTATAACTATGTGTATAGTTCTCAACTGTCAACAAGTTGGTTGGTTGTTGGTTGATTGGTGTTTTACGTCGCTGTCAACAATATTTCAGTGATATCGCGACATGGAAGCAGGAGGTTACCAACCTTAAACATAGTGGCGCAACCCGGAAATCAAACCCGGATCGTCGGCGCCGCAAGCCAAGCGCTTAACCACTACACCAAGCTTGTCCCCTCAACAAGTTGGTACTAGTAGAAAAATAACACTGGATTGTTAGGTACTAGAATACAAAATAACACGAATTTGTCGGATGATACTTGCAGACAAATAACACTAGTTTGTCAAATACTAGTAGGCAAAATTACAATATTTTATCAGATAACACTAATTTGTCACATACTTGTAGACAAAAAATAACACTAGTTTGTCAAATAACTATTATAATAGTTTGTCAGATATTTGCAGACAAAATAACTCTAGTTTGTCAGGTACTAGTAGATAACATAACACAAGTCTGTTAAATAATACTTCGTCGGCTGAGAACCAGACTGTTCTAACTACCAATTTGACAAAAATCGAGTTATATCATTGGATTTGTCTTTGGATTACGCATCTTTTCAGACATTCACATTGGTCAATATATGCTTTGTGGGGGAGGTAGGGTCATTTTTCTAAATTCCATCCTGTTCTATCTCCATAATCTCTATTGTAATCAATGGAAAAAATCTGTATCAAATTTATAGATAAGAAAAGTACCATTCTGTTCTATCTCTGTATCTGTATATTTTTCTCTCTTTTCATTATTATGCATGTTATTTATCTATATGTTTTATCTTAGAGAGCATGTAGAAGCGAATAACTGTGTTCAAAGCTTCAAACTCGATTTTCTCCTAATAAAAAATTTGGCTGTAGAACATTATGGTTCTCAGGCGAAGACTTGTAGATAAATTTCACTCTCATTTCTGTCAGATTCTTGTAGAAAAAAGTAGCACTAGTTTGTCACGTACTGGTAAACGAAAGTAACACTTTGAAAGACAACAGAATTTATTTGCTGACGATATTGCACGATGTAATATAGTTTCTTCTGTTAGGGACTTCACTGCAAGATAAAGAAACTAAATGTATACAAATTGTCAAAGTAGTGTAAGTATCCGTTTGATTGGTTAATTAGGGAGATGATATTCCATTACGATCATAGAGTTATCAGATAGAATTTTAGATTTTGTTTTAATCCATAACTTGATGTTGATACTGTTATAAAATCATACATTTTAACATCATAACCTTAATATAAAGTTTACAGGCTATGGCCCCTCTCCTTCTTTTTTTTTAAGAAAGAGATAATAATAATAGATAATAAACAATAAAAACGGAAAACAAAACAAAACAAAAATGAAAAATAAAAGGAACAAAACTCAACAACCCTTGTTGTTTACATTGGGATTTTAGTGTATTAATGGGGATGTCCACTCATTTTATCAAGAATTAAGATGGACAGCTTGTAATAAACTGTTATTCTGTTGATAGAGAGACAATTGACCGATAGTTTTATGTACATGTATATAGGTTATATTACGCTATGAAGAATTTGTATCGTTCTATCTTGAAGTATAATAGGTCAGATCCTTTTTACTAGATTGCATGCTGACCAAACCTCACCACAAACACCAAATTTGCCATCAGTGGGGGGTTATTTGTCAGATTATTTATCCATATACGTTCAAATATTCATTTGTGAGAATCTAGTAAGATTATAAATAATTCTTTATTGATTAAATATTTTTAATATCTCTGGATAATTTAACATTCTTGAAAAAAAACCAACAGAAATAAAATATTCTGAATCTAAAGAAATCTAAAGTAAAACTTTTGGAACTATTTACCCAATTTTAATAGCGGTGATAGTGATGGAAGTGACCAGGGTTATAGTGGTAGTGACCAGGGTAGTAGTGGTAGTGCCCAGGATGGTAATCGTAATGGCCATCATGGTAATGGTAATGGCCAGGATGGTAGTCGAGATGGCCTGGATGGTAGTCGAAATGGCCAGGATGGTACTCTGAATGCCATGGGAAAGCCATGGTCATGGCACACATGGCAACCAATAGGAGACATAGGAATACACTTTTCATTTCTGCAATGAATGCATAAGCTCTATTGTTTCACCACACATCATTTTGAAAAGATTTCAGTGATATTTCAATTGGCTGACCTACAGAAGGATCTATACAATCATCTCTTTACATTTCTAATTAGCGACTGATAGAGCATTATTTCAACAAATCTTTAAATTAGTTATCTATGATATCAGTGTACATAATTGCTTTTGTAGAAAGAAATATTTTCGAGAACTTTGGGCCATATGAACCAGCAGACCATTTCACAAAAATTCTTTTGAATCTTTAAATTACTTTTATAACTTTTGCCTAAATAGAATCAGTATGCAGAATATGAAATGGGCTTTTATTTGTATTTTGGAATGAAAAATATAACATTGAATCCATTTATTTTCAATTCAGTTTCCCCTATCTCTAAAATCTGGGATTGAAATTTACGAAAAAAAATCCCCAAAATCTTATAATAACTTTTGTGAAATGACCTGCTGAATTATGACCAATAAACGTCCAAAATAAGACACTCATTCCTGAAATAAATCCATCAAATTTAAATCTATATATAGTATATGTAAGCGCCGCCTACTATTATTACGCGTTTCCTTAAGTGATCAGGTCCAACTAGAATTTTCACATAAATTCAAAATGAATCCCTTTTCATATTAGGCGTTTAACGTAGAGACTCTACTAGAAATATGGATAGTATGCGCTGTACTGGAATTTATGCAACCTCCATATTTATGTAGTCTGGATTCAATCATTATCCAAAGTATGTGGGTGTTCTGGGGCACCTGCTGTAAGTGGGTCTCCTGGCGCACCTGCCGAAGTGGGTCTCCTAGCACATCTGCTGTAAATGGGTCACCTGGTGCACCTGCTGTAAGTGGGTCTCCTGGCACACCTGCTGTAAGTGGGTCACCTGGCGCACCTGTTTTAATTGGGTCTCCTGGTGCACCTGCTGTAAGTAGGTCTTCTGGCGCACCTGCTGTAAGTTTGTACTATATTTTGGTTTCCCTCATTTACTTGAATCCGGTCACACGGAGAAAATTGGTTGATTTGTGTCGTACTTGGCTTTCAACTTTTTTATGTGATATCAAGGCATGGAAGTAGAAGGTAACCAACCTCCTATACGTAGTGGCGCAATCCGGGAATCGAACCTGGATCGTCGTAGTAGTACAAATAATAAAAGTTATAATGATGATCATAACGGTGATGATGATAATAATAATAATTATAAAAAATAATAGCAATATTCCTATTATATTAATTTATTCATGATTGATTGTAGAAAACATGGTCATTGTTAAGTTAGTACGTAGATTAATTAATTCAGCAGACTTGTACATTAAATGTAAACAAGCTGGTTGTTTAAATGACGTTTAATGATCTGTTTCACTGCCCAGGGGTATGTTGTCTCAACACAGGATAGTGGCAGACACCTATCTCTCTATCACTTGATACTTACTGACTGTCCAGGGATATGTTGTCTCAACACAGGATAGTGGCAGACACCTATCTCTCTATCACTTGATACTTACTGACTGTCCAGGGATATGTTGTCTCAACACAGGATAGTGGCAGACACCTATCTCTCTATCGCTTGATACTTACTGACTGTCCAGGGATATGTTGTCTCAACACAGGATAGTGGCAGACACCTATCTCTCTATCGCTTGATACTTACTGACTGTCCAGGGATATGTTGTCTCAACACAGGATAGTGGCAGACACCTATCTCTCTATCGCTTGATACTTACTGACTGCCCAGGGATATGTTGTCTCAACACAGGATAGTGGTAGACACCTAACTCACTATCGCTTGATACTGACTGCCCAGGGATATGTTGTCTCAACACAGGATAGTGGCAGACACCTAACTCTCTATCGCTTGATACTTACTGACTGCCCCGGAATATGTTGTCTCAACACAGGATAGTGGCAGACACCTAACTCTCTATCGCTTGATACTTACTGACTGCCCCGGAATATGTTGTCTCAACACAGGATAGTGGCAGACACCTATCTCTCTATCGCTTGATACTTACTGACTGCCCAGGGATATGTTGTCTCAACAGAGGATAGTGGCAGACACCTATCTCTCTATCGCTTGATACTTACTGACTGCCCAGGAATATGTTGTCTCAACACAGGATAGTGGCAGACACCTAACTCTCTATCGCTTGATACTTACTGACTGTCCAGGGATATGTTGTCTCAACACAGGATAGTGGCAGACACCTATCTCTCTATCGCTTGATACTTACTGACTGCCCAGGGATATGTTGTCTCAACACAGGATAGTGGTAGACACCTAACTCTCTATCGCTTGATACTTACTGACTGTCCAGGGATATGTTGTCTCAACACAGGATAGTGGCAGACACCTAACTCTCTATCGCTTGATACTTACTGACTGCCCCGGGATATGTTGTCTCAACACAGGATAGTGGCAGACACCTATCTCTCTATCGCTTGATACTTACTGACTGCCCAGGGATATGTTGTCTCAACACAGGATAGTGGCAGACACCTATCTCTCTATCGCTTGATACTTACTGACTGTCCAGGGATATGTTGTCTCAACACAGGATAGTGGCAGACACCTATCTCTCTATCGCTTGATACTTACTGACTGTCCAGGGATAAGTTGTCTCAACACAGGATAGTGGCAGACACCTATCTCTCTATCGCTTGATACTTACTGACTGTCCAGGGATAAGTTGTCTCAACACAGGAGAGTGGTAGACACCTATCTCTCTATCGCTTGACACTTAAATAGGTTGTAAATGTGATTGATCATCTGTAGTCAGTATTTTGTTAAAGATGAATCTATTTCGATAGCAACAGTTATGTATCAACCAATATATTTACAGAGGAGAAACAATTTGGTTGGTTTAAGAAGAGACAAAATTGATAAAGTACAACACTTATTTACAATTAATCATTCAAGGACAATTTACATGCGCAATGTTATGCATAAAATACATGTCTGTTGTCAGTTCACATATACATTATTCTTGTCTTTCTTTCTTTTTGAATTCACAACATCATAACATATACTGTACTTTTGTTTTCTCCACAGATGAGACAATTTTACCAGAGTCAAAAACATGTATGCAGAAATACTTTAATACATAGACACATCTATATAAATAGATTAGTTTTAACATGTATCAGTTTTATTAAAGTATCAATGTGAAACTTGTTATTCAATATATTTAGTTAAGTTCTTATTGTGAACAATTAAACGAGGAAAAGCCATTGTAATACTTGATCGGCCCTGACGACTGATGATATCGCATTGTGTCGTTCATCATGGCTGAAATCTGAAATATCACGTTTACTTTGTTAGTGTTAATTTTGTGACGACTATTGCCTCTTCAAAAGAACAACTTTGCACATATCATAAGTTATAATGCTTATAAGAGAAAAATTTAGTGTGATTTATTTTACCCTGAAATTCATTATACTTCAGTGGATAAATGAGTCAGGAATCGACTCTCGGTCTAGACCATCCATCAGAAGGTATCTGTCAGCGACCATGCTGGGGGTAAGTAGGAGGGTTTGTGAGTGTAACGGTAAACAGGAATGTCTTGCAATGTATTTGTGGAATGTCAGTAGGAGGAGTTGTCAGTGTACCTGCTACTGGCTAGTAGAAAGATCAAAAGGTATCCTTTAAAGATCAGTTGGAGGGTCCACCAGTGTACCTGCTGGTGGTCAGTAGTAGGGTCTACTACTATACCTACTGGTGGTCAGTAGGACGATTGCCAGTGTATCTGCTGATTACCATTAGGAAAATCTGTCAGTGTACCTGCTGGTGGTCAGTAGTAGGGTTTGCCACTGTACCTGCTGGCGGTCAGTAGGATGGTCTGCCATTGTACCTGTTGAAGGTCAATAGTAGGGTCTGCCACTGTACCTGCTGGTGGTCAGTAGTAGGGTCTGCCACTGTAACTGCTGGTTGTTAGTAAGAAGTGAATCTTCTGATGGTCAGTAATAAAAGCGTACCAGTGTACCTGATGATGGTCAGTGGGAGGGTCTGCCAGTATATCTGCTGATGTTTAGTAGGAGGGTCTGCCAGAGTACCTGATGATGGTCAGTAAGAGGGTCTGCCAGTATATCTGTTGATCGTCGGTAGGAGGCTCTGCAATGTACATGCTGATGGTTAGTGAGGGGGAGAGATCTGCCGGTGTACATACTGATGGTAAGTAGGAAAGTGTCATTGTACCTGCTAGAGGTCAGTAGGAAGGTTTGTCACTGTACCTGCTGAAGGTCAGTAGTTCACCTGCTAATGTCAGCATGAGGGAAAACCTGCCAATGTACCTTGGTTATTAAGAAGGTCATTAAGAAGGTTTGTCATTGTACCTGTTTTCTACTTAGCAGTGTACCTGCTGATGGTCAATAGGAGGGTATGTGATTGTACCTGCTGCTGATCAGTATTGTACCTGCTGTGATCAGTATTGTACCTGCTGCTGATCAGTATTGTACCTGCTGTCATCAGTATTGTACCTGCTGATGGTCAGTAGGCAGGTATGTGATTGTACCTGCTGCTGATCAGTATTGTACCTGCTGTGATCAGTATTGTACCAGCTGATGGTCAGTAGGAGGGTGTGATTGTACCTGCTGCTGATCAGTATTGTACCTGCTGCTGATCAGTATTGTACCTGCTGATGGTCAGTAGGCAGGTATGTGATTGTACCTGCTGCTGATCAGTATTGTACCTGCTGTGATCAGTATTGTACCTGCTGATGGTCAGTAGGCGGGCATGTGATTATATCTGCTGTTGATCAGTATTGTACCTGCTATAATCAGTATTGTACCTGCTGCTGATCAGTATTGTACCTGCTGTGATCAGTATTGTACCTGCTGATGGTCAGTAGGCAGGTATGTGATTGTACCTGCTGCTGATCAGTATTGTACCTGCTGTGATCAGTATTGTACCTGCTGATGGTCAGTAGGCAGGTATGTGATTGTACCTGCTGCTGATCAGTATTGTACCTGCTGTGATCAGTATTGTACCAGCTGATGGTCAGGAGGAGGGTGTGATTGTACCTGCTGCTGATCAGTATTGTACCTGCTGCTGATCAGTATTGTACCTGCTGATGGTCAGTAGGCAGGTATGTGATTGTACCTGCTGCTGATCAGTATTGTACCTGCTGTGATCAGTATTGTACCTGCTGATGGTCAGTAGGCGGGCATGTGATTATATCTGCTGTTGATCAGTATTGTACCTGCTATAATCAGTATTGTACCTGCTGCTGATCAGTATTGTACCTGCTGTGATCAGTATTGTACCTGCTGATGGTCAGTAGGCAGGTATGTGATTGTACCTGCTGCTGATCAGTATTGTACCTGCTGTGATCAGTATTGTACCTGCTGATGGTCAGTAGGCAGGTATGTGATTGTACCTGCTGCTGATCAGTATTGTACCTGCTGTGATCAGTATTGTACCAGCTGATGGTCAGTAGGCAGGTATGTGATTGTACCTGCTGCTGATCAGTATTGTACCTGCTGATGGTAAGTATTGTACCTGCTGATGGTCAGTAGGCAGGTATGTGATTGTACCTGCTGCTGATCAGTACTGTACCTGCTGATGGTAAGTATTGTACCTGCTGATGGTCAGTAGGCAGGTATGTGATTGTACCTGCTGCTGATCAGTATTGTACCTGCTGTGATCAGTATTGTACCAGCTGATGGTCAGTAGGAGGGTGTGATTGTACCTGCTGCTGATCAGTATTGTACCTGCTGCTGATCAGTATTGTACCTGCTGATGGTCAGTAGGCAGGTATGTGATTGTACCTGCTGCTGATCAGTATTGTACCTGCTGTGATCAGTATTGTACCTGCTGATGGTCAGTAGGCGGGCATGTGATTATATCTGCTGTTGATCAGTATTGTACCTGCTATAATCAGTATTGTACCTGCTGCTGATCAGTATTGTACCTGCTGTGATCAGTATTGTACCTGCTGATGGTCAGTAGGCAGGTATGTGATTGTACCTGCTGCTGATCAGTATTGTACCTGCTGTGATCAGTATTGTACCTGCTGATGGTCAGTAGGCAGGTATGTGATTGTACCTGCTGCTGATCAGTACTGTACCTGCTGATGGTAAGTATTGTACCTGCTGATGGTCAGTAGGCAGGTATGTGATTGTACCTGCTGCTGATCAGTATTGTACCTGCTGATGGTCAGTAGAATGTCTGACAATGTAAGACTGTACGATCAGTATGAGGGTCCGTCAAGTTATCTTTTGAAGGTCAGTACAAGGGTTTGGCGGTGAATCTGCAAATGACTACCAGTGTATTTGGTTAAAGTCGGAAGGAGGGTCTGCCACTGTACCTACAGATCAGTAGAATGACCAATCTATCCGCTTTAATTCAATAGGAGGCTTTACAAGAACGCCTCAAAAATCAAATTGAGGGTCAATCACTGCACATCCTGAAGGTCAGTTATTCTTATTCCCTGGATGTCTCCAGCAAATAAAGTTGTGTACCACTATTAACATGATTAGAATTGAAATTATTTCACACAGAAACAGTATCATTGTTCAACTTAATGAATTATTAATAAAACAAGAAACATTGTCCTTAGTATAACTGTTATATGCTAGCACGATTGCCGTTTATACATGTGTTAGCATGATGTTATATGCTAGCACGATTGCCGTATATACATGTGTTAGCATGATGTTATATGCTAGCACGATTGCCGTATATACATGTGTTAGCATGATGTTATATGCTAGTACGATTGCCGTTTATACATGTGTTAGCATGATGTTATATGCTAGCACGATTGCCGTTTATACATGTGTTAGCATGATGTTATATGCTAGCACGATTGCCGTTTATACATGTGTTAGCATGATGTTATATGCTAGCACGATTGCCGTTTATACATGTGTTAGCATGATGTTATATGCTAGCACGATTGCCGTTTATACATGTGTTAGCATGATGTTATATGCTAGCACGATTGCCATTTATACATGTGTTAGCATGATGTTATATGCTAGCACGATTGCCGTTTATACATGTGTTAGCATGATGTTATATGCTAGCACGATTGCCGTTTATACATGTGTTAGCATGATGTTATATGCTAGCACGATTGCCATTTATACATGTGTTAGCATGATGTTATATGCTAGCACAATTGCCGTATATACATGTGTTAGCATGATGTTATATGCTAGCACGATTGCCATTTATACATGTGTTAGCATGATGTTATATGCTAGCACAATTGCCGTTTATACATGTGTTAGCATGATGTTATATGCTAGCACGATTGCCGTTTATACATGTGTTAGCATGATTACAGTTAATACGTGACTAGTACGGTTATTGTTGATACATGTGTTATCATGATAGCAGTTAATACGTGACTAGTACGATTATTGTTGTTGCATGTGTTATCATGTTAATAGTTGATACGTGACTGGTACGATCACTGTTGTTACATGTGTTATCATGTTAACAGTTGATACGTGTTGATACTACTTTTGTAACATGTGTTATCATGTTAACAGTTGATACGTGACTAGTACGATTATTGTTGTTGCATGTGTTATCATGTTAACAGTTGATACGTGGCTAGTATGTTTACTGTTGTTACATGTGTTATCATGTTAACAGTTGATACGTGACTAGTACGATTATTGTTGTTGCATGTGTTATCATGTTAACAGTTGATACGTGACTGGTACGATTAATGTTGTTACATGTGTTATCATGTTAACAGTTGATACTTAACTGGTACGATAAGTGTTGTTACATTAAGATTACAGTTGATGCACATGTAAGTATGATAGATGTACTAGAATGATGTGTGTTAAAATTTGTATTAGCATGATAAATGTTGGAAGGTGTGCTAGGATAATAATTATTGGTAACTGTTGATATTTGTGCTGAATTATAACAGTTGATATATGTGCTGAATGATTACTGCTGATATACGTACTGAAAGATTACTGTTGATATGTGTGATGAATGAGTAGTTGCATAATTACTATTGATGTGTTAAATGATAACAGTTAATAGTTGTGCTAAATGACAACTGTTGATATATGTGATACATGTAAATGATAATTGTTAATTGATGTGCTGAATGATAACTGTTAATAGATGTGCTAAAT
The DNA here is from genome assembly GCA_035048485.1 of Pteria penguin. Taxonomy (NCBI): domain Eukaryota; kingdom Metazoa; phylum Mollusca; class Bivalvia; order Pterioida; family Pteriidae; genus Pteria; species Pteria penguin. The sequence continues at coordinate 26,875,787 of CM068583.1, forward strand.
GATAACTCTTAATTGATGTGCTGAATGATAACTGTTGATATATGTGCTGAATGACAACTGTTGATATATGTGCTGAATGATAACTGTTGATATATGTGCTGCATGATAACTGTTGATATATGTGCTGCATGATAACTGTTAATAGATGTGCTAAATGATTACTGTAAAATTGATGTGCTGAATGATAACTGTTGATATATGTGCTGAATGATAACTGTTGATATATGTGCTGCATGATAACTGTTAATAGATGTGCTAAATGATTACTGTAAAATTGATGTGCTGAATGATAACTGTTGATATATGTGCTGAATGATAACTGTTGATATATGTGCTGAATGATAACTGTTGATATATGTGCTGCATGATAACTGTTAATAGATGTGCTAAATGATTACTGTAAAATTGATGTGCTGAATGATAACTGTTGATTTATATGCTGAATGATAACTATTGATATATGTGCTGAATGATAACTGTTGATAGACGTGTTGAATAATTACTGGTGAGATACATAGATGAGTTGCATGATTATTGTTGAAACGTGTGATAGCATGATTGTTGTTGATAACATGAACGCCTCGCAATATGGTTTGTATTAATTGTGAACAATTTGATAAAATCTTCTGTGTGTATTGTGAGCAGTTCAATGTCTTCAGATCTATTCAATAAATAATCGTGTTTACATTATAAAGCCTTGAATGTTGATGGAGTCTTGTGTCCAGTCAGTTATATGTGACAGCAGTATCATCATAATTCGTGTAACTAAATCTGCCCGGAGGTTCTCTGGTCATTGCCATCACTACTTACATATAAATACCGTCTTGATGTCCAGTCTAACATGGTTGAACTTGTGATACTACGTTTTTTTTACTTCAATGGTTCCTGCTATGTTCTTGTTATACAATAATATACAATATACTCAAAGTAAATATGACATTTGAAATAATGCTGTACATTTATGGAAGTCTCCACGACAGGTGATTTTATTCTTTTATCGCCACTGGTCAGTTCCGGCTAAAACAGTTATATTGAGTCTATTTTGTAAATGTGGAAGAAATTGAAGGAACAGCTGATCCTGTAAGTTGCTTTCAGTGTTCAAACGTTTAATCTTTCTTTTCTTTTCTTTTCTTTTTTCCTTTCGTTATGTCATTAAGTCAGAATTAAAATACATGAGAATGATTTGGATATTATGAACAAGATCAAATAGATATTTTTCCTAAATTCATGTATTTATACAATAGGCAAATTGAAAAAAAAATTGGAATATTGATCTTCTATCATTTCCATTATTTGTCTTGTTACTTGTATAAATATTGCTAGTTCTTTATACGTAGATTTGCATTTATAATAAAAAAATTCAATTTTATTTATCAGAGATTTGTTTTGCTCAATAATGGATTTACTTTTTTCCAGATGCAATTTAGCAGTAATGGTAGCCCTGCTTCTCTTTTCCCTTATTATTGGAAAGTGTTTAGCATTAACCGACCACTATCACGGTTATGACGACTATGATTTCGGCATAGGCGGAATCAGTGGGGGAGCTGGTATATTTCAAGGTCCTTTTGGTGGAACCACATACCTTGAGGGTATACGCGGCGGTGGTATTGGTGGATCCTTTGGCAGTCCTGTCAGTGGATTAGCAGGAAGCGCTCTTCAGGGCGCTTATTATAACCCATATACCGGAATGGCAGCAGCCGGGGGTATAGGTGGAGTGGTAGGCGGACGCTATGATCCTTACGGCGGACGTTATGATAATTATAATACATTTGGTAGAGGAAACGATCTATACAATGGACATGGTAACGGATTCGGAATGGGTGGTATAGCCGGAATTGGTGGTTATGAAATGTACGGCCCAAGAAGAAGATGGGGTGGGATCGCCGGTGGCAGGATAGGTGGATTTAGAGGACCACGTGGTGGAGGTTTTGGTGGAATGGGAGGAGCAAGAGGATATTATCCTTCATATTATCCAAAGAAATATAGTATGTAATAATAGTTAGGTATCAATGTTATTGCTGCGAGTACCACACTGATATTGCGTAGGATACTTTCGTAATTTACATAGTTGTCACACTTGTTCAGTTTGCTATATGGAGCTCGGTAAATAGACCCTGGCCAAGGTATTGACTTGCGTGTTATTAAATCCGTGTTTTGATGCTGTGTGGTTCCGGTACTTTCTATATTATATTGGTCCACCGTCATCCCATGCTTGCATTATTGGACTACTTTTGTGTCATTTGTATATTGTAGGCATCCATGGCTGGTGAGTCTATCCAAACGTGGGACTCTTTTATTCTAATCGATGATCTGGTCTTACCTCTGAATGCGAGAGGTCCATGAATGTCCACCGTAGTACACTACATTGTTGTAAATGTCACGGTCACACTTCATCAGCTGCTTTAATATTTTACATTGTATCAAAGACATATATAGGTCTCTGATTGTATCTCAATTTACTTTTAGAAATTTTACCATTGTAGCAGAAGTAATACTGATTTGAAGGTTTTATACGTGCATTTGTGTGTTCTATATTGATTGCCATGTAAGTCCAAATGGTAGCAAATCCGGTGTAGTACATTGAATGAAGTGCTCGACTCATGACCAGAAGACTCCGGTTCGCATGTCTTTCAGATTAGTCAGTAAAACCTGAGGTCTCATGTCACGGTAGGGGTGACATGTATAAGATCCCTTACTGCTCCGGGAGGGTCCGTTGTAAAGGTATAAATTTCCATGCGAAGCAGCAGGTAGATGCCGTCATCATATACGTGAAATAATCGTGGAGTGACGTAAAACAATCAATAAATTAATCAATAGTTCAACCAAATGGTAGCATGGGACAGACGCCGTGTCAATCATCACAACTCATCCATTTTCGTAGGCAAATATTTTTGTAAAAATAGCGGTGGTGTTCAGATTGACGCTATGCTGGTTAGGTTTATACTTATGGTTACGTTGCTCACATTGCTAATCCTTGTCTGCGTCTGCACGGAGAAAAAATTACTAAAGGTAGTAAGTTTTGTCCCACTGATTAGGAATTTAGCAAGCAAACAAAACAAATATGTTACATTCTTTATATTATAGGTAATTGGTACGATTTTTTGAAAAAAGGGGAGGGGGACTATTCGAATTTTTGTTGTTCATATTATCAATGCACCTCAGCTTTATATATTCCAGCATATATCAGAGTGTTAGGGTCATCAATTGTAATATTCCCGTTTAATGCAAAAAAAAAAAAAAAAAAAAGAAAAAAGAAAAAAATTACCTTGTTGTGTCATCCTTTAAAAGTAGCAATATTTTATAACAATGTATGTCAACTGAATTAAGTATATTTCTGTTCAACATGAACTAGAAAATGTGAAAAATAGGTCAACACTTAACACATTAATTAATTCTAATAGACATATATCTAAATATCCCGCTGTTGATTTCATTGGTTACTTTCAGGTTATATGTACATGTATCTGTCAAGATAAGTGAAGTTTTCAAATATCAAGGAGCTATGTTTATGTTCTGTGATATTAAAGACCATTTATTAGACAGCTGTGTTCTTTATACATTGTCTTGTATGCTAAATCCAGTCATGTCATAATTATAGCTTGCTGGTAAACGTCAGTCGTGGTAATGGGTTAAATATATTGCTTTCGTATCAAGTACTTTTAATTTCAACATGATTCGATCGAAAATTTTTGACATTATAGATAGTTTTCGCTAGGAGATAACTCCTATGAATTTTCGCTCAGTGAACCCTATCTATTAGAGTTTAAGAAGTCAAAGCCCAAACCTAATTTATTTATTTTCATAATATATCCCTCAAAGCCCCCTCTGTCACTTAAACAAACTCGTGTGTATTATTTTTCAAATGATTTCTTAATTCATAGCTACTTTGCATTAATTACCTCATATTTTGTTTATTTTTTTTTAGACAGAAAAAGGTACTACTACTGATGCAATTGATAGAAGACACCTGAAATTTGACAACCAAGGAAATAATGAAAAGACAATTGCATACATAGATGTACAATTATACCTACATAAAAGCTACGGCTGTGAATAGAAATTATCTATGTTTAAGCACATCTTTTATTTAAAGCGTACATACTTTGTTGGTATATTTCTAAATACCTAACAATAAAGAATGGTTGTTGTTTGTGAAAGAACGATCGCGTGGTAAAATCGTCCAAGCATATTGAATAAATAATGTGATGTCAGATTGCCTCTGTTTTACTAATTGCACATACATGTAAATAATAAACAACGTTTATCGTCAGTTCCTAGTTTACGGATACTTGGGAAAATCCGAATCCTAGAACGTGGCATTCCGGATCATTCCATGAGCCGTCATCTACACTCCTCTGTGAAACAAAACTTTCATCTCTGGTATGACCGAATAAATAAAACAAATATCTTAAATGATTCATCTTCACAAATGAAATAGTCAAAGTTTTGATTTATATAGTGGATCAGTCAAATGCTTAAATGAAAGTGAAGCTACCGATATGTAGAAAATCATTGCATATTAAGTATGAAATTTTTGTGATTACATATTGTAATGTACAGATAACTAACAAAGGGAGAATCTCCCCCATGCTCTGTCCTTAGATCGATTTATTTCTTCCTATCAGGTTTGTTTGGTGACAAAAAAAAAATTCAAAATCACTGTAAAGAATATATATATATATATATATATATATATATATATATATATATATATATATATATATATATATATATATATATATATATATATATATATATATATATATATACACACAAATAGGTGTGCTTTAGGGTGTTTCACTGTTTCTATATGTGCTTTATATGTTTATTTCTCTTTCGGTTAGACGGTCGGATGCATGACAGCTAGGTGATTCGGTACCATAGGTCGTGGGCTCGAGTCCCAGTCGGGGAACGAATATAAGTGAAATATAGGGTGCCTTTTTAACTGTAGTGTATTTGTGCTTTGTGTGTATATATATATATATATATATATATATATATATATATATATATATATATATATATATATATATATATATATATATATATATATATATATATATATATATATATATCAGTTTGGTGGTAATTTTAAGTTTTCTTTCGGGTCAATATAATTTACGTATGGCATTGTGACAGAAAGTTACATATAAGTGTTGGATTTAAGATGCGATAAATGATAATTGAAGGAGTTTTGTGTTTTATTTGATGAGGTGTACATCCGGTTGGTGGTATCCTCAGAACTACCCTGTTTTAATGATGGATCATTCCTAATATATCAGCAAACTGTTTATCAGGATCTTGTATATGCACGAATGCATTGTCGTTATTGTCGCTCTTCTGGTGAAAAGTATAGCATTCTAATTCATGAAAGGAATTATTTTCTACGCAGTTAAAATGAGATAACATACTAATATAATTGATAACAAAGAAGAGGTAGTAGTATAAATACATTTAGTTTATATTATATATTTGAAAAGTTAAAGAAGGGATTGAAAGGAAGTCCATTAGATATTAGTAATATTCCATTATTTTTTAAAAATAATATTCTTTATTAAAATCTCGCATCAAGTATCTTATATTCAACTCAGAACTTTGTAAGCATAATTTTGATCTACAAGAGTGACCAATCTCATTTCATGCTGTTATTTGTGATAACTGTAATGAATGTATATTCCTAGATACAGCGAATAATGACATTTTCAGAGACAGATATATGATTACTACAAATTGATTGAATAAACTACCAGACTTCAATCACTTTTTATATAAAAGTAATACAGACTGGATGTTAATAAGCAAATATAATGTACCACTAGTAACAATGTGCGTCTTAATTTGTTTTGACATGAATGACATTTTTTTAAAGCAAATAAACATATCACATGATATCTTCTACTGCATACGTATGTATCATATTATTTTTGCTTCTTTTGATCTTGTTGCATAAGAATGATTAATTTTTGTTGACTCAAGGTCATTGTTGATTTGTTTAGCATTTTCGATTTTCAGTTCTTGACAATTTATTGTGATAGATCGATATGGAGGCAATGTCCGTCAAGGAGGAGATTTGTCAGGCGATCACGTGTGACAGTATATCTAGGTTAATGACTTATAGCCCGCTCAGCTATTGTGGAACTTGATTTGATGTAGGACTTAAACATGGACAAATCTAGTGTCGCATCAACTGACCCTTCCATTTCGCGGAAAATTTGTCGAATTTGTATGACGTCACAATATATTTTCAATGTTTGTCCGAGGTATTAACGAGGTGTAAAGTATTGTGACGTCATCTGATTTCATAATTTGTCGAGCGTAAATGGAAGAGACAATTTGCGCAGTACATTTTCTTGGTTGATTTGGTAGTTTATCATACATCAAAGTTTCTGTGTCGTATCATGTCGACGCAAGTTTGCGTCGGATAAGGCATTCATAAACAGGATTGAATACAAATATCATACATGTATACACAGCAGCATCAACATTAACAATAACAACATTAACAACAACATCAACATCAACGCCACCACCAACAACGACAACAGGAGTAGGAAGCGGGGTCAAGTACTCGAATCCGTATTTCGGAAATATTATTTCGGATAAGGGGGTGAAAACTATTATTTTATTTAGTCGTATGATAAACATTAGAATTGAAGTGGTATAGCAAGCTGCTTACCATATGAACGTGACGTACTGGGCTCGAATGACACCATCTGCTCAATGGTGTCTTTCAATAGACGAGACCGTAAAACAGAACAACTTTATACCATATTATGATCATGTCATATGTTATATTCGATGTTCTGACAAGCTGGTGTGGCCTAGTGGATAAGTGCTCGACTAGTGATCGAGAGGTCCCGGGTTCGACTCCCGCCCTAGGCGTATCGGTGTCCTGTCTTTCAGATGAGAAAGTAAAAACCGAGGTCCCGTGTCACAGTAGGCGTGGCACGTAAAAGATCCCTCACTGCTTCGGTTGGGTCCGTCGCAAAGGTCTGAATTTGAATGCAATGCATCAGGCAGATGCCGTCATCATATACGTGAAATAATCGTGGAGTGACGTAAAACAATATTCAATCAATCAATCAATCTTAGTTCTGGTAGCGAAGCTCATCTTATATGCATCCTTTTCAAATCGACCTCAACTGTTCTATATAATAACACCTCATTGCGCTTGACTTTTACTTCAATTTAATTCGCCATGGGAAAAGTTCTTCCCTGAAATTTAAATCTTGTATATTTTGGTAATAAATGAAATTTCTATAAAAATGTACTAAAAGAGCCAAGACAAAATATATGCGAAATCTTAGTTCTGGTAGCGAACCCATTATATGTATGAAGAAAATTCGTTGCCGGGATGAACTGCGTATAGATAATATTTGTGAGGGTATTACTGGAAAATGTGTATTTCTAAGCCAATCGTATTTTGAGAATTGTGTCATGCTAAAGTGAGATCAAACCTGATACATCTGTACACAAAGAAATGCTAAACGCAAGCCATTTTTAATGTTAATATTTATTTGATTTCCCGTATTATGATTGTTTATAAGAAGTATATTCTACAGGATGTAACATCAGAATCTTGACATATTAGATTTGAGCAAGACGATTGGAATGCTTAATATGAAGGCACAATTTGAATAACCGGAAGTGCTGACGACAGAGATCAACATTGGTCAAATGGTGACCTCGGCAACTTTGGTAATTAATACTGCTTTTACGTGTCTTTGAATTAAAAAAAGAGAAAACTGTTCCCTTCCCTGTCTCTAATCTGACGTAATTATTATTCCATCAATAATGCTTTATGACTTCTGAAATTAAAGAAAGAAAAATGAATAAATATATCCAAAAATTATTTGTAAATTGGTTAAAATGTTATAAATATCATCAATTGTTATTGCTTCATATTAAAACAAGCGCAGTCTTAAAATTCTAGTATAAAGTGTACAATACAGATCATAGATAAAGTGTGCTCTTACTTCTGGAGACACGGCTTGTGTATCCGCTATAGTCATCAAAATCTCCATATCCCCCTCCGTATAAACCATATCCTCCTCCGTAACCTCCGTATAAACCATTTCCTCCATATCCTCCTCCGTAACCTCCGTATAAACCATTACCACCATATCCACCTCCGTAACCTCCATATACACCATAACCTCCGTAGTTTCTGAAGTCATCGTTGTCGTATCTATCATCAAAATCACGCCAGTAACCATAACCGCTGTTCGGGAAGCCATATCCACCGAATGTTTGACCTGCTCCATATCCTCCATATGAACCGAATCCATTATTCAAACCATATCCCCCGTAGGATGAACTTATTCCATATCCACCATACCCATTAAGTGTTGAACCATATCCACCATATCCACTGAGAGATGAACCATATCCACCATACCCACCAAAAGTTGGACCATATCCACCAAGTGTTGAACCGTACCCACCGAGAGTTGAACCATATCCACCAAGAGTTGAACCATATCCACCAAGAGTTGAACCATATCCACCGAGAGTTGGACCATATCCACCATAACTGCCGAGATTCGAACCATATCCATAACCTCCATATCCACCAAGAGTTGAACCATATCCATATCCATTATATCCGCCATATCCACCTAGATTTAAACTTGGACCATATCCACCGAGTGTTGAACCATATCCACTATATCCACCTAGATTTGAGCTTGGTCCATATCCACCGAGTGTTGAACTATATCCATATCCACTAAATCCACCATATCCGCCGAGATTTGAGCTTGGTCCATATGCACCATATCCACCGAGAGTTGAACCATATCTACCAAAACCACCGTATGCACCAAGACCTGTGTCCAATCCGTATCCACCATATGAGCCAAATCCATTGAGGCTTGAGCCTAATCCATATCCACTATTTAATAAACCTCCATATCCACCACTGAATCCTTGTGGATATCCATAAGGGTAAGAGTATGATATATGTCTACGATATGATGGTCTATAGTAGTATGAATAACCACGGTATGAAGGGTAGCTGGAGATATAGCTGGATTGATAGGAGGAAGGGAATCGATTGTAACCATACAATCTGGCATAATACTCTGGTGTAGTCCCTAGTGCTGCCCCAACACACAACAAGACTAGGTATGCAAACTGCATTGTCCGTATCTGAAAAAAGTATAGGAGTTAATATTTTTAGAAAGATTTCATACTTCGTCCTAAATGAATCGTATGATTTATGCTTTTTCGAATTTTTTTTAATGATGGTCATGAGTTTCAACAAGATAAGTGCTTAGTTTCAAGAAAGATGTTTTATTATTGATTGTTTAATAATGATAAATTATATCCAGATGATGAATACATATGTAGATGAAAAACAATTGAAATCTCATCATTGCAAGATAATATCATTTAGGGCATCACATGCCTATTAATCTGTTAACAGTGATAAATAATGATTGTATATCGTTTATCTCACTTCAGACAAAAATCTCGAAATCTGATTGGTTAATAAGAACTACCCATCATTCCCCGTCAACCGTATATCATTTTAATATACCCCCTCCGCCGAATATACTTTTGATATACCCCCGCCTCAAATTGGTGACTTTATTTTATTGCCAGACGAGAGTAAACACTATGGCGGAGGGACAGTTTGTAAATGGAAGTGAGGATGAAATAAACAGAATTTGAACGCAACTCAACTCGAAGAACACAATACAGAGCAACAAAAAGGCAGGGGGGATATTACGAAAACATTGATAAAAGTTGACAAAGGCCTTAACTTGCCTTAAGTGAAGTAAGTAAGTTATACAGTGTATGACAAGGGAGGATATGAAAATACGGAGTTCATGAAAAAAAGTTGTATTTGGTGAAAAAGGCCTTCGGTAGGATAAATTCGTTATACAATGTTTTACAGGCAGGATACGAAAATATATTGGGTCCATGAAAAAAAAGGCTATGCCTCGCCCAATACAACTTATTTCATGGACCCAATATATTTTCGTATCCCCCTGTAAAACACCGTATAACTAATAATATCCAATCAAAATACACTATATAGTCACATGTCATAATTAATTATGCACATTGTCTTTGTAACCAGTTTAAGTATTAAATAACAGTATTGGAAACAATTATGTTTACTACCTAGAAATACGTATTACTCAATACATTGCATTAGAGACAAAATATATGTCTCTAATTGAAATGTTATTTTGTAAATAATCGAATATACTTCTTGTTTTTGAAATACAGTGTACATTTGTTGTATAAGGTGGTCTTTTTTTCCATTTCTGAAAATCTTTTTAAGTTTGTTTATTGAAACTTGCTTTCTTGTATCTGGTTGGGACATTCCACATCCAGAAAATTTGCATCATTTTTAAATAAATGACATTTTTTTATTCAAATCTGTTCTTTATTCTGCTTGGAAAACAGAGCGAAAAGAAATCCAGTCAGAAGACTGAGCTTCTGGGTTGACCATGAGGACATATATACGACATAAAACGCCCTAAAAGATCCACGTGACTTCCGATAGGCCGTTGCATAAGATTAAGCTTCTGTGTACACGCATCAGACAGATGCGGTCCCTATATGAGGTGCAATAGTCTTTATAAGACGTAAAACAATAATCAAATACACAAATATCTTTCTTTCTAACTTGATAATTATTAACCAAAGAAATTTAGTAAAACAGATTAAAACATTGTAATCTATCACGGATCACTTACACCTTTGTATCTTTGATAAAGTAACATGGTTTTGTAAATGTTGAATCGATTTAAATTTCGATGATTTAACTTTTTTTTTATCAGAAATAGTCAAAGTTCTCTTCCTAGAAAATGATATAATTCAATTCATCTCCAAACAAATTGAACACCTGATAATCTCTCTTTTTCTTTTTTATTCACATTAAAAATCTTTTAAATTCTATAGGAAACCCTAAGTTGAATGTAAACTGTGAATCATTTTACTTACGTTAGATGGTGGCAACTAAATGTCCAAACACTTTCCCACAATTCCCTGTGTCTCATTGGAAGCGCTGTCTTTTATACTATTTCAGCAGCAATCATAATGGATAGCCTTGTCAAAAGAAGACAGGAACTATTTCTTGATTTGAAACACATCTATTACGAAAGGACTGGGGAGACATTGTGGGTAAGGAACAATGTCATTGGACGATATATACATGGTTGTATAGTTATATGATGTTCATACATTCTTAGTAAAAACTGTCATAACATTACAAGATTTTTGACATTTAAAACCGGTTTGTCAATCGTGATTAAGGCATATCAGTAAAAATGGGTAAAATATGATAAATGCCCTCACTGGCTTTTATTACTTAAAGTTTACTCTCTATTCATTGAAACATTGGTTTATATTTTTAATATGACCACAAACTATCACAAAAGGAAGTTGAATGTACGTACCTGTAATTTTAATTGGTGTATGTTTTAATTAAGAATAGTTATTATTGTGGTAGACTCACTTTAATATAGAAATGAGCGACAATAAATTCCGAACAAATATCCATTTTGCTTTTTTAACAAATGTCATAAAGGTCACTGGAAATATATCGAAGAAAATTATGTTTCTAACATTCACAAAATAAAATATACATCATTTTGCTTTACAAGATATATTACTTATTCAGTATTAATTAACTATTATATATTTCAAATTAAGTTATTTTTCGATTATTTAATGAGGTTCACGTTCTTCTTTTGCATATTGATTAAAATTTCCAAGCACAAGTTTGTGAACACATTATTCTGTTCCACTTTTATTCATAAACTATTTCGTTGAGATTTCGTTACCAGCTTAGTAATAGACCGGACTATGGGTTTCAGAGTCAAGTCATATTAGCAATTTCTTTCTTTTATTCTAAAATGCGACAATCTCAGCAAAATACGTAGCATATTTTTGTTTTGTTTTTGTTTTTTGATTTTTGTTGGGGGTGTTTTGTTTGGTTGTTTTGTTTTGTTTTGGGGGGGGGGGGGTGGTTGTTTGTTCGTTTGTTTTTTTTTTTTTTTTGTTATTTTTTACATTTTTAGTAACATCGCGACCTGCAGGAGCTAGGAAGTAACTAGTGACAAACAGTTAGTTTTTTTATTTCTTTATTTTTTTTTTTTTACATTTTTAGTAACATCGCGACTTGGAGTCAGAAATTAACTAGTGACTAACAGTTGTTTTCTTTTTTATTTATTTATTTTTTTTTACATCTTTATTAACATCGCGGCTTGGAGTCAGGAAGTAACTAGTGACTAACATCTTGAACATAGTATCGTGATTCTGGAATCAAACCTAGAAGTCTGCACCGCAGGCGTTGAGCCATTACACTAAGTCTCCTCTCTGTCTACACTTACATACACATCTCCCATTTTTGAAAAAAAAGCATCCATTATTTCAAACTCTGCACACTGGGTCCAAGTTTAGGGTCAAGTCTTGAAGTCAGTTATTATCTCATAGCCTTTTAGATAAGTTACAAATGCCTCGGATCAGAATTCAGTTTGAGGATTGTGACGATTCCTTATTACATATTAAATTGACAGGTCACGTATCTTGTATTTTATTTTCCACACTATAAACTGAGGACTAGGGTAACGTTAAGTACGGATAATTAACCCCTCCCCCCTTCCTTCTTTGGTTTAAAGTTTAAAACCAAATTAAAATCTGACAAGAGAACCACTTTAATCATTTAATTATTATCAAACGTCTGAACTAAGTTCAGTGTCAAAGTAAATGTAAATAGACTGGGTTAAGATTCCAAGTGTTTGTTTGCTAATTGCTTTATGTCACACCAAGGTTATTTTAAAAATTTTAGCTTATAGTGACAGCATCTTCCGGATACATCGCACGGGAATCAAGGTCTATGCAACACTTTATCCCGAAGCAACCAAAGATCTTGACAAGGGATCTCGTTTTAAGACGGTGCTTCCTTATGATTCAAGTCTATTTTCATGCCGTTCAATAAAAATGTTGACCTGATGGTTTTTATTTTTAAATCTATATAGCAAAGAAAATAAGTGTCAAATTTTTGTAAATAGGCTGATGTAAAAACTACGAAGCCGTTTTTGTGCCATTTTAAACAAGAAAACCTTTTTTTTATCTCGTTCGAACGAGAAACTTTCTTTGAAGGAGAAAAAAATCTCGTTCGAACGAGAAACTTTCTCGTTCGAACGAGATAACTTTCTCGTTCGAACGAGAAAAAATCTTGTTCGAACGAGAAAAAATTTCGTTCGAACGAGATAATTTTCTCGTTCGAACGACAAAGTATCTCGTTCGTTCGAACGACAAAGTATCTCGTTCAAACAAGAAAAAAATCTCGTTCGAACGAGAAACTTTTATATATGAATTAAGGTGTTTTGCTATTTAGATAAGTATGATTAGGAATTATTTCATTTGATACATACAATGATACATTTACATATGCATAATTGCATATATTTCAGCTACACACTTACAACACAACGTACATATGCATGGTTATTCTAAAACACACAGCTTTTCAATATAAAGGAAATACTTTAGTTAAAGTATAATTTATTATATTGCGAAGATGAATGCGTAGGAAATAAAAAAGAAAATGGGGGGGGGGGGGGGTATTATGCCATCAGAGATATTCTGCCCTCCTCTTGTAATTAAAAGTATTATAATAGTTGTAAATTATGATTTATACATTTCAGAATTGAAATATTAACTGAATGGTACTTACTGATATACAGTAAAACACTTATAATTATGCATTATTATTTCATTAATGATTAATGTTAACTAGTGAGGTCACTGAGCCAAGTTAGTTTGATTCCAGTGGCTTAAAACATAAATATAAAAAAGGAGGAGATGAGGCTCCAAATCAAATGTTACAAACATACTTTAGATCTGCCATTTGGTAGACCGAAATAATACGTATAATGCATTTCAACTCAATTCAGGCCAAACACTGCCAATTGCTCCTGCCTATGTAGTTATTTAAATGATCAAACATCCGCTACTAAAGAAATTGTTAGAAAATATCAATAGATTTATTGATGGACGATATTCCATTTCTTTCTGTCGGTTAATAACACTTATCACTGTAGACTATGGTATATGATATTAGTTTCTCGTTCGAACGAGAAATTTTTCTCGTTTTCTCGTTCGAACGAGATAGTTTCTCGTTCAAACGGGATTTTTTTCTCGTTCTAACGAGATAAGTTTCTCGTTCGAATGAGAAATTATCTCGTTCGAACGAGATAAAAAAATTTTTTTTTCTTTAAAATGGCACAAAACGGCTTCATGAAAAACTGTGTGATTACAGAAACTGGAAATATAAATACTAAATATTTTTCATGATCTCCAGTATGTTTATATCTTTTACGGAAATTTTATGATGAAATATTCACGCGTATACTTTACGTGCATTTGATAAGGTGTTTATTGACAAGATCTACGGTGGGGAAATCAATTCATCATTTCATTGTCAAATACGTAAATCATGATTGTTCCTTCCTTTTTAGTATTATGTAGTTTTGATTGTCAAAATGTCATAATAAACCTGAACAAGTAAAGTGAAGAAAAAAGTGATAACTATTGTTAGAGTCGTTCAGGTATTAATGACGGATTCTCGCTAGTTCAGGATACCTCAGGACACGGTCTTATTCTATCAATCTATTACCTACTTACGCAAGAATGTTTTGTTTGCAGATTAATGGAGTATGAGGTACATTTTTGCAGGACAATGTGATCAACAAATTATCAGAAAGCCTGATATTCTGCCATAATTATGATGACGAGTACATTAAAATTCATTGATGGCAACAACTCCATATTCTCCTGCAATAAGCAAACTACTAATATTGATTAAATTGTTCCGTCGATGTGTACTATCAGTACTTTTTTCCGTACTTTGATTTAATATCTCTTCGGAAAAACGAGACATCTGCAGGCCTGTAGTGGAACTAACACCCGGGATGTTTTTAGCAACCAAGCACTTTACCAACTGAGCTACCCCGGCTCAACTAGACATTCGAATGCATTCAAATACACGTTTATCATACACTGAAGTTAAATAGATCTTTATTTCAGGAAACCTCATATATTAAGTGCGTGTGCTTAAATTCAGTGTCTAAAAGTTGCATAAATAAACAATGTGGGCACGTTTCTCTTTTCACAGAAATGTATCAAACGGATGTGTTTTGTCGGTTATCTCTCTCAATCAAAAATAGTGCCGCAAGTTGGTGCATTCTGAATTAGGAAGTACATGTATTACAAACGAGTATAATTTCTGAGTTACTCAAAATTTGTATCACAGACACCGTGTTACTTGAAGAGTGCCTTTAAACTATCCAAATCTCCCTATATCGTCTCGTTTCCAGAGGAAAGAGAGAGATTTGGATAATTAAAAGGCACTCTTCATGTAACGCAGTGCCTTTGTTTGTATCTGTAAAAGTGCCATATTTTATTATGAGTAATTTCATTATGTTGAATGTTATTGGATGCAAGTTGCATTGTTTGTCATTACACAATATTTTCCTTTTGTTGCTTAGCTCGATGATGTCAAAATGGTTATGACATGAAAACGAATAGCACCACCGTCTGGTGGTATCATGTCAAATAGCGATGACGTCAATGACGAGCAATAAAAATGATGTTATGATTTTAAGATGGTGATTGTATGAGTACAACATTGTGATAGTATGATGTCAGATGGTGAAGGCATTGACACTAAGATGTTACGGCATGGTGTTAAATGGTGATGACACAAACGACGAGCACTACGGTTTGACTACGATGTGATATAATGATGACACATACAACAAGCACTATGGTGCGATCGTAAGATGTCAAATGGTAATGGCATAAGGAAGACGACGACTATGATGTGATCGTATGATGTCAAATAGTAATCACACGATGACGACTACAATCTACGATGTGATGGTATGATGTCAAATGGTGATGACAAGGAGACTACAAGGAATACGATATGTTCGTATGGTGTCAAATGGTGATGGCACGAAGACGACGGGCACTACGATGTGATGATATGGTGTCAAATAGTAATGACGCTAAGACTACGAGGACAACGATGTGCTGATAAGATGGTGATGACGTAGACATGATGAGAACTACAATGTGGTGGTATAATGTCATATGGTGATGACACGAAGACGACGAGGACAACGATGTGTTGGTATGGTGTCAAATGGTGATGACACGAAAACGACAAGCACTACGATGTGATGATATGGTGTCAAATAGTAATGACGCTAAGATTACGAGGACAACGATGTGATGGTATGATGTCAAATGGTGATGACGCTAAGACGAATGGCACAACGATGTGATGGTATGGTGTCAAATGGTGATGATAAAGAGACTACGAGGCCGACGGTGTGATGGTATGATCTCAAATGGTAATGACACAAAGTCTAAGAGGACTACGATGTAATGGTAACTCAAAGAGGACAAGCACTACCATGTAATGGTATGTCATATGGCAATGGCACGAAGACGACGAGGACTACGATGTGATGGTATGATGTCAAATGGTGATGACAGACATGATGAGGACTACGATATGATATTATGATGTCAAATGGTGATGACACGAAGACGACGGGCATTACAATGTGATGGTATGGTGTCAAATTTTGATGGCACGAAAACAACGACTACAATGTGATGGTATGATTTTTAAATGGTGATGACACGATGATGACTGCGATCTTTGTTGTGATTGTATGATGTCAAATGGCGATGACGCGGAGACGACGAGGACTACGATGTGATGGTATGATGTCAAATGGTGATGACACGAAGACGACGAGGACTACGATGTGATGGTATGATGTCAAATGGTGATGACAGACATGATGAGGACTACGATGTGATATTATGATGTCAAATGGTGATGACACAAAGACGACGGGCACTACGATGTGATGGTATGGTGTCAAATGGTGATGACGCGGAGACGACGAGGACTACGATGTGATGGTATGATGTCAAATAGTGATGACACGAAGACGACAGGCACTACGATGTGATGGTATGATGTCAAATGGTGATGACACGAAGACGACAGGCACTACGATGTGATGGTATGATGTCAAATGGTGACGACGCAGAGACGACGAGGACTACGATGTGATGGTATGATGTCAAATAGTGATGACACGAAGACGTCAGGCACTACGATGTGATGGTATGATGTCAAATGGTGACGACAAGGAGACTACGAGGACTACCGTGTGATGGTATGATCTCATATGGTAATGACGGAAAGACTTAGAGTACTACGATGTAACGGTATGGTGCCAAATGGTGATGACACGAAGAGCACAAGCACTAACATGTAATGGTATGATGTCATGGTACTGACACGAAGACTTAGAGGACTACGATGTGATGGTATGAGGTCAAATAGTGATGACGCGGAGACGACAAGGAATACGATGTGATGGTATGATGTCATATCGTGATGATGCGGAGACGACGAGGACTATGATGGATGGAATGGTGTCAACATGTTATATATGTAATAACCAGAGGTATAGAAAGAATAAACAATTTTCAGTTAAGTTTTAAATATCCTCCTTTATATCATGATATTTTAGTTCATGGATTAGCGATAGTGTGGTATATGCATAATGAGCAACCTCAGTGATTGTACCTTCATTTCTAACTCTAAGTTTTTGTTTATGGTATAACACATGAGCCTTTTAAGTGAATTCTTCGTTTGAATAAATGAATTCCTCATATTGGGATGTTAACCATATATGCGCATTGCCATAAGAAATAGTTCAGCCTTGTTTGACCACTTCCATACTTAACGAAGTTTTGTTAATTATTGTAAATTTTCAAAGAAACAAAAATATTTTAGTATATCAAAGAAATTACCTCATTAAACTAAAAGGTTTTTGATGTTAATGCGAATGTTCAAAGATAGCATGCTTAATATAACAATAGTTATTTGTATTGAGAACTCTGAAACAGATCAAGGTAAATGACCTCAATGTTTGACCTGATTGTATTATACACATGTAGTAATCCTTTCTTACTGCCTTTGTTATAAATCATACAAAATCTGCGACACTTAGGAAATCTGTACTATTTTCTTTATGAATTTTGGGAATTGAAGTCACCTTGTCATATAACGAGGTCATGCCAGCTTGTTGTCTCGAAAATACGGAAAATGCTAAGTTTCTACGCTTATTAAGACATTAAATAAACGTACGTGACATTAAAGCAGAAAAATATACTTTTCAGTTTACAAATTTCGAAGACTATAGAAAAAAAAATGCGTTAAAAGCATCCATTCTATCATATAGGCGTGTTCCTCCCCGCGCACTGGCTGATCAAAGGCCGCTGTGTTCATATTGTATTCCAGGAACGCCCCCGCTCTATTCCTGTCCTTATCGACTCTTTTATGTCCAAACAGCTGACTAAGTCCCACTGTGCTGCTCGATCATATCCCGGTCCATTTTTGATATAACTGCGCTTTCTCCAACTCCAGGTCTCCATGCTCAGTCCTTGTTCCTTGCCAACCCCCTTTTATTAATTCATTCATTTCCCGGTTGTTTCATCTTTGCAAACGCACGTTACTATAAGACAATGAAATGCTCAGTCTTATGTCTTGTCAATGACCTTGACCATCGACTTCATGACCTTGCACCTTTGTCATTTTTATCTTCATATGATAAATAGCTTTCTGGTGAAACTATGTGCAGAAATAGTCAATAATTTCTTACAAGAATATTTTCAGCTGATCTTTTACTTTATGATCTTGGTTTTGGTAAAATTTCATTTTCAGTTTAAACTGCGTTATTGACGTCGATTATTGCCAAAGCTCGGGGATATAAAACAAACAACTCGTTTCATAAATACCGTATGAAATGAAAAATCATTTCAGATCCTATATATATATATATTATGTTACTTCCTTCTTCTCAGGTACAGTTAAGTTCAATAATTTATAAAAAAAAAAAAAAAAAAAAAAAACCAATGTTCTTAATTCATTTGTATAAAAGGTGACCTTCTTATGGCTCGTTAGGTTAAGAAGCAACCATTTGATTGGGAGGGAGGGGGCAGGAAGACTTGTGAGCCGGATTTTCCCCCTTTTTTCAAAGCCGGATGGTTTTTATTTATTTATTTATTAATTTATTATTATTATTATTATTATTATTATTATTATTATTATTATTATTATTATTTCATTATTATTATTATTATGCAATTATCAGAGCCGGTATATTTATTTTGCCACTTACATTCATCTATAAGATATAGTAAACGGTTGGGGGGAGGGGTTTCGGCAGCCCGTTGGCCGCAATCAAATATACCATACATGCATGCATACAGACATTTATAAATATAAACCCAAAAAATTTCAGCAGCCGGAACTATACTATATTTAGTACACCTTCATTTTCACTGACCCCTGTCCGGATAATGTTTGCCGGCTCCTTGGACCATAATATTTATTTTTTTCCTATATTGCCAGCCAAAAGTATTTTTTTAAGATTATATTTCCACATCCTCACTACGTCAAGCGTTGTGATTCCGTTATTCCCACAAAGTAGAGGATTTTGTATTCATTACTGTACCCATTTCCCGCTCACATAATTAGATATTGTGGCACTGCTTTACAGTGCATAAAGTTATTATCAACGCTTTTCTGAAAAATTTTAAAAATAAATTTCTCAGTAACAAATTGGATGGTTTTCCTCATTAAAATATTCCCCGTTTTGTCGATGGATTTAAATCAACCAGGAAGTAAAAAAGAAGGATCTGTATTGGCTGAATATAAATACAGCCTACTACAAAGAAACCGTAGGTTTAAACGAGAAACAGGTCAACAGATATGTCAATCAATACAGAGTATGCACTAATTTATAAGACCAGGCTGTGTCCCGATACAAAAACTACTATTTTCCTGACATACATTTTCCACGAATTGTTCCTTATCAGGGTTCCGGTAATTTACATACGATGTTATCTGAAATGTAAATGTTATAAGATTATATCTGGGTTCCAGTAAATCTATTTACGATGTTCTATGAAATGTAAATATGACAACACTGAATCGGAAATCCGAACCCATCATTAGGTTGGCAAAAGTGAATTTTCCCTCCACTTTTCAAACAGGTAAATTCCACCTAAGACATGGCTGGGCCTCTTTTCGGAAAATAAGTTTGGAGAGGCCTCTCTTAAGATTTTTTATTTACAATCTACAATCTATGGGAAACTTGGTTTAATAGTAAATGGCGAAACTTTATGAGGTAAAATATATGTACAAATGCATATACATGTCGTAATACTTGCTTTTTCAATACAATAACTTATCCAAATTTTATTCAATAAAATATGTGAAATAGAATAAGTGACCTGACGGAAAAGAAAAATGTGTATGCTAAATAGAAAACAGTCCCCAGTAATTTACATTTCGCAGTCGATATAGATTGGAAATACTAGACAAATGCGTTGAAATCAAATCCCCTTTCCTGAGATAAAAGTCAAATATTAGAAGACTAGTCTGGTAATTTGTAGTGTCTCTCGATTCGTGGAATTCGCGTGACACAAGTTCCGTGAATTCGGTGGAGTTGTTGCCCATTTTGAGGATGGAATGTTTCGTGTCTTTTCCTGTTTTTCCTTGAATCACTATTTGGGAATACACTTTATACCATCCTGGATGTTGTATTAAGATACCATTGGTGGAAGGTTGTTCCCTTGCTACGTCTGTCACCCATGTTAACTGCCTATCTAAAAGATAGAAAAATAAGTAGATAAATAAATAACGACATGGCAATAAGTAGATAAATAAATAACGTCATTAAATGTGAAAATGGGAGACCAGATGCATGTGATGAAATCTAATTGAGTGACTGTATCTTTTAATAATCTTTTAGAATTTATTCCAGTAAAATATCGTAGTTTTATAAGAAGAAGATAATTGGTAATCTTTATTAGAGACGGACTTTTGGTATTTGAACCCGTCATTTTTGTATATAAGAGTGCCTTTTTGCATTTTAAAGCAATGGGGAAAGGTGATTGTATTTTTTAAATCTGGGAGTATAGTGCCCTGTCCCTTTGTAAAAGTACGGTTGACCATCATAACTACATAAGCATCTTTTGTCTTCACCTCATTTCCAGTTTTTGGCATTTTAGTCGTACCATTGGTAATTGGGATTGCATGTATATAATCAAAATTGGAAAACAGTTAATGAAAGGATTGTGAAGACAGTTAAATACCAGTTTTGGTAGCATAAATTTGTTTGACCTACCATTGTTCTGTCTTGTATTAACCGTAAGATGGCACGCACTACGTGAAGCATCAGCTACATTACTTCGTGTAGAATTACTCCGTCTTGCCATCATCTGCAATTGATAAAATACTATATACATTTACATTATACCCTCATATAAATACATGATGGAAAATGGTGGGCTGAGTTTAAAACTTTGATGTGTTTGTGATTGATGATGATGAATCTGTAAGCTATTTTTTAAATAAGAAGAATAACACTTTTTGTGGGTTTCATTCTGCACTGATACATGCGTTGATATTTAAGAAATGAATATTTGAAACATAAATAAAAATTGACTTACCAGGCTTAATAGATAAGTATAAGTCAACGGTAAACTAATATAGCAAATAGATGCATTAAAGTAAGCATCTTCCCCCAAAACTGAAATCTTCCTGTGACTCGAGCAATTTGATTTTTCAATATAAATTCCATTTCCATCATTTTGACATTGATCTTTTGAAGATGTGTAATGTTCTCTTGTATTTGTAAATTTAAAAAGCAAAAACAATGTTAGAGAAAATAATAACACATTCAACAATACGGA
Organism: Pteria penguin; assembly: GCA_035048485.1. Taxonomy (NCBI): domain Eukaryota; kingdom Metazoa; phylum Mollusca; class Bivalvia; order Pterioida; family Pteriidae; genus Pteria; species Pteria penguin. Next base: position 26,897,606 of record CM068583.1, read on the forward strand.
AACAATAAAAAGCAAACACGTGCGGGATCGGTTAGAGGAATAACGGTCATCAATACATTGTGATGAAGTCACATCATGTTGTGTTATTAAAGCGCTAGAATCTCCGCTGTTACTTGTATTTGAATGCATTGCTAGTTCTGTTAAAAGTTTGTATAACGTACATGTAAGTAGGACTTTAAATGTAAATAAATCGGAAAACCCTAAATTTCTATTTTTAAATACGTATGACCTAATGATAAAATACCAATAATAGCTCGCCAGGAAAACTACTAGCCTCCCATATTTCCAATCTGATTAAAACCATATCTTTATTCCGCTTCTCTATTTATCCGCAATAGGACAAATAGAGGAGCGGAATAAATATGTGGTTTTAATCAGTTTGAACATGTTTCGTATAATGTTTTAATATCAATATGTACCACAGGCGGATCTAGAAAATTTTGAGAGGGGTGCAACGTCCCATGAGTAATGTTTTATACTATTCGGTTCGGAAATGGGGTGCGGCCCTAAAAATGGTCGAAATTACCATTTTGGTAAAATTATCCGATGTGTGTGTGTGTGAGGGGGGGGGGGGGTTGCAACCTATTCTAACACACCAATGTGCATTAAGTATACAAGATTAAATCTATGTATAGATATGCATTACAAAGGCTTGGCTCTGATTGTTGTATCCTTTGCTACATACATACCGATCTAAGCGGTGAGGGATCTTATACGTGCCAACAGGACATGCAATACTCTGCCAGCAACATGTCTAATGATTTGGTCAACCGTAACACATTGGTGACTACTCCGAAGGCTGAATAATATAATGATTTAAAGGCCCGATAGTTCGAAGAACCAATGGTCCGAAAGTTCTGTAAATCGGAGGTCCAATAGTCCGAAACGCCCCTCCCCCTTTCCACCCTGGATCATCATCTCCTTAGTTAGATTCACGCGGTCGCGAATTAGTAAACAGTCAGAATAACTTGCGGAAATGATAATTCACTTATTTTACAAACAGGTATTTTCGTTAAAAGACATTTAGGTTGGATTGAATCTTCGAACTATTGGGCCTTCGGTCTATCGGGCCCTCAAACTATTGGACTTTTGGAATTTAAGACTATCGGTTCATCGTACTATTGGACTTTCGGAATATTGGGTGGTCATCAATTTACGTCATTTTTTAAAGATGTCTAATTGTACGATTCTATGAAGACTTGTCAAAAAATGATAATAAGTAAAAATAAATAAAAAAAAAAAATAACAAATGAAAAAAATGTTAATATAGCATCTAACATGGGTTGGGGTGGGTTAGAAATATGCTATAATATGAGACCTCAGGTTCTATGTCCCATCAAACAGACATGAAATCGACGAGTTACGGGCCTTGTTCGAACCGAGGATACCTCGGACCTGAGACAAACATGCGACCGAACTCACATTACTGACTCAAATTTGCATTGTTATAATTATATATATGGATTTCTAAATTGTAAGAGTTACTCTTCTTTCAACGCCTGAATTTTATGGGATTGCCTTTTGATACACTATCTTGTGTAGCAATATAATTAAACAATCAACTTCCTTTGGGTCAATTTGGCAAAGTATACTTATACATTTCGAGTTCCTGTCATTCTCCATTTTATAGCAAGAATGCATTTATCAATGACCCGCATTCTTCTTTCAGGACAGACATTTCCAAATACGGATAAGCAATCGCACTCCATGGCCAACTACCTGACACGAATGAGGAAGTTTCTGTTTATCGAAAATCTAGAAACACTCAGATTGTTAAACTTTACACACACAGACGTACCAGCCTTATGCAAACAACACTATGGCTCAGATTTATATTATAAAGACATAATATATACTAGATAGATTAATAAGATCTGCGCAAATAACGAAAGTGTTACAGACAGCCTTCCATAAGTCCTTTGCGCTTGCAGTGTGGTCGTAAGGCCAGTAACATCAACCCACATAACATATTCTGTGATGAGCTCCGACAAAAAAAAAATCGCTACTCCGTGATCAGGACTTACTGTTTGACACTAACTGGCATGGGTATGGGTATTCGTACAGGGTAGTCAAGATGTCTTCTGTCTTTTCTCTTCCCCAATACCAGAAAGGAAAGAAAATCTGCCTCACAGGCGTTATTAGCTTCTTATATGTTACCTTACAGTGGCTTGTAATAATACATTTAAAGCAAAAGAGAGGATTTTTAATACCACAATTTTCAGACAGGGGGAGGGGGGGGGGAGGGAGCTGACCCCACACAATGTTGGCCAATCATAGTTGTTACATGTGTTGTTATCTTATTTACTGAACTGTTTTCATTATATTATTCTTAACATGCAATTGATTTGCTATCTTATACGTTGTATTGCAGCAGTATGTATGAAGTTGTTCTTTTCTTTCTGAACGTTAATACTACACGTTATTTTCATCATGCAAAGATCAAAAGTGTTCGGGCTCTGAAAAACATTTATGTAAACATAGGCGTAATTTTTCGTTCCTCTTAATGCCTCTAAGTTGAAATGACAGGCCCTGAACATCGATTAGCCATGTTTGGGAGGTGGAAATGAGTTTATTATTAACTGTCAGCAAGTGACGGATTTTGAATTGGGGATTGCAACTTCCCTTTGTTCGGAAAATGTTATAAAGAAGGGTTATTTTCAGCCATTTTCAAAACTGCAACTCTCTCCTTTCCCGACTGAATAGAAGAAAATAGTAGTCATGGGATGCTGCAACTCTCCCTTTCAAAAATTTCTGGATCCGCCTATGGTCAGTGTCTTGCTCTATTCAAGTAAGACACCTTGTCAAAAAAGTGGCTTAAAACAGAGGTATCATATTGCAAATTTTGTTTTGAGTTTGCAAGTTTGGTCCCACCAATTTTAGAATTGCTTCATACGAGCCTGATTTCTCCTTGTTTTCAAAGGAATCACACATGATTTACACATACAAAAGTTTGTATACTACAAGACACAAATCGTCTGCGTGTTTTCAAGGACGTTTTCATAAATCGTTTGCGTGTGTTTAAGGATATTTTTCGTCAATTTCAGACCCATCAGATAACAGGTACGGAACAACAATACAATCAACCCCCTTAAGCATCTGTGACACGATTGTGACACTATATATATTATAGTCGATTCCTTCTTTGAGTCATAAAGATTTAATTTACACTGTACATGCGCGGATCCAGAATTTTTTGTCAGAGGGGGTCCAACCAAAAAGGTAAATTTTTCTCTTAGACGAGGGGGGTCCAACCCCAAAAATGCCCAAATATTACCTTTTTTTGGTAAAATTTTCGGATTCCAGGGGGGGGGGGGGGTTCCAGACCCCCCTAACCCCCCCCCTCTGTATCCGCGCATGCTGTACCTTATATTGGATAGTCTTATACTGGATAGTAAAGAAAAAGTCACTCCGGACAATATATTTTTACCTGATCATCGCAGGTTAAATGGAAAGCTGAATCGACAAAGGCCAAACCGATAAAAATGTCTTCTCTAAAGATCTCCACAACATCAGAATGAAGATATGTCCTGATTATTGACGTAGACAGGGTTTACATCTGAGCTACGTTCCCTGATTCTTCTCAAATATTTTGGATATCGAGTTTTCACAAAAACAGAATGACTGATTACTATTCTAGATTGTTAATTTTTTATTCTCGCTATTAATGATAATTTCATTGAAATAAGACAAAATCATTTGTTGAGTTATTTCTTAATTATAATAAAGCAATAAATGAAATAAAAGGAGCGGCACAATACATGAAGAATACAATTTATTGTTATAATAAATGAGTATAGCATTTTAAAGCGTATTTAATGAATGTAAGATGATGAAAAACATGATATAATACATTTGTGTACATGTAGATTACAATATAATGTACAAGTTAAGCTAATCATATTTTCGTCCTTACGCCTGTCTGGTATTATATCGGCCACTACATCTGCCTGGCATTGTATAGGCCACTACATCTGCCTGGCATTGTATAGGCCACTACATCTGCCTGGCATTGTATAGGCCACTACATCTGCCTGGCATTGTATAGGCCACTACATCTGCCTGGCATTCTATAGGCCACTGCATCTGCCTGGCATTGTATTGGCCACTACATCTGCCTGGCATTGTATAGGCTACTACATCTGCCTGGCATTGTATAGGTCACTACGATTATTTAGTATCATATTAAATGTTTTCGCTCTCCCATTACGCTGCTGTTCTGTCTCATTATCGACGTGCACCTTTAGATACTACGTCTGCGTTTTTCAGAGTCGTCATTACAATGCGACGAAGGAAGTGATCTTCTCCTGCACAGTCTGTACACCCTTCAGAAATAATAATGAAGTGCGTCATCTAGACTGCTCACATATTATATTTATACTACAGTTTATTGTAATATAACATTTCTTTAAATAGATGATACTCTTTATGTAAAGGCCTTGCAGTGGCGGATCCAGAATTACCGAAAAGGGGTATTAGCCAAACTACTCAAACATTTTTGGTGCCAAATCTGGATTTTTACTTGTAAATATGTGGTGAAAGGGGGGGGGGGCTCTCTAAATCCGCCACTGCCTTGTCACTCGATGCAACTAATTGCATGCAATTAATTATTCGATTATTTCAGTCAGGGCCGGGGGGAATCCAACTTTCATAGTTAGTAAACAAGTAGTGAAATGGCGTCAAGAGAAATACCTTCATCGAGGGTTGAGACCAAGAAATTGATCGAGCTCCATGAATGGGTCTTCTCGCAATCCATGGGGGTGTCCAATTTATATGATTTTGCCCCCTACGTTGTTGTCTCATTAAAAGACATACTATGAGAATACACACCACTTTTGTAAGTCCTTCCTCGTTAACAAGAATTAATTATGGCGGGAAAAAGCCAGTATGAAAACAGAGATGCATACAACTAGTTGCAGCGAGTGACAGTGAAACTTGCAGAAGCTATGCATTTCCTACAATTAGTTGCATACGATTAGTTACATCGTGTGGTATAGCCTTAAGAGAGCTTAGAGACGATAGCTCACGGCTCAGTTGATAGTGTGCTTGGCTTATGGCTGAGAAGTCATGAGTTGGAATCCCGCTGACGGGTCCTCTTATCTTACGAATGAGACAGTATAACTTGAAATACTGTATCACTGTAAACATTGGAAAGTAAAGATCCATCAGGGCAGAGGGAGGGAGAGGTAAGGGGGATTCATTGTATAGATTTTGATTTCTATCATGGCACAGGGAGGGAGAGGGAAGGGGGATTCGTTGTATAGATTTTGATTTCTATCATGGCACAAGGAGGGAGAGGGGAAGGGAACATTTGTTGTATAGATTTTTATTTCTTTCATGACACAGGGAGGGAGAGGGGGGATTCGTTGTATAGATTTTGATTTCTATGCAATTCTTTTGATAGACGCTGTGACCACAGAAGTGGAATAATATTGATTTGACGTAAAACAAGAAACAAAGAAAACAAACTGACTTACAGTATCAATGTGGTGAAAATAGATTTGAAAAAAGTCTGTTCCTTTGTATAACTCTCTATGAAAAGTTACAATATTTGTATATTTCTATACGTTAAAAGAAGACTTACTCTTTATCTTTCAATCCTGGAAAAGTAAAATATCCTCATATCATTTATACAAAAAAAAAAAAAGAAAAATAACAGGACATATATGAATACATATACAAGATGACTTCAGTGTACAATTATGGTAATATTTTCACAAATCGACTTTAGGACTGTCGGTTTCCATTGTATTCTGTGCATTATTACTGTTCAGAAGTACACAATATGCAAAGGTACATGTACATTTAAAAAATATCGAGTATTCAATACATCGTCTCATGTTTCTTATTTTCATTTTTAGTTTTTTAGAATACTTTTGAATCAAGGATATGTTGATTCAAGTTTTCCTCTTCGTTATACCATGCGTTTTTTTTGTAAACAAATCACATGTATGTATCATTCTGATAATCAACTTTGATTAGCTAATTCCTAGCAAATCCATACTGAAACAATACTCGGTCAGAATCTGATCAAAATTTTCTTTAATCGTTGACAAATATTTAAAATCCCATAAAATCAATTACCCAGTTTTCTTTATTCAAGATAACTTTGATACGTTGTCAAAACCTGGTTATGATTTTCTTTGATGATTGATAAGTATAACAGGACCAAGATCATGGACCTAGGGCCTCACTCTTAGATGCCTTTGATTATTTTACACGACTTACATGTAGTAGATGTCTTTAATCATCATACGTGACATTCCAGCAGATGCCCTTGATTATCACAAATGAGTGACTGATAGATGTCCTTGATTGTTTTAAGTGCTGTACCAGAAGACACCTTTGGTCGTTATAAGTGTTCTACCAGAAGATGCCTTTGGTCGTTATGCTCTACCTGAAGATGCCTTTGGTCGTTATAAGCGTTCTACCAGAAAATGCCTTTGGTCGTAATAAGTGTTCTACCGGAAGACGCTTTGGTCGTTATGCTCTACCAGAAGATGCCTTTGGTCGTTATAAGTGTTCTACCGGAAGACGCCTTTGGTCATGGTCTACCAAAAGATGACTTGGTCGTTATAAGTGCTCTTCCAGAAGATGGCTTTGGTCGTTATAAGTGCTCTACCAGAAGATGCCTTTGGTCGTTATAAGTGCTCTACTAGAAGATGCCTTTGGTCGTTATAAGTGCTCTATCAGGAGATACCATTGGTTGTTATAAGTGCTCTACCAGAAGATGCCTTTGGTCGTTATGCTCTACCAGAACACGCCTTTGGTCGTTATGTTCTACCAAAAGATGCCTTTGGCCGTTATAAGAGTTCTACCGGAAGACGCCTTCGGTCGTTATGCTCTATCAGAAGACGCCTTTGGTTGTTATAAGTGTTTTACCAGGAGTTGCCTCTGGTCGTTATGCTCTACCAGAAGATGCCTTTGGTCGTTATAAGTGTTCTACCAGAAGATGCCTTTGGTCGTTATAAAGTGCTCTTTCAGATGATGCCTTTGATCGTTATAAGAATTCTACCAGAAGATGCCTTTGATCGTAATAAGTACTCTACCAGAAGATGCCTTTGGTCGTTATAAGTGTTTTGCCAGAAGATGCCTTTGGTCGTTATAAGTGCTCTATCAGAAGATGCCTTTGGTCGTTAAAAGTGTTCTATCAGAAAATACCTTTGGTCGTTATCTGTGTTCCACCAGAAGATGCCTTTGGTCATGATAAGTATTCAACCATAAGATGCCTTTGGTCGTTATACGTGCTATACCAGAAGATGCCTTTGGTCGCTATAAGTACTCTATCAGAAGATGCCTTTGGTCGTTTAAAGTGCTCTGCCAGAAGATGCCGTTGGTCGTTCTAAGATATTCACCAATAGATGCTTTTAGATTTACTAGAAGGTATTTTTGATTTTAAGTGCCTTATCCAACGGATGCTTTCGATTGTTAAAAGTTACTTATCAATAGAGTCCTTTGATTGTTATGAGTGCCTTACCAGATGGTGCCTTTGAATATTACAAACGATATTCGAATAGGTTCTTTTGATGAAATTGATTATAGAAAATAACCATCTTGAACTTCTTGACTGGACTTGATTTGACCATTATGTGTTTACATACAGATATTTGTGTACGCGCATTTCCGACACAGCATACCATACGGTAAATGGGATAATATTATATGTCTGAGTATGAAATTGTACACGATATTGTCATTTTGTTCCATGGACGTCGAGATGTGGTTAACCCTTCGATACTTCTTTGTTGCTGATTTCTTGATGCCTTCGACTGTTATAAGTGACTCACCAATATGTGCCTTTGATCATTATAACCAATACGTGCCTTTGATGTTTAAGAGTGCCCCACCAGAAGATGCCTTTGATTGTTATAATTGACTCACCAATATGTGTTTTTGATTGTTATAAACCAATAGATGCATTTGCTTGTTATGAGTGCCCCACCAGAAGATGCCTTTGATTGTTATAAATGACTCACCGATATGTGCCTTTGATTATTATAAAGCAATAGATGCCTTTAGTTGTTATGAGTGTCTCACCAGAAGATGCCTTTGACTGCTAGAAGTGACTTACCTACAGATACTTTTGATATAAGTGATTCATACTTCATCCACCGCGGTGCTTCGTAGTCATTGAGATCATCGATTCTGGAAAACAATAGACTGGCATGACTCAGAGGTAACAAGATTGTTATCGTCTGCGGTATAACATTATACAAAAGGAACAATAACGTCAGGAGTTATATATACAAAACTCTTTATGTGGTAATAAAACTTACGGCAAGTTTTCAACACATTTAAAGAATTATATGACACAAAATGTCTAAATGTACATATAAACCTTTTCAGACGAGACATTATCCTCAGCTACGTCCCCTCTGAGTGTTAGTCCGGATTCTTCCCGATCAAGATCTGAGCTCGCTTACTGTTGAGCAGAGTACGGTTTACTCATGTTGATGTCGCCTTACATATTTTCAATACCAGCATATTCTTTAAACGTTTCGTGTGAAAATATTTTTGACCTTTCTTCTTTGGAAACCTGTTGATCCTTGTTCTCTTACTTTCTTTTTTTATATGAAGCAATAAATCAGTACTCGTATGTATAAGCATATGATTATCATAACCATTGGGTGGATACCACTGCTGGCCGACTATCAGTCACCGAATGTATCACTCACACATTTTCGATTCTTCTGTACTGACCAGAAATACTTAAAACAATGTGATAATACTATTATTCTATTCTAGGGAGTATCTCCACTTTGCAGAGCTCTGTCCTTAGATTGGTTCAGGCTCGTCCTTGTTCGTCATTGCAATACTTCGTTTGGTTTACACATTTTTGAAAGTTCACAGTCTCGTCCTTAAGCATCTCCGGAGAGATGCACGTTTTCGAAATGAGTATATTGTTAAAAAAAAATAAAAACAAAACTTAACACATATATTGGCCTAAATGTTCTTATTATGTGTGGATGACCTTCGTGATTTGTGTGCATTTTGTTTGTATGTCCTTGGTGATTTGTGTAATACATCTTTGTCAGATGTGTTCTGTTTTCTGTTTTATAGCATTTTACAAAAGGGATTTGTACTATGTGCTTTACAATCATCTACTAACCTCACAATTCATGATACCTACTTAGGTGATCGTCGATCCGTGACGTGGTGTCCTTGATTCATGACACACTCTACAGGTTGGTAGTCGTTATCTATTTCATGATATTCATGACATGGCAATGCATTATTCCCGTCCATCAATACCATGTGATGTATTAGATTTTCTTGTCCAAGATTTCCATTAGTCTGCTGATACTGTTGCCGTTTTAATCTGACAAAGAAATAAGCCTCACATTTAACTATGTACATACCAATTGTCAGATCAGATATGATTATAAGTTGTTAATAATATTCCTGTCACAATTATCAAAACTGAAGCAATGTGATAGACAATCCATACAATAACAAAAATTCCCAAATTTGTCGGTCCACAATCCTAATTACTCACTTCAGAACAAACATATATTCAGTACAAAATTATAAAAGAAAAGATAAGAGATAAGACAATATAATGCCATGGATATACACAGCAAAACGCAAATTGAAATCAAAATAATGGCATCACAAAAATATTTCATCAGAATGAAATTGCGGCACCGACTCGTGATCAAGACGGAAAATTAAAATACATGAAAAGTACATAAACCTTTGAACGGAACTCTCTTTCGATGTTACAACAAGTGTTTAGAATTGTTGACATTGAATTCTGAAAACGAATTATACATTTATTCATTTTGATGTCGGTACTATTTTAATACATTGGCATGGATGCCTTGTACCTTCAATATTGCGCGTACAGAAGCATACTAGATATCATATGATATTATATTTATTATGTGATTTAATTCGAGAACCAGGGTAGCGTGCTAGGCTGCCGAGATAGTCGGTGTCCTGTCTCCGTGATGAGACCGTGAAAATCAAGGTGTATAATATTACGGTATACATGGGACGTAAAAGATCCCTCATTGCTTCGGATGAGTCTGATACATACGTTTAAATAGTGTTTAGCATCATGTAGATAACGTCATCGTGTAAGTGCAAAATCATTTGGTATGAAGTAAACAATGATAGTAAAAAAAATTGTAAATCTAGAATCATATGTTGGATCAGAAATATACTACAACGCAAAATGTGTAAAGACAATCTCTATGAAATGAAATTGCTATACTTTGATTTCAAAATATCATGACATAGTTTAAAGACAATATTTCACGTCACATTCTGTTTGGTTTTGAATTGCTTTATATGATGTGATTTCTCCGTATAATGGAGCCATAATATCATTGATCTTAATAAAACTCTACAATTCAATTTCTATAAATCATCGGCATAAAACAATAAACCCGGGGAAATGTTATTCGCCGATTTGGAAGTGACTCCAGTTTGCGATCTAAGCATACATGTATAATTATGTCAATGAAGTATTCATAACAAAAACAAACCATCACCTTTTAAACAGGATTATGATGGCAACTGTAAGTACCACAATGATACTAATTGCAGCACCTGCAAAACAAGTTTAATAATCTGGTGCATTAATTCTATAATAGAATTGACTGTTAATTTTAGTGATGAACTTAAATCGCACATTGATATTATTGAATTGCTTAGCAGTCTTGGAATATACATTCAGTGGTTTCATGTTATTCCCAAATATATAAAAGTGTAGTAATAGCGATCTTGGTTATTTTATTGGATCAATTCTACATAAAGGAACTGCTCTCATGATAATTTAGTATGTTTACATTTAAAGAAGGAAGTTGCTTTACTGACAATTGGGAAGGTGAGTTTGGAATCAAGTTTACAGGATTAATGTTAATTGCCAATAATCAGAGGAGTTTTCAGTCCTCTTCGGCACCGTATTGACATACAAAAAAAGGGAGAGGGATGTATTTGTTATTCTTGTTTTCCTTGCCAAGGATGGTGTCTGTATTTCAGTTGAATGAAATTCCTTACATGCTCAACTATTATGATATTAATATCTTTGCACCTGGATATGCAGGTGCTCACAAAATGGGATAAGAGAATCATATGGTATTTTACAGTTACAGTTATTAGAAATTCCATTCTCTACAGAACGAAAGGATGCCGCACCTATCCATAGAAAGATGCATTATATATTTTTACAATAAATCTACCAAAAAGTACCGCATCAGAAGTCTCTTAAGAAGGGTCTCTTAATTGATAACTAGATTCTCCACCCGGTATTGCATCTTTCTAAAAATCGATGCGCCCAAGTCTATTGTCTACAACCAGTTTATTCCCAATTCTTATATACATTTACCTTCAAAGACAGATGCTGCATTGATCTAGAAACAGATTAACTAAAAACACAATTAATATCTTGTACCCCTCCTCTTACAGTTCCTATGACCTTGAGTTATTAAGAAATGAATACTGTAGTGTTTGGTTGATTGAGGTATCAACCTAAAATTTGGAAGGGAAACTGTATCAGTGCGCAAAGCGCATCGATGCAAAAGTTTTTCGTCCAAATTTTAGGTTGATATCTTAATCAACCAAAAATTACAGGATTCATTTCTTGTCATTTTATTTAGCTTATATATGGAAACAAAAATTTAATAAGTTTCCAATAAACATAATTCATGATGGCACCACATTATTTTTTTGTCCCCGATACACGTGACTTGATCGCTTAGAAATACAGTGACAAGATAAACAACATTTCGAAGTCAATAATGGCGGCTAACACAAAATTCCAAAAATTTTATCCTAGTTTCCGTTAAAAAGAATAGAAGTGAAATAGAACGAGTCGTTATTAAAACACAAATTTATGAAACATGCATATGAGGATGATAATCTATTCCCTAAGGTATTTATATCTTAAATTTTATTAAAATTAATACAGATGCAATTGTGACATATCTGCACTCAAAATTTTGTTGTTGCAGAAATCAACTCAATTTTTTAACCAATCAAATTCGCCGAAGACCATCGACACAAAGACAATTAAATGATTACTGAATCAAACAGTCTAATGGTATTACGACGAGTGTGACCTATCATTAGGGGACGCTTACTCCTTTATGGCACTTCGTCCCACCACTGGTTCTTTCAGGGGTCTGTGATAGCGGTTTTTTTTTCTAGTATGATGGATGTTCTTTATATGTTCCTTATTGACATTGTTCGGGATCTTTTTACACTTTATTCAAATTCTGTGTGTATGGTTTAATTAAAAATGAGTTAATTATAAAGATGTCTTACTTATCAATTCCCAGAAAATTAGTGCTTTCATGTTTTCATCGGGTTCTAAAATAATAAAACGAAATCAATAATACTTTAAAATAGAATGCAAAAATCTAAAATATGGTATTGACATTAACACATATGTATGGATCCTTAACACAGCATTGGTGTTAAAACACACGGGTTGTTCTCGAAAGAGAAAGTATTCCACAGACGAAGACCGGGGGATGTAGTTTGATTTAAGGAAAAGAATTTAACTCGACACGGTGAAACATCGTCAAAATTATGGAAAGTAAATCACGTCAGTATTATACAAAACTTACACAGACGTCTTTAGAATTACTACATGTTATTCCCTTTAGATTTTTAAAAATCCAGCATATGAACCAGACTAAAATAGCAAATACATTTCTACACATTTGAATTTCTTTATCAAGGATCGAATGTAGGAGAAACGCTCTGCAATTTTGCAAAAAAAGTTTTATGCTTTCCTCGTATTCAGACTATAAAGCTAATGATATTGAAATGTTATGAACTGACCCTTAGGTAACGCACATATCTGGGGAAATTGATTACCTTACTTATCCTTTACACATTATATATGCAGACAACCCAAGTCTGCGATCATAAAATGGATATATTACCATGGGTCATACTCACGAAATATCGTACTGTGATGAACAATATGGGCGCACAGAAAAATGTATCGTACACTTTGCGGGGAGGACGTTCATGAAGGTCTGACACTCTGACACGTCGTTACGTACGTTAAGAGGACTTAAAAGTTCTTCGAAGAAAAAGTTTAACGTGATTATCAGAATTATCACAATACAAAGTGGACCGGAGTTGGTTCCATGTTCCTTCAATAGAAATGTTTCAAATAAGCCATTTCTCATCAAATCCATTACAGTTTGTTTTGGACCACTTTACATGAAAGTGTGATATAACTAAGGAGTATCTCCCTCATGCATAGCTCTGTCCTTAGATTGATTCTTTGGTTCACTTTTTCGGTTATTTTGGTTTTAATACTGCTCTTCAAATATTTATATAATATGAGAATTCCCAACATTCGACCACGAGCATCACTGAAGAGACATTAGTTGTCGAAATGCGAATCTGGTGCACAAAATTAAAAGGTATATATGTTTTATATTTATTTTAATGTTTGAAATTTATTTTCGTCCTCACATACCGGAACTCTGCACACCATTCACCTTTCCAATTTCATCTTTACCATCTACACCATAAACACAAAGTTCAATATTTGCTTCCACATAAATCTGCATTATAGACACCAAATTCTTACTCACCATTAACACATACTTGCAGCCAAGACATATTCATCATCCATACACTCTTTGAACCATATTCATTAAATAAATAATGACGATCCAACCCTATATGTATTTACATTGAAGACACCATATTCATCGTAAGCATTCACACAACAGTTATATACCAAAGCCACGTTACTCCAACCTGTAACATAGACACAAATTCATCTTTACAAACAACACATACGTGCATTTTACAATCCATATATATCCTTGGTATTGTAGGTACCTGTACTATGCAATACATCTTTATCTCCAGCACCCTGAATTTGTCCATCGGTTGCTTTTGTGTTAGACGGTGTCCTTGTCACATTCCTAAAATATAGAATGAGATATTTTTCTAACATGTTTTTTGCCGTGAAAATAAGATTTTAATTCAACATCCAAGACTACACATTTCGAAATAGTTACGAATATGGAAATTATCTTATATACATGTATAATAAAAAAATCATTTTGATTACTTATAAAAATTTCTTCTGTCTTTCGCTTTCCTATAACACATAGGATCTGAAACGAAATCGAAAGTTTGTGTCAACTTCAAATTGTATATCAGTATTCAAATACGCTCTACTGAGTGTGAGTCTTAAAATTTTAAAATACAAATTAAGTCATATAAATGACGTTATATACGTGTATTCGTTGTCAGTTAATGTGTTTATCACTCTGAATGTAAAGATGATGGATAAATCCAAACCACAAGTCCAAAAATCATGAAACCATAGGACATACAAAATTAGTGAAAATGAAAAACAAATGGAAAATAACAAAATATGTCTACTTGAAGAGCATATGTGAACCCCTGTGATGGAGTGAGATCAGGTGCCCGGGGAGAGTGAGCATCTCCTGCTTGCTAGCAACACCCGTCACATATACCCCGTAGAAAGAGTCAAATCGTGTGAATTCCATATGTATTTATATATGGAGAAGTCGAAGTAGGTAACCTTCTAGTATAGAAGGTGTCAAATCTGTGTAAAGTGATCGGAATCGGTCTCAGTCCAGAATATCATTTAAAAGTCTGGATAACGAGATATCATATGGAGTAATAAGAGTCTCGTAACGACCGTAGAACTTCCTCAGTGACGATGCTAGTCTAGCACATATATAACCCTGGTTGAGCAGCTTAACTGAAAGTCGCCTAGCCCTCAGAACAAAGTCATTGTAATTTGAACATGCTCGGGAATAACGTATTAACTGAGATATGAATACGCCGTATGCGGGCGATGATGGAATGTTGCTACTTATGAAAGGAAAGTTTGTGATAGCGAAATTGAAATCGTCACGTTTGTCATAGAGTGAGGTGTTCAATTGACCATTAATGTCGAAAGACAACATAATATCTAAATACGAAGTAGAATTACTAGTTTCTGTGGTTTCTTTGACCTCCAGTTCACTTGGATAGATGATGCTAAGGTAATCCGCGAATGAAGGATTATTAATTGAAAGCAAGTCATCTATATATCTGTAAGTAAAATTGAAGCCAAGAGCCAATTGTTTTTTTCCTTGCGAAAGCAAAGACTGAATGAACTCAGCTTCGTATGAATAAAGGAATATGTCAGCCAGAAGCGGAGCACAGTTAGTGCCCATTGGAATGCCGACAATTTGTTGAAAAACCTTACCTCCAAACACCACAAAAATGTTATCGATAAGAAAGTTCAACATCTGGATGACAGCTGTTTCAGTGTATTTATTTTTGGAATCAGAATTTTCCCTAACAAAGTAAGTTTTATCGTGGCCTATTACTATATATTTGAATTTGCGGCTTCCGTTTTTACTAGTAAATGCATTTTGAATAATTTCCGCTAATCTGTCTTTTAATTTCTGATGAGGGATCGTTGTGTACAGAGTCGAAAAGTCAAAAGACTTGATGGAGTGAATTTTAGTAAAACTTTTTGATTTTAGATGTTCTAACAACTCTTTTGAATTTTTAAGGATCCACATTTGATTAATTCCACTTCTGGAATATACTGTTTCGCAATATCTATGAAGGCCAGATTTAATTTCTGATAATATTTTTGTGAGTAGCATCGATACAGATTTTGTGGAACACTTCGAGGAACCAGCGATAAAGCGTTGTTTGTACGGAGTTTTGTGCATTTTTGGAATACAGTTCAAATATGGAAGTTCTAAATTCAATTTATTTGAGTCAATACCAAACGTATTGAGGACAGATTTATGATTCTCGAGTACTTCCGAAACCGAAATACGTTTCTATTTGCCATGATAGAAAATGTTTTTGGTGTATAGAAATGTTTATTTCAAGTACTTGAAATATGAATATTTGATAATGATTTACATCAAATTAAGTGAAGAAGGGTTCTGATAAAAAGCAATACACAAAAGAAATTAAAATAATCATTCATTTATATATTTGTTTCGATCCTTATTTCTCTTTGAATGTGATCCTTGATAAATGAAATATTTACAATGATTATTTGAGAAAATATCTAAGGTTTAGTTTTTATGAATTATACAACCCACAAAGAACCACTCCGTGTTGTAAAACATTCCAGATAATTTCCAATTTTTATCTTCCTCCATCTCTGTCTTCCCTTCCACATCAAAATCAGAATACACAAATACAAACATGCTTACAAAGTCATTTAAAGCTTTGATTGAGATTAAAGGATAACATTTTAGTGCTTCCATACTGACCTGAAATATATTCAATTTGACAACGAAAAAGCTTGTAAATTACATGTATTGTAAAACAAAGGAGTGTCTCCTTCATGCATGGCTCTGTCTTCAGATATGTTCTTTGACTCTCACTTCACAATTAATTCGCTAATTTGATTAACTCTTCAAATATTTAGAGTTTCACGGTTTCGGTATGGAGCATCAATGAAGAGACATACGTTGTTGAAATGCGCATGTACAGATAGATATGTGCTGATATTTATTGTAACATTGGACTTCTAAAACATGTATTATTAAATCTAAAATGTTCTTAATGTCATGCTCTGTGCGCCCCTATTCATAAAATTATATAAAATTTTCATTTACATATATATAGATCCGATTCATGTCTGATGTACATCTGTATATGCGCATCGGTAGGAATGTAGAGCGTGTTAAAAGACTGTCTGGTAGTAATCCATAACTACCCTATCATAGACCGAGAGCAGACATAATACCTTTTATTCCGAGTTTCGGAAGGAGTGTGAGAAATGGATTAAAGTATGTACAAAACTGGAGAATTGGAGATTTCGTCAAATATTTGTGATTCAAATCTCCCGACTTGGCTATCTTTCAATCAGAGTAAGAAGAGAAAGAGCTAGAAATGTTTTTATTATTCTGTTTTTTTTACCAAATAAATAAGAATAGGTAAAGTCCTCGTTGATTGGAATTTACCTTAGTCTGCCAAGGTAAATTCCGTTTCGGTTAAATTCTCCTGTCTTGTAAATGTCCATTTCTCAACCCGCAGTCCTTTTAGTTTACTAGAGACCTGAAGACTCATGCCATGTCAGAACGGCACACTCAATATCGTGTCAGTTTACACTTGTGCAACAACAACATTTTGAGGAAAATACTTAGCGTGAATAGTCGAATATAATACACGAACACATATATAGTTCATTGGTCGAAAAAGGACTGTTCGGACATCCATCTACATTCACTGGGCACTTGAATAGTGTTGATGTGTATATGTCTTGGGTAAAACTGGCCTCCTTGATCCATGGACATCCTGCTGCAAATATAAATATGGATGTATGACTAAAAAAGGGAACAAATCATACGACAGCTTCTTCTTATTTGATTTTCAGCTAACAAAATCATAATAATTTTCTATATTTATATATAAATGCCAGTATATAGCTAATCCATGCATAGATTAATCTATACATGCAAGCTTTTATACAATTTTTAAAAACAGTAAGACAATGTCCTTAAACTGGAAAACGTGAATGATATGATTTTGTTGATTGATCGGTAGAACATTGATTGATTTTGTTTTACGTCCGGATCCGAAGCAGTAAATGATGTTTTATGTGTCACATCTACCACGACACTGAACCTTGGTGTTTTACTCTCATTCGAAAAACAGCACAACGAAAAACCATATGGAGCCAGTTGTTCGAAATTTTAACCACTGGTTAAACTAACCATTGGTTAAAGTTTGAGAGACAATTAATTTAATTTATAAGATTTCTGTATGAAAATCTAAAATCACTTAACAAGGCTTGTTTCACTAAATTAAAAGGTATATATGTTCTATATTTCAAATGCTACAAATCAGTACACAGAGTATTACTTAAAATCTCCTCTTTTCAAAGATATAGTTAGATGAAAATTAATCATTGGTTAGTTTACACCTGACCCCTGTAGGACTTGATACAAAAATACATTTTCTTGTTTTATTCACATCTGATTGTCTTGTTCTTCTTTGTTCTTGATCTCTGCGCTGGTTTTTTTTTTCACTTACCTCTCGTTAGAAACGCGGGCCTTATACAAAGTTCCTCAAGGAGTTCATGGTAGTTCGTGATACAATGATATTTCTCGTTTACTGAGCATTTCCACTCCTTTTCCCGTTCTAACCAGCGGGCATATGATTCTGGGCACTCGTCCACTGTTCTTGTTACCACACCAGAAACACGTGATGATAGAAGAAGACCAACGAGGAAAATCATCTTGAAAATATAGTTGAAACAACTTTCATCAACTTAACTTAAGGATAAATCAAAGTAATGTTCTTGTGATCAGATTGAAATATATTGAAGAGTCATCAGATGACTGAAGTGTGGTGCAAAATTCATCAGTTTTCTTAAGAGGTACGGTCACGTACATGTTTTAATGTTCTGAATCTTATGATTTCCTTTATTGTTCTATTTACAGAAAATAAGTAAGTGTATGGTTATTTTCCTTCATATGCGTTTCCGTTTTAAGATTTTTAGTTTATTTAAAGCACTTTGTAGTATTTAGAATACTTCAATAAGGCCGAGTTTTCTTTGTGCAATACCGACAGGGTTGGAAATGACATGATGTGTCGGTTGTATATATAGTACGACCTGCAAATTCCGAAATAATAATAATAATAATAATAATAATAACTAGAGACGAGCTCGTTGCTAAAGCAACGAGAAGGTTTCACAAGCTAAAGTTAAAGCAGTGAGATTAAACAAGAGTTTTGTAGCGGAACTTGAATTTAATACTGGAAGCAAAGAGCTTTAAAGCTAAATATTAAGAGAGAAAAAACAGAAAGGAGTCAGTATCAAAACCGCTGAAGTTTACGTTTAGGGTCGAAACCAACGCAGATCAGGAGTAAAAATAAGTAATAATAGGGATGTGTGTGCGGATGCGCTTGTGGGCGGGGAGGGGTGGAGATGGTTTGAAACGTTTCCATCGGATGACGGAGTGCCCTTAAAGTGGTAAGTTGTGACGGGTACAAAAGTGTAGGCTTTGGCAAGGTTCTATATTAAGAGTGTACTTGTTCATTATGTCCTGTATTGAAATTCCGCTTTATTTATTTTTTAGAGTTTTTTTCCCTCAATCTATATTTTCTCAATTTAAATATAAATAAAAAGGAACAAAGAATAAGCAATAATTACTAACGGCATGGAAACTTGGGCAAGGCGGGGTAGAAACATGAGTATGTTTCGAACCACGAGGGATCTGGAAGCTGTGCAGGTTCCAAGCGGATCAAGGACAGCGTCTTGACACGGGTATCAGGGAGGCGGAGGATAAAGCGTCCCCTTCTCAAAGGAAAAATATTCTAAACGTTTAAATCATAAAAATTTTGCAACAAAACAAAAGCAGGATTCTGTATAATTATATATGCAATCTAGAATAATATACAACTAACCTATTCTTTCTCTGACGGCATATGTGAGAGCTCGGAAGGGGTATAGATTAAATTATGCAAGAGGCTTGACTTGCCCAACTTTCAGTTTGTTTGAAAGGTAGACTATTTTAGAAAGCCTAGTCTGATATTTCGCTTTTTGTCACTGTATTCTTTTAGACTTGCTAAGTTTCTCTATTTTATTTCAGTAATTGTCACGCATGAAAGAGAGAGGGGTTGAATTTAAAGGGAGTAAGAGGAATATTGCTCAAAATCTCTAAAGATATTTTGTATTGAATGAAATGAAACAAAAATATATTAATAATAACAACAGAAGTATATGAGCAAATCTTGATTCCTTTTAACCTCTACGGTTTCGCGGTATTAAAAGTATTAGGAAAGAGCAATGGATATGGAATAATTATCAACGAAAACATATCATGGAGACTAGAGCAAATCTAGCTGGGATCGTGAGTATTTACAAAGACACGAGGGGTTGGGAGCCCCGCAGAATAACATATCATGGGGACTTGCGTAAATGTAGCTGGGGTCGTGAGTATTTACCAAAAGACGAGGGATTCGGAGCCGCACAGGTTCCCAGTGGGGTCTTGGCGCTGCGCAGGTTCCCCGCGAATCTATCATCATCTATTGTCATATCGTACTTGTTGTTAGAATTTTTTGGAACGGGAAATTAGAAAATTCTGTTCTCTAATACAAAGACCGAATCTCGTTCAGGTGCTGACATAGGTAAGAGGAATAATAATAATCTTCAACTCCCCCAACCCTCTCAAACATTACATCAGCCTATATATCTACGTTATTCAATGACCGCTTAAATGATTTATATTTGTTAACCATTGTTTTCAAAACGGGGGAATAATTTATGTATTTTTCTCATCACACTTTAAACATTGAATACTGCGAGTGTATCGTGTCTGTTGTTAAATCCGAGTAAGCCCTGTATATGATGGCAAAACCCTAACTACTCCACATACTTGGCCTTAGATAACTCCTGTTAGAATTAACAATTCCGTGGATCGCGATTTCTCGCAGAGCTATTACACCAGGTGGTATAACATATCAGCTGGCCATACAGCCGCGAGTAGAAAGAATCAAGAGTTGTCGCTCTTTGTCTTGTCCGCTTATCAAAACAGTTAGTGACATTATTTATATTCCGATTGCTCATGCCAAATTCCATTTGTCAGCCGGTAGATACCCTCATTCCCTATCATGCTACCAATTTTCACATCTCTACCTTCCTTAATAAGCGAGCTTTAGCTGAAACCATTTCATTAAACATTAATGAACTTTATGTGACGTTGAAAGCATCACTTTAAAGGGGGTTGTCGTGTTTAAACCTAAATAACTCGAAAACGGTAAGAGTTAGCGAAAATTTGATGGCAATGTTATGCATATAAATTTTTGCGCAGAATCGATTGCAACAATCCCCGATTCGATAAGATGAAAATTAATGGAGTTATGACGTCATTTACAAAGTATGACGTCATTTTCAGGAATTTGGTACCATGCCAATTCCCTTTTGTCAGTCGGTAGATATTTGCATTTTCTTTTATGCTACCAAATTTCATACCTCTAGCTTTATCAATAAGCGAGACACAGGTACCTGAAGTTTTAAATTGTATTTTCAGGAAAGGCCAAACACTGAACTTTGACCGCAAATATCTCGAAAACGGTAAGAGATATCGAAATTCTGTTGGTACAACGTTGATGTTAAATTTTCACGCAGAATCGATTCCAACCATCCCCGATTCGATCCGATGATAAATAAGGGAGATATGACGTCATTTACAAAGTATGACGTCATTTTCAGGAATTTGGCTCCATGCCAAATTCCTCTTGTAAGTCGGTAGATATTCTCATTTTCTATCATGCTACCAAATTTCACACCTCTAACTTCCTCAATAAGCGAAACACAGCTTCCTGAATTTGAAAAGTGTGTTTTCAGGAATGGTGAAACCGTGAACTTTGACCGCAAATATCTCGAAAACGGTAAGAGATATCGAAATTCTGTTGTTGATATTTACCATTTTACTTTTTCACGCAGAATCGATTCCAACCGTCCCCGCCTCGATCCGATGAAAAATAAGGGAGATATGACGTCATTTACAAAGTATGACGTCATTTTCAGGAATTTGGTACCATGCCAATTCCCTTTTGTCAGTCGGTAGATATTTGCATTCTCTTTTATGCTACCAAATTTCATACCTCTAGCTTTATCAATAAGCGAGACACAGGTACCTGAAGTTTTAAATTGTATTTTCAGGAAAGGCCAAACACTGAACTTTGACCGCAAATATCTCGAAAACGGTAAGAGATATCGAAAATCTGAGACCAGACCTTTCTCCTTTAACTA
This sequence comes from Pteria penguin, assembly GCA_035048485.1. Classification (NCBI taxonomy): domain Eukaryota; kingdom Metazoa; phylum Mollusca; class Bivalvia; order Pterioida; family Pteriidae; genus Pteria; species Pteria penguin. The sequence goes on from CM068583.1 coordinate 26,919,339, forward strand.
CTTTTTCACGCAGAATCGATTGCAACAATCCCCGATTCGATACGATGAAAAATAAGGGAGTTATGACGTCATTTAGAAAAGTATGACGTCATTTTCAGGAATTTGGCACCTTGCCAATTCCCTTTTGTCAGTCGGTAGATATTTGCATTCTCTTTTATGCTACCAAATTTCATACCTCTAGCTTTATCAATAAGCGAGACACAGGTACCTGAAGTTTTAAATTGTATTTTCAGGAAAGGCCAAACACTGAACTTTGACCGCAAATATCTCGAAAACGGTAAGAGATATCGAAAATCTGAGACCAGACCTTTCTCCTTTAACTACTTTTTCACGCAGAATCGATTGCAACAATCCCCGATTCGATACGATGAAAAATAAGGGAGTTATGACGTCATTTAGAAAAGTATGACGTCATTTTCAGGAATTTGGCACCTTGCCAATTCCCTTTTGTCAGTCGGTAGATATTTGCATTCTCTTTTATGCTACCAAATTTCATACCTCTAGCTTTATCAATAAGCGAGACACAGGTACCTGAAGTTTTAAATTGTATTTTCAGGAAAGGCCAAACACTGAACTTTGACCGCAAATATCTCGAAAACGGTAAGAGATATCGAAATTCTGTTGCTGGTATTTACCATTTTACTTTTTCACGCAGAATCGATTCCAACCGTCCCCGCCTCGATCCGATGAAAAATAAGGGAGATATGACGTCATTTACAAAGTATGACGTCATTTTCAGGAATTTGGCTCCATGCCAAATTCCTCTTGTCAGTCGGTAGATATTCTCAATCTCTATCATGCTACCAAATTTCACACCTCTATCTTCCTCAATAAGCGAGCTATAGGCGAAAACATTTCATGAATAATTAATGAGTGTTGATGACGTCACAAACATCACTTTAAAGGGGGTTGTCGTGTTCAAACGCAAATAACTCGAGAACCGTAAGAGTTAGCGAAAATCTGAGAACACTTTACTGGTAGGTATTTGAACGCTCTATCGAATGGAAGAAACCCGATCAAAATCCGACTGCAAATAAAGTCGCTAGACCTTGCCAAAGATTTGATTCGAAAATTTTCAATAATTTCAAAAATATTGGCAGCATGCCATTTTCATTCTAGAGGTAGATTAAGAATGTGGAAACATGTTTAGATATAAAATTTCATGCCGATATCTCATTTAATAAGAGAGATATTAACGTATGAATATTTAATTAGCTTTGATGACGTCATAGCGAATTTTCCCACGCTCATTGTGACTTTATTTATGGTCCGATTTCAAAAATTTTTCATATTCCAAATCAGACCATTAAAATCTTTCATCCTACTGTCTAAAATCTAAGATTGAAATATTTTTTTTGAAATGAAAACAATCGGGTCAAGGTCAACTTTTTCGGGGTAGAGCTACGAAATTGACGCAGTGACATAAAATCTTGCATCTCCTTTTCTGAATCGAATGCTGAAAATTTCATTCCAATCGGACAAATAATAAGGAAGATATAGCGATTCAAAATTTTGGCGTCGTAGGTGGCGCTGCGCGCTTATAAGCGGTAATTTAGAAAATTAAAAAAATCAAATCTTGAAAATTTAATTTCGAATCGAACACTGAAAACAGAATAGTAATATCTTTAATAATGAGTGATTTCTGAGCCGTCACAAAAAAAAAAACGGATGAAGAATAATAATAATAACTAGAAACGAGCTCGTTGCTAAAGCAACGAGTAGGTTTCACAAGTTAAAGTCGAAGCAGCGAAGCTGAGATCTCCTACTCTAATACAAAATTCTTTTTCACGATCCAGATATCTGATCTTTAGTGATGGTATCCACATTGCGCAATCTACTTGCAGAAATTGTAGGTAACGGCGACTTACATTATACACATTATACTGAAGCCTACATCGCACAATATCGACTACTCTTGACCATATATTTGAAACAAGAAACATGTAGGACAATCACACTTAGTACAATCTGCACGTGTAACCTAGATCTTCAGTCCTTACTGCCCGCTTTATGTTGTTTATTTATTAACTTACGCAAGGTATTTCGCGTGTACAGATGTTTGACCTTGAATCGCTTCTCTGCTGGAATAAACAATTCTCCTCGCGATGAACTTACGCAAGTTATTTCGCGTGTACAGATGTTTGACCTTGAATCGCCACTCTGCTGGAATAAACAATTCTCCTCGCGATGGCCTTTAGTAATGCCGCTTTCCCCAATATACAAAAGAAAGACTTGACAATGTCTCGTATTCCACAGGTAAAGCACTGTAACTGGCGATTAATTCACACACGTTTGAAGTCCTGTATAACAGCGGCGCAGTGCGAGGTATTCAGCAAGGCAAATTCACCGCGCTTCTCTAATGTGTAATGCCGACGCTCGGAGAAGATTTCTTTATAGCCTTGTTCAGCAGTAGCTCGTAGAATGTAAATTTGCTTTTTTTTTTCTTTTTTTTTTTTTTTTTTTTGTTTTTTTTTGGGGGGGGGGGTGGGTTTGTTTGTTTTGTGGTTTTTTTTTTGTTTAAGAATTCGAATGCATAATACTTTCTCAAACTCTATTTTATAGAAAGCACTTTAAATCGCGATTGAATTAATCGCGAGTTACTGCGCCTTGTCCATGGAAGAAGTCCTATATCACAGCGGTGTCGTGCAAGGTATTAAGCAAGGCAAATTGACCGCGCTTCTGAAGATATGTTTATTGCGTTGTTCATCAGTAGAGTGCCCAAAATTTGATTTTTGTTTAAGAAATCGAAATCAAAATGCTTTCTCAAACTCTTGTTTTTATAATTTGTTCATACGACGAATAAAAAATACTTGAAAGTTACGCAAGTAAGATATTTTTATAAAAAAATCTTTAAATTGCTCACTTTCAAATACCGGGAAACATGTTTCATAGTAAAATCGTTACGGAAAATCGTTTCGTAATGTTTTGGAAACTAAAAGACTAAAAATAAGACAGTTTTGAACATTACGTAATTTTTAAAAAACTTTAAATTGAAATAGAGGCCAAACTAAAAGAGATAGATAATATCGGCCGATGAAAGTTCTAAAGATATGAACCTAGAGAACATAACAGTGAAAATTTGAGAGATCTACCATTAAAACTAAAAGCTACATACGCGAAAATCGAAAAATATTAAATCTTACGTAATTCTCTTAAAACGTCGTATATTTCGAAAAATTTTTTCATTAAACGGGAGTATGTGTCTGTGAGAATGAATAGCCGAAAGATGAAATTTCAAAGTAAAGAGTCGGTAGATACCCTCATTCCCTATCATGCTACCAATTTTCACATCTCTACCTTCTTTAATAAGCGAGCTTTAGCTGAAACCATTTCATTAAACATTAATGAACTTTATGTGACGTTGAAAGCATCACTTTAAAGGGGGTTGTCGTGTTTAAACCTAAATAACTCGAAAACGGTAAGAGTTAGCGAAAATTTGATGGCAATGTTATGCATATAAATTTTCGCGCAGAATCGATTGCAACAATCCCCGATTCGATAAGATGAAAATTAATGGAGTTATGACGTCATTTACAAAGTATGACGTCATTTTCAGGAATTTGGTACCATGCCAATTCCCTTTTGTCAGTCGGTAGATATTTGCATTCTCTTTTATGCTACCAAATTTCATACCTCTAGCTTTATCAATGAGCGAGACACAGGTACCTGAAGTTTTAAATTGTATTTTCAGGAAAGGCCAAACACTGAACTTTGACCGCAAATATCTCGAAAACGGTAAGAGATATCGAAAATCTGAGACCAGACCTTTCTCCTTTAACTACTTTTTCACGCAGAATCGATTGCAACAATCCCGATTCGATACGATGAAAAATAAGGGAGTTATGACGTCATTTAGAAAAGTATGACGTCATTTTCAGGAATTTGGCACCTTGCCAATTCCCTTTTGTCAGTCGGTAGATATTTGCATTCTCTTTTATGCTACCAAATTTCATACCTCTAGCTTTATCAATAAGCGAGACACAGGTACCTGAAGTTTTAAATTGTATTTTCAGGAAAGGCCAAACACTGAACTTTGACCGCAAATATCTCGAAAACGGTAAGAGATATCGAAATTCTGTTGCCGGTATTTACCATTTTACTTTTTCACGCAGAATCGATTCCAACCGTCCCCGCCTCGATCCGATGAAAAATAAGGGAGACATGACGTCATTTACAAAGTATGACGTCATTTTCAGGAATTTGGCTCCATGCCAAATTCCTCTTGTCAGTCGGTAGATATTCTCAATCTCTATCATGCTACCAAATTTCACACCTCTATCTTCCTCAATAAGCGAGCTATAGGCGAAAACATTTCATGAATAATTAATGAGTGTTGATGACGTCACAAACATCACTTTAAAGGGGGTTGTCGTGTTCAAACGCAAATAACTCGAGAACCGTAAGAGTTAGCGAAAATCTGAGAACACTTTACTGGTAGGTATTTGAACGCTCTATCGAATGGAAGAAACCCGATCAAAATCCGACTGCAAATAAAGTCGCTAGACCTTGCCAAAGATTTGATTCGAAAATTTTCAATAATTTCAAAAATATTGGCAGCATGCCATTTTCATTCTAGAGGTAGATTAAGAATGTGGAAACATGTTTAGATATAAAATTTCATGCCGATATCTCATTTAATAAGAGAGATATTAACGTATGAATATTTAATTAGCTTTGATGACGTCATAGCGAATTTTCCCACGCTCATTGTGACTTTATTTATGGTCCGATTTCAAAAATTTTTCATATTCCAAATCAGACCATTAAAATCTTTCATCCTACCGTCTAAAATCTAAGATTGAAATATTTTTTTTGAAATGAAAACAATCGGGTCAAGGTCAACTTTTTCGGGGTAGAGCTACGAAATTGACGCAGTGACATAAAATCTTGCATCTCCTTTTCTGAATCGAATGCTGAAAATTTCATTCCAATCGGACAAATAATAAGGAAGATATAGCGATTCAAAATTTTGGCGTCGTAGGTGGCGCTGCGCGCTTATAAGCGGTAATTTAGAAAATTAAAAAAATCAAATCTTGAAAATTTAATTTCGAATCGAACACTGAAAACAGAATAGTAATATCTTTAATAATGAGTGATTTCTGAGCCGTCACAAAAAAAAAAACGGATGAAGAATAATAATAATAACTAGAAACGAGCTCGTTGCTAAAGCAACGAGTAGGTTTCACAAGTTAAAGTCGAAGCAGCGAAGCTGAGATCTCCTACTCTAATACAAAATTCTTTTTCACGATCCAGATATCTGATCTTTAGTGATGGTATCCACATTGCGCAATCTACTTGCAGAAATTGTAGGTAACGGCGACTTACATTATACACATTATACTGAAGCCTACATCGCACAATATCGACTACTCTTGACCATATATTTGAAACAAGAAACATGTAGGACAATCACACTTAGTACAATCTGCACGTGTAACCTAGATCTTCAGTCCTTACTGCCCGCTTTATGTTGTTTATTTATTAACTTACGCAAGGTATTTCGCGTGTACAGATGTTTGACCTTGAATCGCTTCTCTGCTGGAATAAACAATTCTCCTCGCGATGAACTTACGCAAGTTATTTCGCGTGTACAGATGTTTGACCTTGAATCGCCACTCTGCTGGAATAAACAATTCTCCTCGCGATGGCCTTTAGTAATGCCGCTTTCCCCAATATACAAAAGAAAGACTTGACAATGTCTCGTATTCCACAGGTAAAGCACTGTAACTGGCGATTAATTCACACACGTTTGAAGTCCTGTATAACAGCGGCGCAGTGCGAGGTATTCAGCAAGGCAAATTCACCGCGCTTCTCTAATGTGTAATGCCGACGCTCGGAGAAGATTTCTTTATAGCCTTGTTCAGCAGTAGCTCGTAGAATGTAAATTTGCTTTTTTTTTTCTTTTTCTTTTTTTTTGTTTGTTTTTTTTTTGGGGGGGGGAGGGGTTGGTTTTTTTATTTTTTGGTTTTTTTTTTGTTTAAGAATTCGAATGCATAATACTTTCTCAAACTCTATTTTATAGAAAGCACTTTAAATCGCGATTGAATTAATCGCGAGTTACTGCGCCTTGTCCATGGAAGAAGTCCTATATCACAGCGGTGTCGTGCAAGGTATTAAGCAAGGCAAATTGACCGCGCTTCTGAAGATATGTTTATTGCGTTGTTCATCAGTAGAGTGCCCAAAATTTGATTTTTGTTTAAGAAATCGAAATCAAAATGCTTTCTCAAACTCTTGTTTTTATAATTTGTTCATACGACGAATAAAAAATACTTGAAAGTTACGCAAGTAAGATATTTTTATAAAAAAATCTTTAAATTGCTCACTTTCAAATACCGGGAAACATGTTTCATAGTAAAATCGTTACGGAAAATCGTTTCGTAATGTTTTGGAAACTAAAAGACTAAAAATAAGACAGTTTTGAACATTACGTAATTTTTAAAAAACTTTAAATTGAAATAGAGGCCAAACTAAAAGAGATAGATAATATCGGCCGATGAAAGTTCTAAAGATATGAACCTAGAGAACATAACAGTGAAAATTTGAGAGATCTACCATTAAAACTAAAAGCTACATACGCGAAAATCGAAAAATATTAAATCTTACGTAATTCTCTTAAAACGTCGTATATTTCGAAAAATTTTTTCATTAAACGGGAGTATGTGTCTGTGAGAATGAATAGCCGAAAGATGAAATTTCAAAGTAAAGAGTCGGTAGATACCCTCATTCCCTATCATGCTACCAATTTTCACATCTCTACCTTCTTTAATAAGCGAGCTTTAGCTGAAACCATTTCATTAAACATTAATGAACTTTATGTGACGTTGAAAGCATCACTTTAAAGGGGGTTGTCGTGTTTAAACCTAAATAACTCGAAAACGGTAAGAGTTAGCGAAAATTTGATGGCAATGTTATGCATATAAATTTTCGCGCAGAATCGATTGCAACAATCCCCGATTCGATAAGATGAAAATTAATGGAGTTATGACGTCATTTACAAAGTATGACGTCATTTTCAGGAATTTGGTACCATGCCAATTCCCTTTTGTCAGTCGGTAGATATTTGCATTCTCTTTTATGCTACCAAATTTCATACCTCTAGCTTTATCAATGAGCGAGACACAGGTACCTGAAGTTTTAAATTGTATTTTCAGGAAAGGCCAAACACTGAACTTTGACCGCAAATATCTCGAAAACGGTAAGAGATATCGAAAATCTGAGACCAGACCTTTCTCCTTTAACTACTTTTTCACGCAGAATCGATTGCAACAATCCCCGATTCGATACGATGAAAAATAAGGGAGTTATGACGTCATTTAGAAAAGTATGACGTCATTTTCAGGAATTTGGCACCTTGCCAATTCCCTTTTGTCAGTCGGTAGATATTTGCATTCTCTTTTATGCTACCAAATTTCATACCTCTAGCTTTATCAATAAGCGAGACACAGGTACCTGAAGTTTTAAATTGTATTTTCAGGAAAGGCCAAACACTGAACTTTGACCGCAAATATCTCGAAAACGGTAAGAGATATCGAAATTCTGTTGCCGGTATTTACCATTTTACTTTTTCACGCAGAATCGATTCCAACCGACACCGCCTCGATCCGATGAAAAATAAGGGAGACATGACGTCATTTACAAAGTATGACGTCATTTTCAGGAATTTGGCTCCATGCCAAATTCCTCTTGTCAGTCGGTAGATATTCTCAATCTCTATCATGCTACCAAATTTCACACCTCTATCTTCCTCAATAAGCGAGCTATAGGCGAAAACATTTCATGAATAATTAATGAGTGTTGATGACGTCACAAACATCACTTTAAAGGGGGTTGTCGTGTTCAAACGCAAATAACTCGAGAACCGTAAGAGTTAGCGAAAATCTGAGAACACTTTACTGGTAGGTATTTGAACGCTCTATCGAATGGAAGAAACCCGATCAAAATCCGACTGCAAATAAAGTCGCTAGACCTTGCCAAAGATTTGATTCGAAAATTTTCAATAATTTCAAAAATATTGGCAGCATGCCATTTTCATTCTAGAGGTAGATTAAGAATGTGGAAACATGTTTAGATATAAAATTTCATGCCGATATCTCATTTAATAAGAGAGATATTAACGTATGAATATTTAATTAGCTTTGATGACGTCATAGCGAATTTTCCCACGCTCATTGTGACTTTATTTATGGTCCGATTTCAAAAATTTTTCATATTCCAAATCAGACCATTAAAATCTTTCATCCTACCGTCTAAAATCTAAGATTGAAATATTTTTTTTGAAATGAAAACAATCGGGTCAAGGTCAACTTTTTCGGGGTAGAGCTACGAAATTGACGCAGTGACATAAAATCTTGCATCTCCTTTTCTGAATCGAATGCTGAAAATTTCATTCCAATCGGACAAATAATAAGGAAGATATAGCGATTCAAAATTTTGGCGTCGTAGGTGGCGCTGCGCGCTTATAAGCGGTAATTTAGAAAATTAAAAAAATCAAATCTTGAAAATTTAATTTCGAATCGAACACTGAAAACAGAATAGTAATATCTTTAATAATGAGTGATTTCTGAGCCGTCACAAAAAAAAAAACGGATGAAGAATAATAATAATAATAATAAGAAAAGACAGTAGAATAATAAAAGGTTTCACAAGTGAAACTTGTGAAACCTAATAATAAGAAAAGACAGTAGAATAATAAAAGGTTTCACAAGTGAAACTTGTGAAACCTAATAATAAATAAGAAAAGACAGTAGAATAATAAAAGGTTTCACAAGTGAAACTTGTGAAACCTAATAATAATAATAATAATAATAATAATAATTTAATGACTTGTCATACTGTTTTAACATCGCATACGCTTTCGGAAAGACATAAGTACAATGTGGAGTTTTGCTCAATTTTTTCTTTTAAACGAGGAATTGAATTACTAAATATCATATATATAATATAATATATATAATGTTTCATTTACCTTTCAATTACCAAGATAGGAATTTTGGTTTAAGAAAAACAGTTAAAGCAATGAAAGAATGAATGAAAATGAAATTTTTTTATCTGATCTGTAGAGAAGGTCTTTGCTAGATCCTTATGGAAAAACAACGAATTTCCATGTATCCTAAAACCAATGGTAGCGTCTACCATCATACAGGGCCTCGGGTTTTACTGTCTCATCAGATGGCAAGGCAAATTTTGAAAGTTGTGCAAAGGCAAGTTCTGTGGTACACCGTTGTTATGCAGTAAGATTTCCTACGGGTAAACACCTCCTCCCAGGTTTTAGGATAGATCTTCAAAATAAAAGTTGACTCGGTTATAGCAGTATGACCTTTGTTTCATATTTTATACTTTGGTTAAATATTCCCTGCGATTAGATATGCCAAGACCTTAACCTAAGGCCATGCATCTCAAATCATTGTCATTTTGAGCTTTGCAAATTTGCTTTGTCATGACCTTGAGCCAATTATTGTGTCCATAGTCAAAGTGAATGTGTACTTTGATACTTTATAGGTCTTACTGAAACAGTCTTTAAAACAAATTATAATCGACGGCCGTATTTCGTACCATTTACGTTACTCCAGTTATATCAAATGCATCCAGTATACTGTATGTTTAGATATCTACTTAATCTTAGATGTAAGTAATATCTTATGGCGTCCACCATCAAAATTTCATCCAAACTGAAAGCAAAGAACAAACTTCCAAAATCTCTTTTCCAACAGTTTGTGGTCTTTTTACCTCAAACGATCATGGCATTGTTAAAGACATTTGTCGGAAAGTCATTCGGATTATCCCAACATTTACTATTAAGTAATTATGACCGTCTAAAATGCTTATTGATACGGAATAGAGGGGACATTTGACCCTAGGGCCTTAGCACGCTTTCAGACTGGCAGAGCACGGTTTATCATGTTGATGTCGCATATATTTTTATATCATTATGTGTTTTACAATACCTTACGTGTTTATATTTTATGACCTCTCAATATGCGATACCTGTTGACCCTTGTTCTTTACATGGAGAATTATTTATTAATTTTTAAATGTACATCCTTTGATTGTTCTGCTGTTACGGTGAGTGGAAAGGTGGGCCCGTAAACCGGTTAACCACACCATTTGTTTGGCTTTTGTCAAATTAAATGACCGTCCTGTCGGTATCGTAATTGCACTACAATCAGATATTTTTGTAATATGTTATATGTGCTAGTATATTATTGATATTCATGTATTGTATAGCTCCATGGTGACTTCTGCCACATAACTGAGCCAGTAACTCCTCTTTTTCCTTTCTAGAGCAGAGTTTCCCCACTATAGGGTTCGAAATTAGCAGTTGTCTAGTTGCCCAAAAGCAACCTTAAATCTTTTTAGACAACCACATTCTAAAATTTCAGTAAATATAATGGAAGTCGTCCAAATTTTCTTTGAATTTACCAATTCGACGCCCCAAAATTTTGGCAATTTCGAGTCTTGCACTATGAGGAAAAGCTATTCTAAAACTTTCAAAGGGAGAAGTTACACACTCCGTTTTAGTTTTAGCGAGAAGGTGAATCGTGAACACACTATCAGAACGCCAAGGCAATCATAGCAGGGATTCATACATATCCCTACAATGAACAACATCGTTTTACCCAGACACAAGATCACACCTTAGTGAATATTGTTAAATTACAAACGAATTAAACATTCAATAACAAATTATCATTTTGTTATCCGAGAACTGTAACTGACTTGTAATTCAATTTCATTATATATGTAACAAAATAAACCAAAACCAATTACTTTTTCAGTCAGAAATCACTCGATGTAAATAAGTTGAAGTGACCGTGTTAAGGTTTACGCGTGGTCCCGATTATGCACGGACAAGTTAGAAATAAATATATTTGTTATTCTTATGGAGCATCTCCCTCATACAAACCTCTGTCCTTCTATTGATTCTTAAGTTCATTTTTTCGGCCACTTTGATTTTAACGCTGCTCTTCAAATAGCTATACATATGTATATCACTAGAATTCCATGGAATCATTCGGCCATGAGCACCAGAAGAGATATACGTTGTCGAAAAGCGCATCATCTGATGCACAAAATAATAACGTATATATTTTCTAATATTTATTACAACAAAGCAAATTAAAAAAAAATTGGTATGGTTGACTGGGGTTACCTGCTCTTGCTTGCTAGCGCTGCGCGAAGCAATCTCATTCAAACTCCATCTATCATTGCAAACCCCGTCGGGGGTTTGCATATTACGTTGTTGTCTAATCTGGAAATGCGCATGTGCGACATGACTACGCTACATGCTGGGAAAACATAGCCTCCAAAAAGTAGTTGCTTTACTTTACGAGGTCAGGCAGTATAAGTTTTTTATTGTTCATGACAATGATATTTCTAATGCGCTTAAAAAGAAAAGGAATGAAGAAGAATACCCTTGTTTTCAAAGGCAATGCTCATTACTAAATCAATGTTTCAGTTGAGCGTTCTAAACGAATAGTATTTACCGTACTTTTAAACGCAGAGAGGAGTATATGAGGATAGAGCTTTTAATAGGATAGACATTATGACTTGGGGGTGTCTTAAGTGAATGCATATAAATGATAAATAAATCTTACATGCAATGTATTCTAAAAATAAAAAAAAAAAATACTTAAGAATACTTATTTTTAAATAAATTAGTGGATGCCACATAAACATGTATAAATATGAAGGATATTCATATTTTGGAAATCAACATTCGCGTAACCTTTCCCACTTCAGCAGTGCTATAATCCAACGGAATTTTCCCGCGTCATACTAATTAGATGTTCGTACCTTTTAGCGTATGTACATTATATGTATAATAGAAAATCTCGAAAAGTTCCGAGTAAATGAAGGCGGAGTATCAAAGATTTCTAGCAGTTTAATTGGTGGAGCAATTACTGCGCAGTTTGTAACATTCTTTGTACTTATGCAAACTTCCCCAGCGATTATTTGCGAACAAGAAGCCTCCACGGGGAGTTTGTGTTCTGTAGGTGTTGGAAGTTGGTGGAGCAATAATTTCTATTGAAACGGGTGGTGAAGTATGAGCCGAACCGTTTCAATAGAAATTAGTTGAGCAAGTACTGCGTAGTTTGTATGATTTCCTTCATGTCTAACTGTACTTAGGGTGTTCGAAATGTCTAAACGGTGACATCCCGACGAATATGGTCAGCTTTCCCAACCCAAGTCTAAACATCAATAAACATTAGAAAGGAGGTATTAACTATTATTTAGACAACAACCTAGCTAACATCATACAAAAGGGTCTTCATTTTAAATTGACCCACAAGTATCATTTTCCTCGCAATTAAAAATGCTACGGTGTTTGCACTCTAAGCTTTTTTAAAAGCTAAGCTTGTGTTCCTTAGTTTTATTATGTTCGCTCAGAGGGGCTACATTACACATAGGTAATAAAGAAGATATACCCCCACCCCCATCCCCTTCCCTTAGTATATAGCATATATAGTAGGGAGAAGGGATATATCTCCTTTTGTTGTAAGTTTTTAAAAATTGCATGCGTTTCTGCGGTACAGTTAAGCCACACACCCAGGATTTTACAACAATGGTAAAATTAGGATTATATTCACTGCGGAGAGAGTATGTGTCACCTCGCTGACCCAGTTTGATAGATTCATGTAAGCGTAGTTAGAGACACAAGCGTAGCTTTTTAAAAAGCTTAGGTTGCAATCCGAATAGCATTAAATCTTGAAGCTGTTGGTCTTAAAGCCAAATGGCTTTATGTAAATAGGAATTACATGTACTTGTTTTTGAAACCATCTTTTTGCGCAGTTGTGAATTTTCTCGCTAAAATTTCTAAAGCCACGCCTCATTTTTTCCTTATTAGGAAAGTAGCCGCCCTTTTTTTCCCTTTTCAGGAAAGTCTCTCGGTTGTTATCGTTAATATTCGGAAATAAGTTGGTTTTTGTAGTGAGCAAATCTTTTTCTAAAAAAATAAAAAAAAAACCTCTAAATATTTTGTAAGATTAATTTCTCGAAATCTCAATATTTACAGCTAAAATTGTTTCTTAGTACTAGATTATTACCCAACATGCCCCGCTAATGGAGTTTGCTCATGCGCTCTTAAAGCGAATTTGCTAACTTAATATACAATCGCCCGAGGTCGATTGCAATAATTGTGGGCCGGCTTTATTATAACTTTGGGAATGTTGCACGCGTTTCTGCGGTACAGTAAGGCCACAACCCCGGGATTTTACACCAGTGATAGAATTAGGATTAGATTCACTGCGGAGAGAACATGTGTCACCTCGCTGACCCAGTTTGAAAGATTTATGTAAGCGTAGTATCTTCGAAACTTTCGCTGACTTACGTTACAGCACAGGGGTGACCTTACATTGAGAAATTCCCAAGACCTAATCCATAATAGACTATCGGTATTAATACGTCAATAGGTAAAAGGGAAGACTCGTATCACAGGGGTGACCAACATCAAACCTCGATATCTCCGTTAATTTTGCACGCTTTGACAAAAACCTGGTACCGATCGATCTGGAGAGTCTCTTCTCTTTGTATATATAAACTTGGTTACTGTTTACCCATATAATCCATCTTTTTGCACGATTATTTCACTTTGCCCTGTCATTTTCCCCGCAGATTTTACTGTATATCTTCTGACTCGATTACTTTCTTAATGGTATGTCCCGAGAGAACACGAACGATGCATTGCTAGGAGATCAGATTAAAGGTCATTGCGGCGTTATTTATAGAACGGTGTATCCATTTACCGTCCGTAATCATGCAAAAAAAGATAGATTATATGGGTAAACATTGACAAAGTGTAGATATACAAAGAGAAGAGACTCTCCCCGATCGATCGGTACCAGGTTTTTGTCAAAGCGTGCAAAATTCGAGGAGATACCGAGATTTGATGTTGGTCACCCCTGTGATACGGGTCTTCCCTTTTACCTATTGACGTATTACTAGTCTATTACGGATTAGGTCTTGGGAATTTCTCAATGTAAAGTCACCCCTGTGGTAAAGGCAGAGGAGTATAAAACTTGTTGGAATATTTTGTAGGGATGGGTGTTACCTTACAATTTTTGAATATTTGACGCGCTTCTGATTTTTTTATAAGCAAAATTATTAGGTTGCCTAAGTGACTTTTGGTTAATTATAGCCAATCGAAACATCATCGCCATTTTTCTAAAACTTTCAGAATACAGAATGCTACGCTAAGAAGGACCAACATAACCAATTATATTCTACAATTGTTTCTTCTGGCAAGAAGATAAACCTTGTTTATAAACTAAGACTTGGGAATAAAAAGATTACTAACCAGCACGGCCACACCACTACCAAAAGTTTAACCAGTAAAGGGTTGGTTACCCAAGCAAACAGTCAGTTGCTTATATATTGGTTATGTATTGTTGTTAAAAATAGTGGATTGATTGATTAATTATCGTTTCACGTCAATCCACGATTATTTCACGTATATGGCGACGGTATCTGCTTAATGCATTGCATAGAAATTTATACCTTTTTAACGGACCCTCCCGAAGAAGTGGGGGATCTTTTACGTGCCACGCCTACCGTGACACGAGACCTCGTAATCCGTAAGATTATAAACTTTGCTTTAAGACTATAAATTTTGCTTTAAGTACTGAATGGGTATAAATGATCCCAAATATACACTATTTGCTGAAATATCAACGGAAGTGATATTGGAGATTTATATGTCTGTGTTCGATCATCATGGTTTTTACATGTCTGCTAATTAACAGTCACATGGCTGTACAATACATATTTTAAAACGCTATTCTGTCTTAAAGATTCTTTGTAGATTTATCAAATACCCCATTCCGACCCACACATTGGTGCTTGCATCATATTGGTTTTTTTTTTCTTGTTTTCTTTGTGTAATGTAGCCCTTGTGGTTCACTGTGGTAAATCTCAATACACTCCGTAGCAATTCATCTCAGATCGACCTTTGACACTGACCAATCAGCGTCTGCTGCATGAAGTAGACTGCAATGTCTATCTAGATCTTTGCGCAGCGATAGCAAGCAAGAGTAGATAACTCCAGTCTACTACACGAAGCTGGCCCTTGTCAACATGTGTAAACAAATATGGCTGTGCCCTTATCTCACGGCAGTGCGTCCCGAAAAACATATTCGTTTGGCAATTTGTGCATAATTTGCAGGTTCAAATTAGAATTATTATAAACAGTGATGGAAAAAAAACCTGGCCAGCTCCGCACAGAGGACGCTGATTGGTCAGTGTCAAAGGTCGATCGGAGATGAACTGCTACGGAGTGTACTAATTGATTGAATGATTGATTTTTGTTTCACGTCACACCACGAACGGAGTGTACTGAGATCTCAAAGAGCGAACATGATAAAACTAAGGAGCGTAATAGATCGAGTTTCAATGAGATTGCGCGCGAAAATATTTTTAAACCCCGCAAACAAAGTTTGGGGGGATATATAGGAATCACCCTGTCTGTCTGTCTGTCTGTCTGTCTATCTGTTCACATTTGTCCGGGCCATAACTTCTTACCCCCTTGTCTGATCTGGATAATATTTCATACAATTGTTGTACATGACCCAAGGGTGTGTCATGACCTTGACCAGGCATGGTCTATTCTGTAAGGTCAAGGTCACTGTGCACACATAGCAAATATTCTTGTCCGGGCCATAACTTCTTAACCCCTTGTCGGATTTGATTAATATTTCACACAATTGTTATCCATGACCCAAGAGAGTGCCATAATCTTGACCCAATGTCAAATCTTCAAGGTAAAGGTCACAGTGCATACATTGCCAAAATCCTGATCCAGGCTATAATTTCTTACTGCTAAGATAATATTTCACACAATTGTTGTCCATTACCCAAGGGTGTGTTATGACATTGACTCAAGATCATATGCCCAAGGTCAAGGCCACAGTGCACACATGGTTGAAATCCTTGCCCAGGCCATAACTCCTTACTGCTATGTTGGATATGGATAACATTTCACACGATTGTTTTACATAACCCAAGGATGTGTCATATCTCCAAGGTCAAGGTCACAGTGCACGCATTGTTAAAATCCTGGTACGGTTCATAGCTCATTACTGCTATGCATGATATAGATAATATTTCACACCATCGTTTTCATGATCTAAAGGTGTACGGAACACATTGTCCGTCTGTGTGTCTGTCCTTCTGTCTGTCCATGAAACATGTCCGGGCCATAACGTCTTCCTTTTACTTTGGATGGAGATAATATTTTACGCAATTGTTGTCCATGGCCCAAGGGTATGTCATGACCTTGAACCAAAAGCTGGTAACTCCAGTCTACTAAGCGAAGCTGGCCAGCGAAGGGAACTCCATGTCAATATGTGTAAACAAATATGGCTGCACCCTTTTCTCGAATAGCCTATTCTTTTGGCAATTTTGGCATAAGTTGTGAGTTCAAATTTGAATTATTATAGACAGTGAGGGAAAATAAAAACGGCCAGCTCCGGACGCTGATTGGTCAGTGTCAAAGTTCGTTCTGAGATGAACAGCTACGGAGTTTACTGAGATCTCCCACAGCGAACATGATAAAGCTAAGGAGCGTGATAGATGGAGTTTCAATGAGATTGTGCGCAAAGATATTTTTATACCTCTGCAAACAAAGTTTGTGGGTATATAGGAATCACCCTGTCTACCTATTTGTCCGTCAGTCTGTCGGTCTGTTCACATTTGTGTAGGCCATCACTTGTTACCTCCTTGTTGCATCTGGATAATATTTCATACAACTTAGTGAATACACGACATCACACAAGTTGGCACACTTGTTCATTATGACGTCATAAATAAATGACCCGTCAAAAATGAATTTAACTATGAAGTCACAATAGAACTATGTAACGGGCATGGTTAAAGTTGGATTTTGTGATCCATCAATTGTTGTACATGACCCAAGGGTGTGTTTTGACCTTGACTCAAGATCATATCTCCAAGGTAAAGGTCATAGTGCACACATAGTCACTATCCTTGTCCGGGCCATAACTACTTACTGCTATGTTGGATATGGATAACATTTCACGCATTTGTTGTACATGACCCAAATGTGTGTCATGACCTCGAACCAAGGCCATACCTTCATAGTCAAGGTCACAGTGCACTCATAGCCAAAATCATTGCCCTGGTCATAGCTTCTTACTGCCAAGATTGATTTGGATAATATATCACAGTATTGTTGTCCATGACCCAAGGGTATGTCATGACCTTGACTGAAGATCGTATTTCCAAGGTCAATGTCAGAGTGCATGCATGGTCAAAATGCTTGTCCGGGCCATAACTCCTTACTGCTATGTTGGATCTAAATAATATTTCACACAGTTGTTGTTTATGAGGAAGAGTATGTCTTGACTTCCATAGAAAGTCATATCTTCAAAGTCAAGGTCACAGTGCACATATAGCCGAAATCCTTGTACATACCATAACTTCTTACTGCCAGATGGGATCTGGATAACACAACACAAGTGTTGTTATGACCTTGACTCAAGATCATATCTCCAAGGTCAAGATCACAGTACACGTATTGTTAAAATCCTTGTACTGGTCATAGCTCCTTACTGCTATGTATGATGTGGATAATATTTTACACCATCGGTTTCCATAATCTATAGGTGTGCATCACATTGTAGGAAACACGGTTTTCGTCTGTGTGTCTGTCCTTCTGTCTGTCCATGAAACTTGTCCAGGTCATAATTTCCTTTTACTTTGGAGGGAGATAATATTTTACATAATTGTTGTTCATTGCTCAAGGGTGTCTTTTAATTTGGAGGGAAATAATATTTTACACAATTGTTGTCCATGATCCAAGGATGTGAAATGACCTTGAACCTAGATCATATCTACAAGGTCAAGGTCAGTGTGCACACTAGCCAGATTGTGGTTATTGAATATACTTCAAAATGTAAAAGTGGGAGATCTATTACACTTATACCCGTGATGTATCTTGGATGAATTATTGCATGTTTCAACTTTGTTGCCGGGGTATTTGTCCCGTTAGGACAGCTCTAGTTAAGATGTAAACGAGTTTTGCCCGTGTAATTGTGCGGCCCGAACAAGATTCCGTATTTATATCGTGATTAATGCCATCACTTGAGAATTATTTTTAGTTCATTCAGCACCAGATACGTAGTAAAACGAAACTTCCTGCATTTGATTGTTTTCCTAAAGGCGTAATCGAGAGACGCCATTTTGAAAGTAAAATTATTATGTATCCTTTCATTGAGTTTTCATGATGAAAGTGTGGTTCACGTATTATATTACTTTATTTAATACCAGTGTAGATCTGCGAAGTTAGATTTTATCATTTATATTATTTTCTTTGCAGAATGGCTGCCCTCATGCTTCTGGTGTGCATTTCGTTATTATTCCATGGAGCACATTTTACCTATTGGAAGAACGTAAGCACATGCCCAACCGATTCTAAAACATGGAAGATCAAAACCGACTCCCTCTGCAAAGGGAACACGTCATTTCACTGTATCGTATCCATGGATGATATTATAGTGGAAACTTGTGCGTACTCCCATACCGTTAAAGGGAGAGGTAATTCATATAGTGTCTTAATTATATTTACAACTTATGTGACAGATATATATTCAAAATTATATGAGCAAATTGTCTTAATTGTGTTGATTGGTTGAAAAACAGACGATTAAGTAACGAATGTCACTTTAACGTTCAAAACAATAGTCCAAGTTGAACACTCATGGTGTCTAGAAACCTCGAGTGATAAAAGAATAATCTCCCTTTGGCTGATCCACCCTCCCATAAAGCTCCTCAGACGACATTTCAATATTTCAAGATAACAAACACTAGAGGACTACCCTTTGATTCTGAGAAAAAAAGGGGGAGGGGGGTGGTTGCAAATTTGGTCGAGTCGGATTATTTATTTTCAGATCTTTGAGTGATGGAATATTTATTTCCCTGATATCCTGAGACAGATTAAATATTTTCTTGACTTTTTTGTCATCAATTAATACTTTTTAGAATTGATATATACCATTAACTTGATGATTAAGGAAGCGATTGCAGGACGTCACGTGATCAAGTAATTTGCTATATAAATATTGAATTGTTACGTGTTTCCGTTTTGATGCAATATACATATAACTACATAATGGTGCTACAGTTGAGGTATTGGAGCCCATTTATCAACATGTGTGATTGTTTTACTTACCAAATCTTACGACAATGGCGTACGTTTACTTACGTACCTTCTTAGTTCAACGAAATGTGTGTTTCATCAACCGGCGTACGTACGTAAGGATCCGACTAGCGAGTCGACTAACTTTACGCAGCACAAATGCATGCATGAAGTATATCGAAATTTTACTTTTCATAAGTCCAAAAGTACTTCTTACAATATTTATAACTTAAAATATTGCGACAAGGTTAATAAGACTAATGGTTTTCTTGTACACGGTGTTTAAAATTTTATGTTCTAATGGTAGAAGAATATTGAGGTCATTCCTGCTCTTAGATACTTTGAATGATATATAGATTTTTGGATAAATAAAGGGTTATGAAATGCCCTTGAAATTAAAACAATTAAATAAAATCTTCCATTGTCAAATTTTTTTATTTAGAGAAAAATATCACTTTATATGATAAAAATATCTTGGAAAAATAGGAAAGGGAGATAACTCTAGCTGACACTCCAACATTCAATGGTGTATTCATATTTTAACCAGAATCTCACATGGTACCCTTATATGTCACATAAAAAAATTAAAAAAAAAAATCAATGGACCATTTTTTTCTAGTGCCCCTTCCAATCGCAACCTGAACAAAACACATGCTTATATAAAGTAAACTCAATAAATAACATGCAAACAATACGTTAATCACAGAGGTCTTTATACTACTAGTTGCTATAGTGAAGTGCATAGTCTCTCTCAGTCTCTGGTATCCACAGGGAGAATTTCCATTTATCATTATAGAATAATATGTAAAGAAGTATTGCTATTTTAGATTCCTGTCTGAATGATAATATTTCAATCGTTTTTTATTTACTTTGAGTTTAAACTATGTCATTTTAATGCAAAAAAGCATTTCATAAATACTTTTGAAATAAAGATTTTTCATTTTTCAATTTTTTCATCACTACTTCTTGACTGAATATGAGAAAACTCGGTAGGTATAAAGCATAACTGGTCCTGTACCATTTTAGATGGTTAAGCTTTAAATAAATTAAAGATCATTGTGCAATGTTTTCGCTGTGTTAGGTGAATGATAAAGGCCTACTTGGGCCTCTGGTTATTTTTGTTCTCATGGTTTTTTTTAACGTGAAGATAAACGTTTTTGGTGGTTTTACTTTTGTTCTCATTTTAAAGTTATAATGTTTGTTAATTTTTCACCTTTGAATAAATGTGCTAAAATCATGTTGCAAATGTCTTGCTGCACTGATCTGAATGAAACTTAAAAGGAATGAAACACTGTTTACAAATATGGACCCACATTGATGTTGAAAAGTGTCAGTCCGAAGGATTTTACTGACAAAATTTCTTTCGGACCGACAAATCGAAAATTTTTCAACATCTCTGCCACCATGAATTTTGAAATGCACATGATTTAATTTGAATATCGCCTTTGCATTTGTGCAACGACTTAGTAAGTCGTGTGCACAAGATAGCTATGTTGTACGCACGACTTAAAGGGTCGTGCGCACGAATAGTTATATTGTGCGCATGATATAAAAAGTGGTGCGCACGACTTACTAAGTTAACTCATACATTTCATATACAATGACGTATACATAGACAGAGTGGGATGACCAGGAGATGTGTGCATATATGGATAGGGTCAGATGGCTGTTAGTCATTTAGATATGCGAATGTATGAATAAAATCAGATACCTTGTACACGTGTACATGGTTTCTCATTTCTGGGCATGATGGTTTTTTCCCGAAAATATTGCGAAGGCAATACATGTCCTTTACCGGCCTCAACAGATGGACATTGGGACATTGAAGAGGAAGTATGGAGAAAGGGGGGGGGGGTGTTCATACTCTCAGTTCTGTACATAACGGTTCTAATAAAATGATCTAGCTTTATCACTATCAATAATACCAACAATAAACATACTCTTCTAGATTCGAGCTGTAGGGCCCTAATAATCAATGACAAACGCCCTGCCTTATGGCGACTGCCAATTAGCATTTGAGCTACAAGTGTACATATCCTATCGACAGTAACCAGGGATGGATCTAGGGGAAAAAGTGGAGGGGGTATATGTATCGTGATACTTTTACTTAAGATGATGTTTTCCTGTAATTGAAGCAAGTGACTTAAAATGTACAGTCATTGCAATCATTTCAGTCAAGTAATTAGCATTTTATTTAGAATGTCCGTAGTCATCCAGTCTTTACAGAAGTATCATGTTTTAATTTTTTAATTTACTTGGAAGGGGAAGGGGAGGGGTGATAAATATAAAACTAGAACATGACAACTAAATACAAAAATTCAAAAATTATAACATGACAGAAGCTTGAAGTGCAGTTTCTGTACTATATTTCTGCATAGATCTGAAGTGTTACTATCAGGTCAGCATTCCCTGTCTAGAACTACGGCAAAAGATAATCGCTTCTCAGTTACCCTGCTGAAAACTAGATCAATCAATGGTTGAAGTGTCGATTCTTAACGTTGAAATTGACCCTGTCCGTTATTTCATGACCACATCCATGCATGAAAAAGTGACCTTGGCGTGAAAATGTGATTCTCGTTGAAAAAATTACCCGCAGATATTTTAACGTTAAAAATTACTCTTTTGTGTAATGCTCCCTTGTACTATTAAAATGCAATTCATACTGTGTACTTCCTGCAAACTGATCTGTTACAGCATGGTATAAATTTTACGTTGGCCAATGTCCTCTTATCTTATTACAAGTGTTGTCTACGAGAATTGATACTTCATAGTTCAACATTAATTAATGACTCCATATGACAAAAGCTTCAAACTCCAGTTTATGATATAGTGTGACTATTCAGTTATTCGATAGTAAGTAGAATAAACGTGAATAGTGGTCCTAAGAGGTAGGGTCAAATTTCAATATTAAAAAACGACCCCATGTCCAGAAAATATCCGTATATGTATTACAATACACGTATTTAGAGCTAACTACACTATGTTTTTGGGGAATGGGGAATGACGAGATGGTCATATTTCATTATTAATAAATGTTGGTCTTCGATGAAAATATTATGTAAAAGATGAGAGGGCAAACCATAAGTCCAGACCCCTATAATATTGATCTCCGCTTCTGTTCTGTATCCGCTGATGTTTTAATGTGGATGCTTTTAACTTGATCCAGTGACCATATGCATAATAGGTTAAGACAAACAAAAAAGGTGATATAGTATAGGCTTTCCCAAAATAGGCCCCCCCCCATTTTCCCCTCGGGAAAAATATACTAGTACTTAAGAAATGCAGTTCGATTATAAGTTCACCCCAAACCACAAATCGTTCCCCCTTTTTCTGTATGGATAATGTGTGGCCGTAACGAAGTCCGATACGCTCCGATAGGGAAGGAGGAAACAAAGGTTAAATGGAAGGGGGAATGAGATGGAATGGTAAGAGACATTCCATATGTCCATTCCACTTCCATAAAAACTCCTATTTCAATGTTATACATTAATTCAAAAATCGTTAAAAAATGACCCCATGGGGGGGGGTGTCAAAATTTAACGGCTTTCGTCAGTTTCCAGTGACTTTTGGGCCAAATTTTTAAGCATTGAAAACTGACCCGCGGGTAAAAAAAAGGAGTGTTGTTGTTATTTGTCCCATTCCAAAATCAATTTTAAACATTTTAAAAAGTTATCTATTTTTATACCTTCGGCAAACAAAGTTTTGTTTTCTTTTTGTTTTGTTTTGTTTGTTTGTTTTGTTTTGGTTTTTTTTTTTTTTGGTTTTTTTTTTTTTTGGTTTTGTTTTGTTTTTGTTTTGTTTATTTTTTTGGGGGGGGAGGGGGGGGGGTTATATAGGAATCATCCTGTCTGTCTGTTCGTCTGTCTGTCTATCCACCAAACCTTGTCCGGGCCATAACTTCTCACCCTGTACACGGATTTCAATAATATTTCACAGAATTGTTTCTTCGGATCCACGGTTGTGTGGTAACCTTCAACCAAGGTCATAGGTCAAAGGTAAAGGTCATGATAGACACAATAAGTAAAACTTTGTCCGGGTCATAACTTCTTCCCCTGTGCACGGATTTCAACAATACTTCACAGAATTGTTGCTTAAAATCCAATGGTGTGTCATGATCTTACACCAAGGTCATCGGTCAGAGGTCAAAGTCATAATAGACACAATAAGAAAAACTTTGTCCGGGCCACAACTTCTCTCCCTATCCACAGATTTCAATAATACTTCTTGGAATTATTGCTTAAGATCCAAGGGTGTGTCATGACCTTGAACCAAGGGTAATTGATTAAAGGTCAAGGTCATGATAGACACAATAAATAAAACCTTGTCCGGGCCATAACTTCTTCCTCTGTGCACGGATTTCAATATTTCTTGGAATTGTTGCTTAGGATCCAAGGGTGTGTCATGACTTTAAACCAAGGTCATAGGCTAAGGTCAAGGTTTTAATAGACACAATAAGTAAACCTTTGTCCGGGATATAACTTCTTCCCCTGTGCACGAATTTCAATAATATTTCAAAGAATTGTTGCTCAGGATATAAGGATGTGTCATGACCTTGAACCAAGGTCATAGGTCAAAGGTCAAGGTCATAATAGACATAATAAGTACAACTTTGTCCGGGCCATAACTTCTCACCCTGTGCACAGATTTCAATAATACTTCTTGGAATTGTTGCTTAGGATCCAAAGGTGTGGCATGATTATGAACCGCAGTCATAGGTCAAAGGTCAAGGTCACAATAGACACAATTGTTATAATCTTGTCCGGGCCATAACATCTTCCCCTGTGCCTGGACTTCAATAATTTTTCACAGAATTATTGCTTAGGATCTAAGGATGTGTCGTGACCTTGAACCAAGGTCATAGGTCAAAGGTCAAAGGTCACAATAGACACAATGGGTAATACCTTGTTTTCATTGATTATACCTCAAAATATGCTTGTAAGTGGGACGTCCATTACACTTATACCAGTGATATATTGGGATGAATTATTGCATGTTTCAACTATGTTGCCGCGGGGGGTATTTGTCCCATTAGAACTGCTCTAGTTTATTTTCATTTTTATTTATTTATGTATTTTTGGACGTCTTTTTGGACTGAGTATTTGTTGATTTTTTGGATAATTTCATAGATTTCCTGCTTATTAATTGTTCATGATGCATTAATTCTGTGTATTACAATAAATTTTATTGGAAACAGTTTTAGGACTCTGGCATTTCGTTTTAAGATTTAAAAGGGTGGTATATATATTATTAGTATGTTAAAGTAAGCTTTGATGTACTTTTCCTTCAGAAACCATGATATTTATGAAACCTGGTAGGTATGAAGTACTCATAGTCGTTTTTTAGCTCACCTGAGCCAAAGGCTCAAGTGAGCTATTGTGATCAATCACCGTCCGTCGTCCATCGTCCGTCGTCCGTCCGTCGTCCGTCGTCTGTCGTCCGTCGTCCGTCGTTAACTTTTCACATTTTCGACTTCTTCTCCAGAACCACTGAACAGAATTTGATGAAACTTGATAAGCATGTAGTACTCATGGTCCCCTACAAGTGTTGTTGTTTTTCGTCCGGATTCATCAACAGGTGGCGCCACCACAGGCAAAAGTAGGTCAAAGAGGGTACCCTCCTTTGACAAACTTCTTCTTCAGACCGGGGGCATACAGAGACAAACCGAATGCATAGGAATGATCTAGAGGGATGTGTGAAGAAGTGTTGTTATTTTTGGTTCCGTTCTGAAATCAAATTTTTGACGTTTTTTTTGACGTTTTTTTGTACTTGGTAGTTTTAATGCAGAAAAGAGGTATTTTTTTCTTTTAGTAAACATTGATGCATTAATTTGGTTTAATTTGATCATTTTGATGGTTAGAAATACTACTGCGAAGAAAATTTTTCAATATTTTATGTTTTGGATTTTTTATGAATTTTTTAAGACTTTCAAGAAAAAGGGGGGTGGGATAATTGATGTAAACATTTCACATTTTGAACTTTTTCTTCGGAACCACTTGCTGGAATTCAATGAAACTTGGCATGCATCAAATACTCAAGGTCATCTTTGTCAGGATCCATGAACAGGTGGCACCACCACAGACAAAAGTAGGTCACAGAGGGTACCCTCCTTTGACAAACTTCTTATTCAGATCGGGTGCATAGAGCGACAAACCGACTGTATAGGAATGATTTAGAGACATATGGGAAGAAGTGTTGATATTTTTGGTTCCATTCCGAAATCAAATTTTTGACGTTTTTTTCATTTTTATTTTGGACTTTGTTATTTAAATGCATTAAAGAGTTATTATTTTCTTTTAGTAAACATTGATGCATTCATTTGGTTTCATTTAATCATTTCTATGGTAAAGAATGCTGCTGCGAAGGAATTTTTTCAATATCTCGATTTTTGAATTTTTTATGAATTTTTTAAGACTTCCAAGAAAAGGGGGGGGGGGAACAATTTTTCATATCTTCAACTTGATCTACAGAACAACTTGAAGGATTGTGATAAAACTGGGTAGGATAGTCCTTTTCAAAGGTTTTGTTTTTTGTGCGGATCATCCAAATTGGTTAACAGATAATGCCACCATGTCTAAAAGTAGGTCTCACAATGGGACATATACCACTTGGTAATTGAAATATGGAGAGTAGTGGTTCAAATCCAGCTGTGGTCAAAAAAAATTTTTTTTTTTTACACATCTAAATAAGTTTTTAGATGTTTCTCAACACTCAACATATGAAATTAGGAATTTAACGTTTAAGACTTCCAAAAAAAAAAAAGGGGGGGGGGTTGGCCATTTTTCACATTTTCAACTTTTTCTACAAAACTGTTTGAAGGATTTTAATAAATCTTGGTAGAAATAAGTCACTTATGATCCTCTTCAAATTCTGTTGTTTTCGTCCAGACCTCTTTACAGGTGGCGCCACCATAGTCAAGAGTAGGTCACAAAAGAGTTCCCTCGTTTAACAATATTCTTTTTCATACGGGCTGTATACAGAGACAAACAGAATGCATAGAAATGATCTAGAGGGATGAGTGAAGATGTATTGTCATTTTGGTTCCCTTCCAAAATCAAATTTTAGAATTTTTTTCGACATTTCTTTGGACTTGGTGATTCAATGCAGAAAAAAGTGTCATATTTCCTAGTTAATTGATAATGATGATTTCTTATGGACTATTGTGATCATAATTATGGTAAGGATTGTTACTTTGAAAGAATTTTGTCAATATCTCAATTTTTGGATCTTCTATGAATTTTTTAAGACTTCCAAATGAGGGTGTATAGGAACAATTTAATCACATTTTTCACTTCTGCTATTATACCACATGAAAGATTTTAATGAAACATGGAATACACGAAGTACTAAAAGTCCTCTATCAATTTGGTAAATTTCATCCAAATTGGTTAACAGATAATGCCACCATGTCTAAAAAGCAGTTCTCACAATAGTACATATACCACTTGGTAATTGAAATATGGAGAGTAGCGGTTCAAATCCAGCTGTGGTCAAAATTTTTTTTTCATTTCTTTACACATCTAAATAAGTTTTTAGATGTTTCTCAACACTCAACATATGAAATTAGGCAATTTTAAGTTAGATCTGGACAATATTTGAAACAATTGTTGTTCATGACCCAGACTTGAAATCAGTGAACAAAAGGCCCCACCTAAAGAAAATGACTAACTTGTTGCCCTGAATGACTCCTTGCAGAGACAAAGGAAATGCTTAATATCAAAATCACCAGAATGGATGTGCAAAAAAGTGTTGTTTTTTATTCTAGCCTGAAATAAAATTTGACATATTTTCAACATCTGTGTTGACTTAGTCACATTAATGCAAAAATAAATGAATTCTTCCTTCATGCATGACTGATAATCTAGGTACTCAGGTGAGCGATATAGGTCCACTTGGGCCTCTTTTTTTTTTTTTTTTTGGTTTTTTTTTTTTTTTTTTTTTGGTTTTTAGCTCACCTGAGCGTAGCTCAAGTGAGCTATTGTCATAGTGCAGCGTCTGTCGTCCGTCCGTCGTCCGTCGATAACTTTTCTACATTTTCGACTTCTCCTCCAGAACCGCTGCACAGAATTTCACCAAACTCCATAGGAAGTAAGTACCCAAGGTCCTCTACAAAGTTTGTGTTTTTTATGCCGATCCGTGATCCAAGATGGCCGCCATTGGCTCTGATTGGTTGACACATTTTTGACTTCTCCTCCAGAAATGCTACACAGAATTTCACTAAACTTCATAGGAAGTAAGTACTCAAAGTCCTCTACCAAATTTGTGTTTTTTTATGCCGATCCGTGATCCAAGATGGCCGCCATTGGCTCTGATTGGATGACACATTTTCGACTTCTTCTCCAGAACCACTGCACAGAATTTCACCAAACTTCATAGGAAGTAAGTACTCAAGATCCTCTACCAAGTCTGTGTTTTTTATGCCGATCCGTGATCCAAGATGGCCGCCAGGGGCTCTGATTGGTTGACACATTTTCGATTTCTCCTCCAGAACCGCTGCACAGAATTTTACCAAACTTCATAGGAAGTAAGTACTCAAAGTCCTCTACCAAGTTTGTGCTTTTTATGCCGATCTGGGATCCAAGATGGTCACCATTGGCTCTGATTGGTTGACACATTTTCGACTTCTCCTCCAGAACTGCTGTACAGAATTTCACCAAACTTCATAGGAAGTAAGTACTCAAGGTTATCTACCAAGTCCGCTGCACAGAATTTCACCAAACTCCATAGGAAGTAAGTACCCAAGGTCCTCTACAAAGTTTGTGTTTTTTATGCCGATCCGTGATCCAAGATAACCGCCATTCACTCTGATTGGTTGACACATTTTCGACTTCTTCTCCAGAACAGCTGCATAGAATTTCATCAAACTTCATGGAAGGTAAGTACTCAACATCCTCTATCACATTTTAGTTTTTTATGCCGATCCGTGATCCAAGATGGCCGCCATTGACTCTGATTGGTTGACACATTTTCGACTTCTTCTCCAGAACCACTGCACAGAAATTCATCAAACTGCATAGAAAGTAAGTACTCAAGGTCTTCAACCAAGTTTGTGTTTTTTATGCCGATCCGTGATCCAAGATGGCCGCCATTGACTCTGATTGGTTGACACATTTTTAACTTCTTCTCCAGAACCACTGCACAAAATTTCACCAAACTGTATAGAAAGTAAGTACTCAAGGTCCTCTACCAAGTATAGGTTTT
This sequence comes from Pteria penguin, assembly GCA_035048485.1. Taxonomy (NCBI): domain Eukaryota; kingdom Metazoa; phylum Mollusca; class Bivalvia; order Pterioida; family Pteriidae; genus Pteria; species Pteria penguin. The sequence goes on from CM068583.1 coordinate 26,947,684, forward strand.
TCATGCCGATCCGTAATCCAAGATGGCCGCCATTGGCGCTGTTTGATTGACACATTTTCATCTTCCTCTCCAGAACCCCTGCACAGAATTTCTTTCTTGCTTGTAAATATGCACTTTGTGCTCAGGTGAGCGATATAGGCCCACTTGGGCCTCTTGTTTTTTTGTTTTTTTTTTTTTACAAATTTTGCTAACTTTCAACCAGATCCGGCAAGGGATGTATCCAGGGTAGGGCAATATACACCCCAAAAGGGCACTTTTGACAAATTTCTTTTTCAGACTGACTTGTTTTTGCTATTTTCATGTAATACCGTATCAGTAGCTTATATTGCAGGTCGGCGGTTCATATTATTAGCATGTGATGATAAGCTACAATGGACTTCTGCCACAGAATATAATTCACTTCTTACGCACCACTATACTTGATTATCATGTGGTTGATGCTGGGTAATTTCTGTTGTTGGCCTTTTGTTAACTAGTGAAAGGTTTTTGATGATATGTTATAGAGATGAAGTACCGAAGGTCCCCTACAATTTTTGCTTTTGTTTCTCAGCCAGATCCAATGATAGGTTTTTGACCAACCTTTACGTACCGACAAATCGAATACACCAGAGTGATTTAGATGGTTTTCTGATGACTTATTTTGGGTGGAGTGGCTATTTGTTTTGTTGGGTTTTTTCCCAAGCAATTTTTTTGAAAAAAAGGAGAGGATTTACTACTGCATTCACAATTAAGTTTTGATGGAGTTCTTGTTTGGACTTATAAACAAATCTTGATGAAACTTGGTAGGAATATAGTACTTAAGTACCCCCTTAATTGTTTATCGGTCATATCTGTCGAAATTTATATTTTTATCATTTTTTAAAGATCTTTTTGATTAAAAATGGAAGGTTATATATTTATATATTTATATATACTGGAGCTGCCCAGGGTTGTGGGAAAGACGTTTCATGAAGGCACCCTCTTTTGCAAGGAAAGAAATTTATGATGGGTTATATAATTGAGGAATAAGTGTATGAAAATATTTTAGAAAGATGTAGTAATCTTTAAATTTCAATTCTGTAACAGAGTTTCTGTTAAAGAGTACACTTATTTAAGAATATTTTGATACGATATAGATCCATTTGAGCCTCTTGTTTGTTTTAGGTGAAATATGCCAACCAGAAAATTGCAATATCTATGTCTGAAATATTCGTTAAGAATTTTTAGTTTAATAATTAATATAAGCTTTTGTATTTCTAATTAAATAATTGCCATCGGTAAGAATGGAATTCATTAATGAATTAGTAAACTTAAAAGATATCATGAATACTATCGATACTTTTACCTTTTCCTTTCTACAAAATTTTAAAATCCAGTGAGTTGTTCTGGAGTAAAAGTTAAAATTTAGTATTACTTTTGGACATGAAAAAAAAAAGACAATGACGAATGTGAGGCTACGACAGACAAAAAGTCTTCTGAGGATAATTTGGATAAGAGAAGAAATAAAAACTCCAATTTACAAACTTGATATTTAATGAAATATTATCCAAATTAGCATTTTTTATATCTTTTCAGTTTATTTCTTTTTAGCTCATCTTGGCCGAAGGCTTAAGTAAGCTTTTGTAATAGCATGCCGTCTGTCGTGCGTCGTCTGTCGTATATTTTTTCACATATTCGGTTTCTCCTCTGCAATCGTTGTGCAGAATTTCACCAAACCACCTCCAAGATGGCCGCCATGGGCCCTAATTGGCTGACACTTCTTCTCCAAAACCGCTCAACAGAATTTCACTAATACAGTAAGTACTCAAAGGCTTCTGGCCAGGTTTTTTGTTTTTCGACCCAATCCGAGATCCAAGGTGGCCGCCATGAGCTCTGGTTTGTTGAAACATTTTCGACTTCTCTACAATCGCATTACAGTAGTTCACTGAAACTTAGTGGTAGAAAGTATTCAAGGTCTGCTGCCAAATTTGTGTTTTACGAACCGACCCGTAATCCAAGATGGTCGCCATGGGCTCTGATTGGTTGACACATTTTTGACTTCTCTAAAATCGCTGAACGGAATTTTACCCAAACATACAGAAAGTAAGTACTCAAGGTTCTTTACCAATTTAATGTTTTTGGACCCAGTCTGTAATCCAAAATGGCCGCCAGGGGCTCTGATTGGTTGACACATTTTGGACTTCTTATCTGCAACCGCTTTACAGAATTTCACCAAAAACTTAGAGGAAGTAAGTACTCAAGGTACTCTACCAAGTTTGTGTTTTTCGATCAAGATCCATCATCCAAGATGGTCGCCAAAGGCTCTGATTGCTTGACACATTTTCGACTTCTCTTTTACTGCTTCACAGAATTTTACCATATTAAGTATGAAATAAGTACTCAAGGTCTTCTACCAAGATTGTATCTTTCGACCTTCTCTGCAACCGCTTAACAGAAGTTTACGAAAATGTAGAGTTAGTAAGTACTCAAGCCACTCTACCAAGTTTGTGTTTTACGAACCGATCCGTAATCCAAGATGACCACCAAAGGCTCTGATATGCTGACAGATTTTGACCTTCTATTCATTAACAGCTTCACAGAATTTCACCAAATCGTCCAAAATACCAGAACTCAAGGTCCTGTATCACAATTATATCTTTTGACCAAATCAGTGCATCAGGCAATTCAGTTGTTTGCAGATGACTGTCTGTTGTACAGGGAGATTAGCTCTCTAGAGGACTCTAGGATCCTACAAAATGGCCTTGACCTGGGAAAACAACTGGCTCATGATCTTCAATGCAGAGAAATGTGAAGTCCTGAGAATTACCAACAAATGGAAGCCATTCATCTCCAATTATAACATCCATGGAACAACATTAGCCTCTGTTAAAACAGCAAAGTACATGAGACTAAACATCAATAGCAATCTCAGCTGGTCACGCCACATAGACAGCGTGACGAAAAGGCAAATTACATCACCGCCTTTCTCCGTCGAAATCTCAGCACATGTACTAATAAGATCAAGAAATAGAGCTAAAGGATCATGGTCAGACCAATCACTGAGTATGCCTGTGTTTAGTAGGATCCTCTTACACAAGGCATCAACAAAATAGAGATGGTCAAGAGGAGACCCGCACGTTTTGTCTACGGAAAGTAGATGCAAAATATGAAGGTAACTGGTGTCACATGACTATGGCACTCCCAACAATGTGCCACAGTGGACATTCACAGACTCCTGAAATCCAGAGAACAATCATCAGTGTGATATCCATGCTCAGACATCTCCAGTGGGAAACACTAGAACATCGAAGACAGCAATTAAATCTTACCATGCTTTACCAAGTCATCAGTGGACTAGTGGTGATACCATCACAACAAAATCTAATACACAGGAGCTCCTCAACAACAACTAGAGGCCATAGTCTACAATTCCAAGTCCGATATTCAAGAGTCCAGAACCATCAGCAATCTTTCTTCCCTTCTACAATACGCCTGTGGAATAATCTGCCAGGCAGTGTTATCACAGCTTCCTGTCTAGAGGGGTTTAAAGGAGCAACTGCACAACTCCCAGCCAACATACTAAATGCTCTGGAATGTTTTATGCCCCCAGATCGATAGATCGGGGGCATATTGTTTTTGTCCTCTTTGTTTATCTTTTTGTCTGTCTGTTGTCAACTTTAACCTTGGCTATTACCTTTGAAGCGTGAGGGATAGAGACTTCATATTTGACATGCATACTAAACTAATAAAGCCCTTTCAAATGACACCAAGGTTGATGACCTTTTGACCTTGACAATAACCTTCACGCTAAAAATAACTTTTTGGAATTTGGTGCCACCAGGGGCATTAGTGTTTCACAAACACAGTTTGTTAACTGTAGATATTATTTTCAAAGGTGTATACTTGTTTTAACGGCACATGTCCTGCTGAGCACATGCATAAATTCTGCGAGAATACTTCAGAAGAGGTATTGCAGAATAACGGAAGAAGAAGAAGATGTCTGCTAAGGACCCTGAAATATTTTGGACTTCTTTTATTTTGGAAACTGCTGCACAGAATATCACCAAAACGTACAGGAAGTAAGTTACTAGTACCAGGGTCCCATTCCAAAATTGTGTCTGCCAAGGACCCTGAAATATTTTGGACTTCTTTTATTTTGGAAACTGCTGCACAAAATATCACTAAAACGTACAGGAAGTAAGTTACTAGTACCAGGGTCCCATTCCAAAATTGTGTCTTTTGACTGAAACTGTCATTCAAGACTGTCTGCCAAGGACTTTGATTGGTTGACAGATTTTCGACTTTTCATTAACTGCTTTACAGAATTTCACCAAATTATGTAGAAAGTAAGTACTGAAAGTACTCAAAATCTTCTACCAATATTGAGATGTCATTTATTTATGAATAAATGATATGGGCCCACTTGGGCCTCTTGTTTTAGTATAATCATGTTTTATGTGTAAGTGTTTGGTGATTTGTATCATACAGCTTGCTCAGATATCTTCTGTTTTCTCTTTAAGATGGATGTCCCCAGGTTGCTCTGTACAAAGGAAAAGTCCTTTTTACACCTGACCATACAGACTGTCCTTTATGGAACAAAGAGTGTCCACAAGTGAATGCAACATATGCCACAGCAGAATTATACAAATGTAAAGTAGATACAAAGGAACATTTAAAATACAAGTGAAGCATTGCCATTTTACTATAGCGATAAATCTTATTATCAGTACCACTCACGTAATCGATCTGATTGTTTAGCTTGTATATACCATCATTCTTAATATTTTACATGTAGGATCTATCATGCATCATGTTTTTCCAAATATATGTAAAGTATTTGTAAAATTCTCTATTTCATTTTAAACATTGTTGACCGAGCATGTCTGAGGAAACTAGATGATCGAAATGAAAGGTGAGTAGATTAGATTTCATTTAACTAGAGAACATGTATGCAGTATGCAGAGTGATTGTGGTATATCTCTTATACCAGTGTTTTTGTATGTCATACACACATTTATTGGATAGAAAATAGGGAGGTGGATTTATTTAAGCACGATTTCCTATTGATAACAAACAAATTTCTCGCAGTGATCTGTTCCATTGGCCCTACAGACATCATCAAAACTGAAAATGATACCTAGATAATAATACATGATTATACATGCGTAACTGGTAGTTAAATGTGACATGTGACGGAACACGATTAATGATTGAAAACAAGACATGACGAATGGAAAAAGAAAAATGGTGAGATCCCAGATCAGAAAAGCAATGTCAAAGAATTATGAAAAGAATCCTCCCCTCACACATACATACACCCACATCTAATTTGCTGTTCTCTTTGCCCATACAAACCCTGGAGTAGAAATGGTCTTCAATATACTGGAAGTCGTTAAAAAGCTTTCACTAACTATTATCACAACAGAGATACAGAAATCTTTAAAAAGATGCAGGTCATTCGGATTGGCATCTTCATCATGCTTGCAGGTCCGAATGAAAGTTTGCCAATTCGAAGTATGTAAGAAGTTCGGCCATTCACAATTTTACAATATCTGTTAAATTAAATAATTTGTTTACTTTTTAATTCATTATTTTAATTTATTCGGGTGTACATAGTTGATTTTTGTTATAATCCTTTTCAATTTCATAGATAATTTCATTAAAAAAACTCTCATTCTCCTTTTCATCTTGCTCACACTCAGATTCGTCCTCACTTTCACTTTCTGACTCATCCTCTGTCTCACGCTCACATTCTGTCTCACTCTCTATGTCTTGTTTGTGCACTGTCTCCGTGGTTTGTGCTGTCTCTTCGTTTTGCACAGTCTCCTTAATCCCTGTCTCCTCCCTGTCCCCCTTGTAGGAAGCTTTCTTTTCTGGCCCAGTTTAGCCCCCGAAATGAATTTGAAGGGCCAAGCTTCCGTTTTTACCTTCAATGTCAATACAACGCTTTGATAGCGAGATAATATACAGAGGTTTAAAGTTAACGTGTAACCGATCCAGATTATTAAAGAACGCATTTACCAAAACGCAAATTTCCGGTCAGAATTGATGGCGAACATTTGGACCGGCTTGGATGAAAACTTTGCTGGTCACGGCCGATTTATACCGGTCATGCCGTCAGGACCGGCAGATTTCAGCATCTCTGTCACAATTACCATTTTGCAGTTTGAATCTCGAAACAATTTCTCCATGGAGAAGTTAACAACAGTGTAAGCGTATGCCTGTTCTTTTGATGTGTAGTAGTTACTTTCAATACAGTGTTAGTACACATTCATATGTGCCAATAGTATTATAGTTTAGTCTGTATCTTTCTTTATTGCCACTATGGCATGGCCAACAGCAAACACTTTTTTATTCATCAGTGTTCTTGTGTATTTATAGTAGTGCAATGGACCAAGGAACTTCCAAAGAAAAAGGAGACGGAGGAATCCTCTACATATACGTCTTTATTCCCATAGCCATTTTGGTTTTTGTCTTTCTTGCACTGGCCATATTTTATTTAAAACGCAGTAAGTTCATAGATCTTGATGAAATTTTGTCATGTTACAGTCAGTACTATTCTCATGAGCCGACAACATGCATTTTTGTAAACAAAGAACACAGACATTTTTAACTACAAACGATGAAGGTACTGCTCTGAGTTTATCAGATGACTAATCAGTTGTTTGACCTAATGTATAACAACTATTGCCACATATTTGAATGTAGGCTAAATCTACGTATAGATAATTCATTAAGTATAGGTGTAAAAATCTATATCAGATTTAGCGTCATTGTTATAAGTTTCATTTCAGGTATGTGGTTAAAACTTCGTCAATTCGTAATTTTGTTATCACAAAATCATAAACAGCTGAATTGGAGAAATGTACTGGAATTTTAGATTTGTTATTGATTTACAATGTAAAAGACAAAAAGTAAAATTTTCGTAAAAACAGATCTGTCTTTAATGTGACTAAAACTAACATTAGACGCATCTTTATTATTGCATAGTGATTTTGTCTTACGTTAAGAAAAGTACTTAATTGAAACAGTTCGAAGAAAACTTTTTTTTTTCTGAAATGATAGTTAACAACGGAGGTAAATAAGAATTATATAACCCTATTTATGTCCACTTTACTACCAAATGCGAGCACATTTATAAAAAAGGGTGAATTTCAAGGGCTCAATGGATTCCTTTCACCACGTCAGTCTAGTTAGTCTAATTAAGCAGTCTGACTTCTACATCAGTAACTCAATAGGAGACGTTGTTGAAATACCAGTAATGAAGAACTAGCCATATAAATGGCATAAACATGTGATGTGAAGGATATAATTTGTAATTGTAATCTGTTTTCATTAAACATTTTATTAAAACAAAAGTCCAATAGTATGGATATATACTGTAGGTACAATTAAAGCAGGGTGACAATTTAAGTGATTTTCTATATTTTTATTCGAATGTTTTTCTTTTCTTTTTCCCTTAAAATTCATAAATCATTAACGAATAAGGAAAAAACATAAATTCAAACAAAATTTTAAATACATGTATTAATAGGATTTTGAACGGTAATTCATTAGTTAATGAAACCAATGTAAAAGTTATATCCTCCCTAAATTAAGTGAGGAAACGAAATCTATTAATTTGCCAAAATTGTTTATGCCAAACACCCCCTCCCCCCTTTCGCTTGTCATTTACAAGCCTTGATTCTCCTTTACATGGAGATAAGATTATATAATTCTCATTAAGATATTATCCAATTTTTCCAAGGTAACTCTAATCTAGTCGACAGTAGCGAGGGCATTCTGACACCCCCTTACACTCCTATCAATTCATTTAAGAAATTTTCGATTGGAGGGAAAGAAATTTGGACTGTATGGCAGCCAATATTTTCATTGGCAAGAAAATCTTGCCAACCTATGGCTACATGGGACCGCGAGCATTTATTGGAATATTAGGTGATGTTTTTGCACGAATTTATTCACAACAGACCGATGGATTGAATCCCTTTTTCTGACACCTTCTTTTGAATTGTCGGCTATCACAATTAATGAATGATTGTCATATTTGACTGCGATCTATGTATGACAATATGGCCTGTCTCAATCGCCTATATGGAAATGGGACCATGTCTGAAGTCATGCACCGACAGCCTAGCCATACAACGTGCAGGAGTGAGAAAAATATTAATATAAAGTATTAATATAAAGAGCTCATTGATCAAATTATCCGAAATACAGTACATTTCTTGTACATTGTATATTTGACATGCGTACTCAACAAATGAAGCCCTACCATGTGACACCAAGATCGATGAGCTTTTGACCTTGACAATGACCTTCAAGCTAAAAATGACTTTTTGGATTTGCCGCCGTGGGCATTAGTGTTTCACAAACACAACTTGTTTATAACGAAAGTACAACACTCTCTGTACTCTAATCAATGCATAATTCTATCCTTAGATTGAGTTTCTGGCTCATTTTTTCGGCCACTCTCGTTTTAACTTGGCTCTTCAATTATTTATATTTATTAGGATTCCAATTATTCGGTCATGAGCATCACTGAACAGACATAAATTGTCGAAATACGCATCTGGTTCACAAAATTATATCGCCTATACATGTTGTAATATATTTTACAACGAAAATACAACAGTGTCTTTATTCTAATAATTGCATTTTAAAAACATTAAAAATGTATTGATTCTGAATATCTTATTTCACAGAAACAGCAAAAAAAATGTTGACAAAAAGTAAGTAATGATTATCGTTGATAATTGAAAAACGTGAAAAGCTAGGATATATGATAAAACACAATCAAGAATAAAATAGAAATATATATTATGTTAATACTTACATGGTATAAATTCATATTGATTCGGACACAGAGGAATCAGTGCAGATGCAACCATGAACTGAGGACCACGTCCAGGAGTTAGATCAACCCGAACAGGGGATAATTACAAATGGTATTGCAATTATAAATCCGTCTCCATTCCCATCGGTATTTTGCTTTGTGTCACTCAATTACAGACCGTGATGAAACCATGTAACAATCAACCTTATTCTGATAACCTAAAATGATATTTTGTTGTATACAAAATTATGATTATTTCTATGAATGAAGGTACTGTTCTCAATTTCGTCGATACATATCAACTGTAGCTGCCTTTTTTAGAATTTAGGCTGAGTCACGAAAAAATAAAATTCATTAAATGTAGATGTGTAAATGTAATACGTACGTAATACAATTTCACTTTTGATTCAGACACCGAAGAGTCAATGCAGATGCAACCGCCAACTGAGACCGATCACGATGAGTTACAACGTCTCAAAGAGGAAAACAATATTAACAGTATTACAAGTAAACTGAATGAATGGAGAACTCTTCCCGTACATATTGCTATAATTGGCCCATCGTGTGTTGGTAAATCTACATTTATCAACAAAGTGAGGGGAGTACAAAATAAACACAAATCTGCTGCTAAAGTTGGACATGGAAATTGCACAGACACTAATGTCTTACTGTCACCCTACTAATGACAAGGTTGTCTTTTGGGATGTTCCAGGATATGGAACAGATAAGTATAGTTCTGACGAAAAGTATTCAAAGTCGGTCAATATAGAGAGATTTGACTTTGTTCTGTTGTTTTTCTATCCTACTATTCATGCGACGGATACTGTGTGGATGATTAAGCAACTCAAATCAAAGAAAAAAGATTTTTTTCTAGTTCGAGCAAAAATTGATACGGAAATGTCGTGTGTAGAAGAACACGGAAAATCATTAAATGACATGATTGAAGACATTAAAGCTACTTGCATAGAGAAACTACGCACATACCACATTTCTGATGTCAAAATATTTGCCATTTCGAATATTAAACAGGAGATTGGAGAATTTAATCTTCTTCTAAAACATATATTGATGGATATGTCATCAACAAAACGTGAAAGTCTTCTGTATACGCTTGGATGCTTAACCGAGGAGATGATTGAAGAAAAAAGAACAATGTTGAAAAAAACGGGCCTGGGGAGCAGCAATTGCGATGAGTTCTGGAATAGCAATTCCTGTGCCAGGAGTAGATCACGCAGTCTGTGTTGCTGCATTAATTGTCGAGATTAAAGTATGCTTAGATACTTTCAGTCTAAATGCAAAAGATATTAAACATCTCCCCAAAAATATTTTGGTAAAAATGGTCACGGCTAATAAAATGTTGATATTAGGAATAGAGAAATATATACTCACTTGGGGGATAACTTTCGCAGCAGTCGCAGCAGTGGATACAGTTTCAACATTTGCCATTCCCGTGATAGGATGTCTAATAGCTGGTGCTTTTTCATACCCATTCCATGTAACCATGCTTCGTGGAATAATAGACGCACTTGCACATGATGCATTAATACTTTGCAGACTACAAAGGGAACTATTGCAATGAAGTTTTGCAAGGATGATATGATTCCTATTATTGATACTGTCATTAATCATTTGTTAATACCATCATACTAATCCATAGTGGTACTATTGGGATGAAAGTGTCACTACTGAATTACTACGTCATGGTGAATATATACCAAAATACGGTTTCTTTATTATCAATTAAGTACCATACATTGTATTCAAACCAAATTTGGACTTTGACATTTGCTTAATTACAAAGATATAGAATGATTATGAAGTCAAATGTCTGTTGGTGAAAGAAAGGTGAAAACATGGATGTCCTTTTAGTTTCTGTGTTACATTCAAATTCAGATATTGATATTCTTATATTTACATGTACATTCTTTTGTTTTTATCGTATGACATCGTATAGAACCGTAGTGTGGTCACGATTGACGAACTGAGCGGTAAATTTATACTTGGTCACCATTTATTAAGCTTCAATGTTACAAAACTTATGTTTGAGTTGTTTGTCCCCTGCCAGTGAAACTGGCTAGCTCATGTAAAGTTCTAGGATGGGGTAGATTTGGGGGTCAAAATTCTAAAAATCACTATTACTAAAAATAGACATTTATCACTGAATTTCATTTGCCACAATAACTTGAGTTTAGAATGATTGATTTCGTTTAAACTTCATATACGGCTGGCTTATGTAAAGGTGTAGGGTGAGATTGATTTTGGGGTCAGAAAGGTCAATTCTAAGAATCACTGTTACTGAAAATAGACATTTATCACTGTCTTTTGGTTGCCAGATAATAACTTGCGTTAAGAATAATTGATTTCCTTTAAACTTTAAAAAATATTAGCTTATGTTTAGGTCTAGGGTGGGATAGATTTTGGGTTCAAAAGGTTAACTTTAAGGCTAACAGTTACTTAAAATAGATATCAGCATATTTCAGTTGTAGCTTTACACTTTGTTGCATATAATTATGCATTTCATAGTTTGCTGTCATTTTCACTAGAACTTTATATGAATTTCACAGAATTCACTGGTATTTCTTATTAAATCATGTAAAAGGTTCCCAAGTTCACATAAATGTTTCATGCTGCTAATAAAGTATTAGTTACTTCTAAGGTACAGGCTGTGGCAGGGGACGAATGTTGCATACAACACTGACTGTAAGCTTTTTCTTTTATGTGACCACACCTGAAAGCAATTTCGATACATTTTACTACATGTATAGTATCAGTGAGCAAAACTACAATTACTTCCACAGTAAGATAATTGTTATCATTATCATATCAACTTTATATGTATAATTTTACATAATGATATTTTTCTCTGTTGAGATAAAGTCATGCATGTCCTCTGTTTCGGAATGATATCATTATATTTAGTTACTATGTATTAATGAGTAATGTAATTAGAGTATGTTTTTCTTGAATTCATTTTGGGTGCATGATATAGTGCATTTAAGTGAATATAATTCAATGGTCATGGAGTTCATCAGAGCATTTATCTTTCTGATGGGTATGCTATCCCACTCTTCCTTAAGTCAGCCCTTAATTGTTCGAAAGTAATGGGGGCATTCCAACGCCCCTCACTCTCCTGCGTAGTTCTCTCCACGAATATTTGATTAGGGACTTATATGAACTGAACATAAGCCAATCGAATGGCAAGGTCACAACATATCAAATTTTCCTGATATGAGTAGAGTTCAAATTCAAAGGCATAAATGAAGTGTTGATGAAATTAAGTGCAAGTCCCTCGTCACGAAAGTGGGACCATTAGAGGACATACATTGCTTTATACACTCACATAGCTTTTTAATTATTCATTTTCCCATTTCTCTGTACTCTAAATATATGTATGAAGACTACTTCAAAACTTACATATGTATCGTTGTAAAGAGATACGGTTCTTCTAAGATATGATTACTTCATTAAGGATGTATATCATGTCCAAAATTACGTTATCATCTCTCTGGAAAAACTCAACACAGAATATTTTTAAATTTAAAAATAGCAAAATAGCGAAAACACATTACACAAAGGGCTTTAATGACTTTTAAGAGAAATTGTATACAAAATATTTCATGGGTATTATTTTTAACACTTCTGCCCCAATCTTGATTTTATAAGTGATTATTTAGAGAAAAATAAAACTTCTAAATACGAAATTTATATAAAATGTTCAACATCATGTTGCCTCTTGCTAACCATTATTACATACACCATAAAAATAATTTATTCTTCATGGTTATTGTGATTGATTAATTATTGTTTTATGTCGCTCCGCTCCATGATTATTTCCCGTATCTGTTGACGACATCTGTCTGATGTTTTGTATACAAATTTTTATTTTTGCAACGGATCCATCGAAACAGTGAAGACGTCGTAACGTGCTATGCTTACAGAGAAAAGGGATCTCGGTTATTACTGTCTCTTCCGAAAGACAGGGATCTGCAGCGCCCACGGCGGGAGTCGAACGTCGCACCACTCGGTCATGAGCCGAGCATCTCATCCACTAAGCCACATTGGCATTATGTTATTGAATCCGCTCACATACTATGATGGTCTCTTGCTAATCTTTATTATTTCAAATTCTATTTATATTCTTGTTTTATTCTTACTCCTCTCTTCCTTTTCATTTTACAATAACAATAATTTTACTGTTGTAATGGGTATTCCAATTATGACTGAAGCATTCATTATAAGAATAGAAAGAAACTTCTATAGGTCTCTTATAATAATTTCGTAGTATTGCAATACACATTAGCCGTTGTTTATATATTGCATTATCACAATCTGTATACATATTTTTCTGCTTGTTTATGTATGTTTGTGGATATTATGAACATATATATATATATATATATATGCATGAAAAAGAGCAGGGCGTCGAGTTGATTTTTTATCTGTAACAATCAAATACGATTAAAACTATCATTAATAAAAATATTAACCTAGTTTTCTATGACTGTTGTAATTGCAAAAATGTACCACGGTGTTCATGTATGAACCTTAGCAAATCAGGTGAGACAAGGTGTCAGAAAGTAAGTAATCATCTTCTTTTTAGCTAGCCATTCCCATTAATAGTGTATAATAGTCATCATGGCAGGCAGCGACACCCCTTCTTTATTAAAAATTTCTAGATTCGCCTATGGTCAAAAAGACAAAAACTCCAGATATCAAGACTTCAGAGGAAACTAGCAATTACCCACAAACGTTAAAATTAATCGCAGAAAATCTTGAAAATTTAAGAAAAGAAACATTCAAAGGTAGTGTCATTCGATGGATTAATGAAGACGAAAAGCCAACTAAATACTTCTGTCATTTAGAATCTCTAAATTCATTCCACGGCTTACACTAGACGATGGCACTGAAATCAATTCACAAATTGAAATCCTAAATGAAAATGAAGGATTCTAGAAATTACTTTACCAAAAAAAAAGTTGAGATAAAGATGACAAATATAACTTTGAGAAATAATTCTTAAACAATGTTTTTTTCTAATCCTACTCCCAAACTTACAGATGCTAAAAGGGATTGATTAGAAGGAATGATTACTCTTCAAAAACACCATCGGCTATAGAAATATGTCTATTTATAAAAAGCCCCGGATCAGATGATTTTCCAACCGAGTTTTTCAAAATGTTCTGGAAAGAGTTAGGAATTTTCATTATTAGATCACTTAATTTTGGATATTAAGCTAATATCTTGTCAAGGTATTATTATATGTATTCCAAAAGAAAATAAGCCAAAACACTTTATGAGAAACTGGCGTCCGATTACTCTCCTAAAGACGGTCTATAAAATTGTATCTGGTGTATTAGCAAAAAGTCAAAAAGTTATCTCAGAGTTAATTAATTCTGATCAAACTGGATTCATTCTTGGAGGCTACATAGGAGGAGAAAACACTCGATTTATCTTTGATATAATACATTTTAGTGATTTAAATCACATACCAGGTGCACTCTTAATGATTGATTTTGAAAATACTTTCGACTCTGTTTCTTGGAAATTCATCAACAAAACTCTAGAATTCTTAAAATTTTGTCTTCACTTTCGAAAATGGATATTCCTTACTCAAAATAATACTATTTCTGCTGTATCTCAATGTGGATTCTTATCCAGCGGGTTTTAATCTTCAGGGGCAGGCTTATCGTAGTGGTTAAGCGCTGGGCTTGCGGCACCGACGATCCGAGTTCGATTCCCGGATTGTGCCACTATGCTTAAGAATTTGATTACCTCCTGCTTCCATGTAGCGATATAACTGAAAAATTGTTGAAAGTGACGTAAAACAATCAACCAATCAATCAATCTGTAATCTACAACATGGAAGTCGTCAGGGCGACCCTATTTTTAGCTATATTTTTTCACTTTGTGCTGAAATTCTTGCCATAAATATTACGAGTACTGAATTCCTGGTTACGTTAATTAAAAAAATAGAATGGACATGTGACAGACATTCATTTATACCTTCGTTCGGATTCGTGTCACCCACCACATACCAAGAAATTGATTAACTTAGGTTAAGGATAAAGAGAATTTGCGAAAAGGAAGAGGATTACGCGATACACCGCCAGGAATTGAAACTCCAATTACGGAAACGAGGCTATAGCGGTAAGCTTATTGAGAAGCAATTATGACGCGTAGATAAATAAGACATGGACAATTTACTCAATGTTAAAGGAGACAAAATTCAAAAAGTTCCTTTAGTTTTGACATTTTCTAAACTGCTGCCTGATATACGGAGTATACTTAGGAAACACCAGTCGACGTTATATAGATCAGACAGAATGTGTGATGTTTTCCCCGACTCGCCAGTTTTGGCATTTTGACGCGATAAAATTTTGTAATACACTCATAGGACAGCCGAAAACTCTTTACAACAGAATGAAATACAATGCACATGTAACATGTGCAGCATAATTAACAAGAGTGAAATGTATTATTCCGGTATAAGAAAATCCTCCAAAACCTTAAAAGCCGCGAAATGCACGGAAAGGAATTTGGTCTACGCATTAATTTGCGATAGGTGTAAACAAACTGTATATGTGGGCGAAACAGAAAGATTGTTAAAAAAGAAAGAATAGAAAAACATAGACGCGATATAAAATACCAAAGAGAAAAACCAATAATGAAACATTCTGAGGACTATGATGAAGGTGATCTACGTGTTGCAGTTGTGGCTAGGAAATAAAATATATAGATTAATTGTTGAAGATAATTGGATAAGGGAATTGGAAACACGTACGCTAAATGGATGCAATATTAAAATTAATTAACATTTGACTCTCTATCTATGGGTGGGTTCCATTATGCGGAACATTCCGAAACGATTCCGCTGTGGTAATGGAACGATCGTGGTTCCAACTTGTTCCGGAAGTAGCAGCAGACATAAACAAACATGGCGTCAAATTCTGCTAAGCTTTTGTATATAGATTCTTTTTTAGATGATCCAAAATATGTTAGTTTAGTTCATTAAATTCATTTGAGGATTTTAATGTCTTATGTTTATATTGGACGTTCCAGCAGGGTTTCAATTTTTGATTTTGTAGAATCAGTTGTCCCACGTTATAGTTTTAGTGAATTTAAGAGTCACTTTCGTTTATTACCTACTACGTTTGAGATTTTGTTGTCTTTTATTATGTCACATTCTCCATTTACGCCAGCTATTGGACGAGGCAAAACTCATGTGCCTCCAGAGAAGCAACTTCTGCTATCTCTGTGGTTTGTGCAACACAACATGCATAAGATCCATTGGAGATAGATTTAATGTGACAAGGTCAAGTATCCGTCGCATAAATAGGAGATTTTTTACAGCCTCATTTGATATTAGAGGCAATTTTATTATTTGGCCATCTGGTGAGCATGAAATATAATGATAAATGTTCCAAATTAAACTATTTACTGCATAATATATACAATGCATATCATAATTTACAAGTGTGAGAAATCATGAGATACAATCGCTAGAATGCTTAACAATCTTTGAATGTGATTGTTAACTCGCTATTCAGAAGCTTAAAGTGAGGGTATATATATCTTTATTAAGAAAGTACTGCCTGCCATAGTTTCAATTTATTCTATATGTCAAAATATATGTGTAAATTGCCCTTAAACAAAGAGCTACCCAAGTATAGCTAAAGAAAGAAGAAGATCTATGACATATAGACTTACTATTTATACTTCAAATCTTGCAAACTGAAAATGTAAATATTTGCATGTGCCTCGTATTTTCAAAATCACAACAGAAGTAGATTGTTAAGTGTTATGGTAATATTCTCTCTATGAAAATCTAAAATTTATTTTCATTTAAGGTTTCAATTATAATTTTCAAAGTTCATTCCAATTTGAATTATAATAATCTATAATGAATAGTTTGATTGAATAAAAAGAAGAAGGGATAAATGTAGTTCCAATTTGGTATTTCTATAATAGAGTTATTTCCCATTTTAGCAATTTAGTATCTGACGTAAAAAAACATTGTGACATCATACAATTTGTATGAAGTGTACGTAGTCTGAGAACATTTCGTAATGGAAAAAGATGGTGAAGTGTCAGTTTTGTTACTTCATTTCCCATATTTCCATACAAACTTTTACATCATAATGCCTAAATGGTATTGAAGTCAGATACGTACAATTGCTGAAATGGGAAATAAATTTGTGTGATTAAGTATCTAACAACAGGGAATGAAGATGCCTGATATTATTCACAATTAAATATATAAATATCACGGCCCATCAGAATGCGTATATATATATATATTTAATTAGCTAAAATAATCCTGCACAACTTTATCACTATACCTAGTAAATTATTTAGAAGATCAGCTTCTTCAGTTTAAAAAATAAAGACTAAAGTGCTGATATAGCAGTACATTCCAATGAGAATGACTGCTATCTATTGTTGCTTAATTCATCTAGGCAAGGAACATATTTTATTCATATTACAAAGTATTAGATACTTCTTTCTAAAGGTTTGTATATAATATAAGCTAGCAAATTTAAACAGCAATAATAGTTGATTTACATGGAAATCTAAAATTAATATATTCCAAACACACTGCTTGCGACCAAAGAAAGAAAGAAAGAAAAAAAAATACGAACAAGAAGCCCAAATGGGCCCATATCGCTCACTCGACCTTAATTTGCTTTTTCAAATGACAATTTGCAGATAAAAATATATATTTCTAACCCTTTAATCTATACTGATTAACAGGAAATAAATGCTCAACAAGATAAAAAAAATCCATATTTTGAGATATTGACAAAATTCTTTCACAATAACCTTACCATAATTATGTCCATAATCCATAAGAAATCATCGTTATCAATTAACTGAGAAACATGACACTTTCATATATTGAAATTACCAAGTCCAAAAATATGTTGCAAAAACAGAACCAAAAATGACAACACTTCTTCGCACATTCCTCTACATCATTCTTATGCATTCATTTGTCTCTGTCTGCACCCTGTCTGTAGAAGAAGTTTGTCAAAATAGGATACCCTCTGTGACCTACGTTTGCCTGCGGTAGCGCCACCTGTTGGCGGCTTGGGACAAAAAAAAAAACAACAACACTTGTAGGGGACCATGAGTACTTTATTCCTATCACGTTTCATAGAAATCTGTTCAGCGGTTCTTGAGAAGAAGTCGAAAATGTGAAAAGTTTAGGACGGACGACCGGCGCCTTAAATTATGACATGACTATAGCTCACTTTAGCCTTGGGCTCAGTTGAGCTAACAAAAAACTAAAATAGTTGTATTTTATTGTTTTAGTTTATGTTATTCTTTTCCATAATATTTATAAATCTTGATTTGTTGATATAAATGAATGTCTTAATCAAAAGCATTTATAATTTTCATTCTAGTTAAATTTCACTCTTTAAATAATTGTATTTAATCAAAAGAAAAAAAAATACAAATAATTAATGACGCATATTAATGTGTACAGTTATTGTATTATGATTTTAATTTTCATATCATTAACGAATTAATAGCAAATTATAATACATAATTCAAGAAATACAAGTATTTAATCGCAATATTTGAAATGTAGAATCTTAAAGGCAAATTGTTATACTAACTAAAAATACCAAGGTCGAAAATATCTTGAAAATGCTGAAAATTCACAATGCTGGCAGGCTTCCCAGGAGTATTTGGAGCAAAAGATGGGATACATATAGAGATACCAAGACCCAGTGATCACTGCGATGCATACCTTAATAGAAACAGATCACATTCCATAGTTCTTCAGGTACATAATAATGAACTAATACATATACATACAGTCAAAATAAGAACAATAATAGAGAAGAAAGTTGCAGCAAAGATGCGATATGCCCAGTTGCAAAAAGTTTTCATTCCCAATATGAAATCCCGGCAGTCCTCTTTTATTACTGCAGAGCAAAATTTCTCTTATAAACACCTTTGCTGTCTGTCTATGCCATGAACTGAAAAATGGAGGAAACCTGCATTTAGCAGAATGACATGGAGTTTACATAGCTTTATTTCTCATCTCTTGAATTGATTGATAAATATGGAAAGCCAAAGGGTTAAATATTCTATCTATATAGTTATGTATTTGTTGTTGTGAAATGCGTTATTGGGTCATTGTAAACATTAAAATGTTAATCCATAACTTGACATTTGTAGTACATAACTGTTCGTATACAAAATGAAGATGTAAGATGTTGTCTGTGTAAATGTACAACAAGTAACTGCTTTATTCGTTCATTGTAATTCAAAATGTCTATCTCCGTAATTCTTATCTGATCTTCCGTAAATTGCAGTTGCGAGTTTTCAGAAACTTGTTATTTGTTAATCCGTGCAATGTTAGTTCGACATTCGTATTTCATCATTCGTGATTTGTTTTTCAACATTTGGACGGTAATGTACCATTATGAGGACAGAGGGCGCGCACTACGGGTAATCTTTTGTGAAACAGACTATAGAATCTATAGGGATATTGTACTTAGCAGGGCGAACAAGAAACGCGGAGTGGAGCTCTGCTGTGACGTCAGCTATATGTATAATCTATAATAATATAAGGGGGAGGCATGGGGGTTGAAGAGGGGTTCACCCCTCACAGAGATTTGTAAATACTGCTGGGCTCTGCATGGTGTTTGATGGCCTTCTCCAAATAAACTATTTTAGCTTATATTTATAAATTTCCTGGTGAATTCAATCTTTTAAGGTAATCTAATTCATATTTTGAGAATTTTTTCATCGGTAAACTGTAATGCATGTGTGTATATGTCATATATCGAGAATTTTTATAACCCTTTATTCATAAGACCTACAATTTTCACACATAATTTTAAAATATATGGCACTTACCAACTTTCAAGATTATGTATAGCTGACGTCACTCCGCGTTTCTAATGCGCCCTGCTAAGTACAATATCCCTAGTGCGCACCCTCTGTCGTCATAATGGTGCATTACCGTACAAATGTTGAAAAAAACAAATCACGAATAATGAAATACGAATGTCGAACTAGCATTGCACGGATCAACAAATAACAAGTTTCTGAATACTCGCAACTGCAATTTACGGAAGATCAGATAAGAATTACGGAGATAGACATTTTGAGTTACAATGAACGAATAAAGCACTCACTTGTTGTACATTTACACAGACAACATCTTACATCTTCATTTTATATACGAACAGTTATGTACTACAAATGTCAAGTTACGGATTAACATTTTAATGTTTACAAATGACACAATAACGCATTTCACAACAACAAATACATAACTATATAGATAGAATATTTAACCCTTTGGCTTTCCATAGATAAAGACCGTGCGGCCGAAAATTTGCAGTGTAGAGTGTTTGTGTTCTTTTATTTTTAATGTAGGGGACTTCGCTTTGTTAGACTACTTAGAATCTTGAAGTGTGCACAGGAATGCACACGACGATTAAAAAGCTGAAGCGAGAAAATCGATCAGAATGCGTGCAAAATAAGCGTTCTTTGTATATAGTTCGTTTAAAAAATAATTGTTATTAGTTGCTTCAACTTTTACAACAGGTAATTCATCTCAGTAAATTACATTATATATAGCCATATATTCAAAATATTCATGCAACGAGATAATGTTTCGATACATTGCTTCCTAAAGAAGTATGCGGAGTAATTATTTCTTAAGTATAACTGCAATACAGACTATAATTTCTTTGTATTGATGGGAGTCAGAATGATTTCAAAATGCGTCTCATAATTGATTATTGAATTGATCCCCTTTTATCACAAATTTTTGAATAGTACATGGTTTTTTTTATTCTTTTATTTAAAAAAAAATCGCAATCTAATGATGGATATCTTTGAAAACGAGTTTCGGATGCACTTGCTAGTAGGAAAAACACGGTTAGAGCAAAATAATTGCCATTTCAAATTTTTGTTGTTAATGCTACCTTCATGCAATATTTGTCCTTGTTTTAAAGGAATCACAAATGATTCACATGTACGATAATTTGTATACTATAAGAAATAAATCATCTGCTTGTGTTTAGGGATATTTTATTTTCCCCCAGGTAACAGTTAGGGAACAACAACTCAAAGCCCTTAATCATCTGTGATACGATTGTGACATTATATACATTATAGTCGATTCCTTCTTTGAGTCATAAAGATTTAATTTACACTGCACCTTATATTGGATAGTCTTGTACTGGATAGTAAAGAAAAAGTCACTCCGGACAATATATTTTACCAGCTCCTCGCAGGTGAACAGGAAATCCGGATCGACAAAGACCAAACAGATAAAAATATCTTCTCTAAAGATCTCCACATCAGAATGAAGATTGAGCGAGTGATATTTCCTGATTAATGACGTAGGGTTTACTTCTGAGCTACATTCTTTGATTCTTCTCAGATATTTCGGGTACCGATTTTTACAAAAACAGAATGACTGATTACTAATCTAGATTGTTCTTATGCCCCCCTAATCGATAGATCCTGTCTGTGTGTCTGTTTTCAACTTTATCCGTGGCTATAATTTTTGAACCATGAGGGATAGAGGCTTCATATTTGACATGCGTACTCAGCTAATGAAGCCCTTTCAATGACACCGAGGTCGATGACTTTTTTTCCCTTGACAATGACCTTCATGGTAAAAATAATGTTTTGGACTTTGGTGCCGCCGGGGCATTAGTGTTTCACAAACACAGCTTGGGTTTTTTTTCGCTGTTAATGATAATTTCATTGATTGATTGATTAACGTTTTACGTCACTCAACGATTATTTCACGTATGTGATGACATCTGCCTGATGCACTGCACAGAAATTTCTACCTTTGCAACGGACCCATATGAAGCAGTAAGGGGTCTTTTATGTGCCACGCCTTCTGTGACACGGTACCTCATTGTTTTTACTGCATGTCTCGTCCGAAAGAGAATACCGGTGTGCCGAGGGCGGGAATCGAACCCGGGACCTCTAGATCACGAGCCAAGTATCATCCATTAGGCCACACCCGTTTGATAATTTCATGGAAATAAGGCCAAAATCATTTGTTGAATTATTTCTTATTTAAAATAAAACAATAAATGAAATAAAAAGAGGGGCACAATACATAAAGAGAACAATTGTTATTGATACAAATGACTACAGCATTTTTATAGCATATCAAATCAATGACAATGTAAGATGATAAAAGACATGACATTATACATATGTGTACATGTAGAGATTACAATATAATGTATCAGTTTAGGAATATTATCATATTATCGTCCTTACGCCTATCTGGTATTATATCGGCCACTACGTCTGCCTGGCATTGTATAAGCCACTACGGTTATTTGATATTACTTTGTCTGCCCCACTGAAATCTTACGCTGCTGTTCCGTCCCGTTATCCATGTGTAGCTTTAGATACTACGTCTGCGTTTTTCAGAGTCGTCATTACAATGTGACGAAGGAAGTGATCTTCTCCTGCACAGTCTGTATACCCTTCAGAAATAATGAAGTGCGTCATCTAAACTGGTCACATATTATATTTATACTACAGTTTATTGTAATTTAACGTTTGTTTAAATAGATGATACTCTTCATGTAAAGGCCCTGTCACACAATGCAACTAATTGCCTGCATTTAATTATTCGATTATTTCGGTCAGGGGTGGGAAAGGGGGGATGCAACTTTCATATTTAGCAAACAAGTGGTGAAATGGCGTCAAAAGAAATACCTTTATCGAGGGTCGAGACCAAGAAATTGATCGAGCTCCCTGAATGGGTCTTCTCGCAATCCATGGGCGTGTCCCATGTATACGGTTTGCCCCCTATGGAATAGCTAGTATGTTAACAGAGTTGTGAGAGTTGCCGGGAATATGGAATTCTGGCAATTAGTTGCATTGTGTGACAGGGCCTAAAGAGAGCTTAGAGACGATAGCTCACGGCGTAGCTCAGTTGATGGTGTGCTAGGCTTATGGTTGAGAAGTCATGAATTGGAATCCCGCTGACGGGTCCTCTTATCTTACGAATGAGACAGTATAACTCGAAATACTTTATCATGTTAAAGGTTGTAAAGTAAAATATCTATTATGACACCGAGAGGGAGAGAGGGAAGGGATTCGATGTATAGATTTTGATTTCTATTATGATGCAGGGAGGGAGAGGGGAAGGGGAATTCGTTGGTTTAGATTTTGATTTCTATCATCGCACAGGGAGGGAGAGGGGGAGGGGATTCGATGTATAGATTCTGATTTCTATGCAATGCTGTTGATGGACGCTGTAAGCACAGAAATGAAATAATATTGTCTTAATGTAGACGTAAAATAAGAACAAATAAAACAAACTTACGTATGGCAGCAATATGGTGAAAATAGACTTATGAATAAATATTGTATACTTTGAAAAAAAAAAATAAATCTTAATTTTTCAGTTCCTTGTTACCTTTTTATGAAAAGTTACAATATTTGTGTGTTTCAATAATGTATATACGTTAAAATGAGACTTACTCTTTATCTTTAAATCCTGGAAAAGTAAAATATAATCATATAATTTATATAATACATAAAGACCAAAAAACAAAAAAAAAAAAAAAAAAAAAAAAAGAAAAGAAAAGAAAAACCACCAATACATATATGAATATATACAAGATGGCTTCAGTGTACGATCATGGTAATATTTTCACAAATCGACTTCAGAATTGTCGTTTTCCGTTGTATTTTGTACATTATTACTATTGAGAAGTGCACAATGTGCAAAGGTACATTTAAAGAAATATCGAGTATTTCTCTAATCCTCTCATTTTTCATTTTAGTCTTCTAGAAACTCTTTGTAAACAAATCGCATGTAATGTATCATTCTGATAATCAAATTTGATGAGCTAATTTCTAGCAAATCCCTAACAATACTTGGTCAAAATCTTATCAAAATTGTCTGTGATCGTTGACAAGTATTAACATTCGTATGAAAATCAATGACCTAGTTTTCTTTATCGAAGAGAACTTTGATACGTTGTCAAAATCTGATAATAGTTTTCTTTGATGGTTGTCAAGTATGAAAAGTCCATCAAAATTATGGATCTAGTTTTCTTTATCCAAGATTTCCATTCGATCTATATGATTGGTTGTTATGAATGACTCACCAATAAATACCTTTGATTGATTTAAGGGCCTCACCAGTAGATGCTTTTGACTGTTTTTAAGGGCCTCACCAGTAGATACCTTTGATTGTTTTTAAGAACCTCGCCTGTTGATGCCTTTGTTTTTAAGGGCCTCACCAGTAGATGCCTTTGATAGTTTTTAAGGGCCTCACCAGTAGATGTCTTTGATTGTTTCAAAGGCCTCACCAGTAGATGCCTTTGATTGTTTTTAAGGGCCTCACCAGTAGATGCCTTTGATTGTTTTTAAGGACCTCGCCAGTTGATGCCTTTGTTTTTAAGGGTCTTACCAGTAAGTGCCTTTGATTGTTTTTAAGGGCCTCACCAGTAGGTACCTTTGTTTGCTGTAAGTGTCTCACCAGTAGATGCCTGTGATTGTTTTAAGGGCCTCACTAGTAGATGTCTTTGATTGTTTTAAGGGCCTCACCAGTAGATGCCTTCAATTGTTATTAAGGGCCTCACCAGTTGAAGCCTTTGGATGTTTTTAGGACCTCGCAAGTTGATGCCTTTGTTTTCAAGGGCCTCACCAGTAGATGCCTTTGATAGTTTTTAAGGGCCTCACCAGTAGATGTCTTTGGTTGTTTTTAAGGGCCTCACCAGTAGATGCCTTTGATTGTTTTTAAGGACCTCGCCAGTTAATGCCTTTGTTTTTAAGGGTCTCACCAGTAGATGCCTTTGATTGTTTTTAAGGGCCTCACCAGTAGATACCTTTGATTGTTTTTAAGTGTCTCACCAGTAGATGCCTGTGATTGTTTTAAGGGCCTCACTAGTAGATGTCTTTGATTTTTTAAGGGTCTCACCAGTAGATGCCTTCAATTGTTATTAAGGGCCTCACTAGTTGATGCCTTTGTTTTAAGGGCTTCACCAGTAGATGCCTTTGATTGTTTTAAGGGCCTCACCAGTAGATGCCTTTGATTATTTTAAGCGACTTACATGTAGCAGTAGATGTCTTTAATCATCATAAGTGACATCCCAGTAGATGCCTTTGATTATGACGAGTGACATACCAATATATGCCCTTGATTGTTTTAAGCGCTCTATCAATAGATGCCTTTAGTCGATAGAAGATATTCACCAATAGATGCTTTTGATTTACCAGAAGATACTTTTGATTTTAATTGCTTTGCCAGTAGATACCATTGATTTGTTAAAAGTTATTTACCAATAGATGCCTTAAATTGTTATGAGTGCCTTACCAGAAGGTGCCTTTTGAATACTACAAATGACTTTCGAGTAGATGCTTGTAGTTGGAATTCAATCATACAAAATAACCATCTTTAACTTTTTGACTATACTTGATTTGACATTATATGTGTACATACAGATATTTGTGTGCGTGCATTTCCGACACAGCACACTATACGGTAAATGGGATAATATCATATATATAGATTGTTTTTCATTCAAGCAGGGGACGCTTTCTCATAGCGGGAACATAGCCTCACCTCAGTTTAATGGGTTTTTTTCTGAATATGAAATTGTACACTATATTGTTATTTTGGTTCATGGACGTCGAGATGTGGTTAACCCTTCGACACGTGTTTGATGTTGACCTGTTGTTGTTAATTTTTTACCAGAAGACGCCTTTGACAGTTATAAGTGACTCACCAATATGTGCCTTTGGTTGTCATACGCCAATAGATGCCTTTGGTTGTTATGAGTGCCTCACCAGAAGATGCCTTTAGTTGTTATGAGTATCTCACCAGAAGATGCCTTTCATTGTTAGAAGTGACCTACCTGCAGATACTTTTGATATAAGTGATTCATACTTCATCCACCTCGGTACTTCGTAGTCATTGAGATCATTGCCTTATCAGTAGATGCCTTCAAGTGTTATACAAAACTTACCAGTTGCTACTTTTGATATAAGTGGTTCATACTTTGTCATCCTAGGTACGTCATAGCCATTTAGATTATTGACACTGAAAAACGATATATTAGACTCAGAGATCCCTAACATGTTATCTTATGCGGTATCACATTATACAACAGGAACAATAACGTCAGGAGTCGGTTTCTCCCGGTCTGACGTAGGATGGAGATCCCCCTGGTAGGATAATGATAAAACTAAAACCTGATTAAAGGGAATATTACGAAAATGTCGAAGATATGAAAGAGTTATATAGAAAACTCTTTATATGGCCATAAAACTTATGATGAGTTTTCAACACATATAAAACTTTATATGACACATAACTGAAGAAAAGTACACATGAAGTAACTAATTTATACGCACATATATAATAAATATAATCATACGATTGTCATAATCATAGGGTAAATACCGCTGCTGGTTGAATATCAGTCACCGAATGTATCACCCACAACTTTTCGGTCATTTCAGTAATTAATTTGGTTTACATATTTTCCGAACGATCACAGTGTCGTCCTTGAGCATCGTCAAAGAGATGCATGCAAAAACTTAAAGCTGAGCTCTGACTATTTAAACAAGGGTGACGTGATAAAAATTTTTGGGGAACGGAAATTGCCAGAAATAGATCTGGCAATCTCCGTTCCCAACTAAATATAGAGACATGGTGACGTAGGTATGGTCAATCAGCCGAGCCGAGTGACCCAAAATCCATGTACATCGCTGTTATCGGGGGTATATAAGGAAATCTCGGTGTACATACACCGTGACAGTTAGATAGTTGACTTGATAGAGTAATCAGCTAAAGATAAGAATTCGGCTATGAAAAAAAATGTTTGACGAATGAATTGATTAATCATACATAATACACCGTGACAGTTAGATAGTTGACTTGATAGAGTAATCAGCTAAAGATAAGAATTCGGCTATGAAAAAAAATGTTTGACGAATGAATTGATTAATCATACATAATTCAAACGAATAGGGCTAATAGTGTAAGTATATAATAACGAAGAACGGAAAGTCAATTTAGCCATTATGTTCCATATTTGTAGAAAACATAAATCTATCGCCATATTCCAAATAAATTTAGATTTACTAGACATATTTCATATAGTAAATGTATTTCACTTAATCGAAGAAATGAAAGATTTTACGGGTTAATATGAGAAAATTTATTACTTACACATTTTGTCTTTTGTCCTGTATGTCAATCAAAACATTAAAGTATTATTCCCATGTTCAACTCATTCAATACACGATGTTTTCATTTCCGGTTGTCAAAAGGAGTGTTCGATAAAACTAAGTAAGATAAACATGTAAAACTAAATCTGAATTAAGTAATCCGTTCGCGTGTATGGCGAAAGAATTGAAGAATTGCATTTATTTATTCCAATATTTTAAAATGTTTCCAGTATTATAAGACACTATAAATAGAAGTAATATACATGTATAAAGAGATTTAAAACTTCAAAAGAGAAGAAGAGGTACTAATCATTATCATATCGTGTGTTGATCTTTTTATAATTTATATTTTTGTTTTAATTGATTAAAATCTTAAGGGGATAAAGATCCTCTAGTTTATGAGTGTGCATCTATAATATCTTTTTCACTTTTTTATGCAGATTTACTAGACGTATCATCATTGTTCAACTCAAACGTTGTCCAAAATCCTCTTATAAATTGCCCATCTCCAAAAAAGAACTTTTTTATTATAGAGGTTACAGACATTTATAATTGGATCTTTTGAAATCATCAGCGAATCAAATGAATTGTTTCTGAATGAATGAAAAGAAAGATGTCATAAGCAATATATATACATACATATATATATCTTTTTATCTTTTACGACATTTGCTACGTCTATTACATCCACAGCAATTCTGTCAATTGAATATAAATGAAATAATGAATGATT
Organism: Pteria penguin; assembly: GCA_035048485.1. NCBI lineage: Eukaryota > Metazoa > Mollusca > Bivalvia > Pterioida > Pteriidae > Pteria > Pteria penguin. The sequence continues at coordinate 26,975,403 of CM068583.1, forward strand.
ATTGTTTTAAGTCACTCCACGATTATTTCACGTATATGGTGACGGCATCTGCCTGATGCATTGCATACAAATTTAGAACCTTTGCAATGGACCCACCCGAAGCAGTGAGGGATCTTTTACGTGCCACGCCTACCATGACATGGGACCTCGGTTTTAATTGTCTCTTACGAAAGACAGAACACCGGTGCGCCCGGGGCGGGAGTCGACCTTATCCACTAAGCAACACCGGGTTCAATTTAATATATATGTATATATATTTGTATATATATTTTTTCTATTAATAGTGTCAGATATTATTGAAAATATTTCGAAATATAAAAATGAACACGTGAACGAATTAATCGGTCAAAATATTCCAACGGAAATGCAATAATTCCTGTTCGTGTTGCCCTGTTTCAACGTTTCGGCCGATGACCTTTTTCTAGAAAACATGAACTTAAAAATATATCATATCTTGGCTCTATATAAATTCTATAAAGAATCAAATTCGTATACAATTTACATATAACAAAAGATGAGATATGTTTTTAAATTCATGTTTTCTTGAAAAAATTCATTGGCCGAAACGAATCAGTTTAATTCAGATGTAGTTTTACATGTTTACCTTACTTAGTTTTATCGAACACTCCTTTTGACAACCGGAAATGAAAATATCGTGTATTGAGTGAGTTGAACATGGGAATAATACTTTAATGTTATGATTGATATACAGGGCAAAAGACTAAATATGTAAGTAATAAATTTACTCATATTAACCCGTAAAATCTTTCATTTCTTCGATTAAGTGAAATACATTTACTATGAAAAATGTCTAGTAAATCTAAATTTATTTGGAATATGGCGATAGGAATGTAAAAGATAGATTTATGTTTTCTACAAATATGGAACATAATTACTAAATTGACTTTCTGTTCTTCGTTATTATACATTTACACTATTAGCCTTATTCGTTTGAATTATGTATGATTAATCAATTCATTCGTCAAACATTTTTTTCATTACCTAATTCTTATCTTTAGTTGATTACTCTATCGAGTCGACTATCTAACTGTCACTGTGTATGCACACCGAGATTTCCTTATATACCCCCGATAAGAGCGATGTACATGGATTTTGGGTCACTCGGCTCGGCTGATTGACCATACCTACGTCACCATGTCTCTATCTTTAGTTGGGAACGGAGATTGCCAGATCTATTTCTGGCAATTTCCGTTCCCCAAATATTTTTATCACGTCACCCATGTTTAAATAGTCAGAGCTCAGCTTTAACACATGCACTGCTCTATGAACATTTTACAAAAGGGATTTGTACTATGTGCCTTATAATAATAATTCCAGAATTCATGATATATACTTAGGTGATCGTCGATCCGTGTCTTGGTTTCCTAGATTCATAACGCACTCGACAGGTTGGCAGCCGTTATTTATTTCATTATATTCATGATATGGCAATGTATTATTCCCGTCCATCAATGCCATGTGATGTATCAGATTTTCTTGTCCAAGATGTCCATTAGTCTGTTGATACAGTCGTCGTTTTAATCTGACAAAGAAATAAGCCTTAATATATTAACTATGTACAATACAAGTTGTCAGATCAGATATAAACTCTTAACAATGTTCTTGTCATACTTGATAAAATCTGACCAGTGTGATACACAATTCATACAACTCCCAGATTTGTACTTCCAGGATTCTTATGAATACTATAAATTCAGTAATCAGTTCAAAATCTATAACGGAAGTGTATAACAAAAGTAAACTGAGAACATGATATAGGCATCACGAAATATATCAGAACGTAGTTGCGGCACCGACTCAAGATGATCAATTTAAGTGTTATTACATACACCTTTGAACGGAACTTTATTTAATACGTATAAAATGTAATCGATGCTATATCAAGTGTTTAAGAATGTTGACATTAAATTCCTAATGAATTATACATATAATTATTCAGTTGTGATTTAAGTACTAGTTCTAATGGATTGGTATTTATGCGCTTTATCTTTATTATTGGGAATACATAAGCATACTAAAATAATGCATGATCTTATTTCAGGAATGAATATTGTCGTTGATGTTCATGGAAAGTCAAACCAGCTTGTCACACACCTATTCTCCGAGAACCGTGAATTACTACGACGCAAAATGTAAAATCTCTTTTTATAAATTGAAATAGTCAAAATGTGATTGCAAAATATAATGACAAAATTTCTGATCACTGTTATATGGTTTTGTATCGCTTTATATAATGTGATTTCCCAGTATTATGGCATCATTATATCACTGATTGTTTAATAAAATTCTACAATTCAATTTTAATGTCATCGGCATATAACAATAAAACTAGGGAAACGGTATTCACCGACAGGGAGGTCACTCGAGTTCGTGATAGAAACATATAATTATGTCAATGAATTATTCATAACAAAAAAGAAACCACAACCTTCTAAACAGGATAATGAAGGCAACTGTAGGTAACACAAAACAAGCAATCCCTGCACCTGCAATACAAGTTTAATTATTTGGTGCAAACATTCCATTCTATAATAAAAATTGATGTGGATAACGTAAATAACACATTGATATTTTCAGAAATGCTTGGTAGTCTTGTAATACAGATTTAGGTTTTTGGGTTACTCTGCAATTTACAAAAGACTATAGCGATTTTGGCTATTATATTGAATCAATTCTACACAAAGAAACAGTTTTCATAATAATTTCCTCACTTTTTCATGTAATGGTGTTACTTTAAGGACATGTAGGAATGGAAGGTCTGGAATAAGCTTGCAAAGATTAATGTAAATTGCCAACGTATGAATTTTCAATCTTTCTTCGGCACCGTAATTGACATACAAAGGTTTTTTTTTATTTTGTTGTTCTTAGTTTTCTTTGCTAAGAATGCTTTATAAATTGCAGTTGAATCAAATCCCTTGCCTCCTTTTCTATACTGATATATTTATCTATAACATCTCAAAACGCAGGGAAAAATAATAGAATCAGATCGTATTTTACAGATGCTATTATCAGAAATTCCATACTCTACAGAACGATACGATGCTTTATCTGTCCTTACATAAAGTAACGCTTTTTCTGTCTTTACAATGGATCTACAAGAAGTACCGTATCAGAAATATCTAAGCTTATTATATGTAGACTAATATCAGTAATAATCCACATAAACAAAGGGCTAATAAATTGATAAAAAGATCCTCCACGCGGTACTGCATTTTTCTATTTCTACAACAAGATTATTCATTATACCTATATACATTTACCTTTAATGAGAGATGCTACATTTATCTATTAACAGGTTAACCCTCTTAAAACGCAAATAATATCTAGCCTCCTCTCTCTCTCAAGGTTTCTACGGCCTTCAGTTATATTAACTCAAACAATCTTATGGTATCATGACGGGTGCTATCGGTCATCAGGGGATTCTTACTTCTCCCTAGCACTTAGTCCCACCATTGTTTCTTCCAGAGCGCCGTGCATGCCAATATCTCTATTTTGTTTGGTGTGATGAATGTACCTAATTGACTACCGCTCTGGATCTCAGCACTTTATACATTTTTTTGGAAAATCTGTGCAAGTCTTATAAGAAATAAATTCATTATAAATATGTTTACCCATCAATTTCCGGAAAAAAGACGTGTTTTTTTTTTTCTTTGGATTTTGAAATAAAATGAAATCAATAATGACATATGTGCACAGCATTAGTATTATACATTTATTTACTGGACCCAACTTTTGTCCCGAAAGATAAATTATTCCAGAGACCGAAGACGGTGGTATATTGAATGTTTTAAGAAAATGATTATGACCTGATTCGACACAACACCTTCAAATATATGAACAATACAATCATGTCAGTATTATATAAAATAAAACAATAATAACAATAATATTAATAATAATAATAATAATAATAATAATAATAATAATAATAATAATAATAATAATAATGATAATAATAATAATAATAACAATAATAACCCGCTAAACTACGGAGATGTCGTTAGAAAAAATTAAAAGTTATTTCCCTTAGATTTGCAAAATCCAGCCTATTTTCCAGAATAATGTAGCAAATATATTTCTACAGTTTTTAATTTCTTTGCCAAGGATCAAATATAAGAGAAAGGAATTTTACAAATTGTTTTATGCATTCATTTAAACTATCAAGCTAATACTATTGAAATATTCTGAACTGCTGCTTAGATAACGCACATCTGGAGAGAAAGATGAGTTAACCTAGACAACCGAAGTCTGAAATCACGTATAAGTGTATGATACCATGGGTCATACTCACAAAGCATTATACTCTGCTGACCTATATGGGCGACAACAAAGTACACATTATAAATGTATTGTACAATATGCGGGACCAAAGTTCAGACATTTGAATGTCCTTTAACTAAAACACGTTAGCGTTGGTTATTATATCAAGATACAAAGTGCAAATGTTCCGTGTATAATAATGCTTCAAACAATCAACTCCCCATTAAGGCCATTATAGTTCATATACATAGTTCATATACTTATTCTTAAACCACTCTAAACAAAAGTATAATACATTAGTTAATTTCTGAAATTTATTTGCATCCTCATATACCTGAACTTTGCACACTATTTTATCCTTACCATCTTCACCATAAGCACAAATTAAGTATTTGCTTTCACATAAATCTACATTATAGACACCAAATTCTTACGTACTTGCACCCAAGACATATTATGTAAACTCATCATCCATACACGCTTTGAACCATAAAAATAATATAAATCATAATGATCCAACCCTATGTGTATTTACATTGAAGACACTATATTCATCGTAAGCATTCACACAACAGTTGTCTGCCTTAGATACCAAAGCCACGTTACACCAATCTATAACATTAACACATATGATCTTTACAAACAACACATACGTGCATTTTACAATCCACATTCATCCTTAGTATTTTTCGTACCTGTACCAAGCAATAAATCTTTCTCTGTAACACCTTGAACTTGTCCATCGGTTGTTTTGGTGTTAGAGGGTGTCTTTGTTATATTTCTAAAATATGGAATGAGATATTATTGTAAAATGTTTTCTGCTGTGGAAATAAGATTTTAATCCAACATTTATAAGACTAAACATTTCGAGTTACGAATGTGGAATTTATCTTATATACATGTACATGTACAATGAAAAATTATTTTGTTTACTTATTGAAATTTCTTCTGTCTTTAGCTTTCCTATAACACATAGGATCTGAAACGAAACAGAAAGTTTGTGTCAACTTCAAATTTTATATCAGTATTTAAATACGCTCTATTGAGTGTGAGTCTTAAAATTTTCAAGTATAAATTAAGTTATAAATGAAGGTATTTACATGCAATTCGCTGTCAATTTGAATTACATGTATTTATCACCCTGAAAAACGTTTTCATTTGTAATGAAAAAGAAAATATTTTTCTGGTAAATGGAGATGTTCATTTCAAGGATTTGAAATATTAATATTTGATAATGATTTATATCAAATTACACGAGGAAGCGTTCTAATAAACACCAATACACACAAGAAATGAAAATACAACATTCATTTATATATCTATTTCGATCCGGATTTCACTTTGACTGTGATCCCTGATAAATGAAATATATACAATGGTTATTTTATAAATATCTAAGGTTTAGTTTCGTAAAGTTTATGCCAGTAAATAACTCACAAAGAACTACCCCTTTGTCAAGCATTTCAGGCAATTTCTAATTTTTATCCTCCTCAAACTCTATCCACCCCTCCACATCGAAATTACAATACACAATATGCAAACATGCTTACAAAGTCATTTAAATCTTTGATTAAAGATAACATTTTAGTGCTTCCATACTGACCTGAAATATATACTTCAAATTGACATCGAAAAAGCTTGTGAATTATTTTAAAAGAAAGGAGTGTCTCCTTCATGCATTGCTTTGTTTTTAGATAGGTTCTTTAGTTATCACTTTAGGTAATTGGTTTAACTCTTAAAAATATTTAGATTTTCAAAGTTTGGAGCTCTGGAGTTTGGAGTTCTGAAGCATTACTGAAGAGATATAAATTGTTGGGATGTATGTATTTTTAAATCTATATCGTTTTTAAAGTCATGCTCTGTGCGCCCCTCTGTATAGAATTATATACAATTTTCTGGCCATATATACATAATAAGATAGTAAATACAGTTAGATCCGATACACGCCTGATATACATGTGTTTATGCTCATCGGTAGGGATGTAGACCGTGTTAAATGTCTATGTCAGGTAATAATCCATAACTACCCTATCAGACCGAGAGCAGACATAATACCTTTTATTCCGTGTTGGGGAGGAGTGTAAGAAATTGATATAAGTGTGTACAAAACTGGAGAATTGGAGATTTTGCCAAACATTTTGGGATTCAAAGCTCCTGACTTGGCTATCTTTCAATGATAGTAAGAAGAGGAAGAGCTAGTAATATCTTTATTATCGTTAATAAGAATAGGAATTTAGCAGGTACAGTCCTCAATGATTGAAATTTACCTTAGTCTGCCAAGGTAAATTCCGTTAAAGAGAATTCTCCTGTTTTGTATATATCCATTTCTCAACCCCAACCCTTTTAGTTTACTAGAGTCCTATAGTCTCATGACATCATTGCATTAAGTCATAACATGGCAGAACGGCACACTCAGTATCATCTCATTTTGCACTTGTGTGACAACAGTTTGATGAAAATACTTAGTGTGAATAGTCGAATATAATACACGCACACATATATAGTTCATTGGTCGAAAAAGGACTGTTCGGACATCCATCTACATTCACTGGGCACTTGAATAGTGTTGATGTGTATATGTCTTGGGTAAAACTGGCATCCTTGATCCATGGACATCCTGCTGCAAATATGAATATAGATGTATGAATAAAAAGTGAAAAAATCATATCATACTATAGCTTTTTCGATTATCTTTATATTTGATTTTCAGCTGAAAAAAAAATCATATTAATGTTCATCATACAGTTTTATCATGAATGTTTAACATTACTTTATTTACCAGTGGATAGCTAATCCATGCATATATTAATTTATTCATGCAACCTTTTACACAATTCTTAAAAAAATTGTAAGACAATGTCCTTAAACCGGAAAAAGTCAATGATATGATTTTGTCGAGTAATTGGTAGAACATTGATTGATATTGTTTTCCGTAAGGAGTCAAAGCAGTAATGAAGATTTTATTTGTCATATTGACCACGATACCGGACTTCTGTGTTTTACTCTCATTTCAAAAAGAGTACATCGAAAAGCCACCTGTAAGACTTCATACAAAATTGAATTGTCTTGTTTTATTTACATGTACATATATTTGTGGGTTTTTCCTTTTGTTTATTTATTTTGTTCTTGTTTGGTCTTGATCTCTGTCCTGGTCTTTTTTCACTTACCTCTCGTTAGAAACGTGGGCCTTATACAAAGTTCCTCAAGGAGTTCATTGTAGTTTGTGATACAGTGATATCTTTGGTTTGCCGAGCATTTCCACTCCTTTTCTCGTTCTAACCAGCGGGCATATGACTCTGGGCACTCGTCCACTGTTCTTGTCACCACACCAGAAACACTTTGTGATAAAAGAAGACCGACGAAAAAAATCATCTTGAAAATATAGTTGACCCAACTTTGACTCGGACTGACGGTTAAATCAAAATAATGTTCTGAAATATATTGCAGAGTCATCAAGTCGATCGAACTTCTTATAATTCGTGTTATTCCTCTTAGTATTTTGACTGTCGGGCCGTAAGCGTAGTAAGTTTATGTTCCGTCTTTTATGATTTCCTTTATTGTTCTATTTACGGATAAGTATGTATATGATCATTTTATTTTCCGTAATATCTGTTTCCGTTTTAAACCTTTTAGTTTGTTAATTCACTATATAATATTAATGTTACGTTTTCTATGAACAATGCCGATGGGATAGGAAATCGTAAATCAAGAAGTGTCGTATGTATAAATTGTATGATCTGCTAATTTGCAAATAATTGTAATTTTTAAAAAATGAAATTTAAACACCATATACAAATTACTCTTCTTTTAGTTATAGTGTAACACAGGTAAATTTTTAAATTGGTCCATTTGTTTTGTCTATGAAATAATACTATAATCATAATAAATGGGAAGCACGTGTAATAGTTTTGAAATAAATATAGAACATATATACCTTTCAATTTTGTGCACCATATGTGCATTTCGACAAGTTATGTCTCTTCAGTGATGCTTGTGGCCGAATAATCGATTGGAATTCTCAAAATACATAAAAATATGAAGAGCAGTGTCAAAGCCAAAATGACCGAAAAGTGAACCAAAGAATCTATCTAAGGACAGAGCTATGGCCTATGCATGAGGGAGATACTCCTTAGTTTTAGAGTGATTTACTAAATTTGGTGACTGAAATTTTGAAGTTAAATTTCATGTCAGTACAAAAGCACTGAAAACCAGACTAATGATGCCCACGGGAACTATCAGTCCACCAGAAGTGACACCGGCCTAGTGCTTATAATAAATATAACAAAGCAGGAAACAAGTAAAAACAAACATGCATGTAAAGAGGATTTCACAAACATAAACAATATCATGAAACTACAGTGAGGCTTAAGAGGGTCGATTAACGGACAACCCACTGCTGTATTTAAACGGTTTAGGAATTATATCTTTGCAAACGCCACTGAAATAGAACATACAAAAAGGACACATTTTAAAAGTCATTGTCTCCAAAAATGGGAATCGTGGAGGTTTTTTTTTTTTCTTTTTTATTTATCTTATTTTGTCTTGATAGTTTTTAATTGATTATTTGAAAAAGGCACCAAATGAGACTTGTCATACATTTAAACTTGCATGCTTGATATCACTTGTTATTCCTGATAAGACCCATCATGAAGATATATGGCATGTTTTGCTCAACGATTCACTTATAATGGGGACTAGGAATTGAAAAATTACTATTATGCATCTAAACGATTGTTTATATAAAAATACCAGTAAAACCGATTGATGATTCCCTAAATGCATCAAACCAATAGTAATTTGTAGGATTATATTGAAATTTCTTAGATAAAGGGCTTTCTGAATATTTAAGAAAGTCACCACGGCCACGGAAAGTGATGGGATTTACCCGACGTAAACGTTTCTTTCTGTTTCAGTGATTGTATTCTTTGTTTTCCTGCGTTTAAATCCCTTGACTTTCCGCGGCCGTGTTGCCATGCATACGATTTGCTAATGATTGGCCATTTTAGCTCTATTTTTGTGAAGCTCGGGTAGCTCAGTCGGTTAGACGGTGCATGGTAGCTAGGTGATTCGGTACAATAGGTCGTGGGTTCGAATCCCCGTCGGGGAACGAATATAAGTGAAATATAGGGTGCCTTGTTAACTGTAGTGTCTTTGTGCTATATATATATATATACGATATATATATATATATACGATTCTCAAAACGAGGCATTCCAATTATACGTTTTAAAACCCTCTTTCTTACTCAATGTGTCTTTGCGATTCAAAATATAATCTCTGATGTAATTTATAGCATTAGAATATTCAGAACGTATTATGAATCTTTACTGGATTATTAATTACATGTAAAGTGCAAATAGAGATATACATCTGTATATTCGTGTAGACTGAAGTTGAAGTTACTTGCTCTTGCTTGCTATCGCTGCGCGAAGAGACAGGTGACCACCGCCGTTTTGGAGAGGCTTTTTTCCATTCGGACATCCTCGACCTTTTCCTGCGTAAAAAAGCTCGGACGTCAGTCGTAGCCATTATTTAAAAATAGTTCCTGTAGTTATAGACGCTCGCATGTGTACCAGACAAATAGGTTAATAAAGACGGTAGAAGACTTTCGCATTTCAACGGACTTAAATTAAACATTAATCCCGAACTATTGCAGCTTTCATTACTTTCCTTGACATAGATTGTGTACTGGATTACATTTTACATCGCTGATATATTACTGAGTATAATGCCGGAAACCGATTGATGCATGGAATCGATGGAAGTCATTCCGCCGAGTGACGTCCTAGACTGGAGTTACCTGCTCTTGCTTGCTATCGCTGCGCGAACAGACAGGTGACCACTGCCATTCTGGAGAGGCTCGATTCACTCCAGCCTAGTGTTATTCACAGCACAGGCGGTATGGGCAGATAACAAGCAGTACACACTGGGTGTAGATATAATTCGTCTGCAGTAGCATACGCAGCACTAGTATACAGTATCTGATGTAATTTATGAGAGACGCGCGATGTATAACCTCGAGGATTGAATTAATTGTGTTAATAATTGTTGATTCAAGATTAAATGAATAAAACAAAACGAGATCCAGAGAGAGAAAAATAACCGAATAAGCGTCACTTGAACCTAGGTCAGCCTCGTTATGAATTAGTGGTCACCTGTCTAGATATTTTAAGATCTGGACAGGCATTACCAGTCTAAGTGACGTCCGAGTCTTTTTACGTAGGTACAAGTAAAGGGCGAGGTTGTTCCGAATGGCTTTCTTCCAGCTAGTGTTATTTATAGCACAGACGGTAAAGGAGATAACAGATAACGAGTAGTATACACTGCGTGTAAATATAATTCGTCCGCAGCATTAGTATGTACAGTATGTGATGTAATTTATGACGTTTAGTTTCGAGAATGTAATTAATTCTGTCAATATTTGTTGATTCTAGATTAAATGAATGAAACAAAACGAAATCTACTGATATAAAGATAACCGATAACGCGTCACATGAACCAAAGTCAGCCTCAGTCAACCCCCTTAATTATCTGTGACACGATGGTAACACTATAATATATTAAAGTCGATTCCCTCTTTAAATCATAAAGGTTTAGTTTACACTGGATATTCTTATGCTGGATAGTAAAGAAAAAGTCACTCCAGACGATATATGTCTACCAGATCAAAGCAGATTACCAATTTATGGCTGGATGTAGGTAGACGATACGGATAAAAGATCTCCACAACATCAGAATGAAGATTGAGCCAATGATTTCCTGATGATTCTCTGATTCTTCTGAAATATTTTTAGTACCGAGTTTTTACAAAAACAGAATATCTGTTTACAGTACTTTCCTAGATATTTAATTTTTTATCCGCTGGTTATGATTTAATTCAAATAATACAAAATCATTTTATCAGTTATTTCTTAATAAGTTCTTAAAACACATAACTATGGCATATCAAACAGCAGAGGTGATGATATACATTTGTGTATATGTAGATTACAATATAAGTCTAACTTTGTAGAGCATTCAGATTTTCAGACTGCGCCCCCCCCCCCATCCTTTTTTGTTTTGGCTGATGATAATTGTTTCATAGGTTGTTATCTAATTTACTAAATTCTTTTTATTAAATTATTCTTAACATGCAATTGCTTTCAATCTTATAAGTTGTATTATAACAGTATTTATAAATTTGTTCATTTCTTTCTGAACGTCAATACTACAAGTTATTTGCATTATGCAAAGATAAAAAATGTTTGATGCACTGAATCTGACTGATGTTGCGAACAAATTCGTCTCTAGCAGCGAACACCGATTATCCATGTTCAGGAGGTGAAAATAAGTTTATTGTTAACTGTCAGCAATGGCGGATGTTGAGTTTGAGGGAGAATTGCAACTCCCTTTGGTCGGAAAATTTTACCACAAAAAGTTATTTTCGGCCATTGGCAAGATTGCAACCCCCTCTCTTTCCAGACTGTATATTTGAAAATAATAGTCATGGCAGGCTGCAACCCCATTCCAAAAATTTCTAGATCTGCCTATGGTCAGTGTCTAGCTCTATGCGATTCAAGCAAGACTCTTTGGCGCAAAACGTGACTTAAAACAGTGGTATCATATTGCAAATTTGGTTTTGAGTTCACAGGTCTCCCCACTCTTGAATTACTTCCTACTGGCCTGACGTCTGTCTGGTATTATATCGGCCACGACGTCCGATCTGGTATTATATCAACGACTTTGTCTGTCCTATGGAAATCTTACACTGTTCTATCGGCTGATACCTATATTCCGTCGACGTGTAGCTTTAAATATTACTCCTGCTTTTTGCTGAGTTGTCATGAAGATGCAACGAAGGAAGCGATCTTCTCCGGCACAGTAATTATCTGTATACCCTTAAGAAATAATGAAGTGCTTTATGTAAACTGCTCATATTTTGTAGTTATACAACGCTTTATTGTAATACATGTGTATAACGTTTTGTTTTCATAAATGACCCTTTAATGTAATAGAGCTAAGAGATTACAGCGCGGCTAAACTCAGTCGGAAGCCTATTCCAGAGGTATCGGGTTGGAATCCTGATGATTGCTTGCTATGTTTTTCGGATGAGACACGATCACTCAAGGCACGTTAATAATCCATCAGGGCCTTGGGGACATAAATCTTGATTTCTATGCAATGTATATTCTCACACATGCTGCAACCATAGAAGTTCCTTGCTCCTTTGCATTTATCTCTACGAAAGATCGCAATGCTTGTAAGTAGTTTTTTAATGTTTGTGAGTAGTTTAGTAATGCTGTAAGTAGTTTAGTTATGTTTGTAAATAGTTTATTAATGTTTGTATGTAGTTTATTTATGCTTGTAAATAGTTTATTAATGGTTGTAAGTAGGTTATAAATGTTTGTACAATGTAAGTAGTTTATTAATATTTTAAGTAGTTTATTAGTGTTTGTAAGTAGTTTATTAATGTTTTTAATGTTTGTAAATAGTGTGTTAATGTTTGTAAGTAGTTTAGTAATGCTGTAAGTAGTTTAGTAATGTTTGTAAATAGTTTGTTAATGTTTGTAAATAGTTTAGTAATGTTTGTAAGACATAACTTGTCGAAATGTGCATATGGTGCACAAAATTAAAAGGTACATATGTTCTATATTTATCATAACCACTAGGCCGGTGTCACTGCTGGTGGACTGATAGTCCCCAAGGGCATCATAAGTCTAGTTATCAGTGCTTTTGTACTGACATTAAATATTAATACTTTAAATTTTCAGTCATCAAATTAAGTAGATCACTCCAAAACTAAGGAGTATCTCCCTGATGCATAGTTCTGTCCTTAGATAGATTCTTTGGTTCACTTTTCGGTCATTTTGGCTTGAACACTGCTCTTCATATTTTTATATATTTTGAGAATTCCAATCATTCGGCCACGAGCATCACTGAAGAGACATAACTTGTCGAAATGTGCATATAGTGCACTAAATTAAAAGGTATATATGTTCTATATTTATTATAACCACTAGGCCGGTGTCGCTGCTGGTGGACTGATAGTCCCCAAGGGCATCATAAGTCTAGTTATCAGTGCTTTTGTACTGACATTAAATATTAATACTTTAAATTTTCAGTCATCAAATTAAGTAGATCACTCCAAAACTAAGGAGTATCTCCCTGATGCATAGTTCTGTCCTTAGATAGATTCTTTGGTTCACTTTTCGGTCATTTTGGCTTGAACACTGCTCTTCATATTTTTATATATTTTGAGAATTCCAATCATTCGGCCACGAGCATCACTGAAGAGACATAACTTGTCGAAATGTGCATATAGTGCACTAAATTAAAAGGTATATATGTTCTATATTTATTATAACCACTAGGCCGGTGTCGCTGCTGGTGGACTGATAGTCCCCAAGGGCATCATAAGTCTAGTTATCAGTGCTTTTGTACTGACATTAAATATTAATACTTTAAATTTTCAGTCATCAAATTAAGTAGATCACTCCAAAACTAAGGAGTATCTCCCTGATGCATAGTTCTGTCCTTAGATAGATTTTTTGGTTGACTTTTCGGTCATTTTGGCTTGAACACTGCTCTTCATATTTTTATATATTTTGAGAATTCCAATCATTCGGCCATGAGCATCACTGAAGAGACATAACTTGTCGAAATGCGCATATGGTGCACAAACCGACCCGATTTGCATTTACATTGAAAACACCATATAAATCTTAAGTATTCACATACATAAACATTTGTCTACCTTAGAAATCAAAGTTACGTTACTTCAACCTACAACATAAATACAAAATTCATCTTTACAAACAATGCATACGTGCATTTCACAATTAGTATTTATCCTTAGTATTTTATTTACCTTTACTAATCACTACTTCTTTATCCCTAACATAATGAATTTGTCCATTGGTTGTTTTTGTGTCTGAGTGTATCCTTGCAATATTTCTAAAATATCGAGCAATGTTACTAAACATGTGCGCTGCATTGTAAACAACCATTTATGGTTATATATCTCGAAATAGGTACGAATGTGAAAGAATTGTTCAATTTTATTTTTCATAAACGCTAATAAATTATCTTCATTACTTAATAATGTTTCTCCTGTAATTAGAATTCCTATAACACATAAGATCTGAAACAAAATAGAATAATTATATCAACTTCAAATAATAAAACAATTATATCATAACCAGTATCAAATTTCAATATAATTTCGTTGATTGTTAAATCAGACCATTTAAAAAAACGCACTGTTAAGTGTATGTCACATTTGACATTGGCTAAACATTTTTATTATGATGCCTGCAATGCCCACTTTTTCAAATATAAATTTTGAAGATACATCGAAGTAAAATGTTGTTTAGAAAAGCAAAATATAAAAATGAGGGTATTATGAATTAAATTCGTTTTCAGTTTTAGTTATTTCTCTGATATTTGTTTTTATTTCCCATAACATGAAAAATTGTATTGAAAACTAAAGCACTAAAGAAAATAAAAAGCTTGATGTAAGTATATAGGTTTGAATAGTCACATATAATACACATAAACATATATAATATTCATCGGTCGAAAATGGATTGGCTTGACAGCCATGTACATGCACTGGACTGATGTGTATATGTCTTTGGTAAAACTGGTATATTTGATCCATGGGCATCCTGCTGTAAATATGAACATAAATGTATTAATAATTAAGTGAATAAAGAGTTTCTTCGCTTGTCTTTGTTATTTGATTTTCAACTGACAAAATCAAAATAATATTTCTAAATTCATAACTTTTTAACATGATATTGTGCAAATGTTTAACAATACTTTGACTGCAATGAGATACATGAGATTATATAGAATTCTCAGAATACAGTAAGACCCATAGGTAAACGGAAATTATATGATTTTGTAGATTGAGTAGTAAAACCTTCACTGATTCTTATTTTACTTCACACCAACATTATTGCACTTACGTGATGACAGCAGTTACTTAATTCAGTGCACACAAAATTAGACCTTTGCATCACCATCCGAGTGATATTTCATATGTCACATTCATCATGACACTAGACCTTGGATTTTACACTCATTAAAAGGAAGACAGTCACCGAGAAGCTATCAGCAGGACTCAAACACATGACCTCTCAGAGCCGAGCACATATCCAATGAATCTACGGCATCTCTTATGGAATTATCTTCCTATAATAATTTCTTTATAATTCAAAAGTTTCATAAGCATTTTTTTATTCGTTGTATATTTATAATTGTATATTTTATTCATATCTAATTTTTGTCAGGTTTCTATCCTGTTCTTTTTTCAATTACCTTTCGTAAGAAGGGCGGGCATGAAACAAAGTTCCACCAGGAGTCCATGATCGTCAATAATGCAATGATATATTGCCTTTCCTGAGCATTTCCAATCCATTTCTCGTTCTATCCAGTGGGAATAAGACTCTGGCCACTCGTCATCAGTTCTTGTCATCGTACCAGAAACACCTGATGATAAGAGAAAACCAACGAAATAAATCATTTTGAAAATAAAGTTGACCCATCTTTCATCAACTCCAACTCAGTGTTTTGAATGCCGGTATTGAATTTATTCGTGGTCCAAGAGGTAATGTCACGTAAGAGGTAATCTTCCATCGCTTACCATATTTATTTAATTGTTCTGTTTACGTATAATAAGTATGTGTATAATTATGTTCCTTTCTTTGATATGCATTTCCGTTTCAAATTTTCAGTTAATCTAATTAGCTATTAAGAATTTAGAATACTGTACTTAATTTAAATTTACGTGCAATACTGACGGAATACGAAATGGCCAAATAAGAAATATTTTTATGTATTATACGACCTGCAAATTTGCAGATAAAATATAGATAGTTTTCGATAGGTCAGAATTGGTTGGAGCTACCATCCGTTCTCGGCAATCTTGTGTGTCAAAACATATTTTTTCCTTCATCTCCTTCATTTGAAACTGGTGTCATAGAGTAAACCATCCCTCATAGAAAACCTTTCCCCTGGATGCTTTTCTATGATAGAAAATTATCACCACCCGGGGATGTTTACTATAGAGAAAACCATTCCCCATGTAATCCTCTCTTACCGTTACTGATCCGACTTTTACGTATAAATCGTAACCGGAAATAAAAAGAGTTTGGCTTAATTATAATTATAAACGGTTTAAGAAATACCTTTAAAGAGGAAGTATTTTCCATTATAAGTCTGAATTATATTTATATTTATCGTGACCAGGTGTTTTACGGCGATCATTGTGCACTTCTTGGATCTGCGTTTTCTATGACGCAGTATCTTTGTTAAAATTACTGATTTTAGCCATCGATGAATTTGATTTTAGCCATTTAAGCGATCGCAGAATATTCGATATCAGCAATGGCTAAATCATTTAAGTTTTGTGTTTTATCCGCCTTTGTTTGATACCGATGATCTCGCAGATATTGAAATATCTGGGAATACATCTTCATGGAGCCGAGAGTCACTTCAAACTTACCGCACATATATATCAAAATGTTTGTCAGACCCTCCTCTATCAGCATTTTAAAAGTATACTATAGGTTTTTGACCTCAATTCCGGGAAAATCATGCTGGAAGGGGTCAACCCACAAAATTATGCCAAAATTCCAATTTAAATATCAACCCCTTTTTAGGTCATAGAATCTTCACATTAGCGAAATGAGATTAAAATTTATGATTTAACAGAAGAATCATATTTATAGATCCCTACATCAGATCACCCAAACACGACTCTCGTTAATTACTATGCCCTGGCTGACAATATACCGGATACGTAGCGTGGTCGCTAGAAATTAAAGGAAAACGGTTTTAAAATGCGTATTGTTTCCGGATAAGGTTCTATAGAGAAAACTATCCGGGGGATTATTTTTTTATGACAGGGAGAGCTTTTGCTCTATAGAAAGTTATCCCCTGTGGGATGTACCGTGGAGGATGATTTTCTATACAGTATTCATTCCGGGGGATGATTTTCAATATAGAAAAGCATCCGGTGAGAATATTTTCTTTTGGGGATGGTGTACTCTATGAAACCGGCAATTTCACATTTAAGATGCTGTGACAATAATTCAAAATAAATGACGTAGATGAATTTGAAAGAAATCAACAAGGTTACTTTTTGATACCGTTATGAAAAATCATAAACTTTGGTTGAATAATGCATGAACAACATAATAATATGACACATAATGTGGTTACCAACGGAAGGTAACTCCTATCAATTCTGTAAGTTGAAGAACTCCATATTTTCATTTGGTCAACACATCAGACGTCACTATTAGTCTCCATGATAGACTATAAGAAGAAACTGGTTCAGTTTGGAAACAAATCTATCCTAAAACTGAATAAGTAGAATATGACATTGAGGTATTTTCCATGATGTCTTTGAAAGAAAAAAGAGGAGTTACTGGCTCATTTATGTGGCAGAAGTCACCATAGAGCTATACAATACATGAATATAAATAATGTACTACCGACTTGACAAAAGCCAAACAAATGGTGTGATTAACCGGTTTACGGGCCAACCTTCCCACTCACCGTAACAGCAGAACAATCAAAGGACGTACATTTAAAAATTTATAAATAATCCTCCATGTAAAGAACAAGGGTCAACAGGTATCGCATATTGAGATGTCATAAAAATATAAACACGTAAGGTATTGTGAAACACATAATGATATAAAAATATATGCGACATCAACATGATAAACCGTGCTCTGCCAGTCTGAAAGCGAGCTAAGACCCTAGATCTGAAGGAGTCCCGACTAACAGTCAGAGGTGACGAAGCTCTGGACCATGTCTCCTCTGAATAGGTTTGGACTAGGCCCGTCATATAGTCCCCACCGCCCTGTTAGTCAGCATGCAACGTTCAAGTAAAAGTCTGCATAAGGCTGTAGAGGGGCCAAATACAAGACCTATAGTCTTTTTGATGATCTCAATGTCATATTGTCTATTTAGAAGACATTTGACTATTTTATTACATGATAAAGAAAGAAAAAAGAGGAGTTACGGGCTCAGTTATGTGGCAGAAGTCACCATGGAGCTATACAATACATGAATATAAATAATATACTAGAACATATAACACATTACAAAAATATTTGATTGTAGTGCAATTACGATACCGACTTAGGACGGTCATTTAATTTGACAAAAGCCAAACAAATGGTGTGGTTAACCGGTTTATGGGCCCACTTTCCCACTCACCGTAACAGCAGAACAATCTAAGGACGTACATTTAAAAATTTATAAATAATCCTCCATGTAAAGAACAAGGGTCAACAGGTATCGCATATTGAGAGGTCATAATAATGTTAACACGTAAGGTATTGTAAAACACATAATGGTATAAAAATATATGCGACATCAACATGATAAACCGTGCTCTGCCAGTCTGAATGCGAGCTAACACCCTAAAATCTGACGGAGTCCCGACTAACAGTCAGAGGGAACGAGGTTCAGGACCATGTCTCCTCTGAAAGAGGTTTGGACAAGGCCCGTCATATAGTCCCCACCGCCCTGTTAGTCAGCGTGCAACGTTCAAGTAAAAGTCTGCATAAGGCTGTAGAGGGGCCAAATACAAGACCTATAGTCTTTTTGATGATCTCAACATCATATTGTCTATTTAGAAGACGTTTGACTATTTTATTACATGATAAAAGAACGTTATCGGAGCCTTTTACTTTCCTTAGTTTATATATGAGATCACCGTAAAAATTAGGATGGGAAATTCTATTGGATACATAGTGTTGAAAAAAAAATTTCCAAATTTAGATAGAAGTTCTGAATAAGATCTGAAGAATTTGCCGAATGTTTTTCTTACCTTGTGATATCTGTAACCCTGAGTTAAAGTTTAGTACTAATTTGTAAATTTCGTTTATGAAAGTCCAAAACATCGGTGAAGTAACTTTATGCATCTTTCGTGTAATTGTTTGAGAATCCATTCTGTCACTTCAGTTTTCATCATAAAAAGTTTTGATAAAAATTGGTATGATTATTTAATATACCCTTTGTCATCAGCATATCTATTGTGTTTTAAAAATATTTTGAGCCACATGTATTTCTCAATTATGTCATTGAAGTTACTTTTTTCATTCTTGGTCTTACTGTTTGAGAATCCATCGTGCCTGTTCTTCATGATTATCAGCTTTTCAACGAAACTTTGATACAATTGACACAATTAATTAAGTGACACAATTCACACAATTTCAGATTTGTTTTGCCATTTCCAAATCTTTTGAGTTTTAAATTTCTTTTTGATATTTGTTAATCATGTCTTTGAAGTTACTTTTCGCATCCTTCTTGCTCTATGTTTGGTTTTAATTAATTAAATGGACCATGGAATTGTCATTTCATGGTATAAAATGAAACACACAGTATTAAAAATGTAGAACTCATCTTGATTTTCAATATTCATTAAAGGTGTGACATTTTTTTCTATTTTTCTTTTCAATTCAGGAACTTGCTTGTTATTTTCTACATATTTATTATTCTAAATTATTACAAAGAAAAAAGAGGAGTTACTGGCTCAGTTATTTGGCAGAAGTCACCATGGAGCTATACAATACATAAATATATAAATATACTAGAACATATAACACATTACAAAAATATTTGGTTGTAGTGCAATTACGATACCGACTTAGGACGGTCATTTAATTTGACAAAAGCCAAACAAATGGTGTGGTTAAAAAAAGTAACTTTCGCAAAATAACAGATTTTTTAAATTAAATATTGAGAAATTAATAGCAGAGATAGTAGCCGACAGCTATATTCATTTCGTATTTAACTTAAATTTTATCTTTCCAATAAAATAAATAAATGAGAGGAAAAAACCCCCAAAAAACAAAAACCAAGAAAAGGACAAGGCCCGTCATATAGTCCCCACTGCCCTGTTAGTCAGCGTGCAACGTTCAAGTAAAAGTCTGCATAAGGCTGTAGAGGGCCAAATACAAGACCTATAGTCTGTTTGATGATCTCAATGTCATATTGTCTATTTAAAAGACGTTTGACTATTTTATTACATGATAAAATAACGTTATCGGAGCTTTTTACTTTCCTTAGTGTATATACGAGATCACCGTAAAAATTAGGATGGGAAATTCTATTGGATACATAGTGTTGAAAAGAAATATTTCCAAATTTAGATAGAAGTTCTGAATAAGATCTGAAGAATTTGCTGAATGTTTTTCTTACTTTGTGATATCTGAAACCCTGAGTTAAAAGTTTAGTAGAAATTTGTAAAATTCGTTTATGAAAGTCCAAAACATCGGTGCAGACTCTGACAAATCGAACTAATTGAGATATATAGATACTATATGATGGGAGTACAGGGACATCGCCCTCCAAGTAAGGAAAATTTACAATAGGAAATCCAAAATCCTCACGTTTATCATAAATATTAGTATATATATGGTGGTTGATAATTTTGATGTTCAAATCTAAGAAAGGTGTAGATTTATCTCAAGTATTAGCTTTATTCAATTTGAGCACTGGTGGATATATTTCTGATATAAATTGTTCGAATTCAGGGTTGTCGATAACCAAAATGTCATCCAGATATCTCCAAGTATTATTAAATTAGTCAATGAGGTCGAAACGTTTTGATTTTTGAATAGAAACCATAAAACATAAAACAATAAAGAAATAAATCTGCTACCAGAGGCGAAAAAAAAAAACCCAAAACAACGTAACACATCTTGTTGTTTTTATTTTTGGAAACATACATATTTTGATATTGACACATATGATAAACATGGTTGAAAAGTAACCGAAAGAAAAATAACGTTCATGCGCAAAGACATGATCATTGTTAACGGTTATTATGTAAATAACATAAATCTAGATCTGAAACATGCTTTAAAATCACCCATGCGTGTAAAAGTTTCACGTTTTCGTCCCTTCGATCGGTTTTTTTCTGCTGAAGCGACTCTGAGATGAGTTCGAACTGTATGACTGTTTCGGTGTGCAGAGTAAAGCCTATAAAAGTTGATATGCTTAGTCGTTCTAGTAGCAGTGACTGGAGGATAGTTTCTATGGTATATGCTATTCTAGATGAGCCGTAGGGTCAGATTTGCCATTGATAATACCACTCAATGTGTAATTCTAGTTAGGGATATCTTGGTATAGAATAGGTAGATACATTCAACTTTACTCAATATTTCGAGAATCTTGAATCATCCCTGATTGCTATCAGTACAAAATCCTATTAGAAACCTTATACTTAATTGCAATGCAGCCACATCTAATCCTAATACTCTTGACTCTATTCCGCTTTTATGTTCATGCAGTAACTATAAATACATTTATCAGCCTACAGGGAATATTTTACAGGTGATCTTAACTGTATTTCGGTCAAATGTCTACATTCGCCTTTTAATAAAGGGCCAAAGCTTACTTTCCAGGATAGAAATTTTGAGGCGAATAATGTTTCAACATTTTGAGGCTAATAACGCGTATCCAGACTCCACAAGTAATGCACATTTGTCGAAGTTCTGATCAAAGCAGTAAAACCCTTTTCGAAACTTGCTGTGAATGGACCAAACAATATACCACATTTCAGCTACTGTATGACAAGTTAGTCAGGTATCATGAATAGATAAATTCAGTGGTTATTCGTGATCTGTCTTTTTTTTTTTTTTTTTTTTTTTTTTTGTTTGTTTGTTTGTTTTTTTTTTTTTTTTTTTTTTTTTTTTTTTTTTTTTTTTTTTTTTTTTTTTGCTTTATTAAGATTATTTTTCTGTTCATGTACGAAAAAGTATAACAGTATAAAATTGGTCATGATATTATAGTTTGTAAAGGAACATCTGTTGTCCATATGATACGGTTTAAAAAGTATTTTTGAATTGCATATTAGAAGAATTTAGTGACAATTTTATGTTTAGGCCTATATTTTGATTGCAAGTTACATATAGTTTGATCAAATAGAACGAAATTTAAGTTACACAACAGTCAGAGAATGTTTCATCGAAAGACTAAAAGAAGTTGTTGAAGGTTTCCAAATAGGTTTCCCATCCCTGAAAGCAGGAGGGTTACAATGTAAGACGTTGAAAGCGTCATTGTCACTGGTAGTCAGACTCTTTCCAAGACATTTGTGTAGTAGAGTCACCACATGGATTATCAAGGTCATTGGAGATATGGCTAAAATTTAAATTTCAATTATAATTCTATTTTGTTTTATTCCCCCCATATTTTTTAATTATTCTTGCAAGCACAAAGGCCAAATGCATGTGTGTGTTGTTCAAACTAGGTCATATGATATATACATATATATTTATATGAATTAAAAGCGCATATATATTAAATGTGTCTTATTTTGTGTTTTAATGCAGGAATAAATTACAATGTCTGATGCATTATATCTAATAAATGTATCAGCCATTGTAATTTATTCCTGCATGAAAACACAAAATAAGACACTTATTCTATATATAAATTGAAGAACTTATGAATAAAATACCACTTTTTCCCACGCATTTTGGTTCTCCTTCTATTCATTTTCTGTATTTCAAAATAATTAGCCCCAAAATTTCCAGATCATATCTAGGAACTTTGGGCTTGACATCTGATTTATTAATGTTCTGAAATGACAAGATCAATTCTCTTGCATGACTAAAATGCGTAATGAACTTATTATCTTGTCAGAATGTTCCAGTACAATTCATATCACTTTATGGGGTTTTTTTTGCAAAAAAAGGACTCGTTTTAAAACACTTTGAGCTGTCACTATTCTTTACCAATGTATTTGTTTATACGTTTAAATATTCCCTACTAAATGTGTGAAAAAGAATAATAGGAGAATAACTCTTTTATTATTCTAGTTTTGGGAAATTGTGAAACGTGAAACTTTTGTAGGAAAATTGGTGTGAAAGAAAGGGGTTTACAACCCACCCACCCACCACCACCACCACCCACTCATATTGGAAGACTTGCTCTAAGGAAGATCTTTCCCAGGAAAACTGACTCCAGAGTAGGTTTCTCCAATAGGGGATTCCTCAATACAACTAGTTTTACATACCATTTAAATGAACTGATATATGATAAAGTTTAATTAATCATATGGAGAAATTCAGCCCATTTTATTCGTGAGCAGCGTACCACGTGATGTGCAAAATTGCATAGTTATTTGAAAAAATGACTCAATATTATGTCACGCCTATTTTGAAACTGAACATTTACCTTAATGTGCCCACATGAAGTCGTGTAAATGGTGTGAAGGCCAAGGCCATGCCCTAATATGATTTCCGTAAAAGATTTTTTAAAAAGTTTTAACAGTTTTTGCATTAATTTCCCCTCGGCGCCTCATTATAAAATTACTTGTTGCAAATGCAAAGTTTCCTAATTTCATCTCGAAAAAGGAACATTTACGCAAAATTCTAGAGTAATTGATGGGATATTCCTGATGTTCGAGTCCATATTGTCCGTTATATAATCTGGATTTGTTCTTTTCGGCGACATATCCGATCTAATTTTCAGTTGAAAACAAGAAAAATGCTAAATTTTGAGAACATTTCTCTCGTTTCAAAAGGATTTGATAAGACGCATTGCTTAAAAAGTTTGACTGAAAAAGGAACACTGACTACAGAGGGAATCAGACTCATTTAAGTTAGAATTGCAAGAGAAACAAATAGGAATTTGATTGTGAATCTGGATTTGTGTGATTTCGCAGTGGTAAGTTTTTCATCTGGATTTATATTTTACCTCTCTGTATAAGATATACATGCTACGATTGCTGGTCCATATCCTATATGGCGGTTTTGCAAATTAGCAAAATGGACTGAATTTCTCAGTATGTTGATTGATTGTTGTTTTACCTCACTGGATGATTATTTCACGAATAAGTTGACGACATCTGCCTGATGCATTGGACATTGCAAAGAACTTCAAACATTTGTAACAGACCCATAAGAAGAACTGAGGCGTCTTTCGCATGTAATCATACGAACCATGTGACATGTTATATATTTATCTAAAAAAAAGCTTTCTGCTTTTCACGCAATCCCAGGGAAAGGGAATGTTTCGTTGGACATAGTAATTCTGTATCGCTATTATGCAAAAATCATATAGCTATGGTGTTAATACAACATAGAATAACATATCTCTCACCTGTCTTTTATTTACAAAACAACAAAGCCACCGGGCTACTGGGTGCTTGCCAAGGCGCTGTTTTGTTGCAAAAATCTCTATCAGAGGGTGCTCTCGAGAAATATAAACAAGAAAGCAGCATGTCCATGAGAGCGCCCTTTGGACAGAGGATCATGTTTTCCCCGTCCTGATAAATGGGCAACCATTTGATTCAGAGAAAAAAGGGGGGGGGGGTAGAAGATTTGTCGAGTCCGATTATTTATTTTCAGATCTTTGAATGATGGAACATTTATTGCATTGATATAATGGGACAGATTACTTATATTCTTGACTATTTAATAAATTCTTTTTAGAATTGCATTTTAAATATATACCATTAACAAAACACATGCTAATATAATAAAGTCAACAAATAAAATGCAAACACTACTTTAATTGCATAGGCTTTTATATTACTATTGTTATAATCTGTGGTATCCAGGGGGGGGGGGGGAGAATTTCCAGTTATCACTCTAGAAAGATCGATATGTGAAGAAGTGTTGCTCTTTTGGTTTCCTGTCCGAATGATAATATTCTAATTGTTTTTACATTGGATAACTGATCGGTACTTCGTTGTCTGTTTTATCCACTGTCCATATATCTCTGCTGGTGGACAAATTGTGACTGAGGATACTTTTAGGGCAGTAATTCATCATCAATGTCTGAAAAAAGAAGTCACACAGTGGTTGGCACGTCGACCACTGTATAAAGGTTATACCCACAGGCACGGATATGGTAGTCCAGGCAGGTGCCTCAAGAGATGTCCTTCGGGACATTAATTTACTACATATCGTCAGTGATGACAACAAGATGTGGTATAAGTACGCAGACAGGTGCATATCCATTAAGACATGCAAGGTCGAAGTTGTCGATATTTTGAAGGACCACAATTTTGTCCCCGCTGACTGTGGTATATCAAAGTGTAGGGACAAGAGTTGAAAAACATGCAATATCCTCATTACCGACAATTCCTTTACCAGTAATCTTACTAAGCGTAGCTTTTCCACGCACAGTTTCGAACATATTTCTTGTAAGTCATCTAATTTAATATACGGAATTGAGCGTTCCCTTTGTGGAATGATATACATCGGGGAAACCAAGGGACAATTACATAACAGGATGTCAAGACATCGATTTCATATTAATCATAGCGGAAATCAACTTCTTTACAAACACTTTAATCTGCCAGATCACTCCGTTTTGCCCCATATGGTTGCAACGACCACATCGACGGTTTAGGAACTCTGACAAGTCCTGGATGTCAGTCGGTAAATGTACTCTAGCTGTTTGACCAAACAGCAAGAAGACGTCGAAGTCATGGCATACCAAAAATATAACAAACCTGATATCCGTAAACCGTAATTTAGCCTCCTCTCGTACTTCGACATTGGATAACTGATCGGCACTTCGTTGATTGTTTGAACTATGTCATTTTAAAAACACATTTCATACATGTTTTTGTTATATTGATTCTTAAACTTTTTCTTCTTTTCATCTAGACTGAATTTGAGAAAACTTGGTAGGTATTAAGCGAGGATGGTCAGGTACAAATTTAGATGTTTAAAGGTTTAGTTTTAAAGAAAGTAAAGACTTATGGCCATCTACAAGCATTGTTCAATATTACTGTACAATGTTTTCTCAGATGAACTATATAAGCCCACTTGGGGTTCTTGTTACTTTTGTTTTCATGTATGTATGTTATGTGAAGATCCACGTTTTTGTTGGTTTTACTATTCTGATTTTAAAGTTGTGTTTGGTTTTTGTTTTACACTTGAATAAATGTGTTAAAATCACTGACAAATGTCTTGTTACACTTATTTGAATGAAACTTAATAGGAATGAAACACTGTCAAGAAATATGGCAATCATAAATTTTGAAACGCACATGATCTAATTTGAACATCAACTTTGCATACTTTGGCCACTCCTTTTAATGTCAAGATATTGATATGCCTGGCGTATAAATGAGGGGCGGACAACCCGAGAGGGAGTCGGGAAAATTAGCGACAAGGGGGCGTGAACAACATTATTCCAGACATGAACCGGAAGAGAAAATCTCTTAGAAAGCAGATGGTAGAGCCTTCACTCCCTGTTCGCCTCTCAAAATGGATATGCAAATATATTTTGAAAAAGCAACAATTCTATTAACTTTTGTTGAACATATTGAATAGCACGATCAGCACAATATGGTGCACAAAATTAAAAGGTATATATGTTTTATATTTACAATGCTATAAATTCCGCTGAAATGCGAGTCATACAATTTGACGACAACACAATATACTAGATAGATAGATAGATAGATAGATAGATAGATAGATAGATAGATAGATAGATAGATAGATAGATAGATAGATAGATAGATAGATAGATAGATAGATAGATAGATAGATAGATAGATAGATAGATAGATAGATAGATAGATAGATAGATAGATAGATAGATAGATAGATAGCTAGCTAGATAGATAGATAGATAGATAGATAGATAGATAGATAGATAGATAGATAGATAGATAGATAGATAGATAGATAGATAGATAGATAGATAGATAGATAGATAGATAGATAGATAGATAGATAGATAGATAGATAGATAGATAGATAGATAGATAGATAGATAGATAGATAGATAGATAGATAGATAGATAGATAGATAGATAGATAGATAGATAGATAGATAGATAGATAGATAGATAGATAGATAGATAGATAGATAGATAGATAGATAGATAGATAGATAGATAGATAGATAGATAGATAGATAGATAGATAGATAGATAGATAGATAGATAGATAGATAGA
This sequence comes from Pteria penguin, assembly GCA_035048485.1. NCBI lineage: Eukaryota > Metazoa > Mollusca > Bivalvia > Pterioida > Pteriidae > Pteria > Pteria penguin. Next base: position 27,002,618 of record CM068583.1, read on the forward strand.
TAGATAGATAGATAGATAGATAGATAGATAGATAGATAGATAGATAGATAGATAGATAGATAGATAGATAGATAGATAGATAGATAGATAGATAGATAGATAGATAGATAGATAGATAGATAGATAGATAGATAGATAGATAGATAGATAGATAGATAGATAGAGAGAGAGATAGATAGATAAGCTTTATTTAAAGTAGGCATGTCAATATACAACAGGAAAACATAAGCTCATATGAGCTTTTTAGACCGACATAAACATATGTACATGTAACAATGAGCTATAGCAATATTTACATATTAACAAATTTGATTAAGAGTCCATATCATCCTTTATCATGTATATAATTTCGTTCAGGAGAGCACAGTTGATTCATTTCCACATGTAAGTTAAAAGAATGTGAATTTTTTTATTTTGCTATTTGTAATAAAGTAATACTGTTATAAATATGTATATCACAGATACTAAATATAGATACATCGCAGAGCAATACAAATTATAATTATGGCATCAAGACGAAAGACAGTAGTAGCTATGAAGACTAATTTTGGCACAAGCAATAAGATAAGCACTAGGAACAAGCATAGTAAAAGAAATATAAGCACATGGCAAACTAAAAAGAAGCTAACAAACACAGGTCAAAAGACAATTATGGCATCAAGACGAAAGACAAATAGTAGCTTTGAAGACTTAATTTGGCACAAGCATTAAGATAAGCACTAGGAACAAGCATAGTAAAAGAAATATAAGCACATGGCAAACTAAAAAGAAGCTAACAAACACAGGTCAAAAGACAATTATGGCATCAAGACGAAAGACAAATAGTAGCTTTGAAGACTTAATTTGGCACAAGCATTAAGATAAGCACTAGGAACAAGCATAATAAAAGCAATATAAGCACATGGCAAACTAAAAGAAGCTAACCAACACATATCAAAAGAATAATCAAATTAAAACATAAAACAAGAAGAAATCTCAACCTAGACATGGAAACAAAACACAAAGCACATTTAAGACAAAATGAACATGCTTCTCAGGTATGCAGAAGCTTATTTTCTGCACATATTGCACTTACATCTGTCCCCATTCCAATGCCTAATGAGTGCCTTAAAATGATTAAAATTGGAACACTCTCTAAAACTGTATGGAAAGCTGTTCCAGAGGACTGCTGCTGCATACCTGAAAGAGTTCTTACCATAAGTCGTTGTTTTGATAGATGGCAAGAATTTGACAAGCCAAATAAACATCAATGTGTTCTCTATAGAAAATTCAGATTTATATTTGCATGATCTGGTATTTATGCATGCTAGCAACCAGGATACTATTTTCATTTCAGTCAAAGCCAGACTTTTTATTTCCACTATTTTTAGAGTCAGAATATTTATTTCCAAAAAGTGCTAGCGTCCCCCTATCCCCAGCCCTTTCAGAAGCAAATGACCATCACCTAAAAATAATCAGCTGACTTGGATAATGTCCTTTCCCCTATCTGTTCCAAAAACATAATTTCGTCCAAACACAAGGATATGCAAGGTAAATTTGTTGTGGTTGTTGTTCTTGTTGTTGGGTCAATATTTTTCAAGTAAATGTTTAGCATGTCACGAACCAAGGTTTGCAAGGCTTCATCAGCACGCCAGGACATGAATCAGTCATCACTATCGGTGGCTTTTATACAATGTTTATGCATTTAATTGCACTTACATGTAACATCATCATTTACCCAGATACAAAATCAGAATCTTACCTTTACCTACCATTAAGAGAATAGTGTTTAATTGAAGACTAATTCAATGTAATATTGTAAAATTGTTAATATACTACAAGTCTTTCCCCATGAATTATTTTTTTCTTTTCGTTTCTGCTGTATTGTTCAAATTCATTAGCCCTGACAAATAATTTGACAACTTTTGGAATTCATGGTTCATGATGATATAAAAATAATATCCTTATATATATATATATATTCATAACCATTGTAATTGCCTGAGATAAAGCTTTCAAGACCTATGTATTTTATTTCTGTATAAACTACATTCATCGGTGACGTCATAACTCCCCATATTTGACCCGCTTTTCAGCACAGAAAGCTTTTGATTGTTAAGCTTAGGACGTCATAATGAAATGTTCGACATTTCCAATCTTGCGTGACGTCATGAAAGTGTTTTTTGCGCTAAAGTGCTTGAAATTCGACGAAAGTATATCATTCTGGATAAACGTTACGTTGGTTGTCATGGGACATCGGCTGTTTCTTTCATTTTGTAAATTCCCTCCGGAATGATTTAATGATGCGGGTTATAAATGGGAAATGGAAGTTTCCAGTATAATATTTTAGCGTTAAAAGCACATATATATAGAATATGTGTTTTATTTTGTGTTTTCATGCAGGAATAAATTACAATGGCTGGTGCATTTATTAGATACAATGCACGCTAAAGCATTATATCTCATAAATGCACCAGACATTGTAATTGTGAAAACACAAAATAAGACACTTATTCTCTTTCTCTCTCTCTCTCTCTCTCTCTCTCTCTCTCTCTCTCTCTATCTATCTATCTATCTATCTATCTATCTATCTATATATATATATATATATATATATATATATATATATATATATATATATATATATATATATATATATATATATATATATATATATATATATATATATATATATATATATATATATATATATATATATATATATATATATATATATATATAATATAATATAATATAATATAATATATATAGATATATATTATTACTGCCAATGAGCCGTATGTAAAACTATGAATGTGGTGCACTATATGCACAGTTAACCATAACATTTCAAAAGTGTGTGTGAACTCGAATTTACGTGATAAAAAGTATATAAAGTTGGTCCCTTGATCGGCCACAAAAAGTGGAGAGGGGAGGAAGCGGTTCCTATAGGCCTGGAGTAGTCATATTCCTCCCGCATATATCAAAACCATTAAAGCTTTTTTTAAAGCCTTGTTGCCTGTTTCACCAACAATCGTAAGTGCAGTCATAGACGTAAACGTAAACGTAAATTACGGCGAAAATTACGTTTCACTAAAACCTTTTAACGTAGATTAGGTCCAAAGTTGACGTAAGTTACGGAAGGTGTTTAGGTCACGTAAGTGATCACGTAAATATAGCAACGTTTTTGTTACTGAGACGGCGGCGGCGTTTTTACGGCTTCAACGAGTTTTCAGAGATACAAGTTAGCCACTGGACACTTTTAATGACGATGAACTCATAGTATGATACCATTTCCCTTTGCATGTCATTTTGAGTATTGTGGATGCTGGAAAAGGTGTCCAGAGTGTATAAAAAGGAGACACGATGATCACATGCCATACGGTATACCAGTCTACCAAAGCAGTTACAAGTATAATCTTGTTACAAGACAATGACATGTGGTCCCAATAAAATAGTACGCGTAAATAGTAAAACAGTACATAATGTATTCGGTCTATATATAGGTATACTGGTATTAGTTTTAACGTCATTACAATAAAAATAGAATAGTATAACGTCATTTTGTAAATGACGTCATGATGACGTTCTGCTAAGCAGGTTAAATTTCATTCAGAAAGAGCCATACAAATAACGCGCGATAGCAGCACTCATAAAAAAATCAGTTGCAATGATTGTGAACAAAATTCATTAATGTGTCGTCACTACTGTAGAATTAGAAATATTCATGAGACTTTATATTACGTTTGTCTCGTGTGTAAACAAAATCAACGAAACTAAATGTCAATTAATGAAAAGTCTTATTTTTGTTGTGATATTTTGAAAATTGGCAAAATTAAAATTCCTACAAATATGGCACAATGTGAAATTCTCAAAATCTGAACCCAACATGAACGATTCTTCAGTATATAGCTTAAATATCGCTGAATATGACGTTAAACCACAAAAAACAAATCAAACCAAATCAAACTGAAAAAGGTCATCGAGGTCAATTTTTGGAGCTGTTAACCCTCCCCCCCCCCCTTCCTGACCTTAAATCCCACTTATGGCGGAATGTACGAAACGGACTGGATTCGCTTTTCGAAATCGAATTAAAACAACGTACATAATGTATTATAGTACTACAAAATAATTACTCTATGCTTGTGATTCAGTAGAACGAAACCCATGTGCAAACAAGATTTGCTGAATCAGTGGCCGATCCAGTGTCTCCTTTCTTCAAACTGAAAAAGGGGAGGCAACTTTGGCCGATTATGACCGGAAATTGTTCAGAATAAATAGTTTTTGGTTAAATTTTGGGTCATTGTAAGGTCAGACGCTTCCTCCATTAACACCCCCTTCACCATTTTTTAAAATCCGCCAATGTTCATGGGACTTGCAAATGACTTATTCCACTTCGTTTTGTATGTGAATGCTACTAAACTTCCATTGCATTATGTACTCTTGTCCATATAGCCTTTCCAGATATAGTCTTTTACTAAAATGTTCAAGGCAGTATTTTACTATTTAGCTTTTCTTGTTTTTAATTTTGCGTCCACATTGGCCAGTTATCTTACAGCAGACTATAAATTGAAAGTAGAAATGTAGGCCGTAGCCAACGACATTTTTTCCTCTAACAAGAAGAGTTTGCACGTAACTCTGTTCGTTAATTTACAAATTCTCTTACGTTTACGACCATGTTTACGATTGTAAATGAAACGTGTTTTACGCATATGTAAAGCCTTCCGTAAATGCTCGATTTACGTCTACGATTGTTAGTGAAACGGGCAACTGATCTGTATTTATTTCAGTATGTATCTTGTTTAGTTTGATTTTAAAGATTATGAACTGTTTGCTTTGTAAAGTCGAGAACTAAGCTAATGTCAAAGTACGAAAGGATGCGTTTATAGTTCAAATTTCGACAAAGGTGACTTAGATAATCGAATTATCATTCGACAACAAGTGCACCTATACACATTCAAAGGGCTATTTTAATTCATTTGATATTAGGAAGCCATATTGTAAAATACTGTAAAATGAAACTTCCTACATTTAAATGTTTTTAAAGGCGTGTAAGACACACTATTTTGTAGGTACTGTATTATCATTGTTACGCCTTTTCTAGATTTTTCTTGATGTAAGTTGTAGTTCACGCATTACGTCTCTTTAATTGATTTTGATTTGAGTTATTATTATTATTATTATTATTATTATTATTATTATTATTATTATTATTATTATTATTATTATTATCATCATTATTATTCTTATTCTTATTTTTATTAATGTTATTATTATTATTTCTTATTATCATTTTCTTTGCAGAATGGCTGCTCCCACGTATCTGTTGTTCATTTGGTCATTATTCCATGCAGGGCATTTTGTCCATTGGAGGAATGTAAGCATATGCCCAACCGATTCTAAAACATGGAAGACCAAAACTGACTCCCTCTGCAAAGGGAACAAGTCATTTCACTGTATCGTATCCACGGATGATGTTATAGTGGAAACCTGTGTGCATTCCTATACCGTTAATGGGAGAGGTAAAATAATGTATAATTTTAATTATATTTACAACTTATGTGATAGATCTATATTCAATATTGCCTTAATTTTGCTAAATGGTAAAAAAGCAATATAAAATAAGAAAGTAACGTATATCAATTTTACATTCAAAAGAACAGTCCAAGTTGAGCACTCGTTGTACCTAGAATCATCAAATGATAACAGAATAGCTTCCCTCTGGATTACTTACCCTCCCATATATGACCTTAGACGACATTTCGGTATTACAATATAACAGACATTACAGGACTGCATGTATACTACCTACATTATATTCGATATCCGCCAATTCATTTCTCTTAAAGTGAATGATAACATTTATCCCTATCTGTTTACAATCTGATACATAAGCACAAAATACATCATAAATGCAACAAATAAAATTTAACAGTTGAAGCAAGATCAGGCATATCAGTATTCAAAGTCAGGAAAATTTGTCGGAGGAGAATACACCAAAAAGAACTAAACCCACAATGTTGATACTATCACTTGTAATCATATGCAAGTAATCTTAAAACATATTACATTGACCTGCTAAACGAGAAAGTATTGCAAGAATATCTGAAACCATATTTGCTGCATATGTTATTGACTTTTTTGGGGGTTTTTAGCAGTAATATGGACATATCATATTTTGCAATAATGGGATTTCCATCCGTCTACATTAAATGTATTGTAAATCAGTAAATCAGGAAGCTTATTAAAGCTGCACCATTTCATTTTCTTTCTGTTTTCATACACACGTGTAAATTGTAATGAATTAACTTATACGTTTCACAAACAGGGGTGGATACATGGACACCGTGACACGAACAGTAGATGTGTTTATATATGGATAGAGTTAGATGCATGGTAGATGTATAGATATACACATAGTTTCTCATTTATGGGCTGGATGGATTGTTCTTCGGGATTATCGCGGAGGCAATACATTCCTGTACCGGCATCAACAAATGCAGATAGTGAGAAGCAAAACGGACTCTCATAAAGTGATCTAGTTTCTTTACTATCAGTAATACCAACAATAAACATATTCTTCTAACGTTGAGCTGCAGGTTTCGAATAAGCATTACCAATGTCAAAAGTTTATAGACCCTGTCTACAACTAGTTCGACCAGTCAGGTTTTTCGATGATGAGACGATGTAAGCTCAAAATGAACCATTGTCATAGCGTGCCGTCTAAAGTCTGTAAAAGTTTCATACCTTCGATTTGTTCCTAAGTACTGCTTTAGGGATTTTGATCAAACTTGCTAGGAATAGAGTTCTAAAGGTCCCCATACAAGTGTTGTTTTCGGTCAGATCCGTCAAAGGGAGGATACAGGGCGGGGTAGCAAAGGCCCAAGATTGTACCCTCCTTTGATAAACTTACTTCTCAGACTAGCTGCATGGATCATAAAACCGAATATATCACCGTATCTGGATGTCTTAAGAACTGTTGCTGTTTTAGTTCCATATCAATATAAATTTCTGTAGTTTTGGGGTTTTTATTATTCATTTATTTTTATTACTTATTTTTGTTTATTTTCTTAGGTAATTTCTTAGATTTACCCCTATTGTGCCTTGATTTTGTTTCTGTTAATTTAGAAAAGTATTGTGTGGATACCAGGGATGATAAACTCGTGACCTGCCTCTGGATCTTATTCCTTCATCCTATGTTAGTACGAGGTCATTACCTCTTTAGGCGCTGTAAACCCGGATGGCGCGATTGAGCTTAGAATAACCACGCCAGGAATTTATGCGTCGCCTTCCGGTTTTTACCTATTCACACTAATGGGGTTAACCTACAATGTCACTAAATTGCATCAAAACAATTTTCAGCACTTCCAAAGATATGCAAAGTTAAAAAATATACAATGACCTAGTGTGGTTTTCTCAAATTCAGCTTGGGCCCCGATTTGAGCATCAGATTCGAAGGGGAACACAGTCCATTTTGAAGTTGCAATAGACAGTTCTTTTCTTACATCATTTTTGCATTAAAATTTTGACCTCAAATTGCATGTCAATGTCTACAGCAAATCTTAAACTGAAACATAATGAAAGTCATGCTGCATATTACACAATGAACAAGTTCACGGGTTTGCAAATCTGCGCATTTGTTTTAATCGAGATCGGCCATAATGTTGTAACAGGCGGACAGACTGGGACAGGCAAGACGTACCTCATTTCCCAAATTCTTAAATACCTTGATTTAGTAAGGGAAAGAACGTTGCAGTACATGTACATGCACAACTGGCATCGTATGTACTAACCTGCCAGAGATAACCGATGCAAAGTTCATCCATAAATTCATAGGACTTGATAATGGAAGGCAAGTATTTATATCTCTCACGCTGAGTGATATTTTATCAGCTTTAACAATAATATAGACCATAAGGGCAGATTTCAAGTGCTTATAAATACACAAAACTACGTGACAGTCTGATAGTATAACCACACCCCACTTTTCAACAGATTGTTTACATCTGCTGGAGAAGTACAATACCTTACTTTTCAGGTTTGGTAGAATTCCGGGTGTTAAAATTTAGTCCAACTGGTCAACTCCATAAATGGCGAGACAAATTTATGGGCACCGTAACGAGATTATCAGACAATTTTTTGCATAAAAATTGCAGAACTTAACTTTTCGTTGACGTTATATCTTCCGGACCTTTTCATGCACAAAACTGTCAGACCTTACATACAAAGCCGCCTCCCTTTTAAAGGAGCGGGACAATCAGATTAGTAACAATTGTGCATTATTAATTCAAAATAGCTCAAAGTCCTGATTTTTAGGTCAAGGTCACTTCAACTATAGACCTACGTCCATGATGTACTGCATGGAATTTTCTTCTCTGTGCTTTGCTTTCCTTCTGCTTCAGTTGCCTAATTCACATGTGGCAGAAATTTTCCTTTTGGAGAGACTGTTACAGGACCTTGACCAATCGATGAAATATCGCTGTTATCTCAGATACTGTCCAATTCACTAGAAGCTGTATGTACACTAAAGCACTCTGTACTCTTTGGAGGAATACAGCTAGTTGTCAGTGATAATGTTTATCAACTGCCGACCGTTAAAAGTTTCCATTATAACGACGAGGCTAAATTCGCATTTAAAGTGAGAAATTCATGCGCAGCTAACCAAGTGATGTTAACACTGTGACAATTCATAAAATGTTTTGATGAGGTTTTGTGAGGCATCCTCTCAGATGAATTATTTCAATCTGATTAAAACCAAATCTTTATTCAACTTATCTATTCAAGTTGCCCCATTGTGGATAAAAACCTAGCGAAACCCTGTACGGGGCCATGATCTGATGAACTCTGATGACGTTTCACTCGTCGGAAACGTCATTTCCCGTAGCCAATCAATAATAGGCACGTGCAAGTGACACAATATGTGATAAACACTGTTCAAAAAGTATTTGCAGGTCCCGAACGCTGGGGATGCTAATTTCATTCCTAGAAATTTGTAGCCGATCCACTGATTGGTTGAAAATCAGAGTTTAAGAGATCATGACCCTTTATGGGGTTTTGCAAGATCTTCATTGGCAATGGGGCAAATAGCGAAGCGGAATACAGATATGGTTTTAATCAGAATGGAATTATATTAACATGCTACAGAATCTCCAATGACATATTGACAAGCCAGAACTGTTTTCGAATAATAAACTGACTGATTCATACATGACCGAGTCTAATTATCATAAAAGTGCAGCAATTAGGCCAAGCACAAATGGGGAGGGAAAAACATTTATAAAAATATCCCCAGCGACAGCCTTTCTAAAACCTTTGTGTTTGGCTCATGTTCCCTGCAGTGATGGGTACTTTTGTGAGAATGTCCTTGGTGATTTGTATCATACGATGTAGTAAGATGTGTTCTGTTTTCTGTAATCAGATGTGTAAATACAACATAACATGGTGAGTAAACAGTCAATACATCATATACCATATGCTTATCAGTATTTGTACGTCTTGAGCAATTCAAATCGGCTTGATTCACATGTTGTTTTGAAATATATGTTCGGTTTGATGTATTTTTGACAATCAAGATTTCCGTAAGTTGCATCTTTACTGATTATTTCAGTGACATCCCCTGGTATCTAAACAGATGGTTTGTTTTACATCCCGATATTGATATCGATATTGAAGAAATAGCAATTTTGAAACGACTGTAGTAGAATCAGCAATTGTATAAGCAGTAAATGACATTGACTTGCGATATGAGGTGAAAAAAGTCAATAGAAATGCTTCAAGAAAAATATTGTTTAGTGCATTTGTCTGTTGTATTTTCAAAATGGAATATGTTTACCTTCAAATCAGATGCTGGAGTCAGGGCACTGGCTAAACTCGAGTAAACGAAATTGGGTCATTTTATGTTCTTTTTTTTTTTTTTTTTTTTTTTTTAAATTTGCATAATTTGGGAAGTACTAGGGAATTTTTATGCAATCTGTTGACAATACAGATTATTCCCTTATGTATGAATAGGTAAAGACTCGATGGGGATGCACAATTTTCTGGCTTGGTTATTCTACGCTCAATCGCACCGGCCGGGTTTATGGCGCTTACAGAGCTAGTGACTTTAAAACAACAGAGGGTAAGGGGTGAAAACCAGAGGCGAATATCGCTTCTATCGCCTTTGGTATATACTGTTACAATATAATAAGCTTGGATGTACTTTTCCTTCAGAACTATTAAAAAGATAATGATAAAATTTGGTAGCCATGAAGTATCCTTGGTTCCCTGTAAATGTTGCTTTGTCAATCAGATCTGACATAGTGTGGGTCAAGTGTAGAACAACGTGATCTCCAGAGGTTACTCCCTTTGGACATTTTTTTTTTTTTTTTTTTTTTTTTTTGGTTTTTGTTTTTTACTGTTTTTCTTTCTCAGGTATTTATTTTAGATAAGCTCCTTATAAGTAACTTGTAATGCATTAATTTTGAGTATTTAAGATTGATTGTTTTACGTCACTCCACTATTATTTCACGTATATGGTGACGGCATCTGCCTGATGCATTGCATACAAATTTAGACCTTTGCAACGGTCCCACCCCCAGCATTGAGTGATCTTTTACGTGCTTCGGTTTTCACTGTCATCTGAAAGACAGAACACCGGTGTGCCCAGGGCGGGAGTCGAATCCGGGACCTCTCGATCGAGGCCGAGCACCTTATCCACTAGGCCACACCGGCTTTTGAGTATCTTATCTATTTTATTGTATCAAATGTTATTTAGTAGAAATGCAAAAATTATTTCTTGGACATTTTTCATTTGCATTATATTATTTAAGATATATACTATTTAGGGATTATATTATAAGGATGTAATAATAAGCTTACATGGACTTCTGCTTCAGAACTAATGGAATTATTCTAATGAATCTTATTAGGCATAATGCATTCAATAGGATCCGTAATTGGATACATTCTGAGCTTGATGATATATACCCTCAAAACGTACTGACCTTTAAAACCTTTCTTCTGCAGACAGGCTGCATAAATAATCAAACCGAATTCATCAGAGTAATCTAGAAAGGTTTCTGAAGAGGTGTTTTTGTTTTTGGTTCCCTTCTAAAATCGAATTCTTAAATGACATTTTCTTTTCTTTTACTTTCATTTCTCATTTTATTATTATTATAATTTTTGTTTTATTTTTTATTTTAATTTAGTTTTACTTACCCATTTCCACACATCTTTGTGTCGCTTTATTGATTTATGCAACAAAGTAATAAAATAAAATATTTATTAGCTAATGTCATTTGAAAATATATATTCCAAGGGTTTTTGTAAGTTTCATGTGAAAATGTTGTTCTCTATAGTCTTTAGGTTTTATTTTTTTATGGGCAAGGACAATGTCCTGAAAAGCCCTGGATATTTATTAATCGTCATTTGAGACACATATCATGTTTTTAAACATGGAAATGTAAATAGTTTGTGAAAAGTAATGTAAATTTATGAAAAAGATAAATTGTAAATGATTTTTACCAGATTTGTGAGTATGAAGATAATTCATTGTGACCTGAAATTTGAGTACAAGGACCTGAGAAATGAATTCCGGTTAACTTTTTCAGATACTCTTCTTTGTTTTTGATTCAATAAAATAATATACTGATATTTTCTATAAGAAAGTCTAAAATATGTGTTTTTATTAGATTGTTTTCTTATATTACATCTGAATTTTGAAAGAGGGGAGGTATTACAATGGTTTAATAATATTTCACAATCAATTAATTTGCCATTAAACTTCTTTGATTTCTATAATATATCATTATTCTATAATTTCATGGATTCTTGTCTTTTTAGGTCATTGTTCCTTCAGGTCTTCCTCATGTGCCAAATTTCAATTCTCTTGCCTATGCCGATTGATATCCATTACTCAGCAAGACTCGTTATGGATATCTATCGACATGGGCAGTTGGACTGAGATTTGTTTGTCCTTCCCATAACATGATGTTAGTTCCTAATATCTCTAAAATCTAAAACTTATCTCTACGGTTATAGTAGGGTAAAAAAAGGAATAGTCCATAGGCTGGGGTGATTTTGGATTTTCTCCAGCCAACAACACTCTTCTACGTTTTTGTCAAGTATAAAGTAAAAGTAACCTTGAGTGTTGCTGACGCAACATGGGGGTTTTAGTCTTAACATAAAGAGAGAAAACAATATGAAAGATAGAAAGAAATGAAGGAAGGTATTATGATGCGTTGCAAAATAATAAAGACTTTTTACAGAATATATTTTTGGGTACATGTAACACCTTACATTTTTATGCACTAAACTAGGTCACTTTATTTTTACATTTTTATCCAGATAACCAAAACATATGGCCAAGAGTACACAATATCTAGTTTACTCGGAACATTTTGAAGACTGCTTTCGTTTTCTAGATCACTTTTCACACATCACTACATTTGATTATCATGCATTTAATAATTAACTGTTCACGAGTCACTATATTTGAAATGACAACTCACTTGTCATGCATCACTATATTTGAATATGATACATTCAATAATGAACCGGATCCAGATTCACTTTATATAGGTGTAAGGTCTTTTGTTGTGTGATTTTTAATTTTAAGACGGAGGCAATTCGTCCACGTCTTCTGCGATGAATCCGTTTTGATGTTGACCTGATAGTATCTCTAACTTCAAATCTACGCCAAGATAAAGTACGGAGAATGCCTCTTGTTTTTCTCTCAATACCAACGTAGAAGAGAAATTGCGATTACTATGTATTTATGAACGCATGTACTATGATATAATGACATGATAAATTCGGGTGGGTCCGTTGCAAAGGTCAAAATTTGTATGCCCCGCATCAAGCAGATGCCGTCACCATATACGTGAAATATTCCTGGTGTGACGTTAAACAAAAATCAATCAATCAATCGTTGTACTCAAAACAATGTACACATGGAGACTACATAGGATTACAATTCTGTGTAAGAATACACATTATGCATCCGTTATGGAAATGAGCGAGTAGTTATAATTAATCGAGCTTAGCTAGATGGTGCTGCTCACCTTTATACAGTATATTTTAGATTAGGTCAGTGTTATTTAACCGTCTATGGTATAAATGCTCTTTTTAAATTTTCTCATCTAAAGATAACGAAATTCAGCAAGATAGTGTATGCTAAATCACTAAGAGACCCTGATATTCTACTATTCTAAATATGATGAAATGAGTTACACTAAACGTTTTTAACATGTATTTTGTTTTTAAACATAGACCAAAATAGGTCAATCTCCCACTCTATCTGTACTATATCTACTTAAATAGCACCATCAATTATTGTTTAAAAATAACAGAACAAATTAATACTTACATGTATATTTTTATATTTATAAGAACATGTTTTTACAAAATATGTTTTATTGTATACGCGGACCCTGTTTACAATTTACGCAGGACAAAACAATCGAGAATATGAACCAGACTCGAAGTGCATGTGGAATTAGATAAAGGGACGTGATATAATGCATAATTTCTGTTGTTGGTCTGTTGTGTTCTTTATCCGTCTGTTAACATTTTAACATTTTCAATTTCAGTACTGATGTGGTATTGTTTCAAATTCAGTTCTGAAAAAGAGTCTGAAAAGGGATATACTTATTTGAGAACATTCTGATACATTCTAGATTTCTCATGTGATCATGATGATCAGGTAATCGATAAGCCCACTAGAGCCTCCGGTTTGTTAATGCTGAGTTTTGAAAAAAATGCAATATTTATGTTTGTGCGATATGTTGTTTGCTTCAAATATAACACATGTACATAAAAATAAGAAATTAAATTAGTTTTCCCTTTTACAAATTATAGCCGTTCAAATTATTCTTTTAGGAGGATGTCCTCAGGTTGCAATGTACAAAGGGACCGTTTTTTTTACACCTGACCATACGAATTGTCCTTTATTGAACATGGAGTGCCCACAAGCGAATTCAACGTATGACACAGCAGATTTATACAAATGTAAATATATATACAAATGGCACAACAATAGTCCATCTTTGCGGAAAATGAAAATACAATTGAATCATTACCCTTTTACTATGATAACGATAAATCTTATTATCAATATCGATTATAGTAAAGTAGTTCACTTACGTTATACATCTGATTGTTTAACTTGTATATACCATCATTCTTCGAAGTCTACATGTACGATCGATCACACAGCGAGTATATTTAAAAGAATTTATTTTTGTAAAATTCTGAAATTTATTTTAAACATTGTAGACCGAGCATGCCTGAGGAAAGTAGATGATCGAAATAAAACGTGAGTAGATTTGATTTAACCAAAGACATTGGAAAGAAGGAAGGGTTTTAATCAAGCCCGATTTCAATAAAAAAAACAAATAGATCTGTGTATGATCTGTTCCTCTGACCCTACACACATCATTGAAATTAATAAAAATGATACTTTAATAACTTTGCTTGATTATACATATTTTTAAGTGTAACGTGTGACGGAACGGGGTTTATGATTGAAAAAAAAAAGACACGAATTGACAAAGAGGAATGGTGGGATCCCAAATCAGAAAATTAATGTAAGAAAATTATTAAAAGATCCCTGCCCTCACACACACAGCCACCCATTAGGTTGTTGTTCTCTTAGCCAATATAAATTATAGAAAAGAACTGGTTCTTAGTTTAATGGAAGTCGTTAAAAAGCTTTCACCAACTATAACCACTATTACCCTTTTGCAGTATGAGGTTGGTATCAGTATAATCATGCCCTGCTCTTTTAATTAGTGGTTGTTACTTTCGATGCTTTATTATTAAAGATTCATATATATGCGGTTATAGCTCGGACAACAGCAAATATTTACCTTTATTAATCAATGTACTTATGTATTTGTAGTAGGGCAATGGACCAAGGAACTCCCAAAGGAAATGCAGACAGAGGAATCCTCTATATATACATCTTCGTTCCCATAGCCATTTTGCTTTGTTTCTCTCTTGCACTTTCCATATTTTGTTATTTGAAACGTAGTAAGTTCATAGATCTTGATAACATTTTGTCATGTTACAGTCAGTACTATTCTCATTAACCGAAATGATGCATTTTCTATACAAAGGAACACCGTTATTTTGTATCTACAAAGGACAAAGATACTGTCCTGAATTTATCAGACGACTGAACAATTGGTTGATCTAATATAAGTCGACTATTGTCACATATTTGAATGTATGCTTAATTCATTTCGTGTTTTTGTTATAAACAGCTAAATTGTGGAAATGTACTGGAATTTTAGATTGATGTTGATCGGTATATGCAACCCAAAGCACATGCAGTAAATTTAAGTGCAAACCGATTTGTCACTAAAACTAACAGTAGACTCAGCTCTACTATCAGATAGAATGGTACTTTTCTTTGACGTGAAAATAAGTCCTTAATTGAATCAGTTCCAAGGGAAGTAATTTCCAAGGCTTCAATGGATTCTTTTCACATTTGTTTTTTCACATCGGTCCAGTTCGTGTAATTAAGTAGGCTGATATCTGTAGTGGAGAAACTTGAGAGACATTGCTGAAATTCTGATAATAATAAAGAACCAGCCATATAAATGTTATAAATATGCAGATGTGATGGAGATATTATCTTTAATCGTAGTCGTTTTTTTTTTCGGTAGCATGGATACATACTGAAGGAAAAAATAAACGCAGGGTGACACTTAAGGTTTTTTTTTTAAACTTTATATTCTAATATTTTCCTCCCTTAGTCTCTTGATATTCATAAACAATGAATAAATAAGGATATAATACAAATTTAATCCACAACATTTCAAAAGTTAATTAGATATTGAACAGTAATTTATGAGTTATTGAAATTAATATAAAAGTAATCCCCTTTCCTAAATAAAATGGGGAAACGAAATCAATTAATTCAGCAAAAATTTGTTATAGGCAAGAATATCTTGCCAACGCTACAAGGGAGTGGAAGTAATTTATTGGAATATTAGATGATGCTGTTGCACGAATGGATTTGCAACAGGCCGATGGATTTATACCATTTTTCTGACGCCTTTTGAATTTCCGGCTTTCACAATTAATGATTGCTTGCCATAGTTGTCTACGATCTATCTATGAAAAATCACTCAAACCATACAACATGTGCGAGTGAGAAAAAATATTAATAAAACTTCAAAGATCTCAATGACTAAACGTGCCGAATTGGTTTCTTAAGTTTTGGAGTGAATATGGCCTTTATGATTTCCTGTCGTATTTAATGCAGTGATAGTTCGCAGCAATGTGGCAATTACCTAGGTGGACATGATAATATCGCTATTTCGACGTCTTGTCGTTACTCGTGGACAGTCGAAAACCATTTCAATATCCCTCGCACGAAAAACAAGATACTCAAAGGTGAAACAGTCACACTAAGTTAGTCGGGACTACGATGGAACAATGACCATATCTCGTTTTCAGAAGAGAAGAGCATGGTCGTCACTTCACGTCACTTATACATTCAAATTATATAAAAAAGTAATTTTTATCCATTATGCATTTCTTGTATGTATGTTTAAAATCTTACAAATATGGTACGCTGTTGGTCTTTGATCTAAAGTATATGAAGTTGTCGAAATGTGCATACGGTTCACCAAATTTTATACATGAATTTATATTAAAAGTTCTACATTTACTATTTTATCACTTTCTCTACGTCGCAGGATGCCTTTCCCAGTTGAGTAATTTAAGGCACCGATTTTATTGCAGGATAGCCAAGCCATGTCTTTCCCGTTTTCATAAATTCACGCCAGGCAGAGGGCATTTTATGTCATTCTGTGTTAAGTTTAACCCATCAGTATAGCTTATATTTGAATTCATTTTGTAAATCACACCAAAAATGAGGAGTACCTCCCTCATGTACAACACTGACCTTAGATTAATTCTTTTGCTTACTATGCCCCCCCACAAGCAAAGTTTGGGGGTATATAGGAATCACCCTGTCTGTCTGTCCGTCTGTCAATCTGTCCGTCTGTTCACATTTGTCCGGATCATAACTTCTTCTCCCCTTATCGGATCTGGATAATATTTCACCCAAATGTTGTTCATGACCCAATAGTGTGTCATGATCTTGAAGCAAGGTCATATCTTCAAGGTCAAGGTCACAGTGTTTATGTGGCCAAAATCCTTTCCGGGCCATAACTTCCAACTGCCATGTTGGATTATTATACAGGATATTTCATACAATTGTTGTCCATGACCCAAGGATGTGTCATGACCTTGACTCAAGATCATAACTCCAAGGTCAATGTCACAGTACACAATTGGTCGAAGCCGGTGTGGCCTAATGGATAATGTGCTCGGCTCCTGACCGAGAGGTCCCGGGTTCGACTCCTGCCCTGGGCGCACCAGTGTTCTGTCTTTCGGATGAGACCGTAAAAACCCAGGTCCCGTGTAACAGTAGGCGTGACACGTAAAGATCCCTCACTGCTTCGGATGGGTCCGTTGCAAAGGCCTAAATTTGTATGCAATGCATCAGGCAGATGCCGTCACCACATACGTGAAATAATTGTGGAGTGACGTAAAACAATATCCAGTCCAATCAATCAATCACACTTGGTCGAAATCCTTGTCCGGGCCATAACTCCTTACTACTATGTTGGATCTGGTTAACATTTCATGCAATTGCTGTACATGACACAAGGCTGTGTCATGACCTCCACCCAAGGTCATATCTTCAAGTCAAGGGCACAGTGCACACATAGCCATAATCCTTGTCCGGGCCATAACCTCTTACTGCCCAGACGGATTTAGATAATATATCATACAATCATTGTCCATGACCCAAGGGTGTGTCATGACTTTGACTAAAGATCGTATCTCCAAGGTCAAGGTCAAAGTGCACAGTTGTCAGAATAGGGGCATAATTCCTTACTGCTACTTTCGGTCTGGATAACATTTCACACAATTGTTGTTCATTTCAATGGTGTGACCACTACCGAAGGTCATATATTTAAGGTCAAGGTCACAGTGCACACATAGCCGAAATCCTTCTACATGTAATAACTTTTTACTTCCAGGTTGGATCTAGATAATATTTGACACATTTTGTTCATGACCTAAGGATGTCTCAAGACCTTGACTAATGATCATATCTTTTAGGTCATGGTCATAGTGCACGCATTTTCAGAATCCTTGTACGGATCGTAACTCCTTACTGCTATGTAGGATATTGATAATATTTCACACGATTGTTTTCCATGATCCAAAGGTGTGTATCGCATTGTACGTAACGTGTTGTCCGTCTGTGTGTCAGTCCATGAAACTTTTCCGGACCATAACTTCTTCCTTTTACTTTGGAGGTAGATCAAACTTTACACAATTATTGTTCATGACCCAAGGGTTTGTCATGACCTTGAACCAAGGTCATATCTACAGGGTCAAGGTCACAGTGCATACATAGCCAGAATTCTTGTCCGAGTCGTAACTATGTCCTTTTAATCTGGAGGGAGATAATATTTTACACAATTATTGACCTAAGAGTGTGTTATTGCATTGAACCAAGGTGATATTCACAGTTTCAATGTGACAGTGCACACATAGCCAGAATTTTTGTCTGGGCCATAACCTCTTCCTGTTACGTTGCTGGAAAAACTATACTTTACACAATTGTTGCCCATGACCAAAGAGTGTGTAATGACCTGAACAAAAGTCATATCTACAAGGTCAAGATCAGAGTGCACACAATTGTTTTCATTCATTATACTTCAAAATGTACAAGTGGGACACCCATTACACTTATACCAGTGATGTATCTTAGAATGAATTTTTGCATGTTTCAACTCTGCCTCGGAGCGGGGGGGGGGGGGGGGGTATTTGTCCCGTTAGAACAGCTACAGTTTCTTCAGCCACTTTGGTTATAACTCTGCTCTTCAAATATTCATATATTATTGGAATTCCAATCATTCGGCCATGAACATCTGTGAAGAGACACAAGCAGTCGAAATGGGTATCTGGTGCACAAAATTATAACGTGTATTTTTGTTCTAATATTCTTAATACCGAATATACAACATTGCCTTTATTCTACTAACTGCATAGCTTTGTCCTTAGACTGAGTTTTTGGCTCACTTTTTTCGACCACTTTGGTTTTAACTCTGCTCTTCAAATATTTATGTATTATTAGAAATCCAAACATTCGGCCATGAGCATCTGGGAAGAGACATAAATTGTCGAAATGCGCATCTGGTGCACAAAATTAAAACGCGTATATATGCTGTAATATATTATATAAAGAAAATACAACAGTGTTTTTATTCTAATAGATGTATTGCATTTTAGGCACATTAAAAAATATATTGATTCTGAATATCTTATTTCACAGAAACAAAACCTCCGGTTGATTATGAAGCAGCCAAAGAAATGTTGCCAAAAGGTAAGTAATGGTTATCAATGATAATACGGGAAAAGCTAGGATATATAATATAACGCAATCAAGAATATAAATATATATATATATATATATATATTGCAATTTTAATTTATTTAACTTTATTTTAATACTTACATGGTATAAATTCATATTAAATCAGACATAGAGGAATCAGTGCAGATGCAACCGCCAACTGAGGACGACGTCGAAGAGTTGGAACAACCCGACCAGGGGATAATTACAAATGGTATTGCAAGTATAAATCCATCTTCATTCCCATCGGCATTTTGTTTTGTTTTGGTCATATCTTATTGTAAACGCAATAATTTTATAGAATTTGATGAAATTATGTAATAGTCAGTCCTATTGTCATAAATTTAAAGATGACTATTTCTATAAACGAAGGTGCTGTTCTCGATTTGTCAGCTAACTAAACAGTTACTTGACTGTTATACATACCAACTGTTCCTCCTTTTTATTCAAATTTATGCTGAGTCATAAAAAATAAACCAATTCAATAAAGGCAATGTGTAAATGGAATAGGTACGTAATAGAGTTTCATTTTAATTCAGACATAGAAGAATGGATGCATACGCAAACGGCCAACCAAGGACCAGCCGGTATCAAGATGTACAAGCCTCTGGTGACTAATAAGCGTTTGTATAGCGAACTTACAACCTATAATCCAATAAATGAACATTTAACTTACTCGATTATAGCGTTATCTTTTCCAAATAATGCCTATAGCTTCTGTTCTATCTGCAAACACGACAATATTCTCATTTTGCCATTTGTGTATACAGTATGACGTCAGATCTCGCAGAACTCGACTTTGCATTAGTAAAACTTCAGCAGCTGACACATTTCTGTAAAGAAAACCACAATTGAGCAAAGTTGCGTTCGGCGAGATCTAACGTCATAATTTATACACAAATGGAGAATTTTGTGTTTGCAGATAAAACGGCAGCTACTAGCTATAGTATTTAAAGACCTATTTGGAAAAGATATTGACAGCGATCGAGTAAGTTATATGTTTATTTGTTGGATTATAGGTTGGAAGTTCCCTGGACAAGCGTTAATTTGTCGCCAGAGGCTTCTACATCCCGATACCAGCTGGTATCGCTGAAATTCCAGCTTTTGATGAACCAAAAAAAAAAAGAGGTCTCTCTGACACTCTCCCACAAACCGATTACAAAAGTGGGAGAAGGGCAGAGAATCTGGGACTAGTATAAATCCATCTTCATTCCAATAGGCATTTTGTTTTGTGTTCACTTATCTTTGCCATATTTTATTTTAAACGCAATAATTTTATAGACCGTAATGATATCATGTTACAATCAGTCCTATTCTCAAAAACAAATATGATGTTTTGTAGCATATCAAACTATGATTATTTCTATAAATGAATGTACTGTTTTCAATTTCGTCGATACATATCAACTCTAACTGCCTTTTTAAAATTCAGGCTGAGTCACGAACAATTTCACTTTTAATTCAGACAACGAAGAATCAATGCAGAGGCAACCGCCAACTGAGAGTGATTACGATGAGTTACAACTTCTCAAAGAGGAAAACAATATAGATAGCATTATAAGTAAACTGAATCAATGGAAAAATCTTCCGATACATATTGCTATAATTGGCCCATCTTCTGTTGGTAAATCTACATTTATCAACAAAGTGAGAGGAGTACAAAATACAGACGAATCTGCTGCTAAAGTTGGACCGGGAAATTGCACAGACACTATAATGTCTTACTGTCACCCTACTAATGACAAGGTTGTCTTTTGGGATGTCCCAGGATATGGAACAGATATGTTTAATTCTCACGAAGAGTATTTAAAGTGGGTCAATATAGAGAGATTTGACTTTGTTCTGTTGTTTTTCTATCCTACTATTCATGCGACGGATACTGTGTGGATGATTAAGCAACTCAAATCAAAGAAAAAATATTTTTTTCTAGTTCGAGCAAAAATTGATACGGAAATGTCGTGTGCAGAAGAACACGGAAAATCATTAAATGACATGATTGAAGACATTAAAGCTACTTGCACAGAGAAACTACGCACACACCACATTTCTGACGTCAAAATATTTGCCATTTCGAATATTAAACAGGAGATTGGAGAATTTAATCTTCTTCTAAAACATATATTGATGAATATGTCATCAACAAAACGTGAAAGTCTTCTGTATACCCTTGGGTGCTTAACCGAGGAGATGATTGAAGAAAAAAGAGCAATGTTGAAGAAACGGGCCTGGAGAGCGGCTTTAGGGATGAGTTCTGCAACAGCAATTCCGGTGCCAGGATTAGATATAGCGATTTGTGTTGCTGCTATAATTAAAGAGATTAAAGTATACTTAAATACTTTCAAACTTAATGCAAAAGATACAGCAAATCTCCCCAAAAGTGTTTTGAAAAAGATGGGCACAGTTAACGAAATGTTGATGTTAGGAATAGAGAAATATGTACTCACTTGGGGGCTAACCTTCGCAGCGATCGCAACAGTGGATCATGTTTCAACAATCGCCATTCCCGTGATAGGATGTCTAATAGCTGGTGTTGTTTCATACCCATTTCATGTATCCATGCTTCGTGGAATTATAGACGCTCTTGCACATGATGCATTAACTTTTTACAGACTACAAAGGAAACAATGGGAATGAAGTTTTGCAAGAAAGGATATGATTACTATTACTAATACTGTCATTAATCATTAGATCGTATCGTCATAGTTCGATAGAATAAAACTCAATAAAATCCAAAAACCAGTTACCAATTCATTGTTGACCAGAAGAATGTGATATTAAGGCTTAAGTATTTTCTCAGTTTAAGGCGCCAAATCCTGATACCATTGTCATCTTTTGTAATCATGGGGCATCTAGCAAACGAGGCACCGAGAGCACAAAAAAGTCAAAGTGGCATAAAAATAATAAACTAGGATGCATACTATCTGATGTGGCAAAAGCATATAGACGTAAACCCCCCCCCCCGCAGCAAATCAAATGGATATATCAACTATGTTACATGAATTAAGGTCAGATTCTCCCTCAAGGAAAAGTAAATTCGGACATGGGAGACCGATGGGCGGATACGAGCCTTAAAGCCACCGCGAAACACAGGACACGCACACAGATAGTGGCGGAGAATTAATGGACTACTCGTATCCGATCATTAGTGTAAAACGGTGAACTGTGACCGTATACTGACCAAAGGACCTGAGACAGAAATGGGATTTTATCACGGACATGTACCGGTATGGAAACGAACCCAAGATACATGGACATATATTCAATAGTAATATATAATGTAAAAATGATGGATAAATCTATAATGTTTACGTATACTAGTATGCATGTACACATGTGTACGTATCCGTATGTATATACATTTATGTACATGGTAGGGTAATTATATGTATAAAACTATATGATGTGAATATGCGAGACTTTGTTTGCAAGTATTTTTATATATGCGTACAGTGCACAGTTAAACATGTATATTAAAATAAGTTGAAGTGTGAATATTAAGACGGGGTTGCAATATGGATAAGTTAGAAGTAATTTCAATAAAGGTCAGATGATTGAACAACATTGAGAAAAGAACAAAACTATATGATTTTCTGTGGGATATTAATGTAGATATTGTTTTTCTTACAAGAGACTCATTTTATTGAGAGAAATGAATTTATTTATAATTCTAGATGGTACGGTAAATCAGTACACGCCTTTTCTGATTCATCACACAGCAGAGGTGTTTCTATATTATTCAAGAAAGGTATAGATATAGAGATAATTAGCATACATAAATCTAAGGATGGGAGAAAGCTTTTGATAAATGTGAAACACAGAGAAAATATTTATTCTTTGATTATATATATGCCCCTAATAATGATATTGACAATAAAATTTTCAAAAAGGTAAAATCCTTAATATACAATTATGCTGGGAATGAAAATTCTGTTTTATTATGCGGTGACTTTAATTGAAGATCACATGACAAAAGCTTGACACAATTATTGAATATTACTGAGCAGTTAGGTCACAAAGATGTATAGCTAGATAAACACCCAGAATTAAATGGGTATACATGGTGTAACGCTGACAATATTCCATCCAACAGAATAGATTATGTGTTTGTAAGTAACGAATTTATGTATCAAGTAGATAAAGTTTTAATTGGAAGAGTACCTGGTACTCATTCAAATGGTGTTCGAATGTCGGACCATAGAATGTTAAAGGTGTATTTTATTGTCAGGGATATGAAACGTATTCCAGGATACTGGAAATTGAATGTTTTGCACCTTGAACATGAAGAATATAAAACTGGTATAGGAAATATTGTTAAAAAATTAGATATTGGACTATCTCCTCTAGAAAAATGGGAATCTTTCAAGAGAAAAGTAAACGATTTTTCTATGTATCAAAAAAAGAAAGCAGTATTAAAGTAAAGCATATCGAAAATGAAATCTACAAATTAGAAAATGATCCAAATATTAAATGCAATATGAATAGGAAAAAAGGCATTAGAAGCTACTCTAGATAAAATATGTAATGAAAGACCAAGAGGGGCTCAAGTAAGATCGAGATATAAATGGATAACGGAAGGTGAAGAAAAGACAATCTACTAATGTCATTAGAAAACTTAAATCTGCCGACAACGTCTTTCTCATTTCGCAAATCGATATAATCGGCGAAATGTGCTTTTTTATGAAAAATTTTAGTGAGCACATCAGCGATGATGATATAGATATATATTTACAGACTGCAAATATTCCAATGTTATCTTCAGAAGATAAACAATATTGTGAAAGTTTTCTTACGATTGAAGAATGTTCTGACGCTGTAAAACATATGAAGTTAAATAAATCTCCAGGAATTGATGGAATACCTAGCGAGTTTTATAAAACCATGTGGAATATTATTGACAATTTGTTATGGACGCAATAAGAGAGATTTATGATAGAGAACATATGAGTTATACTCAAAGATTATCTGTTATCTCTTTATTGCACAAAAAAGGTGACAAAGATTCTTTAAAAAATTATAGACCCTTAAGTTTGTCTGATATTGAGTACAAAATTATTGCATTTTGCTTTGCAAACAGATTACAAGAGTACTTAATCAACTTATCAGAAAAGAACAAAGTGCGTATGTTAAAGAAAGATTTATTGGTAAAAACGCAAGAATCATGTTTGGACATTTTTGAATACTGTGAAAATTATAATGAAGATGGGATTTTGTTATTTTTAGATTTTGAGAAAGCGTTTGACTCAGTAGAGTGGAATTTTCTTTTCTAAACTTTAAAGAAATTAAACTTCATAATAATTTCATAAAACGGATAAAATTTTGTATAAAAATCCAATCTTTAGGATTAAAAATAATGAATGGTTGCCAAAAACTAATACTATGCACCGTGGAATAGGACAAGCATGTTCAATTTCGGCCATTTTGTATCTTTCTGTTACCTACATTATATCATCTAAAATAAAATCTAATAACATAAGTGGCTTTACTTGCAAAAATCTATTAAAAGAAATAAATAGTATACAACATGCCTATGACCTTACATTAGCTTTAAAAAGTAAAGTTTTTTTGAACATGCTATTAAAACGATTTTTGTAAGCATACGGGTTCAAAAGTAAATATAAACAAAACGGAATGTCTATTGTTGGGTAATTTGAAGAATATGTGCGATGAAATACAAGGTATAAAAGTAGGTAAAGGTGTCATTAAATATCTCGGTATTTATATGGGACATAATCAAGAGGAATGTTATGCTAAAAATTGGATGAGTGTTTATGATGATATAGAAAAGTTATTCGTGTTTTGGAAAAAAAGAAAACTGACCATTTTAGGTACATGCAATATTATAAATTCCTAAACAATGTCAAAATTGGTATATGTAGCCTCAGTTTTACCTTTATCACATACAGAATACATTAAGAACATAAAAGCTAATATATATTTTCATATGGAATAGTAAAGAGAGAATAAAAAGAAATGTACTTATCAACTCAATAGATAATGGCGGAATTGGTATAGTTGATGTGGAAACAAAACTGAAAGCTTTAAAAGCGAGTTGGGTTTCAAGGGTTATAAACAAGGAAAGTAACATTCATATGTTTGTTAACAGCTTTTTGAAATCTACAAATATCAATGTAGAGTATTAATTGAAAACCAATGAAACTAAGTTAAGTGATTTTGTATTGATTAAGAATTTGCCATTGTTTTACAAAGATGTTTTTACATTTTTTGATTCTTGTAAAAAAAAATTTAGAAATGAGTCAAATTTCTTCTAGGTCATTTTTGCCGCAAACAGTATGGAATAATAAATATGTATGTCTTAAAGGAAATTCCATCTTTTTTCCAAATTGGGTCAAAAGTGGTTTAAAATATATGTTGATTTATTTGATAATAATGGTCAATCTAAGTACATTGAAAACATTTCTAATGCCCTGTTAAAAAAGAATAATATCTTTTGTGAATATATAATATTAAAAAAACACCCTTTTAAAACTAAGAAAGCATTTCTATTTCTCAAGTGCAATTAATCCTAGAGCATCCTATTCATTTATTTTTCACGATGGACTTATATCGATAAAAAATGATATCTGTAAATGTAAATTCTTCTACAATAGCCTGTTGGTCAAGAGGACAGAGTCTTCTCCTTATCAAAACATCATATCTATACAATTGGAAATTTATGACAGGATATATTGATATAAGATTTATCGTATGAAGATAAAGTTAATATCTGATCCTGTTATTGCAGAATTCAATTATAAATCATCGCATAATACTTAATAATAATTAACTTGTGAGCAAATGGAAACCAAACTTTGAGCAGAAATGTAGATCTTGTGGTGCATCCATTGAAAATACACAACATCTTATTTTTGAATGCGATAATGTATAAAATATATTTGGTTATTGATAAGCTCTATCTTAGGTTTTACAGTAAAATGGAAACATATAATTGTTGGATTCTATTTAGAGGATAACATGAAAACTGAGTTATAAAATTACACATTATCATTTATAGCTTGCAAAATTTATAAAATGTATTGTCGATTAGATAATATAATTGAGAATGTGACTGGTGTACAAAAACATTATCATTCAAAAAAAGAAAAAAAAAAGAAATGAAAAAGAAAAAGAAAAAAACAAACGTATAAACAATGTTTCGAAAAAATACTAGATATTTTGAATTAAATTATTGTATTGGCAATTCAGCAGACTCATCAACTTTGTATATATATTGTTATCGATATGTCTGGATCCGGGACATTATTATGTATAATTATGTTGTTAAGGGCATGAAATATCAATAAACATTAAAACAAATCTTTTGTAATCATTAGAATTGCTGTTAGAAATAGAATAATTGCACCCTCATTGCCAGTTGACCTTACAAATGAAATGAGACAAATAAATGCAATGGACAATCATTGCACAACTTTATACCATCCCTCCATTCCTTTCTACTTCCATGAACTACCTTAAATAAAAAGAGCAGATAACTTATTTGAATAACTTATAGTATGGCTACTTTATCATAATGTATTCATAGAAATGAATTCGCAGAATATTTATTTTGACTGAAATACTACGTCAAAGGGAAAATATGACCGGTAAATATATACGTGGTCACTTTCTATTAAGCTTCAGCTATTACAAAACGTATATTTTAGATAAGTTTACTATAGTATTAGTGATAAATATGCTGTCCTCTCACTTTTATTCATTTGTTAAGTGACGAAGTTGTGAAATCCTAGATATGATCATATAGAAGTAATTTTTATGTTTAGTGACATTTTATATACTGCCATCGTTTTGGCCATTTATGTACTTTTTATTTTCCTAAATAACATTCATGTCTTCTTGTTATTCTTGTATTTTTATTTGAATCAGATAAAATTGTTATTGAGAATCAAATTGTATATCTTGCGTTTTTCTTTAGTATCTAATCCATAATGTTATTATAGGAATGAAAATATCACGAATAATCTACTACGTCATGGTGAATATATACCCAAAAATACTGTTTCTTAATTATTAATTAAGTACCATACATGCTATTCAAACCAAATTTGGATTTTGACATTTGCTAGATTACGAAGACATAGATTGATTATGACGTCAAATGTCAAGGTCATAATATCAAATCTGTAGTTGAAAGTAAGGTGAAAAGACGAATGTCCTCCAAGTTTATGTGTTACATTCAAATTCAAATGTTGATATTATTGTATGTACATGAAAGAAAAAAGAGGAGTTACTGGCTCAGTTATCTGGCAGAAGTCACCATAGAGCTATACAGTACATGAATATAAATAATATACTAGAACATATATCACATTACAAAAATATTTGATTGTAGTGCAATAACGATACCGACTTAGGACGGTCATTTAATTTGACAAAAGCCAAACAAATGGTGTGGTTAACCGGTTTACGGGCCCACCTTCCCACTCACCGTAACAGCAGAACAATCAAAGGACGTACATTTAAAAATTTATAAATAATCCTCCATGTAAAGAACAAGGGTCAACAGGTATCGCATATTGAGAGGTCATAAAAAAATAAACACGTAAGGTATTGTAAAATACATAGTGGTATAAAAATATATGCGACATCAACATGATAAACCGTGCTCTGCCAGTCTGAAAGCGAGCTAAGACCCTAGATCTGTAGGAGTCCCGACTAACAGTCAGAGGGGACGAGGTTCAGGACCATGTCTCCTCTGAAAGAGGTTTGGACAAGGCCCGTCATATAGTCCCCACCGCCCTGTTAGTCAGCGTGCAACGTTCAAGTAAAAGTCTGCATAAGGCTGTAGAGGGGCCAAATACAAGACTTATAGTCTTTTTGATGATCTCAATATCATATTGTCTATTTATAAGACGTTTGATTATTTTATTACATGATAAAATAACGTTATCGGAGCCTTTTACTTTCCTTAGTTTATATACGAGATCACCGTAAAAATAAGGATGGGAAATTCCATTGGATACATACTGTTGAAAAGAAATATTTCCAAATTTAGATAGAAGTTCTGAATAAGATCTGAATAATTTGCCGAATGTTTTTCTAAGCTTGTGATATCTGTAAACCTGAGTTAAAAGTTTAGTAGTAATTTGTAAATTTCGTTTATGAAAGTCCAAAACATCGGTGCAGCCTCTGACAAATCGAACTAATTGAGATATATAGATACCATATGATGGGAGTCGAGGGACATCGCCATCCAAGTAAGGGAAATTTACAATAGGAAATCCAAAATCCTCACGTTTATCATAAATATTAGTATATATTAGGTGGTTGATAATTTTGATGTTTAAATCTAAGAAAGGTGTAGATTTATCTCAAGTATTAGCTTTATTCAATGTGAGCTCTGGTGGATAAATTTCTGATATAAATTGTTCGAATTCAGGGTTGTCGATAACCAAAATATCATCCAGATATCTACAAGTATTATTGAATTTGTCAATGAGGTCAAAACGTTTTGATTTTTGAAGAGAAACCATAAAATCCCTCTCATAACAATAAAGAAATAAATCTGCTATCAGAGGCGCGCAGTTAGTACCCATAGGAATCCCAACTATTTGTTGATATATCTTGCCATCAAATTGCACAAAAATATTATTCATGAGAAAATCTAGTGCTTTACATAATTCCATGCAAGTCCAGTATTTACATGAAGTATATTGTTTATTGGAAAAGAATCCGGAGTTATTGGAAGTACATATGTACGTTTTAGATTCTCTGTGAAAACACCATTGTATAAGAGACAGCAACTTGCATTTAATCAAATCATGAGGCAGAGATGTATAAAGTGTAGAAAAATCAAATGTAGAAATTTGAGTCGCTTTGAAATTTAGCGAAAGAAGTTTGTCTATAACTTCATGAGAATTTTTAATCGACCAAAAGTAATTGATGTTACTATTATGAAATGCGACATCACAATATTTGATAATATGATCTTTTATAGCAGTTAGAGCAGACGTAATATGCTTCGATAGTACCGTAGTAGAGCAGTGGCTAGAATTAGATATGAAACGTGATTTATATGGACTTTTATGTAGTTTTGGGAGCCAATATATGGTTGGTAGATCAGATTTATCAGTTTTAATTTTGAAGTCGGACATGGTCATGAGGTGATCGTGCAAGGTGCTGTCTTTTGAGGTAGGGCTTTCCACATATGTATGAGTGGAGTTTAATTCGTTTGTAAGTACTTCAATATAATATAGTTTTCAAACAACTATTATGTTATTACCTGCTTTATCAGCAGGAACAAAGATATATTTAGCATGTAAGTCAGCTATCTTCTTTTTAGTAGAATTTGCCGTCAATGTATTAGGCTGTTGAAATAAATGCGGATTTTCCGTAAAGTTCTTAATACGGATATCGACAATTCTTAAAATCTCGTATTTCCAATCATTAAGAGCATGAACCTTTACCTGTTCTTTTTTACACCAACGTTTACAATATGTAGTTAAAGCATCTTCTATAACGTCACGGCATTTATTGAAATCTATCCTGGACGGTAACCTATATTTAGGTCCTTTTCCAAAAAGGGTGCGCAATTTCTTGTCCGAAATACAGTTTAGGTCACCAGTAATAACATGACCTGCCGGTTTATAAACATATTTAGATTTTTCACAAGAACACGAGGAAGGAATAGAGTCTGAAACATCAGGGTTAGATGTAACTCTATTATAATTTAGAATAAGATTTCTTATAGGCTTTTTGTACTGGTAACAAATAAGTGGAGGTTCTAAATTCTCAAAATATTGGGGGATTTTAGATGTGACTCTATGATCACGGAAAATATTAGAAATGTTAAGTAGATCGAAGCCTTTATTAATAAATTTAATTTTGAGAAATTGCTGCTTGGATGGAAGAGACGGAATACGAGGAAAGAGTTTATTATATGAAAATAAAATAATCAAATTGATATATTTATATCAATCAGAATTGCGTAAACTTCGAAGATCAGCTTCGTCCAGGATAGATTTCAATTTATTTACCGGAATAGAGGATAGTGCATGCAAAAGTTCATGACGGCCATTATTTTTTGCGATAAATAGAAGATCGTTCAATGACCTATTTAAACGATTACGTTTTCTGATGTTACGATTACGGCGATGACCATGTGACCTACGTTTTCTAATTGTTTTATGTCTTAATGTAAAAATATTGATCTTATTCTGACGAGAAGAAATATTACCTTGTCGATATATTTGGTCGTGGAGACCGAGAGGATATGGGGTTTGTAGTTGTTTAATCCAGTAGATCTCGGTTTCCAAAAGTCGTTTTTTAACATCTGATTTCGTATCACCTGGTAATTTAGAGATATTTTCTACTGGAGTTATTTTCACATTGTTAATATTATGTTGGTATTTATTAAAGTGGTTATAAAGAAAATTCTGGTATTTACGTCGTGAATTATTACGAATTTTATAGGAATGATTCCGAAAACGTTGTTTCAAAGTTTGAGAAGTTTCCCCGACATATTGAGCCCAACATCCTCTAGCTTCTCAAGTGATGGCATATATAACATTGGCAGTATTTCAATCTATGTCTTTGTCTAATTTGGTGTTAAATGTATTTCCATTAACCGAAGATTAAATATTGGACTTGTAGCTTAAATGATGGCAAGTAAGACATTTCTTGGCGTTGCACTTATTAATCTTAGAATACCCTCTGCGTATAGAATTGACAGCTCTGTAAGAATTTATAGGTGTGAATGTTTTTGAAAATGAGATAGAACGTTTAATAGGGAAACTACTTTTAAGTGGAGAGATATGAACTTTAGTGGTGCCGAATAATTTTTTACAAGAAATACCAGGTATATGAAGAGTGGAAACAGAGGGCAATCTAAGTGGTGTGATTATAACTTTAGGAGATTTGTATTTTAATTGTATTATATTTGAAGCCATTTTAATGAAAAGGGGGGATAAGGATGTACAAACCCAGGGAAAAGCTCCCACACAACCAAGTCAGTAACTATTGGGTTAATAATAACATGTACATTCCATGTAATACATGTAATACATGTACATTCCAACGCCCCTCACTCTCCTGCCTAATTCGCTTCACGAATTTTCGAAAAGGGACTTATACGGACTGAGAAAAGCCAATTGAATGTCAAGGTCACAACATATCAAAATTTTCTGTTATGAGTTAAGTTCAAATTCAAAGGCATACATGAACTGTTGATGAAATTAATGTAAGTCTCTCGTCCACAGAAAATTGAGACAATTAGGGGACATGCATTGCTTAATACTATCACATAGCTTTTTAACTGTCAAATTTTCCATTTCTCTATATTATAAATATATGTATGAAGAGTACTTGTACCTACATATGTATCTTTGTAAACGGGTACGGTTTTTCTCAGATGTGGTTACTTCATTTAGGATGTATATCATGTAAAAAAATTACGTTGTCATCTCTCTGGAAAAACTCAGCATAGAATATTCCTTAATTTCCTGGCGAAAACACATTACACCCTGGACTTTAATAACTTTTTAGAAAAATTGTATACAGGATATTTCATGGGTAATATTTTTAACATTACTGCCCCAATCTTGATTTTACAAGCGATTATTTAGAGAAAAATAAAAATTCTAGGTACGAAATTTAAAGAAAATGCTCAACATCATGTTGCCTCTTGCTAACCATTATAACATACACCATAAAAATAAGTTATTCTTCATGGTTATTGTGATTAATTGATTGTTTTACGTCGTTCCGCTCCATGATTATTTCTAGTCTCTGTAGACGATATCTGTCTGACATTTTGTATTCAAATTAACACACGGACTCATTGGAAACAATGAAGGGGTTTTAACGTGCACTGCCTCCAGAGAAAAAGGAACTCGGTTATTACTCTCCCTTCCGAAAGACACAGCGGGAGTCGAACTTCGGACCTCTCTGTAACAAGCCGAGCACCTCATCCACTGAGCCACATTGGCATTATGTGATTGAGTCCACTCACATACTACGATGGTCTCTTGCTAATCTTTATTATTGAATATGCTATTTATATCTCTGTTTCATTCTCAGTCCTCTCTTTCTTTTAATTTTACAATAACAATAAATTTTACTATTATAATGGGTATTTCAATTAAGATTGAAGAAATTAACTTCAATAGGTCGCTTTTTATAATAATTTCAGTGCTATTTGCAATACACATTTATCATTAGCCGTTGTTTATATTATTATCACAATCTGCATACATACGTTTTTGCTTCTCTATGTATTTTGTGGATATTATGAATATATACATATACGCAGGAAAAAGCGCAAGTGTTGAGTTGAGGTTTTTCAATCTGTAACAATCAAATACGATTAAAACTTGAACATTAATAGAAAATATTAAACTAGTTTTCTGTGACTGTGACAGTTGCAAGTATGTACCACGGTGTTCAAAAGAGAACCTCAGCAAATCAGGTGAGATAAGGTGTCAGAAAGAAGTAATCGTCTCCTTTTTAGGTAGCCATTCCCAAGTGTACTGCAGCTGTGGTATATATCTTTCCTTGTGCTATTTAAAGTTATATTCGTCAAGAGACTGCGCTAATATAAAATTTCCAGATGTCGATAATCTAAGTCATATATCGACAACCAAAGCTATACAACACAGATACATGTAATATTGGCAAATACATAAGAAATGACCTTATCTCATTTGCAAACACTCATGAAGAAATCTAAGGTAAAAATACATCTTAAAAAGGGGTCTGGCCACGTCTCTTATTGCAATTTCTGGGAAAAAAAGTAATATGAGAGAGAGAAAAAAACATATCTATATACCCGGAGGAGTAAGCATCTATAGCTTTATGGCAAAATGTACGTGAATTCTAAAATAGTCAGCGGTAACCACAACGACAATATAAGACAAATAAAACAAACATGCGCAACCACAGACTCTTGGAAGAATCAGGCCCCAATTGTATAAAAAATCTCAGTTGAGTATTGCCTTAAATTTGAGTATATCCTCAAGAAATATAAGTTTTCCCTCAGATTACATTGTATAAAGCTCCACTCAACTCATATTTGAGATTTTCCTCAAATCTCTCCTCGACTTTGAGGATGACCTCAAACTGTCTTGTATAAAACTCAGTTTGAGATTTTCCTCAAAAATTCTCCTCAAATATTTGAGATTTTCCTCAAATATTTGAGGTAGGTCAAGACCATCCTCAAATTTGAGAAAAATGGCAAACGGCAGACGCCTTTTGGCGCTACGTAGGAGAAGGAGGCGATCGCGATAGGCAAGGGTTTTTAAACCTAGAATGGATATGAAAACATTACGAAGTCGGGAAATCTTTCAAACATTGGGGTATATAGGAATCACGCTCTCTGCATGTATGTCTGTCTGTCCGTTGTCTGTCTGTCTGTTGAAACAATGTCTGAGTCATAACTTCTATATCCTAGCTTGGATCCAGATATTTCACACAACTGTTGTTAATTACCAAAGGTTGTGCCAAGGTCACAGTGTACACCTGTCTGTACGTCCGTCTGTTTGGGGACATAACTTGTTTATGCTAGCTTGCATCTAGATTTCTCACACAATTGTGGTCTATGACCAAAGGGTGTGTCATGACCTTGAATCAAGGTCAAATCTCCAAGGTCTAGGTCCCAGTGCACACATAGTCAAAAGTCATGTCCGGACCATAATTTTCTACTGCTAAATCTGTAAGTTGGCTGCTAACGGACATAACCAAAAAAAATATTCCATTGTGTGGTCACACAAAAATATTACGTCCCTACTCAGTAATATTACGTTCCTACACAATAATGATGACGTTCCCTCACAATAATATTACGTTCCCAAATAATAATCATTATGTTCCCACACAATAACCATTGTGTTGTGACTTAAATAAACCATGCTCGCCACCTGGTTGGCCTTTGGTCAGAATTTTAATCGCCAAGTTAGAAAAATGAGCAAGTGCTAATTTTACCACCCCTCATCTGTGATTTTCACAAAAGCATTAGGACATA
Source organism: Pteria penguin (assembly GCA_035048485.1). Taxonomy (NCBI): domain Eukaryota; kingdom Metazoa; phylum Mollusca; class Bivalvia; order Pterioida; family Pteriidae; genus Pteria; species Pteria penguin. The sequence continues at coordinate 27,036,994 of CM068583.1, forward strand.
GGAATATATTTTATATGTACCTGCTTTGGTATCCCCCTTTATTGTGGGACCTTTTGTGATACCAGTACCGAAGATGATTTTTTTCCCGTTATCATTCTTGCCGGAGGAGACCCTGCATTTTCACTTCTTTCCCTGACAAAAAAATGCAATATCGTTAACTTAATTGGCACAGACGTTCCACGGACGTTGGACATTGCATTAATATTATTGTGTGGGAACGTAATAATTCATTGTGTTAGAACATAATGATTATTGTTTTGGAACGAAATATTATTGTGTTGGAACATAAAAGTATTGTGTGGGAACGTAGTCATACAGTATTACTTAGTGGAGACACAATATTATTATGTGACCACACAATAAAATATTTTTGCTATGTCCGTTCGCAGCCACCGTAGTTCTGGATGGTATTTAACGCAACTGTTGTTCATGTCACCCCAAGGGTGTGTTATGACCTTTGATTCATTGTAATATCTCCAAGGTCAAGGTCACAGTGCACACATAGTCAAAATTCGTGTCCGGAGAGTAACTTTTCAGGGGCAGGCTTGGTGTAGTGGTTAAGCGCTTGGCATATGGCGCCGACGATCCGGGTTCGATTGCCGGGTTGCGCCACTATGTTTAAGAGGTTAGTAACCCCCTGTTTCCATGTCGCGATGTAAGTGAAATATTGTTGAAAACGACGTAAAATCCCAATCAACCAACCAACCAACCGTAACTTCTACCGTAGATCTGAATGGTATATCAAACAATTATTGTCCATAACCTAAAGGTGTGTTATGACCTTAAACCAAGGATAAAAAGAGACGAAATACTAGGGGGAAATTTGACTCTAGAGTAGATTTTTCCCCATAAGGGGGAAATTCTACCCCAAAAACCTAAAGGGAGAAAGTTGGCTCTATAGCAGGATTTATGTCAGGTCAGTTGGATGATAAGTTCTCTCCTCCAATATTTATATTTTGGTTTTCTGCAGTTTCGGTACTGAAATTGTTGACGAGACATAGAGTTGGACGCAGTTCTAACTTTACACTCTTTTGCACGAGACAAGTGCACTCATGTCTGCATTTCTGTCCAGAATACTAGTCATAAAATATACTCATGTACATTCGATATCAAGTTTACTCGGCCCATGTTTACAGTCATTCACTATTCTAATGCACTTATCACGAGACACAAAACTGATTTTTCTCGTATAGTGATTAACTTATCCAGTTCTATCCAACATGATAGGAGTGATTATTTAGTTATGTATCTTAAAGATGTTATTTATAAATAAATATATAGAAACAAAAAACATTCTTATCTATTGATTTTGCTTCTGCATGTTGACATGGAATGACTTCTATCTGAGGCATAAAATGCCTTGTTAATATTATTAGTTGATTCATTTAATGATATCTGAACCAGAATTAAAAACTTGAAGAGATTTTTCCGTACATAACCAGGACACGGCATCAAAAGCTTTTTCGAAGTCAATAAGAAGCAAAATTCCAGGTATATTTGCTGTTTTAGTATATTGTAAGACATCATAGATAAGATGTGAATTTTCACCAATATATCTCCCCTTCATGAAAACTCATTGGTTTTCATGAATGATAAAAGATAAAACTGATTTTAATCTGTTTGCAATACAGGTGGATGAAATTTTATAGGATATATTGAATAATGAGATAGGCCTACAGTTTTTAAGAAATTCTCTTGGTTTATCCCCCTTTGGAAATATTGTTATTATACCTTGCTTTAAGTTAAAGCTAATTCGCCTTTATCGAAACTTGACAGATCGTAACCAGAGATTGCCGATATCGGCCCAAACATTTTTCAAAATTTCTGAATGTGTTGTTTTGCTTTTGTGGCAGTTTGGAAGGTATATCCGCACATCGGTTAACAACGCCAAACAAAGTGAGTGACGATCGTAACTTCATTTGATCGTTCTAAGTAGGTATCGTATTCTATACAAATAACCGTTAATGGCTTTTTATGCGCTGAATCTTACTTGCTGTGCATGTCCGTGGCGACGTATATCATATGACTAATCAGATGTATATTATTTCCTTTATTTTTAGAATTGAAATATTATTTTTTTATATGATAAGAAAACGAATTTCTAGATAAATACAAATATGGCGCTTTTATCGAAAAAGTTATATATATAGCACAAGTAGGAAATACAACGTTCACTATTAAAAAATGTCGGATCAACGATAGGTCAATGCAAGTCGCTGTAGCTGACACCCGATATCACCGTATAATTAGACTAGTGCTTTGTATATAGTATGTAATTTTGTCCATCGCCTCGAAAATCAATATTTTAGTGTCGTTTGTCGCTTTCCTGTGCTTATATATATATATAGGTGTGTGTGATTGCGTAGGTGTGTTACTGACCTGCCATGGAACCACAGAGGATCAGTAAAATCCACTCCCTATGGTTCCGTGGTAGGTAAGTAACTAACCATATAACGCATTTATCGCACCTAGGACCATTTTCCTCCTTGTTAGGAATTAACAAATGCATGAATATTCCTTCTTTGCAGCAATATCTCGTCCTCACCTGCCTATGGAGTTTTTACATCTCAACGTATAAGGTACGCAAGAGCCTGTTCTCTATACGGCGGTTTTATTCTAAGGGCCAAACGACTGGCCACTAAGTTACTCATGCAGGGATATGTTAAAGAACGTCTGAAATCGTCACTGAGGAAGTTCTACGGTCGCTATGGGGATCTTGTACGAAAATATGATGTGCCTCTTTCTAGAATGATTGATAATATTCTGGAATGCGACTAAATGACCTGTTCAGTGAACACCAAATATGACTTTGTATACCAGTTTTGTACTTTCGTATGTACAATTAGGAAACCAAAACTCTTGATTTTGCCATGTTTCTTAAGAACTGCTGTGACGGGTGATGCATGCAAACCGGAGACGCTTACTCTCCCCGGGTACCTGGTCTTACCTCGGAATTTTTCAGTATTTCGGGGTTCACAACAGTTTCTTTTTGAAACTTACACGATTTTGTATCTGTCCTTGGACTTTGAGAATGATTAAAGGTTTGGTACTTCTTCGATATTGATTCTTTCCTCATCGACTTCCAATCGTGTCGCCGTCACCATATACGTGAAATAATCGTGGAGTGACGTAAAACAATAATCAAACAAACAAACAAACCAATCGTGTCGTCTGTCTAAACTGAGCCATACTTGTCAACAAAGTAGATAGCTGAGAAGCTTTCAATTTATCTGACGTCCCGCTCACTGAGGAAGGTGACTCAAAAATGTTCACTGAACAACTGTGACAGGACTATTTTATATAGTTGGCGGTAACGAAAAGGACAGGCGGCGGCCATAATGCCTATAAGGAAATTTTACTGACCCCTATAGTTTCATATGGGTCACCAGGTGACACTTTTTACCCAGTGAAATGCGAAAATTTTGTCCCAGGCGCGATAATACCAAATGTTGTAAGAACATGTGTATGGTTGTCAATCACATTTGAAACCGGAAAAATATCTATGTGCTTAAAAAGGATTTCCTGGAGCCAAATTTTTTTTCAAGAAGATATTTTAGAAAAGTTTTCTTTTTGATATAACATACTTCCAATCAATGCCCAAATACAATGTATCTGATATTGACGGTACGTTACTTATTTAGAATAAAAGACATTGGATAATTGTATGCCTACCCTGCTTAGAAAATATCACAATCACATAATAAGTAACGTCTAGATTTGATGCCTTTTTTACATTTTATATATTGATGTTAACTTTTATAGGATAAGACAGAAGATATCTGAAACAACCGTATGATAAGACCCACTCGGATATCCATGGCAATCAAGAATAAGTACATAATGAGATATCACAAAATATTCCACTGAAATACTATTGTGGTACCGACTTAGGACGGTCAATAGGAGTGACAATCGCCGTTTAATTGGTGTGTTTAATAGGTTACCGGGCACACCTTCCCACTTAATGAAAAAGCAGTGCAATCAAAGAATACTGCTTTAAAAAAAAGTAAAAACTTAATGATCTTCCAATAAAGAAAAATGATCAGAACAGGTCGCTCATGAGATAATAGATATGTAATTTTATACAAATATAATAACGGGATAAATTCAAATATCAATAAAAGAGTCGTAACATGACCAATTCATTAAAGAAATGCTATATTTCTATCTTTATATATGCTTCTTCAACTCATATTTAAAGAAAGATTCTGTCAGAAGTAATGTTCTCAATGTCTACTATAATTATTGTAGCATTTTGTCTAGATTGCAACAAGAGTAGATTAGAACTTAGGAATAGACCATCGATGAGAATTTGTCTGAAGTGTAAATGCATAAAATTACCTTTTATATGAAGACTTCATATTTTAAAGACTTCACTTTCAAATTGGGATTTGGTTTAAACGTGTTAAACTTGCTGCCATTCAATTTAATGTTGATTTGGTAATGAATTTAGACAAAACAGTAAGCGTCCCCTGCTTGCATAGAACACCCGTCTGAAAAGTCTTGCAATTCAGAATCAGAACTATTTATTGACATTGATGATTTGCTAAGTCATACTGCAGAGATAAAATATGGTGCGCTCCATCTGTTGTTTTATAGATCACTGTGTAAATTATCATAATCATTATTTCTACAGATGGGTGCAGTACTAACATAACATTCACGTTAACGCGAAAAGCGGTCACGAGGACTGCTTTACTTTAGCACACGTGCCAGGACTGCTCGACCGGACACGCGTGCGCTCCTTGTGTTAACGCGGGAGGAAATTCGCGGTAAAGCGATTTATTCCTGCGTGCGCTCAGTCCAGTGATTACATTTGTAATTCTCTTTACAGTGGTACGGATGGAGGAATTTAGCTATTCTTCATATATGAATACCATGATTATCATCATTATTATTATTTTCATTAATTCAATTATAATTACATGTGTATTATTATTATTATTATCTTAAAATAAGAATAAATTTCATTATATTCAATGTTCGGAAATGGTATTCAATATTTTTTAAATTCATCCCTTTACTCGTAAGCGTTTTATTTAATTCTAAATATTTCCCTACATGCAGACAGTAATATGATTTTATATTTAAATATACAATGTATATATCGATTCTCCTTTAAATCCTTCTGTATATAAGTTGTTAGCAAGCGAACGTGGCTGTCAGCCACGTTCACGCGGCAGCTAAGCCGTTGTTTGGGGGGGGGGGGGGGTTTGAGGGGGGGGGGGTAGGGGTTGGATGAATGACATGTGTTGAAGGTGCATAAATGTATGTCTGATCCTCTTTCTGCATCATGGATATTGTTATTTGCATCCCTGGATGCATTTTTAGTGTAAGTTTTGTCGATGTTTGACAATGACGAGCTCTTTTTCATACATTAATACTCTGTAGTTTAGGCTACACATATCCTGACACATGTGCCATATATTTGTTCTCCCTGAAAGCATGTCCTTATGCAGCCCCCCCCCCTCCCCCGTTTTACTCAGATTTTCAGGGCGATGTGATCTCTATGACGGGCTTCGTCTTGATCTTTTCAGAGATGATCAAGTCCTAAACGTCGTCCCTTCTCACTGTTCGAGTCCCGAGCGGGATCTTACTGTTACGTCTTTCAGACAAGACAATAAGACCCGAGGGTCCATGCAACTGTAGGTGTTTGCATCTAAAAGATCCAACCAGCTTTTGGTCAGTTACATAAGTCTTAATTCTGTGTGTAGTATCAAGCCAGTGTTGTCGCTATCTATTCAAAGTAGACTTGGTATGACCTAAAACAAAAAACAAACATATTCTCGAAAGAATATAATTTACAGCTGTTAATTAGTTTATTTTAAACATACCAAAGTAATTAGAAAATATTGATCGGTCCACATGAGAAATGTTTGATATATAGCCTTCGATTTCATGGCCATTTCTTAAGAGAAAACTTCCACACAAGAAACTTGTATGTCGGTGACCGGATATGGAAGTGCCGCCATTTTTATCCATGATGAGTGTTTGCGTTCCTGTCATTGGTAATAGTTTATGACGTTTAGTTACCATGTGATAATACTGTTCTACGGATGACATGTGACGTAGATCATGTGTTACTGATAGGTAGATGAAGTATGTTCCAGATATTCTTACTTTCAGTCTATTTTCTCTCAGTGTTATGCCATTCTCAAACGAGACTTCCCGACCGTCTGTCGACCATCCACTTTCTGAATTATACAAAAAGACAATAAAACACTTTTTAATTCATAACAAAGTTACACAAATACCAAAAAAATTATGACCGGTATCTTTTATTATTGAGAACAATACATGGAACTTAATTTAAAATGTAAAGACCTGATATACTGTTCTTCCACATCAAACTGAGAAATAAATAATCGATATTCATTGCTATATATCATACAATAACATGCACATTTTTCAAAGAAGTGAGTAGAGTTGAAAGTTGGAATGTATATTGTAGGAATCTTCTACCACACAAAATTTTACAGTCTGTCAACCGTAGTCATTGAAATGAAGAATAAGACACCCCAGTATATATACTAGAGATTTGAGAATGAAAATGATGGAGCCAAGTTCATATTATGGTGACAACTGCTATTCATAAAATCGCTACTGGGTGAATCCCTGCAGGAAAATGTTTGTATCATGGTGCATATTGAAAATGCCTTTAACTTCAGACTGAGGTTCCGAAAAAGTGAGCGTCTCATGTTTGGCTATCCACACCCGTAATGAATAAAAAAAATATACAGGCGATAAAAACATTTTACAACTGCATATAGGAAATGAATATAGACTAACACTATATATAAAGTGCCCCATCCACACATCGTCAGAACACGGGACTATGGCCAAACCTCCGATGTGATTTACAGATTGGAAAGGAAATACGTGTATTTACAATTTTTAAAGAACAAACAAAAGGTGCGTGGTATATACCTTTATTCCATCGAAAATAAGCATGAATCGAATTAGGTCTACTCCGCCAGTGGGATATACCAGTGTTTTGTACTTCGTCTACAATAAATATACATACATATATACATCTATATACTATATAGCATTTATACATTTTATTAAGTGCATCAGGCGCATATTTAACAAGTCTTCCCAAGTGTAAATATTTAAAATGATGGATGTTTAGGAGCAAACTGAGAGTAATGTTTTAAATGAAGCACAGAATAACAACTACATTTGTACATTGTTCACCTTTTTGAAAACTTTTCTTCCCAGAAATGTCAACAATCTGCAAAAAGAAACAAGCAAAACATTATTTTGAAATATAGCGACATAATACATGGAATAGTTTGAGTATACCTTACAGTTAATTGTTGAATAAATGTAGTGATATTTTATTATCATTCATTTATTTATTGGATTTTTTTTATCAATTTTCGCATTTATTTATCATTATTTTATTTTTCAGCAAATTAAAAAAGAATATAAAGTACATCCCAATTTCTATTCCTACGTAAATATGAGTATGAGTGGTTACATACATACGATAACATGCTTGCCTTTACCATACATGTACTTACCTCCTCGATGAATTGTCCGAACAACGAATGTGTGAATACGCAGCAAGACTGACCACAAGTTCCTCTGTCTACAATTTCATCGTAAAGGGTGTCCTCTAGCTTTATTGAGGAGCCTAGATCACATGAAAAGCAAATTTTCCTATGGGATGAACTATTTTTATCTCGAGTAACAGCTAGCGTGGGGATGTTATTCAAAGCATTGCGCTTACTCAACTTTTCTTTGATAAAAACAATCAATAGTAACGATATTACAAGAACTATATTTAAAAGCACGGAGCATTTTTGGATCTGTGTAATCATTTCCCATATTTACATCGCAAGTTTGATTCTACAGTATGTAGTTTTCAGTATTATACACGCTTATATGTATGCATAGACCTGTCTTATAAAAAGAATTCTATTTAATTCTTTATCACTTCCCTTCTGCGAAATAGAGTACATGTATATCTACATATATAAAACTTCCGGGTGTGGAAAGATTAACGTTTAAAGCTATTAATCTTTATTTCGTCGTATTATAACTTTCTCGCTAGGAAAAATATTTACATGTGCGTTCATTAATGACATTACGGTACGGGGCATTTCAACATATTCGTTTATAAGATAACATCTTTTCGTCTATGTCCTTCATATTTGTTTGCACCAAGAGTAACCTTCAAACTTTGTTTTGAAACACTCTCCTTAAAGCACTTGTAGAAAAAGTTAGTCTGACAGAAATGAAAGTGGAAAGGCAAATTCCTCTGTATGTATCACAGCTCAGAGGTCTTCTTCCATAAAATGCCGACTTTCTTGACCAAATTAATTATGACATACTTTCATAAAAAAAATCCACCGCAAATTAAAATCACTTCACTTGTAAGTTCTGAAATTTTGCTTCAAAGATAAACGAAACAATGAGAATATTGACAAACGTACGGACAGACAGAATGAAGGCAAATCATCAATCTATAAATATAAATAGCTTTGCAATCAGGCCAAAAATTGAGTAAGATACTAAATAAGTACTAATGGGCCGTTCAGGGTCTAATAAACAGCATTCGTATTCTTTGTGTATTCTTCACTGTTATTATATTTGTGGAATTTCATTTGCTTTTGAAATTAATATCTTCAAAAATAATGTAAAATGGACTAAAAAATTACCCTCTGACATCGCGTCATTATTGACATACCAAATGATGCAAGATACTATTCGTGTTGACATATACTCTATATTTAAGTATGTTTGCACAATGCGATACATTTAAATGTTATTTATGATTCAATGTAATGTAGGTGAAATTGGCTACCCGGAAGATCGACCGATATTCGCCGAATAAGAAACTACTGATGCATATCAGCCAATGAGCTTCCTTGTATATCTATTAATATAATCATGGTTATACTTACGGAAGCACATTAAAGACATAAGACTCTAAAACATTGCCAGTTTTAACTTTGCTACACTTTAAGTATGTCAAGTAATATTTTGTGTATTACACAAAGATATGTATGTTAATCTTTTCGAGTGTTACTGTTTGAAGACATTTTACATGACAGCCAGTCGAATGAGTGTAATGAAGACCGAAGAAGGTGTAGAGTAGCACTCCTGTCACAGCAAAGAAGTTGACCGGATCAATGAATCATTCTTCGTCTGTCTCCATATCCATTGCTCTCAATTGCACGAGATATACAAACCGCAATTTCTACGGACTCTCAGTGCAAAGGAATTACTGAAGGCTTACTGTAGGAGATATACAAACCAAACTTTATAGTATATCTACAGATGTTCAACGGGAAGGTCAACGCCCAGCTTACTGCACGAAATACACAAATCAAACTTTATGCAAAGGTATACCTACGGATGTTCAATGTGCACTCTAATTAAAATCCAATATTTTTTAGGCGCGGAAGCAGATCAAGAACATAGATATTTAATTAGATTGTTCAGTGTAAAGGTCAACACTCGGCTTACCCAATGAGATAAACAAACCAAACGTTATCAGAAGGTAAATCTACGGGTTTTCAAGGTGGAGATCAACACTCGGTTAACTATGCGAGATATACAAACCAAACTATGTCCAAAGTTACATGTGTATCTACTGATGCTCAATGTGAAGGTCGACACTCAGTATATGGCACGGGATATATCCTATGTTGTATCTACGAATACGAAATGCGCGGATACAGAGGGGGGTACCGGGGGTCTGGAGCCCCCTGGCATCCGAGAATTTTACCAAAAAAGGTAATATTTGGGCATTTTGGGGGTTGGACCCCCCTCCCCCTCGTCTAAGAAAAAAATTTTTACCTTTTTTGGTTGGACCTCCTCTGAAAAAAATTTCTGGACCCGCGCATGTACGAATGTTCAATGTGACCAGATTACAAAGACATTAGCTGGCATGACATAACTACATGTATATGTATTCATGCGAAAGAGGAGAGAAAATTTCATGTGCATGCATATGAAGGGACAGTATTGGCATAATAGTAACCTGTAAAACACATCTCATGATTATAAGCATATAATCTTTTCATTGATACTGCTGTTAAACCGTGTGGTTCTCTAAGGAAGTGATAGAGGACAATATGTCGATTAACATATGCAAACAGTAACCTATCTTTATATGTTAGATACCGTGTGAGATAAAACTAAATCAATACACTGTTTGTAATGAACTCTCTATAAAATATCATTTGTGTTAATCCGAAAAACAGTCAAATTATATTACAGTAAACACTGCTCGCTAAAATACAGAATAGTTTACGTTTTATCCAAAATACAGAATAGTTTACGTTTTATCCAAAATACAGAATAGTTTACGTTTTATCCAAAAATACAGAATAGTTTACGTTTTATGAAGTATTTCTCAATTTCGAGCTAAAAGTGCGTATTATGTTTACATATTGCGAATTCGGCCATTGCAAATGTATTAAGTTTTGTAGTGTGTTACTATTACCGCAGGTACATGTAGGTGATAACTAATAAAACATTCTGTCTTAAACAAGTGTTTGTTGTTTGTTATTAACCAAACCGATGTCAGTAGACTTTGTAAGAAAGGCAAATACATGATTACACTAATGTATATATACTTGCAAATGATACCTGGCCACAATTAGGTCAAGGCTCTTCAGGTCAAGGACAAGAAACAAAATCACCAATGGACAACTAAATTTTTACGTTCGAGGAAATTATAGTGAACTTTGTGTGCCGTGTGTCTCGACGAACGATAAATATCACAAAGTTAAACTGATTTGAACAACAAGAGATAAAACTATAAATGAACTAGATTACCCATAGATAATAGTGAGTACAAATGTATATTAGTATTCCAAATCACAGCATCTACTCACAGACAAGATTAATAATCACATCAAAACAAATTTCTCATTTCTAATCATAATGACAAAGAATAAAATCACGCATAAGATGTATTGGCGAAACCCAGAACATCTCAAATAAAGAGCAACCAGTCCACAATTAAATAAAGATAACAAGAATACCATCAGCAAAACTGCATTTATCAGATTGTTAGAAAATTAACGTTATGAATAATCATCATTGTTCAGGCCTAGATTAAATTCGGATGATATGAAGTTCTCAATGCTTTCAAGGAAATTCATGAGCTAACCTGCAATTAAAACCAGCTTTAATATAATTTGTCGGTTTTACAGCAGAGAAGCTTGATAAATAATAAAATTATATTTCTCTTACAAGATATAAACTCGAGAAAAGAAGATTGAAATAGGACTGAGACACTTTTAACTGATGTCCATATATGTCCCATCGTTGCTGAACTAATGGTAGAAAATCAGCCTGAATATCAGTAAAGTTGACAGTAAGTTTGGTGGAATTAATTCCAGATTATAATGAAAAACCATCCATATTGCAACCACAGATGTAATTTTAAATTTCTTGTATCCAGAATGATCAACAGTAAACTGTGAGTTTCAGTGCAGAGAAGTACATTTTGTTTTGAGTCATACATAGCTATACGAAAGTCGTTCTGTGTTACAATGACGTTTAGAACTAGATGATTTTTTAAATTCTGGATGGCGTATTCTTTGTAACCATAACTCCATAATTATGTAATGGAATTTTATCAAAATGGAAAATGATCTTTATAAGGTCCTGATATTAAATGTGTTTCGATATCATTTAAATCTCTAAAGGCAAACTTGAGTAATTATGAGATATAGACAATCTATGCATGAATAAAGAACAGAAGTTTTGGCATACAACGTAACATAATTCCAAAACAACAAATGGAATATCATTAAAAAAGAAAGGGATTTTCATTACGTCCTGGGAATGTGATACAATTTATTTAAATCTTTAAAAGCAAACTTTAGCTATTGTCATACACAGAGAATATATGCCTGAATAAAGCTAGTTTGGCATACAAAGTGCCATAACTCTTCAATGACGAAACACAATATTGTTAAAAAAAAACCCCAAAAGGTATTTCAGAGGTTCTAATTCTCTTGAAGTAAACTCGAGATATTCTCAGAGAAAGAAGATAATAGTCACAGTCCAGATCATTAATCTTAGCGGCATTAAAAGGTCTTTACATTTTACAATTAATTTTGTATTTTACATTTATTACAGACAAAACCAAATGAAGTCTAAATATTCTTAAAGCAACTTTCAATGAATTTATTTGAATATGGCTATTGGGTGATTACCGATTTCCAAACCTGCACTCTCATTTCTTACCAAGGGCAATAATTCTGGAGTGATAAAAGTGAAAGTAGACAAAATCCACAAAATAAGCTCCTATATCATAATGTGCAAGTTGTTTATCACAGATGGAAAAGTTTAAATTAGCCATTCTTTTATAATTCTCTGGAATAATAGAAATGAATGGACAAACATATATAGTTATAGAGATGTACATACAGACAAACACACAGTTTGAGGTTTAAACATGTTAAATTGCTGGGAGCATTCAAAAATGACATTACAACAACTCAAACATAGGTAAAAGACTTTCTTACCTATTCCATTATTTTGAAAGTCCAAATGAGAGACAAAGCCACATATGCATTCTTCTAGTTGAATTTTGTCTCTTCCTTTCAAATTATTGTCGATAAAACAAGAGTTTACTGATGGTAGCTTCCCAGTAAAATGCTCAGCAAGACTTAATGTAATTTCAGATTCTGTTGCTGAACACTGGGATCTCAAATGACATCCTAGAAGTTTTCCTATACATTCTTCATACTTGTTTGCAAATAAAAAATAACAGATTAAATTTCATACTCAAAACGTAAATGAAATTGTTACTTTCTTTATTAAATATATCATGAAGAAACGGGAAAGTTGTTAGATGAAAATTTTGTATCTTTTATAATACTATAATCTTGCATTTTTAACAAAATGTGCATTATTTATAAATTTATAAATGTGCATTATTTATAAATTTTTAAATGTACGTCCTTTGATTGTTCTGCTGTTACGGTGAGTGGGAAGGTGGCCCCGTAAACCGGTTAACCACACCATTTGTTTGGCTTTTGTCAAATTAAATGACCGTCCTAAGTCGGTATCGTAATTGCACTACAATCAAATATTTTTGTAATGTGTTATATGTTCTAGTATATTATTATATTCATGTATTGTATAGCTCCATGGTGACTTCTGCCACATTACTGAGCCAATAACTCCACTTTTTTCTTTAATATAGAATAATTAAAACATGCATTCAAAGAAGAAGTAAAGATGGTAAATGTTACGGATATGAGGAGGTATTATAAATGATAAAGTGGAGTGGGTATAAACTGGATAGAATTATTTCATTTTGATACACATGTAATATACACCATTTGAACTTGATTATTGGTACATGGCAGTGCTTTAAGAATAAATGGGGAAAATATCTCATTGTATTTGGGCTACCTTTGATAAAGGGTGTCTACTTAGTTCAATACCATAAAGCCTGATTCAAATCTTTTTAATCTCACCTATTTGATCTAAATTGTATATATTGGACAATTGGAAACTTGAAGAACAAGAAATCTTTATAGGAGACCTATGTAAATATATATATATGTATATATATATATATATATATATATATATATATATCAGAAATTTGACATAAAAGAAGTTTATCTGTGTGCCTTTATACCCGGTACAAATATGGACTGTGCATAGTCCTATTCATACATGTATACAGATATACACATAGTATGAACTGTAAATGTTCCATTTATTTATTTGCACTATATCTGTGGGTCTACAGCGATAACATTGCCCATATTTATAAACACGACGAGTCTAAATTTTATTATATTAAGGAAGACAGATTTATCATGGTCAAATATTCCTAAAATGTATATTATTACTGTGAATGATAGTAGATTTTCGCCTCAGTTCATAGTAGCGGCGGTAGCGTAGAGAAGAATACACCAGTTAACGCTAAGCCACGTACGCTCTTATAATGATGTTTAAAACACGGCCATTTAAATGAATATTGGTATGTATTGGAAGAAAAAGCTTTGTTAAACACCCCTTTAACTATAGATCTGTTAATCATGAAGTATAACGCTCAACTTTTGAGTACACTTCGTATTGGAAGAAGAAGAAGAAGAATCTGTTTAAAGAAAGATAACTTTAGATATTATTCTCATAGTAAGAACTGTAATGTAAATGTAAAGTCCTTGCTTATATTTGATAGAAAATAAGGGATAAGTGATTAGGAACAGACAAAAAAAAAGAAAGAAAGGAAAAAGAAAAGAAAATCACACACAAAAAGGAAGACTGAAATCAATATGTATGGGGTGGGCAATAAAATGAATAAATGATATTCTAAGGATCTTATAATATGCACAGTTTTAAGGTATCTATAAAAAAAAAGGCTATAATTTAATAAATTGGAAAAAAATCATTGTTATCAAAATTAAGCTGCAAAGTTATCATATTGAAGCGAACGTATTAATTTAATTCAGTTTTAGTTTTACATGTGTATCTTACTTAGTTTTATCGAACACTCCTTTTGACAACCGGAAATGAAACATCGTGTATTGAATGAGTTGAACATGGGAGTAATACTGTAATGTTTTGATTTACATAAGTAATAAATATTCTCATATATCAACTCGTTAAATTCTTCATTTCTTTGTTTTAGTGAAATACATTTACCCTGAAAAATGTCTAGTAAATTTAAATCAATTTGGAATATGGCGATATTTGATAGGAATGTAAACGATCGATTTATGTTTTCTACAAATATGGAACATAATGGCTAATTTGACTTTCTGTTCTTCGTTATTATATATTTACACTATTAGCCTTATTCATTTGAATTATGTATGATTAATCAATTCATTCATCAAACATTTCTTCCATTACCGAATTCATATCTTCAGCTGATTAATCTATCGAGTCAACTATCTAACAGTCATGGTGTATGCAAAGCCGAGATTTCCTTATATACCCCCGATAACAGCGATGTACATGGATATTAGGACACTCGACTCGGTTGATTGACCATACATACATGTACGTCACTATGTCTCTACAGTTTATATTTAGTTGGGAACATAGACTGCCAGATCTATTTCTGGCAATTTCCGTTCCCCAATATTTGTTATTACGTCACCCTTGTTGAAATAATCATAGCTCATCTTTAAGGAAAGGAATAAAAGCAATACACAAAAAATAATAAATGGGCAAAACATTCAATAGGTAAATCTGATTTCAACATGCTGTATGAAATTTCAGAGCGAGTGTAGCTTTGTGGATGTGCTTGGCTTTTGACCAAGAAGTCTGGGATACAACTCTAGTTGTAAGCCAATGAAACAAAGTCCCATGTAATAGTTGGAATTGCAATTAAAAGATTTCTCATCAACGTAAAGATATTAATTTACATTTTGTAAATGCAATACATCTGGGAGATGCCATTACCTTATAGATGAAATAATCGTGGAGTGAAATGAAACAAAAATCAATCAACCAAGTATGTTCTAATAGTTACGGTCAGTGTTACTGCTCTTTAAAAAAAATATGGTTACAAATCTGATGTGACACCAAACACAGAATGATGCCATAAGAGTTACCTTCATGTGAAGGAGAAACAGGGTAATTTCTCTCTTAGGCTTAAAAGTACTCAGACCTCATGAGTTACATATTTGTTTTTACACTGTGAAGGTTACGATCTTTGGGTTGTTGTGTGTTTCGGTTTCCAGCACTGGAAACCACTGGCAGGAAGGAGTGTGACGGGCAGGTATCAGCCTGGATAACTCAGTGGTAAGAGTGTCTACCTTAATAACAGAAGGTTCTTGGTTTGATTCCCAGCCCGGTCACATCTTTTTCTCCTATCTGATACATATTTTTTAGTTTCAATACTTTCATAACATGAAACATATAATATATAAAGCCGGCGTGGCCTAGTGGTATCGCGCTCGCCTCATGATCGGGAAGCCCTGGTTCGAGTCCCACTCTGGTCATGCCGGTGTCCTGTCTTTCGGATGAGACAGTAAAAACCGAGGCCCCGTGTCGTGGTATGCATGGCACGTTAAAGATCCCTCTCTGCTTCGGGTGGGTCCGTTGCAAAGGTCAAAATTTGTATGCCCCGCATCAGGCAGATGCCGTCACCAAATAAGTGTGATGTTAGATAAAAATCAATCAATCAATATAATATATAACATGTCTAAACAAAGCAATCAAAATTAACTGTATACTTTGCCCATGTAGGAGTCCAAATGCCTCTAGCTGGGGAGGGGTGTGACGGATTAATTATAGACAGTCAGAGCAGACCCATACACTAATGAAAAGAAGGATCATCAATTTCAAAATGCCAGAGTGCATCATAAAACTGGTCATCACACCTTACACCGGTTGGAATGTAGGATACAGGCATAACACTGGACGTTGAAGATGATGTAGACACAGGACACTGACAGTTTGATGTATGAACAGATTTAGTACTGCTTAAACACTTATGAAGGTTAGGATTTATATTTATGATTTCTGTCCTTCATGATAAGGATCTTTAAGATGATCGTAGACAACTGATGCATTATGATAGACACCTTATGTTAATTCTGTAAGTGTTTCACTACCATACACACGTCTGTCATTTTTGATTTTCTACAGAACACTTGTGTAATTGGACAGAGGCAAAATGTCTCTTTCTCCAATGCACTCATTCCTGAAGTCGGACTGGTCACATGACCTGATTTGCATCATATTTATTGGGAGATAACTCTTTGGATTTATCATCGCTCTCTAAGAAGAATCCGATATTTTGAAATCAAATTTCTGCAAACTGCGGTCATATAGAATACAAAGAAGGAAAGAGAGTCATTCCTCATGAGATTCCTCAATGAATTTCAAAAGTTTTAAGACTCATTTAGCTCTTGTGCTCAAAATATAATTCAACAAAGTTGCATTACGATCTATGATAAACACCGAGTTTATCCCCCAGATCATCCTCGGCATGTTTCGGGGATTATCTTCATTTAGATTCTAGTGTGATGTCACGCCGACTATGAGAACATCCCATTGTTTCGTATCGCACTCTTTCGATGTATAAAGGCTAGAGACACACGGAGTGGTAGATATATACTACGGGGAGTTTTCAAATAATATTAACTTTGTCATTCTTGTCGGTTCAGATATCTCTTCAGTTTTAACCTTTACCATTAATTTGTATACCCTTATGATAATTAATTACAATGGAATGAATTTTTTTACCTTTCTTTAACATAAAATCGTTGATAACATCAAGTGCCAATGCTTCATCTGGATTTTACTGCTTAAATAATGATAAATTATTTCTCAAATTTGTTAAAAGGTTAAACCCATCCTGAAATTAATCCGAAAACATAAAAATCATTGGCTCCAACGTTTTAGTGCCCCGCACTTGTCGTAGATCACATTGATCCTCCGAAAAAGAGCGACTACATAGAACACTACATAGCGGTCCTACTTGGAAAATACCAAATCTGAATCTGTCACGGACCATAGGAAGGCACTCAAATACACGTTCATCAATTTCCTTGCGCATTTTCTTTAATTCCGCTTCTAGCCCGAAATTGGTTGATGACGAGTTCGCTAAACTGTGGATGGTTAGTCAAGTCGTTACAATATTTCTCCGTTTCTAAGGTATTTCGTATTTCCATTCAATTATTTCAAACTGAATAAAAGGATCAATTAATGTTTAAGAAAAAAAGTCAATACTGTGTAAAATCTTATCTAAACGTCATTCTGTTAATGTTCCTTTCTGATGATATGTTAAAAGAAGGTAGAAGCTAGTTCTTGTTTCAAGAGAAATAATGGTTCACTGCTTGCAAGTGTAGAACTAATCTGAAACAATTTTCTGAAAGTTTCTTAACCCTTAATCTGCCACTCTAAATTATATAAAATCATTCTTCTTACATGTATTACTCGTTTCGACCGAATGCGTCTGGCCAAACCTTACTATAAGCTAGCTCAAAATATTCCTGCTCGTACCTAGTTCCACCTTACCGATGAATCGCCGTGGTAAACCGTCTTGTGAATTTACTTTATAAAGCTGGTGAATTGTATATGGATAATATATACGTGCATAACATCATGAGAGTAAAGCATTGTACAAGACTAAAATGAGAGAGGGGGAGGGGAGAATAAGAAGAAGAAGAAGGAGGTCAAGGAGAGGAAAAAGAAGAAGAAGAAGAGTAATATTAACACTCAATCTAAATGGCTCATTCATGTACAACTAGTAAATACATAATGTAAAGACTAAGTATATAGACGTATGTTTGTGTGTTTCTAGGTAAACAGGCACATGCATGTCCTCTCTATTGTACGTAAAGAATCTATTGAATGTGATACTTAGAAGGTATTCAAAGAAGACAAAAGATGTGCATTAAGATTTCCTGACCTTTATATACATATAAGATTTGAAAAGAATTTCCAGTTCTTACGGTATTTATGAAACGAGTTGTTTTTATGTCCCCCAGCCTTGGCGAGGGGACATAAAACACACAACGATTTTCATAAATAGCGTATGAAATGAAAATTCATTTCAGATTCTTTTTGTCACATGCTTACACTCAGTTTAAAGGTGCTTATTTTATCAATTGACACAATTCTTGATGTGTCTAGCTGTGCACACGTGATTCTCCTGGTGTGTAGTTGGGCTTGAAGTGTACCTGTTGGAGGCCGATGGTTTTCACAGGGTTATATCCCTCTTCCCAATTTAAGTCCTCAAATATGGTACCGACAGCGAGCTCTGTAATCATGATATAGCATTAAGTATCTTATCTAACGTACATTCGAAGAAGAAATGCACAAGAGATTTTAAGAAGACAATAACCTAGTATCAAGTTAAACGTTACATATAGAAAACTCCTCAACAATCAAAATTAAACTGAAGATATCTGTGTATTGAATCGTAAAAGAACATTATATATGGACATTAATAAATAGAATCTAAAAGTATAAGAGTAACATTCATTATCTATTCTGAAGCATGCTGTTGAATACACAGAGGTCACATCTTTAAGGTATCGGTTGAATGACGCATGGTGTTTCATAAGCAGAGTCTGAGCATGTCTTATCATTAACTACTGTCACAGATACGTAAAACATTGAAAACAAACTATAAAATCGTGAAGAATATCTCAACAAGACAGCAGCATATTTCGAAATGATGAATGATGGCGATTATGATAGTCATTCACCTAATCCTGACGTCGATGCCAAGTTCGATGACGCTTCGCAACCATCTAGAGATATAAACGGATCAGATGTCAGGTGTGATGACGGTGCACCAATACCTCCCTATATAGCGGAATATTCTTCAAAACACGATGGTGACACACCGACATCTAGCAACGTACAGGTATATACAGAAAACCATGATGGTGGTTTACAGGAAATTTCAATAAAACATGATGGGGGCCCAGAATCATTAAGCGATAAGCAGGATTCCGCCATCCACATTGATAGCTGTTCTCAGGAATCCAGATACACACCAGAATGTAACGCCATTGTTGATGACGACACACTGCAATCCAACGATGTACAGAAAAATTCCACCAAATATAACGGTAATATATACTTGCCGAACTCTCAGCAAACTGCAGACATGGATTCTCCACTCGTTGTACCTACTCCAGTATCAGAAAGGATTTCGGATGATAGAAAGATGAAAAGCAATGAAAGTCAATGTCATGAAGATATGACAAGCCAGCATTCAGAAGAAAACAATGTTGAAGAATGCAATCACAATTCTTCAGTGGAAGTATCAGAAATGGCGGGAAATGGTAAATGTATCATTTCTCATTTAAGCTCTTCAGAGAAGGAGCAACATGCAATAAAGTGTCAGTTCACAGATGCATCAAACCATACACCAACTGATAAACTCAGATCAACAGAGTTCAAAAAGCTAGGCAACGGTGATTTTATTCCCACTGAAAACGATGCAGAATTTTCACATTATTCTTTCGTTGTTCCAGACAAAGCACCAGAAGATAAAGAAGAAATTAATACAGAAAAGAATGCATTATTGAACCCAAATGGGGATTGTGAGATATCAATCGATGTCACAAATGAATCAAAATCTCTTTTATATCGAATTAGCGACTCCCCACCACCATATCTAATATTATTTTTCGCAATACAGGTACGTATATCATAAACGTTGATTCATTTATTCCTCAGTGTCATGTTTTATGCGATAGATTAGATGTCTTCTTGTTTTCCTTTCAATTATGTCTTTAAAAAAATAATCGTTACCTAGATAAATGAGTGAATATACATGTAACTTCTTCATTTACAGTATTTGTACTAATATTTTAACAAAATTAGTACTGTCCTATGAGCGCCATTTTAAGACTATAATTATGCAAATGTATACAAATATCAGAGAAAGACAAGCATAGATTGCACGTATACCTGATGGCTCTTTTGTGTAACAAACAGTTTTTCACTATTTTGGACCAAATGTATTCTTAGATTTAAACATCAAAATTATCATCCACCGAATATATACTAATATTTATGATAAATGTGAGGATTTTGGATTTCCTATTGTAAATTTCCTTTACTTGGATGGTGATGTCCCTCGACTCCCATCATATGGTATCTATATATCTCACTTAGTTCGATTTGTCAGAGGCTGCACCGATGTTTTGGACTTTCATAAACGAAATTTACAAATTACTACTAAACTTTTAACTCAGGGTTACAGATATCACAAGCTAAGAAAAACATTCGGCAAATACTTCAGATCTTATTCAGAACTTCTATCTAAATTTGGAAATATTTCTTTTCAACAGTATGTATCCAATGGAATTTCCCATCCTAATTTTTACGGTGATCTCGTATATAAACTAAGGAAAGTAAAAGGCTCCGATAACGTTATTTTATCATGTAATAAAATTGTCAAACGTCTAAATAGACAATATGATATTGAGATCATCAAAAAGACTATAGGTCTTGTATTTGGCCCCTCTACAGCCTTATGCAGACTTTAACTTGAACGTTGCACGCTGACTAACAGGGCGGCGGGGACTATATGACGGGCCTTGTCCAAACCTCTTTTAGAGTAGACATGGTCCTGAACCTTGTCCCCTCTGACTGTTAGTCGGGACTCCTACAGATCTAGGGTTTTAGCTCGCTTTCAGACTGGCAGAGCACGGTTTATCGTATTGATGTCGCATATATTTTTATACCATTATGTGTTTTACAATACCTTACGTGTTTATATTTTTATGACCTCTCAATATGCGATACCTGTTGACCCTTGTTCTTTACATGGAGGATTATTTATAAACTTTTAAATGTACGTCCTCTGATTGTTCTGCTGTTACGGTGAGTGGGAAGGTGGGCCCGTAAAGCGATTAACCACACCATTTGTTTGTCTTTTGTCAAATTGAATGACCGTCCTAAGTCGGTATCGTAATTGCACTACAATCAAATATTTTTGTAATGTGTTATATGTTTTAGTATATTATTTATATTCATGTATTGTATAGCTCCATGGTGACTTCTGTCACATAACTGAGCCAGTAATTCCTCTTTTTTCTTTCATTAAACAGAACACATACAATATCATAATGCATATTATTGTAATTGTAATAAACTGCACTTCTTATTAAAGTTATTTCAATACTAATTTAAAGGATGTGACAGTGAAGTATATTGCGGATGTAGTCAACCAAAGGGAGATGTTTGTTAGCATAAACACTTGCACTCTCCATATTATGACACCCAATTCCACTTTCTCTTTCACTATTATCTTTCTGGTAACTTTATATTTTTGTTTGTTTCATTAAGAATTTTACTTTACGCTAATACATGGTTTATGCTGCTGCTGCATTATATTATAACGATATTACTTACAGTACTGCCAGTTTTTATACTGCGTTAACGTTAAAGATACCCAAGTACCTCTATATGTCACATCCACTATTATAGTTTTTGGTAAAACATTTCAACATCAAGATCTCTTTTTGTCTTCAGCAATGTTTGATGTCATTACCCTCCAGTGTTAAAGTAACGGTATTGGTTTCCGAGGTAATGTGTGCTCGTGATGAGGAATGGTTTAAGGCCCAAATTCTTTCCATGAGTTTGTTGATGTCGGGATTGTGTACCTTACTGCAAAACACTATAGGTGTCAGGTAATTCTTAAAAGCTTTGCGGCAATTATTATATTTTCAACATTGCTGTGATAGAATATTGAGTTGGAACTTACGAATTAAAATGGGGTAACATTTTTCATTGATACCGTTGAAGTGATTGAAGAGTATAATAAGAATTGAAAATAAATCGTTTTGTTTTTGTGGTTTTGAATTAATGCAGTTTGAGATATGAACATGATCATATCTTACCATAATGCACAATAACCTGTAAATAATAATAGAAATATTTTTAAAATGAACTTTGAACCTTTTAATTGCGTCAATGCTTACATGTATACGTATAATTATATAAATGTATGTATATGTAAATGTAAATACATGATATGCAGCGCAGTTCTCTGATTTGTTATTATAGACTGCCTGTGTATCAAGGACCGATTTCTTCTTACGTAATTCCTCTTCTGGCTTTGTTGGAAATTCCAGAGTTTGCTTGTCCAGTCCGTCTGTATGGTACAGACACCAACACAACTTCACTAGGTATCCTGCGTATGATTATCTTTTTTTAAAAGCATGAAGAAATTAATCGTAAAACCTTAATAGTAAATAAAAATGTATTTTATAGAGAAAGGGATAAATTACTACGTAAGACATTTACTATATGGAGGATTAATTTCAGTTATGAACACTACTGGATACGTGAATGGCAGTGACGTGAGAGGTGTTCTATCTGAAGAATACTTTAATACAGTTGTTGTACCAAAATTCTTGGAGGTATGATTTCATATAAGAATTTTACCATAAAGGGCTGTATGTTTATTTAATAAAAATGTGTATTTGAATTATACTTTTGAAATATTGAACGTTACAAGGAATTACTCTGGAAGTAGAAAAAGATAAAGTCCAGTTCAGTGTCTTATAACTGTCTTTTTGTCTGTCTGTATTTTTGTTATCGATTTGTACGTTACATAGGTAAGCATTACACTCGGGTACTGATCGGTCACTCCATCGATGAGGCTATAATTTTTCATACTCAAACAACCTCCATGTGCTCAGGTGTATATATATATATATGTATGTGTGTATTACTTCCTGTAATTATAATCTGTTTGCAGGACTTTTGCTTATGGTGTTGCATGCAAGCAGGGGGCGCTTACTTCTCCTGGCAACTAGTCTCACCTCAATCTAAACTGGGGTTAGCAATTGTATGAATATAACACTATACACGATATTGTCTTTTAATTCCATCATATGGTTAACCCTTCAGTACGTCTTCGTTGTTCACATCATCCACTGCTATCAAACAAATAAGTCAGCAAACACCCGTAAAAGCAGAAATGGTTGTAAGAATAAAGAAATGTCAGACAGATATTTAATTTTCATACATGTCGAAATGTGTTAATGATTTATACCCTGCGATTATTTTAAAGACCATGAGTCTTACATTTGGCCATTTCACAGCCTTCTGCAGACTTTGCCCTGAGCATTGGTATCTGATTAACAAAGCGGGGAAGGCGATATTACGACGGGCCTTGTCAGATCGTTTTAAACGTTTCCCCTCTGTCTATTAGTCGGGATTCCTGCAAATCACAGACCATAGATCGCATTCGGACGAGCAAAGCAAAATTGGCCCATATTGATATTACTTAATATTTTTGATACTTATATCTATTCATAACAATAATAATAATTTCCATCATCAGAATTCTATAAACACTTAATGGTGTGTGTGTGTGTGTGTGTGTGTGTGTGTGTGTGTGTGTGTGTGTGTGTGTGTGTGTGTGTAGGTGTGTGTGTGTGTGTGTGTGTGTGTGTGTGTATGTGTGTGTGTGTGTGAGCCACACTCGTAGAGCCAATTAACTATACACACTGAGTGACAACACTTCGAATGTTTGTTTGATGTTTTGTGTTTTCATGCATGCCCATGGCAACGTTCTCATATGGCTTGGTTAGATGCCTTCTTTCTTTCTTTCTTTCTTTCTTTCTATTACACCATACATATTTACATGTATATAACATTATAAGTGAAATTTGACTCCGTCCATAATAATGTTTAAAGCGATGATATATCTATTGTATTGATATCTGAAGACATACAATGTAAATTTTATTTTTTTCTGTAAGGTATCTGGAGCTCTGATAGTGGCGGGGTTTATCCACATGATGATTGGTATGGCAGGAATGGTGGGCGTGTTAATGAGATTCATTGGACCAATTACAGTCATTCCTACTATGTTATTGATAGCTTTAAATGTTTTCCAAATAACTGCAAAGTTTTGCGCAACACACTGGGGTGTGTCATCACTGTAAGTAAATTAAAGGCTATTGTACTGTCATAATCCTTTTTATAGATGCAGGTATATATAAACACGCATTGTTATGTCCATTCCATCATCCTCTTTATTTGGAAAACTTACAAGAAGAATCTTCTCGGTGTCAACATTATGTATGTATGTAATAAGGTGGACCATATATTGGTTAACCGCACAAATTCAATGACTATTCTATTCCGTTTACCGTTCTAAGTGAGCACTGCAAATGCTGTATGCTATTTTATCATTATAGAAGGCTTTATTGTACAACTCACTCAGAAGTCCTTTTTAAAGCAGTTATCAAAATCGTTTATGTTTTTATCAAAGTAGTCATAAATAAATTAAAGCACCAAAATCATAACTTTTCGAAATTTATGGGAGGCAATACAATTTTATAGAGTGCAATTAATGATGATGTTTAGTTAATATATTGTTTGTAAATGTAGTTTTCAGTGCTTTTGTACAGACGCGGAATATCTATTTAAAATTTTCAGTCATGAGATTTTCTAAATCCCTGTAAAAACTAAGGAGTATCTCCCTCATGCATAGTTTTGTCTTTAGATTGATTCTTTGACTCACTTTGGTTTTAACTTTGCTCTTTAAATATTAATATATTATTGGAATTCCAATCATTCTGCCATGAGCATTATTGAAGAGATATAAATTGTCAAAATATGCATCTGATGCACAAAATTATAACGTATGTATGTTCTAACATTTCTATTTTACATTTATATACATTAGCAGTAATTTAACATTACTTGACATCTGAACTAAAACGTATGTCACCATAATAATCACGATTACATCTATTATGTATTTTGTTTGTGGAGATGAGGACATTTTGTATGTCATTCTCGTCATTGATTTGCCACTCACACCATTGAAAAACCCTTGAAAATGAACACTTTCGCATATGACTGATTCGACTATATCGTCTCCGTAAATCCTTGTTTTTTTTTTTAAATTAATTTAATCAAAGAATTATAAAAAAAAGAACTAAAATTGTAAATAAATGAAATGTTTATCTTCATATGGTTACTTCTCGTGCATGGTGAGTTTAACGTAACACAAAATATCATTTTGTGTGAAATTTTCTATCATAAACATGTGTATTACAAAAAAAGAATATATTAAATTTCAGAACGGCAATTATGGCATTATTTCTTTCCTTGTTTCTGGATCGATATCAGATGCCAATACCTGTATGGAACAAGGAAAAAGGGTTTCACATAATCAGATACCCACTTCACCAAGTGTTTGCGGTAAGCTTATTCAGGCATGTCACATAGTTGATTATGCATGCACATGTAGTTAAACCGGTATATGAATAATAGGAGATACAGTTAGAGTTGTATAAATAAGAAATATCAGAACGTGTAAACGTGCATTAAACTATTACCATTGGGCTTATATATTGCGATTTTACTTGCATCTTGTTATTGTTCTGTTGATATCTTTATCTCTATTTTAAACAGTTGTTTGCGATTTTCGATCCGATTACGTTGTAAACAATTGATATTGAAACAATATTTTATGTAATTTTAGAAAAATCCCAACTTTGTCATCGTTCGAAAATACGAGCATGATAAGATGGATTAATCGGTTAAATCCGAGTATAAAAAACCTCCCAAAACAACAAAAAACAAACAAATCAGTAGTCCAAGTATCATAACACCAAACCAGTAGTTCAAGTATCATAACACCAAACAAGTAATCCAAGTATAAAACTAAACTAGTAGTCCAAGTATCATAACACCAAGCCAGTAGTCCAAGTACCATAACACCAAACCAGTAGTCCAAGTATCATAACACCAAACCAGTAGTCCAAGTATCATAAAACTAAACCATTATTCAAAGTATCACAAAACCGAAGGGCATACACAATGAGTAAAAAGAAAAGACAAAATTAAAAGAAAAACCAAAAAAAGGAGTAAAAATAGATGCTTTGTGAATAAGCATGTCCTGTTTACTTGCCACATCCATCGTCGGAATTCATTTGACAAGCAAATCATTTTCTTAATAAATTTGACAAGCAAATCATTAAAAGAAAGATGAAGTACATATTATGTCTACCTTTTTAACATGATATATTATATCTAAATAATAATATATAAAAAGAGTGTGAATGAATTATTTTTGGCTTTTATTTTTATCATGTATTTGTACCAGGTGCTGTTTGCTATAAGTTTTGGATGGGCCATCTGTGGTATAATGACGGCGGCCGGAGCATTCACTGATGATAGAAACAGTGAGGAATATTATGCTAGAACAGACTTCCGTTTAGATGTTGTCTCTAAAACTCCCTGGTTCGTGTTTCCATATCCAGGTACAAATAACTTTTAAACATAAGAGTTTTTATTGATAGGTAGCCTATAAAACTTTCTCATTGAACAAATGGTACATACTGTATTTTCCTTCAACCTTATATTTTCTGAAATAAATAGTGGTTACTGGATTTACATATCTGATTTGTATTGCGTTTTTCGCATCCGGTAACAGTTTGTTACCCTACATTTTTATATATAGTCAGTAGAGTAAATTGTACCTGATATTTTAATGATAGATTGTACATTTGAAGTCGCAGTGTATCCATGACATCCAAAGACGGAAGATACTAGAGAAGAGAGTATTAGGACATCTGACTCAGCTAACTCTAAATCTTAGGAGTATTTCCTTCATGCAAAATTATATCCATAATTTTAACTATTATCTGTTTATCTGAGATAAAAAGACTGAAGACATTTGTAAACAGCTTGTTGTTTACAAATATTAACGACTTCCAAATTTTCTGCATTTAGCGTCATGCATGAAGGAATTGCCCCACCACCACCAAAAAATAAAGCTGTGTTTCACCGGTGGCAACAAAAGTCCAAAACGTTATTTTTTTGTGAAGGTCATTGTCAAGGTCGAAAGGTCATCGACATTGGTGTCATGTGCAAGGGCATCATTAGTTGAGTCCGCATGTGAAATATGAAGTTTCTGTCCATCACGGTTCAATAGTTATGGCCAAGGTTAAGGTTGACAACAGACAAACAAACAGACAGACAAACTGACAGAACAAAAACAATGTGCCCCCGATCTATCGATCCGGCGGTATAAAAATAATAATAGTGATAATAATAAATATTTTTATCATAATGAAATATGAGGAGCCGATTTGTCATGCCTTTAAACGCCAGAAATATTTGCTACACAGAATTCTGCTGTGGTAATAAAGTCACATAATTAAAGGACCAATCTGTATCTCAAAAAGGGTATTTTTTCCTTTTGGAATCGACTATAATATAAATGATTCAATGCATGTATGTTTTCAGGAAAGTACGGATTCCCTGTTTTCAGTTCCGGAGTTTTTGTCGCCTTTATGGTCGGTAGCATCACTTCTATTATCGATTCCATAGCTGACTACTACGCGTGTGCCAGAGTTTGTCGCGTTCCTTCACCACCGGTATCAGCTGTCAATCGGGGTATCATGGTTGAAGGTTTCATGAGTATGATGGCCGGGACATATGGATGTGGTCATGCTACAACTACGTATGGAGGCAACATCGGAATTATAGGAATAACAAGGGTATGTTTATGATTTTTGCTGCCATTGTATAAAATCTAATAAAATCCTAAGTTAGAATATTTTTATATTCTTTTATAATATATAATAGGCCGAATAGATCATCTTAAAACATCGAATAGATCCATTCCATTGATCCGGAAGCACATTTACATGTACAAACATATTTATATGAAAACATTATAGACATCAGTGTAGCATTCACAACTAAAATAGCAATTATTTTGCTCCAACCGTGTTTTTTTCTAATGCGAAGTGCATCCGAAACTCGTTTTCAAAGATAGCATCATAAGATAGCGATATTTTTTATAAAATAAAAGAAAAAAAATTATTGTGATAAAAGGGGATTAACTCAATAATCAATAAGAGGCATTTTGAAATCATCCTGACTCCCACCAGTGCAAAGAATGTATAGTCTTTATTACAGTTATACTTAAGAAATAATTACTCCCCATACTTCTTTAAGAAGCAATGTATCGAAACATTATATCATTGCATAAATATTTATAATATATGGCTATATATAATGTATTTTACTGAGATGAATTACCTGTTGTAAAAGTTGAAGCAACTAAAAACAGTTTTTTAAACGAACTATAAACAAAGAACGATAATTTTGCAAGCATTTTGATAAATTTTCTCGCTTCAGCTTTTTAATCGTCGTGTGCATTCCTGTGCATACTTCAAATTAACTAAATATAAGCTTTCCACAAGCTATTGTAGTAGGTTACCATCAAAATCTCCGACAGCTTCCAACACCTCTTCTTTTCCATAGAATCAGAAAATACATATTTTTTCGACAACACACCCAAACGTGCACGGTCGATTACTATATCTTTTAAACAGTTTTTAAGCATTGTCATGTCAAATTGATATTCATACATACCACTTTCTTCATCACTGATTCTTGCATATGCCACCTTACAGCCCAGTATTTCTTATTTAAGCCAATATTTACACGTGAACATGATTGGGGTGTTATGTTCAAATGTGTCTTCTGCATGACTTTTATTCTATTGTAAAATATCACAAGTTCCGGTGAATGGAGTTATCGGTCTTTGACATAACCTAGCAGGTATTATGACTGCTAATCGGTGTTAACATTAAGTGTTAACAGTAAGTGATTGTTAAGATTATGTGCAAAAACACTACATCTGACTATAGGGTACTGACTTAAATCCGCTGTCGCTTAAGTAGTGCAATGTAAGGAACAGCAAATAAAAAAAAGCTATTCAGAGTTACTGACAATTCAGAGAACATGGACAGGCATCCATCCCAATATGCACATAAATATATGATCATGTTTGAATAAACACCAATATGCACATAATTTAATTTAATTAATTTGAATATTTATCAGAAATGGTTTTTATTTATTCATAGTTTTGGTTATTATCTGTCGTAAACTTGATATCATGAAAAGCAATTTGTACAATGAACTCCTTGATTAAGAAAATCCATGGTTCTTTTTTTTTTCTGTCTCGCAAGTCGAAAGGGGAGAGAGGTAGATCAAATTAAGTTTTCCTTTCGTCACTGATTGATTTTAAAAAACCTATTGATTTAAAAATTCTTTTCACATTCCTTGTCAGATGTTAATAACACGCTTTTTACGCCTTATGATACTCTGATATGGATTTTGTCATTCAAACTGGGCACATTGCCCATCGTGTTCCTTAAAACACAAAGAAAATACTTGAATTATATAGTATTGTCTGTTTTGCGTACATTGCGTTAAGAGCCTTTTTATGTAGATTTCAACAAGTTTTGTCTGTACCAAAATTAGAAGCCATTCCTTAAAATATGTATTGTATCTTAAACGGTAAGTTATAGCTACTACCAAACAAACCAATCTGTCAATTTAACACTTAGGTTGCAAGCAGGAGGGTATTCCAGATGTTTGCTTGTTGTCTGATTTTCCTAGCCTTCCTCGGCAAGTTTGCGAGTGTGTTCGTAACCATTCCGTATCCAGTGCTCGGAGGGACTCAGATTATCGGATTTGGGATTTTCCTGGGACTCATTCTCTCCAATCTCCAATATATTGACCTGAAATCTACCAGGAATCTGGCCATTATAGGGATATCTATTCTAGTAGGGTTAATGATACCGTACTGGTCAAAGAAAAGTTTAAACATCGACACAGGTTAGTTCTTCTCTTCTACAACAAAAATTATATGTAGATCATATATAATATATTATTAGTGTTTATTTTTATACTGTTCATCAACATATCTAGCTATAGAGATAACGCTAAAATTTTCTTATACTGAAATTACACACTGTGTTCTAAATCTACCTTTATCTGGAGATTTTGAAGAAATGAATCTAATAATGATTTGGTACCTTTGTGAACGCGAATGTTGTATTCTAAATTACATAAAACATCTGTTTAAAGCGACGTTAAAAACCAACCAACCAATGTAGATTTGGTCACGGTCGTTAATTGTTTGACTGATCGATTGATTATTGTTTCATGCAAATCCACGATTATTTCACGTATATATAGTGATGAAATCTGCCTGATGCATTGCACAGAAATTTATATTTGCAATGGACCCATCCAAGCAGTAAGGAATCTTTTACGTGCCATGCCTACCGTGACACGGTACCTCTGTTTTTTCACTGTCTCCGAAAGACAGATTACCGTTCTGCCCACTGCGTCATGGTCGTTGTAAGTTGGTATCAATATGCACTAGGTTCGATTGTGCTGCGAACGACTACGACAGCGACTAAAACTGTCAATTCGCAATGACAGAAAAATATATATACTTGGCTTTACGATAAATTCAAGCTATCATAAACCAATGCTATATTCTATCATTGAAAACATATTAAATTATAACACATGAAAATGACCAGAGTGTTATCCATATAACATGTTTCTTTCACTTGAGTGGTAACAAATAATATACAAGTACAACAGTTGGTGAATTATTAATCATAATAATTATACAGGAAATAGTGAAGCAGATAATCTAATCAAAATGCTGATGACAAATCCAAATCTAGCCGGAGGTCTGTTAGCGTGTTTCCTCGACAACACAGTACCAGGTTAGTTTTGTCAAGTTGCATATCCTGATGATTGTGATATTATGACACAGAACTTCTGGCCTTTATAAAAAGCTTTATCGACATAAATTATCATATATAAGATGTGATTTTGTATGCTTATGTTTGTTTGTTATTGGATTGTTTCATTTAAAGCGTAGAACTTAAAGCGCGCATTTTTTCCATTAGACAACGACTTGATTCGGACTAGTTCTATTGATTTTGTACGAAGGTAAACAAGAAATTTAAGAAATATAGAATTATTGTATTTGTGACTTTGTATGCGTATCATATATGTGATTTTGTCTATCTCTTTTTTCTGACTTTGTATGCCATGCGGTCTCATTATTTTTAATCCTTGTTCTCTGTATGGAGGATTATTTATAAATTTTTGTGTCCTTTGATTGTGTTGCTTTTGCGGTGAGTGGGAAGGTGGGTGTCCGTAAACCGTTTGACGTTTGTTATTTCAATTGACCATCCTAAGTCGGTATCATAACCAAAGCACAATCGAATATTTTTGTAATGTCGTTTCGTGTTTTATTTTACTATTATCATCTTTTTGTGTGCATGTCCTTGCCGATTTGTGTCATACAGCTTTGTCAGATGTCTTCTCTTTTCTTAAATCAAACACCCTGAAATGAATATAATTTATGAAAGTAACGCACATTTTAAATAACTAAATACAAGAAAATTATTACA
Organism: Pteria penguin; assembly: GCA_035048485.1. NCBI lineage: Eukaryota > Metazoa > Mollusca > Bivalvia > Pterioida > Pteriidae > Pteria > Pteria penguin. The sequence continues at coordinate 27,068,682 of CM068583.1, forward strand.
TGGCTTGTTAATGTACATTCAGTCACTGAATAAATATTGACAGGTTCTGTCATTTTCAATTAATCATAAATTCCATACATATGTGCCATATAAAACATATTGCTGTTTCTTCCATAATTCCTCAGTAATAAGTTGGGGTTTTTTCTAATTGCATTGGATAGTTTTAGTCCCCTGCCAGTGAAACTGGAGGGGACTATAGTGCTTGTCGTTTTCCGTCTGTCCGTCCGTCTGTCTGTCCGTATGGTTTCCAGACAATAACTTCAATGCGGAATTCCCAATTTGATTCAAACTTTATACAATATTGGCTTATATAAAGATCTAATGTGGGATTGATTTTGGGGTCAGAAGGTCAACTCGAAGAGTCACTGTTACTAAAAATAGACATTTATCATTGTATTTCGGTATAAGGCTAGCTCATGTAAAGGTCTAGGGTGGGATTGATTTTTGAGTCAAAAGGTAAATTCTAAAAATCTTTGTTTACTAAAAGTAGACATTTATCACTGCATTTCATTTGCCAGATAATAACTTGAGTTAAGAGTGACTGGTTTCTTTTAAACTTCTGGAAAGATTAGTTTATGTAAAGGTGTATGGAGATTGATTTGGGGGTCAAAAGCTCAGTTCTAAGGAACACTGTTACTGCAAGTAGACACTTATCACTGTATTTCGGTTGCCAGATGATCACCTGAGTTAAGCATGATTCATTTCTTTTAAACTTCATACAATGCTAGCTAATATATAGGTCTAGGGTGGAATAGATTTTGGGGTCAAAAAGTCAGCTTTTATGGTCACTGTTACTAAAAATAGACATCAGCATAGTTCAGTTGTAGACTTATTACTGAAAATAGTGATTCATCACTGTTTCAGTTTCTAGATGATGACTATAGATACTGATGCCGGATATGAATAAAACGATATTATGTTTCTGGTGTCAATTTCACTAGGATTTGATATAAAGTTCACAGAATTCAATGTTACTTCTTATTAATGTAAAGATGATGGATAAATCAAAATCATAAGTCTAATAATCATGAAACCAGAGGACATACAAAATCAGTGAAAATGAAAAACAAGTGGAAAATAACATAACATGTCTACTTGAAGAGCATATGTGAACCCCTGTGATGGAGTGAGATCAGGTTCCCGGGGAGAGTGAGCATCTCCTGCTTGCTAGCAACACCCGTCACATATACTCAGTAGAAAGAGTCAAATCGTGTAAATTCCATATGCATTTATATATGGAGAAGTCAAAGTTGGAAACCTTTTAGTAAAGAAGGTGTCAAATCTGTGTAAAATGATCGGATTCGGTCTCAGTCCAGAATAACATTTAAAAGTCTGGATAACGAGACATCATATGGAGTAATAAGTGTCTCGTAACGACTGTAGAACTTCCTCAGTGACATTGCTAGTCTAGCACATATATAACCCTGGTTGAGCAGCTTAACTGAAAGTCGCCTAGCCCTCAGAACAAAGTCATTGTAATTTGAACATGCTCTGGAATAACTTATTAACTGAGATATGAATACGCTGTATGCGGGCGATGATGGAATGTTGCTACTTATGAAATCATGCAAAAGGTTACCAAGTTCACATAAGTTTCATGTTGCTATGAGTATGAGTCACTTCGAAGGCACAGGTTGTGGCAAGGGACAAGTGTTGAATGCAACACTGACCGTAAGCTTGTTGATTCGGTTTAGATAATTAAGACTAATAACATTTTGCCTTTATTGCCAAGTCCTCGGATGGATTTTACTACTACGTTTAATCATCTGGCTTTTCCCCATTTTGAACAGGTACTTTGGAAGAGAGAGGAATGATACTTTGGCGGGCAGCGGATTTCTCTGATGGGGAAGTAGCTCTGGACCTTGTCGAAGATGCTACTGTCTATGAAATACCCTCATGGACAAGATTCCTTAGAAAATTCAAGATTTCTTCACGGATTCCGATTTTCCCAACATATGAAACATCAAAACAAAAGAAGAAAAATTAACCTTAATATCACCATAAAGATATATAATTAGTCTGACTATATATTGTTGATCTGGAATTATGATTTGTTATTATTCTCAAATCATAATGATAATATAAAAACAATGTTATTTAAATGAAGACAAATCTAATGAAACATTGCTTACAATTTTATTCTAAATCTTACAAAATATATACTGTTTGTGTTATGTATGGTATATACAGTGATATAATTATGAAAGAATAAAAAATGTTACAAAACGAGCACAGATGTATCTAGTTCCCAGTAGAAAATGCATGAATGAGACTTTTTCGGCGTCCAAAATCACGAGATAAATGACGTTCTCGAACCCTTCCCTTTGGATTCGGCATAAAAGGTAGATACTTCATGATTTTGAGATCGAGTACCGCTTGTGGAAGAATAGGATTGTAGACCTCTTTGCCTTCTATGTACGTGTTCGACTCACTCGAAGGATCTACATCCACTGTTTCCCATGCCGCTATACCGCGTTCTTCTCGGGTACCTAGGAGAAAATTGTCAACACATAAACAACAACATTTATAGTGACATCTTCCAATGGCAAAAGGCTCCGAATATCTTTTAAATTAAATTTTGAATCCTTAATTTTCGAGGGAGCTCCATAATTTTTCTTAACGGAAAGTATTAGTTGACTTTTGACAATCTTCGCCTAGAACTGGAAACATTAGTATGAAAAATGTTTTTGCTAGGAAAAAGAGTTTGAACATTTAAAACACTGACATTACCTTCGGGAAAAATTAATATTCTAAAGCTTTTTTGCGTCCACAAATAAATGCAAAACATATTTTATATTCATAGTTAAAAGTATATGTAAAATATATCAATACTGAAACTCATAACTCTTGAGATAAAAGAAGTTACAGTAAATGTGCCACTTGAAATCCCGCACTGCTTGGGGGCTGTGCAAGATAGACCGAAATGTCTTTGCTTATTAGGTGAATGAATATCTATACTAATAATCGTAGTAAGTGTACAAAATGTATAATGTCGCACAAACGAATACCACTAATCTAAATTTCAACTTTAAAACGATCATCAACTCCCCTGCACATTTCATGCCCACTACAATGATGCTCGTATTAAAACATACATATGAATGTCATAGTAAAGCATCGTAGCAATTACGACATACCACAATGGATATGAAGTCTTCAGAGAAGAGACCTGAGGCTGGATAGAGGGTTAAGGAGTTCATCATCTCATATTTGGCTAACCACGCCAAAAAAGAGCCAAATTTAAAAAAGTCAGAAACACTCAGTATCAAGAATTTTGGCCCTCTTTATCAAATGATCATAACGGTGTGAAAACAGAGCTATGTAAAAATTATTATATATTCCATCATTATAATATTTCGCTAACCACGCCAGAAACACGCCAAGATACAAAATCAACACAAAAATAAAAACAGAAACACTCAATATCAAGAATTTTGTCTTCCTTTATCAAGTGGTCAGAACGATGTGAAAAGAGAACTATGTAAAATCTATCATATATTCCACCACTTTAATATAAGTATGAAATACTCTTAACGTCTTTTATCTATAACATTGGTTACCTGGTATAGTATTGTCTAAAAAACATGAAATAATTCCTCCAATCAAATTAGGATTTCCTAACAGCAAAGTTATAATATTGTCCACCTCCGCGTTACCTGCGATAAAACAGTGAATTTATATTTAAATATGGGTTGATTAAAGATAATTCAATCATAAAAACAATACAAACAAGGAATTCATTGCATGGTCTAAAATTACAACAAACACAACTTTATGTACTTCGTTTCAATAGTTTGGACTGGTTGGTAAAGTTGTTTCCATGTTGGCATATACATGCATTTTTAGAAGACAAAATGACAAAATTGACATGTATAGACAAAACAAGCAAATTAACGAAAATTAATCACAGCATGAAATGTAATTTGTAACATGTAATGTAATGTGTTTTTATAAGATTTACTTACCTGTATTGATGTTGGTTGGATATTTTTCTACCCAGTGAGGTACCACTAGTCCCACTAGAAGTGCTGTTCCTATGATGGTCAGATTCCTTGTCGAAGATAAATCTACCGACTGCAGATTGGATAGGACAACGCCATTAAAGGCACCAAACATGATGATGAGAATACCCCCTAATACAGGGTAGGGAATAGTAATGAACACAGCAGATACCTTGCCGATAATTCCAAAAACAATGTATATCAGCCCAACACATACAAAGACATGGCGGCTGGCAACCTAAAAACAGAGATATGGAAAATATCATAGAATTTTGTTTAAGGCATCCTTTACTATGGGAATCGACCTTAAATTTTTTATCAAGCACTTGCAAAAGATTGGTTCGTTTTTCTACAGGTCTTTTAAATATACATGATGATTTTTTTATGCGGTAGACAGCTTAATTTACCCATCCTATATGATATTCCTCTATAATTCTATATAATTAATTGTTTTAGATCTTGGAATAAAACAGTTGTATGTCATATGTGCACTAATTGTACTTCGTAACTAATATAATATAACTAATCAAAATGATTTTTTCTACCTTAGTAAGTCCGATAGCGCCTATGTTACCACCATATGTAGTTGTTGCATGACCACACCCAATAGCTCCAGACAGAGCGCTACAAAATCCTTCGATCGCAATTCCTCTATTCACAGCATGCGAGGGTGGTGGCGGCACGTGACAAATAGCGGCGCATGCATAATAATCGCCTATGGAATCCAGGATAGAAACGATAGTAGCAATCATAAAACCAACTAATATGCTAACACTGAAACCAATGCGTCCAAACTGACCTTTAAAATATATGATACACACATTGAAAAATGAAACCCAGCATAAACCTCTTTAATTAATAATACGAATTGGTTATTTCAATAGATTTCCTTTAAATTGCTTTTATAAAACAGTACTTGATACATATCTAGATACAATACATCACAATACACATTAATCATATGAGCGGTTCATATCTGACCTGGATAAGGGAAGTTGAACCATTTGGCGTTATGAATGACGTATGTTCTCATATCAGTTCTGGCGTAATACTCCTTGATTGTGTTATTTGTAGCGTAGTCATAGTAACCACTTTCCGTTAGCACCAAGCTTACTACCCAACCAATAACTAGAGCTATTAATATCTACAAAAGCATGTATGAAAGAGGATAAAAACATAATGTTATTGTCATCTTGTCTTTGGTTTTGGTCTTTAGTTTATTTTCTTATTAATTAATTAATTTATTTATCTATTTACTTATTTATTATTATCATTATTATTATTTATTTCCTGTTTTGTTTTTTATTTGTGTTACAACAATGTGATTTCATGTATATGAAGACGGCATCCGCCGAATGAATGTACAGCATTATATACCTTAAAAGGTATATATGTTCTATATTTATTATAACCACTAGGCCGGTGTCACTGCTGGAGGACTGATAGTCTAGTTTTCAGTGCTTTTGTACTGACAATAAATATCTATACTTCAAATTTTTAGTCAACAAATTAAGTAAATCACTCTAAAACTAAGGAGTATCTCCCGCATGCATAGCTCTGTCCTTAGATTGATTCTTTGGTTCACTTTTCGGTCATTATGGCTTCTTTATATCTTTATATATTTTGCGAATTCCAATCATTCGGCCACGAGCATCACTGAAGAGACATAACTTGTCGAAATGCGCATATGGTGCACAAGATTAAAAGGTATATATGTTCTATATTTATTGGTAACAGACCAAGTGAAGGGTAATTTAGATATACAGGAACTCTCGATCACAAGCCAAGTTCCCAACAGACTGAATTCAGTCGGTCGTCTTATATTTTGTATCTAAATCCATACAATTTACTTTAAATATTGAATTTACGGACTAATTTCATATATATCTCTACATACAAAGTATTAATAAAACTGTTATCGAATGTGAAATTTTGTCGTCTTTTTTTTTTTCTTTTCATTCCTAGATACTGTAATTAAAGCTGTTCTTATTCATATCTTGAATACTTTCATATCTATAATGTTGAAAACAAATTTTTAAAGCTTCGTATTTCAAAATCTTAGCAATCCATAAGTAATTACCACAAAATAAAGCATGCCATAATTACCGCAAAAACCTGATGAAACGGATATCTAATCAAGTGACATGATTTCTGTCTGGTCCAGATCGGGATCGGCATGTCAACTTTAGCTAAATATAAGGACAGTATAATCGCGATAGCGCATGTCCTATAAAAGATACATACATATGTTTTATAAATATATAATACATTTATATTCTGTGTGATCTGTACATTACACATATATAGAATCAAGATGTTAGATTATAAAACATGTGGACCACAGACTACCCAAGTAGTACACCTTATTTATCGTTGTACTCATGTATCATGTCATCCAGTTTATTAACTATATCAAATATGATGAGGGAAATAAATATTATTTGTATTAAAAAATCTGGCAATTTGCAAATGAGTATTTATATGAAGTGGACAAATGGGCATTAAGATGAGCTAGTTCTATTTGGACAATGATGTTTCGTACCAGGGTTCATTGTTTAATTATCAATGCTGTATTTCGCATTTGTTTACTTACGTCACAGCAACTGCCCAGTCGACATGTGCAAATTTAGTTACTGATTTGACCATGTAAATTCCTATCAAAAGAATTGTAGGTACAATCGTCACTGGACCAATGAAACGTAAAAGAATTCCTACCAATCCTGTGGCACCGATGAGGAAGTGAACGGCCCCGGCAAGTAACAAGCTGCCTTGTAGCTGCAATACGATCAAAAACGTTGTCTTTGTTATAGAACATAAGTCATTTGATTTGATTATACAAAATGTAGTAACTTTTAAATTCTGAGCAAACAGTCCGTTTCAGTATATACATGTATATATGAGAACACATTTATTTTCAGACATTAGCTATTCTCAAACAGCTTTTTGAGTAAGTAGTTTGAAATTGTCTCTAGTCTGGAATAAATATTTCGGACACAGTAGTCAATAGCAGATGCTACCTTTGGGTTTATAAATGTTTGCTATGAAATAAGATTCCGTTCCCACCTATTTTTCCTTATTTTCGAATCATTATTTAATTCCTGATTCACTAATATCATACTTTGTTTAGACTGAGAAACACATATTTCAGTAGTTTATGCGCGTGCACTGTAATTTTGAAACCTCGTTACATTTTCATTAAAGTTAAATCGAATGTTTGTTGTTTAATAGTTCTTGTTGTACGTTGTTGGGTTAGGCAGGATTTGATAATTTGGATAAGTATCCATAAAACCTAGACACTAGAGTACAATAACCCAGTTCGCATAAGCCACTAGTGGTGAAAGTGTGTAGCTTACAAGCTTAAAGAAGAAGTTAATTAAATCTAAGTATCAAAGTACAGATTTCTTACCCTATCATATGAGCTGTCAATAAGTCTAGAAAAACAACCTAATCACGTTAAATTTGTTGAAACACGATAGTCATGCCAGGTGTTGAATATCATCTTAATATGGAAAGGATGACACATTATCCAACTAATGGTTTACAACAAGAACCAAAAGGTGTACCATTTGCACTTGGCCGAGAATCAATTCCTCTGCGTTCACGGCTACAGTTGTAGAAGTATTCGTTGTGGTGTTGAACACTGAAGAAAAAAGCATGCTCTGATAATATAGACATACTCCAAAGTTCTTTCTTCAAATGATTTAAGTTACCGTTAAACTCGATTAATTACAACTGATAAACTAGACATATTGTCATGAATGGTATTATATCGTAAATTGTAAAAAAAAATATAAACTAGTTCGCAGAGTTATTGTTATACACAAGAAAACAACTAGTTTGTTGTTTTGTAATTTTTGCATGCAATCGATTTGACAATCGAAAAAACATGAGGAGACTGACCTTGACTTTCTAGGCTACAATGATCCTTCTGTATTTCTGCAAAAGCTAGAAGAGGTGCCACGTAATCGGGGGTAGCTCCCTGGTAAAGTGGTAGTCTACAATGTGAAGCTGCCCAGAAAGTAATTTTTGCAAAACAATTTTTTTCCGAGCGGAACAATTTGCCAAGACACAAATATAAGATTCGCCTACTGGGAATTCCTGATAACCATGCATGTGATGCCTTGAAAATCAAGGTGGCAGTCAAGATATCATGCAGTCGGTTGAATATATCGCAAACGTATTATTAACAATAGTTGTCAGAAGACAACAGACCTCACCGGTGGCAACAAACGTTTAACTGCAAAACTTTTATGTAAGTAGACCAATCTTCAAGGTCAAAACAAAAATTTGATGCGTAATGAAAGGGGTTGTCACAAGAAATACACACATGAAATATCTAACCCTATCTCTTACTGTTCATAGGTTATGATCAAGGTTAAAAATTTTAAAAGTATGTCTAACATCAAGGTCACGGTCACGGTCACGGTGTCAAAAATTTTGGTACCCAATGAAAGGTCTGAGAACAAGGAATACACATTAAAGCCCTGGCTTTAATGGTTCTAAAGTTATGAATCAGGTTAACGTTTTGCCTATGGACGACGACGACGATGATAACAACGACGACGGCTGGGATATGACAATAGCTCTCCGGGCATTCGTTCCAGCGAATTAAAAAGTAAAGTGAAGTGTTTTTAAAAAGGCAATAAATTTACCTTACTCCTAGAAGGACCATGAGGATAGTGGTGACCCCGTTCATAAACAGTGTAGAACTGAGAAGTCTGGCTTTGAACTCCTCGTCTTTTTCTGCACAGACGACCTGGGCGACGAGAAGTGATACAGCGAGCGAGGTGGAGAGTGATAAGAGGGCTTGCTGGAAAATACAACAATATATACTAGTGACCGATATTGAAAGTAGTAGGACTTTATTATTTCGTTTCACGTGTAACACGCATTTTGATTCATTTTGTTTAATAAAACTTATTGTTATATCACATCCATGAAATGTTTTCTCTGACGACGTAATTTCTTGCGTTTTCATAAATGTGATGCCAATATAATGACACCACCGTGGCAGAAGTTTAGAGATGTTGAGAAATAGTGTAGACCTAACGCACCAATTTCTGAGAATATAAAACATGTATGAAAGGATTTAAATGATAAGGAATGAATCTAATTTGTTTTTCGTTAGATGGAGGTACACAATGCAAAAAAAAAAAAACATGACGTAAAACTCATGAATCATGCGCTACCCGCAATGATGCAGTTTCCGTCCTTTTTTCGTGGTGGTATACCTCCATCCGGCTAAAATCAAATGAGATTCATTCCTTAAATCCATCAACTCCCTGCAATATATAAAGAGACACATTCAAGCAGATAGCATCTAATATAGTGAAGATAATTTTGTTCATGCACATTGGTACACTGACCCCATCAGTATTTAAATCATTACGTGAATGTAGGAGAATGTTAAACCTCTATAGTACAATACGAAAGGAAATGGTATTACGTAACTGTACCACTCGGAACTACGTCCCATTGTGTATAGGTAATGTAGGGCCTATCACTAGGGAAAATGTAAAACATCCAATAACAAACACAATGTTTAGCAACAGATTTGAAAGACGGAAACTTTATATACATATGATTTATTTATAACAAAAATATCATTAGACCTCTGTTCAGTCTGTGCGACCTTGTAGTCTACTACATTTCTAAAATTATGCGTTTAATATCGTGTTTTCCTTCGTAGGTTAAACAAGTGAATTCTTCTTATGATATATGTTTTCATAATTCATGCTAAGGTGGATTTCTACATGACTGAGATGTAACGAATATCTTATTTACCTGCAATGCAAAGAAAAGCGTGAGGTGAACAGGTGTAGAATCGCTGATCTTATAAACAAGAACCGAATCTTTGTCCTCTGGATTTGCATCTTTATTATTTGGCACCTGCAGATGATCTAACTCAATACCAGCTACCTGTGTAGTGACGTCATCCTCTACCTCCAGTTCCTTTTCTGGCTCTATCTTTAAAATCATACATATTTATAAAAATAGAATGTTTAAAGACATTGAAAATGCTTGTAAAATCTGTTTACCCAAGATCGACATTAATATCCAGAATGACTCTAGAAAGGCAAAGGTCAAGGTTACTGGGTTAAAAAAAATCGTTTGTTACCGGTGGACACCTTTCTTGATCACTCTGGTGCATTGCAGCTTGTCTGAAGCAGATGTTTGTCAAAAAGGGTACTCACTGGGGCCTATGTATCTGTACCCTTGATCTATCTTTTGACGGATCTGGTCGAAAAACAGCAACATTTGTCGGAAACATTAAGTCTTATCAAGTTTCATCAAAATCTTTTCAATAGTTCTGAAGAAGATCACCATCAAGGATTATTTTTATATTCGAATATTATATACCTTCTACTTTTTATTATTAGAACATTGCAAAAATATCATTTATACTCTTCCTCTGTTGTGCGACATCTGGACATTTTTTTTTTCATTTTTTTTTTCTTTTTCTTTCTTTCTTCTTTTTTTTTTTTTTTTTTTGTCTTATTATTGATTTGATATTTTATATATTTGTATATAAACAATTTCATTGAGCTTATCCCCCACTCTTTTCAAGGCGCAGCTAAGCCGTTGATATATAGAGATTCTACCAAAGGGAGGATTGTGTTACATGTAAAACTTTGCAACCATGCAATAATAAATATAAGATTTGCTCATGAATTTGAAAACAAAATTAAAGGGGAGGGTGTATGTATACCTGTTTGTTTATTGTTTAACCTACTTATGACTATTTCCCTCATTGGTGGCGGAGCTGGTTTGGTACATGGTTTTATTACTTGTCCCATACAATGAACTGGCCAATACAGAGCGAGTTATGTTACCAGCTAATGTACACGGGAATTTTATACTGTCTAATCCAAATGACAGGAAGGCAGATGATAAATCAGCTTTATGGAGTCCAACCAGGGACATCAGATAACAAATTTAGTGTGATATCACTGGACAGACCTGTCCCCGAAGCTAGAATAAGATTAACCAGATACTTTTCATTTCCAAACAAATATACACATATTACTGGGCTTATATGTATTTAGTCAGCTATATATATAGATGAGGAAAAACAGGACTTTGAACATGAACAGTTATATCTTGATGTGTGGAAGAATAACCATCTTGTGTTTGGGTAGCCGATCGGCCAACGATGTCATCAAAATGAAAATGAAATTCAGTAAAAAAAAATACACACACACACACACACACGCAGATATAATATAATATAATATAATATAATATAATATAATATAATATAATATAATATAATATAATATAATATAATATAATATAATATAATATAATATATATTTAACAGAGTCCTGTACACTCAATTGTGAAAATAGTATGTATAATAACCTTTCTCTAATATAGTGTTCACCTTAAAGTTCATGAAAATGTAGGAGCTTCTTGGGGTTTTACCCTTTTACCTTCATCAGGACTTTGCCCTGGACACTTCAAAAAGGTGAAGGGCGCAACCCCTTCCTCGACATCTGCCACTAAAAGCAAAACTTGCCAGTTTTACTAGTATGAAACATTTCAAGGTAACTACATGTACTATTAAAAATTCTGACCTAAATCTATTGAAATTCGCATGATGGTATTTTAAGAAAACGTATCTTAGTTACATTATGTCGTGACAACAGTTTTGGGTAACATTTCAACATTTCATACATTAATGTACCATATGTACCAATGTACATATACCAACAGAGAATCCAACATTTTAAAGGGAAACTGAGAGATTATAATAACTCCAGTAAACGATTTATTTGTACTTTTATGAAGTATAATAATATTTTAGTGAATTGGGATTCCACTTTTCATGATACCTATAAAACAAACACTGAATATTTATATGTTTTCAAGGGGCAGTCATCATGTCACTAAATGCCTATATTTGTTCATGGTGTGAAGCTTCTATTGGCATTCTAAAACCACGACTAAAATGTAAGTATCATGTTCTGGGAGAGAAGCTTTTATGTTCCACATACACCGTATGTAGAAGCGACAGCAATCAAGCCAAGCAAAACTGCCAATGCGTGTCAGAATGTGTTTCAAAGGAGTGGGTGTAGTCATTGAGTGTCTTTTAAAGCGCCAAAAAGTATTTGTATCTAATATTGATAAGGTGGAACAGCCTTCACAAACTTTCAAACCAATCCGCCACTGAGAATCTATACTATAATATGAGACTCAGCCTTAACGTCTTCCCAAACCGCCTCTGAGTATCTGTATGTGTTGAAGGGAGAAGCCTTAACGTCCTTCCCAAACCGCCTCTGAGTATCATTATGTGTTGAAGAGAGAAGCCTTGACGCCTCTCCAAAACCGCCACTCAGTGTCTGAATGTATAATATGGAACAACCTTCACATAGCATAAAACCGCTACTTAGTATCTGAATGTGTTATAGGGGACAACCTTCACATAGCATAAAACCGCCACTTAGAATCTGAATGTGTTTTAGGGGACAACCTTAAACCGTTACGTAGTATTTGATTGTGCCATATGGAACAACCTTCACATACCTAAAACCGCCACACACATAGTCTAAAACCGCCACTTAGTATGTGAATGTGTTATAGGGGTTATTGTTTACATAGCCTAAAACCGCCACTTAATATCTGAACGTGTTATAGTGGACAACCTTCAAATAGCCTAAAACCGCCACTTCGTATCTGAATGTAGTATAGGGGTTATCATTCATATAGCTTAAAACCGCCACTTAGATTCTGAATATGTTATAGGGGACAACCTTCAAATAGCCTTAAACCGTTACTTAGTATTTGAATGTGCCATATGGAATAACCTTCACATACCTAAAACCGCCACACACATAGCCTAAAACTGCCATTTAGTATCTGAATGTGTTATGGGGGTTATCCTTCACATAACCTTAAACCGCCACTTAGTATCTGAATGTGGTATGGGGGACAACCTTCACATAGCCTAAAACCGCCACTTAGTATCTGAATGTTGTATAGGGGACAACCTACACATAGTTTAAAACCGCCACTTAGTATCTGAATGTGATATGGGGGTTATCCTTCATATAGCCCAAAGCCGCCACTTAGTACCTGAATGTGTTATAGGGGTCAACCTTCAAATAGCCTAAAACCGCCACTTAGTATCTAAATGTGTTATAGGGGTTATCGTTTACATAGCCTAAAACCGCCACTTAATATTTGAACGTGTTAAAGGGGACAACCTTCAAATAGCCTAAAACCGCCACTTAGTATCTGAATGTAGTATAGGGGTTATCGTTCATATAGCTTAAAACCGCCACTTAGAATCTGAATGTGTTATAGGGGACAACCTTCACACAGCCTAAAACCGCCACTTAGATTCTGAATATGTTATAGGGGACAACCTTCAAATAGCCCTAAACCGTTACTTAGTATTTGAATGTGCCATATGGAATAACCTTCACATACCTAAAACCGCCACACACATAGCCTAAAACCGCCATTTAGTATCTGAATGTGTTATGGGGGTTATCCTTCACATAGCCTAATACCGCCACTTAGTATCTGAATGTGGTATGGGGGACAACCTTCACATAGCCTAAAACCGCCACTTAGTATCTGAATGTGTTATAGGGGACAACCTACACATAGCATAAAACCGCCACTTAGTATCTGAATGTGTTATAGGGGACAACCTACACATAGTTTAAAACCGCCACTTAGTATCTGAATGTGTTATAGGGGTTATCCTTCACATAGCCTAAAACCGTCACTTACTATCTGAATGTGTTATAGGGGACAACTTTCAAATAGTCTTAAACGCCACTTAGTGTCTGAATGTGTTATAGGGGACAACCTTCATATAGCCTAAAACCGCCACTTAGCATCTGAACATGTTATAGGGACAACCTTCACATAGCATAAAACCGCAACTTAATATCTGAAAGTGTTATAGGGGACAACCTACACATAGTTTAAAACCGCCACTTAGTATCTCAATGTGTTATAGAGGTTATCCTTCACAAAGCCTAAAACCGCCACTTACTATCTGAATGTGTTATAGGGGACAACCTTCAAATAGCCTAAACCGCCATTTAGTGTCTGAATGTGTTATAGGGGACAACCTTCACGTAGCCTAAAACCGCCACTTAGCATCTGAACATGTTATAGGTACAACCTTCACATAGCATAAAACCGCCACTTAGTATCTGAATGTGTTATAGGGGACAACCTACACATAGTTTAAAACCGCCACTTAGTATCTGAATGTGTTATAGGGGTTATCCTTCATATAGCCTAAAATCGCCACTTAGTGTCTGAATGTGTTATAGGGGACAACCTTCATATAGCCTAAAACCGCCACTTAGCATCTGAACATGTTATAGGGACAACCTTCACATAGCATAAAACCGCCACTTAATATCTGAAAGTGTTATAGGGACAACCTACACATAGTTTAAAACCGCCACTTAGTATCTGAATGTGTTATAGAGGTTATCCTTCACAAAGCCTAAAACCGCCACTTACTATCTGAATGTGTTATAGGGGACAACCTTCAAATAGCCTAAACCGCCACTTAGTATCTGAATGTGTTATAGGGGACAACCTACACATAGTTTAAAACCGCCACTTAGTATCTGAATGTGTTATAGGGGTTATCCTTCACATAGCCTAAAACCGCCACTTAGTGTCTGAATGTGTTATAGGGGACAACCTTCATGTAGCCTAAAACCGCCACTTAGCATCTGAACATGTTATAGGGACAACCTTCACATAGCATAAAACCGCCACTTACTATCTGAATGTGTTATAGGGGACAACCTTCAAATAGCCTTAAACCGTTACTGAGTATTTAAATGTGCTGTATGGAACAACCTTCACATACCTAAACCGCCACACGCATAGCTTAAAACCACCACTGAATAACTGTATGTGCTCTGTGGCGCCAGATCATTACCCCCCCCCCCCCCTCCCGTTTTAATCCACAAGACTTACGTTGTTACTTATGTCTGTCTCATGTTTTGACGGCAATTTTCTGTAATTTACATAAGAATGTCCTTGCTGTTTGGAATGCTTGATTGAGTTAACTCGAATGCATGTAAACTCGGCAAACGACCTTCATACACAAGTGTTTCCATAGATAGATATATGAAAGTTCAGATTGAGTACGGCATCCTTACAAACAATTCTCTTCTTTCTTCCAGTACAAAGTGTACACATAGGATGAGCGATATACTTCTTTCAGTTAAGTGCAATTCTGTTCTAAACTTAAAAAGCTCAAGTGTACTTCTACTACGATGGGGGACTACCGTGAGAATTATGTCAAATGAAATCCACATAAGAACTACATTAAGGGAAAACCGAACTGTTGAATCAATTGTTTTGTTGGACAATGAGTCAATTTTATTTCATGCATGGATCCCCTGTTCCAGCTGATCGCTAGGGATGAGGGAGGGGGGGGGGGCAATAAAAACAAACAAAACAAAACAAATAAACAAAGTACTGTGGACTCTCGCCATACTGAAGGCCAGGTTCCATTCCTCAGAAAATGGGACACGTATAGGAGTTGAATATATGTGATTGTTTTCTAGACCTGCACTATGATTTTCTCATCTATTTATACTGCCTGCAAATAAATTGATAAAAGAAAACGGAAGTGCTGATAATATTAATACCATTTCTGTGTCGTTTTTACATATAAACATCTTTACCTGCACATGCATATCTTTTAAATTAATGGGTACATATTCCATTACATTTATACTAACACATTCTTTTGCATTTGTACTTACATATTCTTTGTTTTCAGAAAAATCCGAGACGATAATAGCTGGATTATCAAAGCCCTGTTTGTATTCATTCTCATCGTATGGGATTTTTTTCGATATCCCTGTCAACACCACTGGATTTTCCATCCGACAAATTTTATATGCAATCCGTCATGAAGGTAGCAGTAAAGTATACATGGTTACATGTATGAATTGCCTACATAGCGCGAGTCAGTGAGGGGGAACATGTGACCTTACACGGTGTTGAGAATTTGTCGAAGATGATAAAAATCTGCATAAAATGGAGGTTGTCTACTGCAACCCTCACGAACGCCATAGCACAAGTATAGTGAAATATGACAAAATCTTCCATGAATGACAGTCGACTTCAAGGTTTTTGTTTCTTTATATACGATAAAGCTATGTGTATCCGAATAGTCTGCAAGTTGGTTATGTATAATTGGAAGAAATCGGGCGCGAACTTCACGGGTTATACAAATATCAGATGGAAATCTAGGGCGTCACTAACATGGTACATTACTTTAGAAAGTTGGACTAATGTAACGGATATTGTGGCGTCATCAACCTGGTACATTATTTGATAACGTCAGACTTCTATAACAGGATCTGCGGCGTCACCAACCTGGTACATTACTTAATAAATTTTTACATTGTGAGATGTTTTATCTGTGGCAGACTGGGACATCGGCCCAGATAGCTCAGTTGGTAGAGCATCCGCCTTGTTAGCGGAAGGTCCTGGGTTCGAGTCCCGGTCTGGCCAATGATTTTTCAACCTTCCTGTTACAGTTTGGAGGTTCCACCAACTCTCATCAGTTGGCAGAGGTTGTATGCCACTGTGAGAGGAGGACTTGGTGTGAGGTTTCGGGGAAACCTCAGATTGGCAGGGGAGGTGTGTGGCAGACTGGGACATCGGCCCAGATAGCTCAGTTGGTAGAGCATCCGCCTTGTTAGCGGAAGGTCCTGGGTTCGAGTCCCGGTCTGGCCAATGATTTTTCAACCTTCCTGTTACATATCAATAACTTTTATATTTACCAAGATACAATCTCAGTTTAGTGTTTAATCAAAAGGGTAGAAAACTTCACTTTGTGAAGACTTGTTCTTTGGACAGGCCGATCATGTGCCAAACACTCTTATACTGAAGCACAATGGCTGTAAAGTAGGACTTCGAAAAAGTCAAGGTACTCGTCATCCTTTCCTCCTTAAAAATCGAACACACTCGCGACAGGCTGTCAGCAGTGGACAACGAATAAAGCTGATGTGGCCTTGTGGATAAGGTGCTCGGCCTGTGACCGGGAGGTAAAGGGTTCGATTCCCGCTGTATGCACACCGTTGTCATATCTTTCGGATGAGACTGTAACAATCTGATTTAAACCAGATCTTTATTCCGCTTCTTTATCCGCAATAAGACGAATAGAGAAGCGGAATTAAGATCTGGTTTTAATCAGATTGAGACAGTAAAAACCGAGGTCCCGTGTCACGGTAGGCGTGGCACGTAAAAAGAGTCTTCATTACTTCGGGTGGGTGTGTTGCCAATGTTTAGATTTCTATACAATGCATCAGGCAGACGTCATTACCATATTCGTGAAATAACCGTTGAGTAATATAAAACAATACTAGTAGTAATCAAACAACCAATCAATTGAACAATGAATAGGATGAATATTCATGGCAAAGTGTGATTATCTAAAAAAAAAATCAAAGTCAAACAAATTTTAAAGTCCAAATAATGTATAACAAGCTTTACTTACAATCTGATTTGACATATAAAAATGCGAAGTGTTATCTTATAAGGAACATGTATGATACTAGTTTACAGATGTTTATTGCTAGTGATGTTATAGTATGTCTAATTCAGAACTGATCAAAATAAGTACTAGTCGCGAATTTAGCAGCAAGTTTTGAAATGGATGGCGTGGTGCAATTCTTTGGGATACATTTTTTTCCAAGGGAAAAGGGAAGAGTTGTACCTTCAACAATAGAAAATTACCTTCTAATACATATAATTATATATATATATATATATAAAGAAGGGGGGGGGGGGCAACCAAACAACCCCCTATGGATCCTCAAATTAGAAATGACGTTTTCCCACCATTAATGTCAAGAAAATTATATACCATATATATAACATGTTTAGTACAAGTTAGGGATTACATGTATCCCAAGTACTCCATTCCCTACGAAATCTGGATACAGTAATCGGTGTTTATAGTCATCTCCTTATGATTACAAATATATAACTATATTTATGCAAAATATATGATAAACGTATATAAAATACATGTTATATTCATTCATAAATCACATAAATCTCAAATCACTAGAGGTTATCAATATTCCTGGTACACATCGGTGCTTTATAGGTGTACACCGAGATTGATTGGTTTATATACAGGTCAATCATTATATTTACTTTTCATTACTTTTAAGTATACTTAGTAACAGTTGTGATTTTACTAATGACAGATGATTAATTTCCTTTTACAACAACCTTATATCATCATTATTGATCGATGTATCTTAATCATCGTTTAATACCAGTGTACATAGTTTAATAACCGATAATACAAGCATAGCATTAATGTTTCGATTCAAATTGCATTATTCATTTTAAAAGCAATATGCATTAACCGACCGAGATTTTAATATGGAGCCAAAGAATTCGGAAAAGGGTGATACATGATAGATGTATATAGTATTACAATAATATTTATGTGAAAAGGGCATGGCTTCTGATCTCCACTTTGATATGGTCAATCAAAATACTAGTACATGAGGTTTGGGTGTTGGTTAAAGCCGTCAATATAATGGCGGCACATGCCCATTTAACTCCATATTTCAAGGCATGCAATACTATTGTCAAGGCAATGCGGGATTATTTACAATTTGTCATACTGTTCTCATTCCATATCAACACTACCTCACTCAAGGACGATGTTGGGTCATCTAAGCATTCGAGTTAACAACCTCCTGGTAGTAATAGTCAGCATGACGTCTAGCTTCAGAAGTGACCTTATTATAACCAGAATCTCTAAATAAAATGACCACATCTTACTAGTGTTATAACCAGAATCTCTGAATAAAATGACCGCATCTTACCAGTGTTATGGCCGGGAGTATGACGTATCCCTCGCTCTCACTTTCTCGACTCTTTGTTGAAGTCGCCATTACCTTGGGCTTCTATTATTTTAATATCAAGTCAAGAGTTGTCAAGTGTCCTGACCTTGATGTTCTATGCCTTCTGACAAAAGAGAGATTACTTAATGTGTGTGGAACCTATGGCAAGATAATGGAAAGTCAAAGTTTATATTCATTTATTCACATTATCAAGTGAAATAAAGTATCGCCTCACCTTGTACACCTTTGTGTCTGTGACAAGATGTCTACATAGTATAGAATCTCTAGTTGTAGTGGGAAAAAGCTTCATTTCATGTGACATTTAAAACACTTGCATTAATTGAACAACTAACAATTTTGTTTTCTCTCCCCCCTTTTTTGTGTGAGTGAGAATTCGTATCATGATGTATTGTATAAATTACAAAATAGGTTCACATATCAGTGGATTTAGATGTTGTGGCTGTTTAACGTCATATATGGTGAATAATTTTTGAAGAACTTAAAAAAAAAAATGAACGAAAATACGCACATTGTGTCTGATCACCTGATAAACGATATTCTTTCATTCACACATTGTACCAAATCACCTGATTAGCGAAGTTCTTTTAAGTGGGCATTGTGTGCCTGATCATCTAATTAGCGATCACCATGTGCCCTTTGTCTAATCACCTGATTAGCGAAGTTTTTTCATGTGCGCATTGTGTCAGATCACCTGATTAGCGAAGTTCCTTCATGTGCGCATTGTGTCAGGTCTCCTGATCAGCGAAGTTCCTTCATGTGGGAATTGTGTCAGATCACCTGACTAGCGAAGTTTTTCATAAGCGCATTGTGTCAGATCATCTGATCAGCAAAGTTCTTTCATGTGCGCATTGTGTCATATCACCTGATTAGCGAAGTTCCTTCATGTGGGCATTGTGTCAGATCACCTGATTAGCGAAGGTCTTTTATGTGCGCATTGTGTCAGATCACCTGATTAGCGAAGTTCTTTCATGTGCGCATTGTGTCAGGTCTCCTGATTTGCGAAGTTCTTTCATGTGGGCATTGTGTCAGATCACCTGATTAGCGAAGTTTTTCATATGCGCACTGTGTCAGGTCTCCTGATCAGCGAAGTTCTTTCATGTGCGCATTGTGTCAGATCACCTGATAAGCGAAGTTCTTTCATGTGCGCACTGTGTCAGGTCTCCTGATCAGCAATGTTGTATTACATGCCAATTGTGCCAGATTACCTGATAAGCGATTTTGTTTTACAAGCACATTGTTCTCTCTTTCCTTCGTTTTCTAGACATACACATTAACATTGTTTTCTGAATCAAAGACAATAGATTTATTCTGACTTTGATATGTATCATATACAAATACAATTTCTGAGATGACACAATTATCACATACAAAACAATTGTATGTCACATGTATCACATACAAATTAATTTTGTATCACATACAAAATGAGTGTATGTTTAACACATGAATCATACAAACCGGGTGTCTGTCATGACTTGCGAATCCAAAACAAATTCGAGTTTGAAAATGTATTTGGACGTAACATTCTTTATGGAGAACATCAAAAATATAACAATTATTATACATGTCACTTCAACAGTTTGTTTGTACAACATAAAACGCACAACATCAACAATAAACGTTTACATGGGCAATATTTTCATACTCTGAGTGTAAAAATTAAATTTTTTTGGAAAACTTACAAAATCTATACTTTATCATCTATTGATCCTTTTCTAAAATTTTGACAGACATTTTGATGTTTTGTCGATCAATTGTAATAAATACAAGATGCAAATATCAGTACAAATATTACACATTTTTCAATGTCAATACTTCAACATATATAATAAATCTCCATCAGCAAGCTTTCAGCCATACACCCAAATCTAGCATAAGGTACACAGAAGTGTGTATCTCATTTTGAGTATGAACAGTAGGTGTTAGTTACAAGCAGATCTATTACCTCTAATCTCTCCTTCAACATACAACAAACTTAAATATCATTTTACAACATTGAGATCATTTGTGACGTATCTAGCAACCAACCCTGAATCAAATAATCAAAAAATAAAAATATTTTGATAAATTCATTATGAACATATTAAGCTTAAAGCATTCATACTATGGCTGCCAAAAGGGCTATAATGTAGTAATGACAATTAGGGTATTATCACCAATCCTGGATTGATTGTGTACACTCTCAGACGATAAATTACTCTCATGTATAGACCTCAAGCAAACATACTGGAAGCAAACACCTAGATGTGTATGTAAAATATGAGTGTCATGAAAGGAGAACAGAGATGTCACACAGAGTTAGAGTCATACTAATGTCAGAAAAGAAACAGAGCACAAGTATAAATGTCTAGTTCTGTGAAGAGAAACCCCAAAACAAAAAAATCCACCCCCCCAAAAAAAAGCATAAACATAAACAACACAGAGAAGCTGATAGTATGCATTTTTTTTTATCAAATTAGGGAAAGATAATGTTTAAACATAATAATAACTGATATTTCTCCATATTTTAAATAGTTCTATACACAAGAAAAAAGGAGAAAGTATCAAGACAATGATATATGTTTAAATGTATTTAAAACTAAATCAGTATACAAATAGCAGTTTAATGACCTATTTGTGATTTTTAATATGTGCAAATTTCATACAAAAGTAAAACAAAAATGTCTAGCTAATTAGAGATCAACAACATGTACATGAAAGATAAATACTTTAACTTATAATATATTTACAATGTAATTTTACAATACTGGAAGACTGGTATTCATCATTCATTCATATTAACACACTAAGTAATAAACTATGCCATCAATGGAATGTACAAATAAATAGATAAATTATATCATAATTATATCTTATATTAGATGTGATCATAATTTTTTTATGTCATAACTGAAATCTAGATAAATGTAGGACAAGAATTGTTGTTCAAAGAGTCCAAAATTACAATACTAAAATAGATTAATGTGACTAGAACAAGAATTGATGCCCGAAAAATCCAAAATTAGAAAAATAAAATATATTAATATGACTTTATGGTCATAGATTATTGATACAAGGAGCTTTTTTATCTGACAAAGAATAGCTTGTAAGTTTTTGAAGGAACATACATCACTGTTACAAAGATTTAAATGTATTCTGTGACGCTGAAATTACAGATGAAGTTTTTCAACATATTACAAAATTAAGGTCAACATAAGACATGTTAAAAATTGCATTTCATAAGATAATTCTCTATTTCAAACTTTGATAAAATGCTACAAGTAATAATATTATGGTAATAATAATAACAATAACAGGAAAACTTAAAAATCAAGTCTTGAAAAATCTAAAACAATGTAACAATTTGAGTAGCACAGCCTCAAACATAAATTTATTAATAACTTAATGAACTATGAGATGAACTTAATAAGTATGTTATGTTTGAATGACCATCATTACGTGTTTATATAATTACATAACAGTAAAGACTCTATTTGAGACGTTTTTTATGGGAAAAGAATAGACCTAACAATAATAAGAAGCAGGGTTTGGTAGGGAAAGGGTTCATAGTTTGGGTCTGTCACAAATATCTTATCAAACATCATAAAGATCTTTGACAACTTTATATGAATAAAATAAATATATATCATATATTTTGCTAAACACATATTCATTTTGGCATTCCAGTTAAAAATGACTTTCCTGGACTTAAAATAAATTATACATTCTTAATATCTGATGCAGTGCAGGTACCTAATTCTACAATATAAATGAAATTACTGTCTTCAAAAAAGATCAACAAGACAGGAAATGCTGAAGTGCATTGGTATAAACATGTATAATATTCATCTAAACCAGTGATGGTATCATTTATTATAAGAAACAAGGCTTGGATTTGAATGGAGCTATGGTCACTGCTGCTAGTATTGATGTCACGTTTGTGGCAGTATATTGTTTGCCATTACAGACCACCTTTCAAATTTTTCTAATTTGAGAATTCATCTGAACACATCTGAGTACATTTGACCTTATCATCCTAGGATAAGATCGATTTAAACTGTATGTCATACTTATTATTGATTTAAATATAAATATATGTCTGTCATTTTGTAAATATCATGTTAAGTGGGAGAAAACCAATCAAACAACATTTTGAAGGAAGGAGGTCTGAATCACAAGCTTTGTGAGCATAATGTGTTTGTCTTGACCTGGGAAGCCTACAGCCCTTTTCACAAAAAAACTTACGAACTTGGTAAGTGAATTCGTAAGCTCTTTTCATGAATGCATTCTAGTCTTAATCATCGATCTTCATGGAACAAAATGAAAGACGAAGGCAACTTTGTTAACTGTAACTTTCAACTTACCACAAAAATTCTATATTTACTTGCTGTTCATCAGTCATAAAGTCACGAACCATATTTGACTACAAAGTTTGTAAGTTTTTTTTGTGAAACAGAACGAGTTCATAAGTTTCTTAGTAAAAGAGATATTGGTCATAAGTTTTTTTCTGTAAAAGGTTAGTGGTCCTTGATAAACACCAATTTATACACTTGGGATGAGATCTATCATCCATCCCTCTCTCCGGTGTTACATTACCAGTATAGCTATACCATGTAAACTTCCTGCTCAGTCAATAGAAGTGTGTCTTACAGGATAAATCCTACAAGTTTCATTATAAATGACAAAATGCTGAAAATGTTCTTGCAAAATTACCTGGTAGTTAAAATTTGATGGGAGTTTTTTTCCCCTGAAATAGTAAATTCACGTACGATAAAAAAAAAATAAAAAAGGACCAAAAATTCTCACATTCTCACACTGTAGAGTGAACAATGAGAAACACTTTCACACGCATCAGAAATATAGCGATGACCTTTGTCTGTCAACAAAATATAGAAGTTCAAGTAGAAATAGATATATATTTATATATGTACACACTGATCCTAAAAACGAGACTTGGTAATTAAATAAAATTCACAACAACTTTTTATGATAAAAGATCATTTTGATCTGTATGAAAATATCCATGTGCAATTACACAGGAAACACTGCAATGGCATAATGCAAAAAGTATCTTCAATAAATATTACAAATTTTGTTTGGCCATACTACATGTAGTACTCTATATAATTATTTCTGTGCAAAACAGTCTGCTCTCCATTAAAATTATACATCACATAAAAAAAATCACAACCCATCATAGGAATTTCAAAAGTTTCACATTTTTACACTTTTTGATCATGATAAATTCAAAAGCAATACGTATAAACAATAAAGCTTCTCAACATAGTACAGTCCTTTGAATGCTCTTATATCAAAAGCATTCAAACATCTCATTCTGCAATTCATCAAAAACAAAATGTCACAAGTTGAATGAGTAAATGGCAAACCAAAGTGTGACTCACACAGACTAGTTTTTGATTTGAATTGTATGCAGTCTTCAAGTTAAGCAAGTCATGGAGTTCATTCAGTCTAAAAACAGAAAGTCTCTACGGATCAGATAATAAGCTGTAATTCTACTGCCTTTTCTGTTAGCTCGTTTAGAGTTAATACTGCTGGATATTTGAGCAGTATCAGATCCACAGAGTACTTCACAATAAAACAGTCTCTGTACACTTACTTAATTGTCTTACAATCATGTCCTCCAGGTATACGTGTTCCATCAGTTACCTCACTAACTTTATACTTCTTCCTTTGATAGGATTCTCTTCATTGTTACTAAATTGTAACATAAACTCATTGCATGTTTTTTTCTTTTCTGTTCCGTATGTAACTACAGTCACTTATGTTGCATTTTACAATTTAGAATTCTGCATATTTTGAGAATTCTGATTCTTTCTTCATTAGAATGTGCATTGGTTCTGGGTCATGCTTCGGAATGAAGATGCTTTCCTCATTGTTATCGACTTTCGAAAGGTTCAGGCTGATCAGTTTCTGTGTTTTGAGGAAGAATGGCATGACAACCTCATTTTGTAAGCTTTTGACTTATCCTAGATGAGAGTTTCTTGAGACGAGACCCTCCCTGGTTTGGACTGCCTGGTTCAATGGGACTGCTACGTGGACTCTCAGACCAAGACAATACCCTGGGACTTCTGGGCTGGTCTGAAAAACAAAAACTTTTAAGTTGTCAGGACCAAAGTCACTCATTATTCAATAAAAATTTCATAAAGGCAAATGTACACTACGGAGATTGTGGATTGTCCAAATCTCTGCGTACCGTGGTTGACTATTTTGACGTGAACCATCGTGTTCACATCACCGCAAATCACCACACATCATTCACCACCACGATTCTCAAACACGGTGATTCATCGCAACATTGTGGTTGATTGCAGCTATACATCATATGACTATTAAACGTACATTTAAGCATCATAAAATGTCATCTAATGATTGAGATGTAACACGAGCGATTTTGCTGGAGGACTATTTGTTTTGCGCCATTTTTTCCAAATTAACTGCATCATTAATTATCCGAGTGTGAGATTCATTCCAAATTGTTTTAAAAATGATAGATTAAATTCGAGAAAAATATAGATGAGAATACATGTATCTAAATTTAGTGGTGAACATTCATAGTAACATTTACGTAAACTTTTTTTTCAAAATAAATTAGATTGCTGCAATGCTGCGGTGATCCATCACGATTGTTGGGGTTATTTGCGGAGATTACACGTCAACAATAGGTCAGTTAAGGAGCAAACATTGCGGCGATTGGTAGCCAAGATTTAAAAAACATCACGGCAATGATGTGATAACTGGACAATAGCTATTCTCTGTAGTGTATCATAAAATCAAAATAATGATCAGGGAAAATGCTGAATCATTTTCAAGAATTGATTTTCTAACAGTGTAGGTGATGTTCTCTTATAGCAGTTGTACTAATTATTTAAAAAAAAAAAAAGAAAATGAAATTCAAAAACTCTGGAACAGACATAATTTTTTTTTCAAAATCATTTGAATATAATATTACAATAGCACTATTCCTAGTAAAACATGAAAATGTGCAATACACAATGTGCATTATAAGACAGTGGAAGGGATAATGTGCAAACAACAATATTACATCATGGCTACAATGTGGATATGCCATTGTTGGCTATACAATATATAAAGTACTGAACAATGTGTAATATAATGAGGTTTCACTGTACTATAGCATTAAAAGGAAGAAAGTCTTAAATTAAACATAATAACCTTCTCTGACAATCTAAGGGTTGTTTTATTTTATATTCTTTTTGTTTATCTATTATTCTTATTTTTTTTTAACATTTTAAGTAAATAAATTATAAAATCTTGAAATTTAATGCATAAAAAGTACACACTGATTTTTAGAATGTTAAATGTTCAAGTCTTCTTTGTACAATACATGGATTTCTTAAAGCAAAGAAGGATAACTCTAAAAATTCAAAATAAAAGAAGAAAGAAAGACAACTCTACATCCTACTTTAATGTAAAGTTTACTAGGTATACTTGTAAAAATTGTAACAATTTCAAGATATATTTCAGACAAATAATGGGAATATTTAGGTAAGGCATTCAGTACGAAAGTGGGAGGTGTCACACAAACCATGTCGATTATTTGTAAATACTAATCTATAAAACACTGGACAAGCTAAATATACTTACACAATAGTTATAAACAACCAATTCACTAACACTGTCATTCATGGTTTCTCTTAACAAAAGTGGGGGCAAAAAAAGAAATAACTAAAAAAAATTAATCAGGTGATCAAGGATACCTCTGCCTGAGTTCATATTTCTGGTATGTTGAAAGCAAAAGGAGCTAAAATTGAACTTTGACTGTATGTCATAGACTGCAAGTAAGTTTCCATGGATGGACTGATAGATAAGCATGTGGACCAACATACATTTCCACCTCTGTAAGCAGGGTGTACAAAATAGATGACTTTGTACCATTGATATTGTCTTCATAACTGATTTTGGTTAAGGACAATTACTTATTTTGTTTTCACCCAGTAATTGTTATCCTCTGTTTTCTTCTTATGGAAGGAGATTCTTTTACAACCAAAGCTTACTCTACAGGAAAAAAAATTACTAATGTCTTTATGTAAAATCTATCATGAAATAACATTCTTTGTCTCAAATATGTGTTAAAACTCTAAAGTTCAATAATGTATAATGATATTCCTACACGTTATTTTTATCTAAAAATCCTTTTCTAAAATAACACCCAGAAGGGTTAATATTTTAAGGGTAAATATTTCACAAATGCATACTTAAACTTGGGTTTATAGTTCAATGACATCTTTCTGAATAAACAAAACTATACAGAATAAAAAAAATCTTCTTATATGCATATGCATGGTTTATGTTCCACATGTTACTTAAAAATGAGTCGAGTTTATAATATTCAAACACTATATTGTAAAACAAAACAGAATTCACATTTTCATACCGACCACAGGAATGACAGTGAGAATGAAATAGCTGCAGACGTAGATACGGAGAGGAAGGTAAGGGGATTAACATGACCAGATATGAAACACTCCCAGTACCTGTGGTGGAACAATCTGTATAGTCAGTAGAGTATAGGGGACTTTTTGTTAGTTTCTTGACAGAAGAAAATTTCTTGATTATACCTGAACAGGATTTACTTTTATTTCCTTTAGAAATAAACCCCTTTCTCTTCTTTTCCACCTGTAAATAAAGATTCAGTTCATTATTCTACCATAAGTATTGTGTATTTATGTAACAATAATGTACTGAACTAAAGCAAAATATTCTACATGTAGCTTAATATAGTTTTGTTGAATATATTACAAAAAATCTGATAAAATCAATTTGATTGGACAATATTTTCTGTATCATGTCGAGGCATGACATGTGTTTGATTGTATGTGTATTACTACATGTATGAAATTAATTTCAGCTTACTGGATTTTCCTCAAGCTCTGCCTGGTGTTTATCCATGATTACAAAACGACCATTTGTTTTCCATTCACTTTGAGCAAGGTACACATTCTCATCATCTGCAAGAATTCTCTTCTCCAAGTTCTCAGAGCTATGTCGTCGAGTATGACCTGATTGCGAGTCCATACTAGAGACCTCAAGTTCCTCCACTAAGACAAAGTTTCTGAGATCCTCAGTGTCTGATCGGTGTGCTTTCATCATTGCCTGTGAAGAGGGTGTTGATATAGAAGTAAATATTACCTATAAAGTTTATATAAGACTCTTTGTGGAACATTAACTGCAAATTGCAGCAAACATATGAAATGAATTTACAAGGAACCATCATACAGTATGTATGTTGTAATGACATCCTGAGCAGAACTTGAAGTGGGGGCCTTGAAAGGTTGAAAACAAAATATGATTGTGTATTACCTGAGTAATGATATCCTGAGCAGTACTTGAGGTGGGAGCCTTGGGGCCTTGAAAGGTGAACAAGAAAGTATGATTGTGTATTACCTGAGTAATGACATCCTGAGCAGTAATTGAGGTGGGGGCCTTGGGTGCCTTAAAATGTCATCAAGAAATCATGATTGTGTATTACCTGAGTAATGATATCCTGAGCAGTACTTGAGGTGGGGGCCTTGAAGATGGTGTAAGGTTGATCAGGAGCCACATTGTATACACATACCAGGAACACCTGTTCCACACTCTCCCAGTCTCCACTACTATTTTCTGCCTCTACTTTCCTCTGGAAAATATACAACCCAATTCACATTTAATATATTACGAAATTATTATTATTATTATTATTACTATAAGAAGAAGAAGAAGGAAAAAGAAGAAGGAAAGAGAAGAAGAAGAAGTAGGCCAAGAAGTAGAAGAAGAAGAAGGAAAGAAAGAAAGAAGTTTACATCTATTGCAAAGCAACTTATTGAAATTACTTTAATTGACATTGTCTGTGTTAAACAGTAAGTAGAAGAGGACTTCCCAGGGAAAAGATACATCTACTGTAACACAAGACAGTGGGCTTTACTGTCCCAACCAAAAGACAGCAATAAATCACCGGTAAGATTCAAACCTACGACCACTGGTCCACAAACCAAGCACTCTACTAACTGACACTGGGCTACACCAATTCTAGCATGACCTAATTGTATCACAAGAATCATATGTATAACAAATCACATAACACATTATACAAAAAACCTTACAACAATATACTCATTAAGTATTGTATAAATATGCAACAGACCTGCTGTTCCCTTGACAACATGGTGGTCATCCAAGCTCTGCTGCTAGGGTCCTATGACAAAAACAGATAAAATATAATGCATTCAATTTCTACAATGCAGTTCAAGGTAACAATTACCAATTTTTATGACAGCTCAAAGAAAAAAAAGCAAGAGGCCCAAGTGGGCCTATATCGCTCACCTGAGTACCTAGATGATCAGTCATGCAGGAAGGAAGAATTCATTTATTTTTGCATTACTGTGACTAAGTCAACACAAATGTTGAAAATATGTCAAAATTTATTTCAGACCAGAATAAAAAACAACACTTTTTTGCACATTCATTCGGGTGATTTTGATATTAAGCATTTGCTTTGTCTCTGCAAGATGTAATTCACGGCAACAAGTTAGTCATTTTCTTTAGGTGGGGCCTTTTGTTGACTGATTTCAAGTCTGGGTCATGAACAACAATTGTTTCAAATATTGTCAAGATCTAACTTAAAATTGCCTAATTTCATATGTTGAGTGTTCAGAAACATCTAAAAACTTATTAAGATGTGTAAAGAAATGAAAAACAAAATTTTGACCACAGCTGGATTTGAACTGCTACTCTCCATATTTCAATTACCAAGTGGTATATGTACCATTGTGAGACCTACTTTTTAGACATGGTGGCATTATCTGTTAACCAATTTTGATGAAATTTTCAAAATTGATAGAGGACCTATAGTACTTCATGTATTCCATGTTTCATTAAAATCTTTCATGTAGTATAACAGCAAAAGTTAAAATGTGAAAAATTGTTCCTATACACCCTCATTTGAAAGTCTTAAAAAATTAAGATATTGACAAAATTCTTTCAAAGTAACATTC
Organism: Pteria penguin; assembly: GCA_035048485.1. Classification (NCBI taxonomy): domain Eukaryota; kingdom Metazoa; phylum Mollusca; class Bivalvia; order Pterioida; family Pteriidae; genus Pteria; species Pteria penguin. Next base: position 27,098,565 of record CM068583.1, read on the forward strand.
CTTACCATAATTATGATCACAATAGTCCATAAGAAATCATCATTTTTAATTAACTAGAAAATATGACACTTTTCTGCATTGAAATCAACAAGTCCAAACAAATGTCGAAAAAAAATTCTAAAATTTGATTTTGGAAGGAAACCAAAAAGACAATACGTCTTCACTCATCCCTCTAGATCATTTCTTTGCATTCTGTTTGTCTCTGTATACAGCCCGTATGAAAAAGAATATTGTCTATGAGGTGTACTCTTTTGTGACCTACTTTTGACTATGGTGGCTCCACCTGTACAGAGGTCTGGACGAAAACAACAGAATTTGAAGAGGATCATAAGTGACTTATTTCTACCATGATTTATTCAAATCCTTTGAACAGTTTTGCAGAAAAAGTTGTAAATGTTAAAAATAGCCAACTCCCCCTATTTTTTGGAAGTCTTAAAAAATTCATAAAAAATCCAAAAATTGAGATATTAACAAAATTCTTTCACAATAATATTCCTTACCACAATTTTGATCAAAATAGTCATTAAGAAATCATCAATATCAATTAACTGAAAAACATGACACTTTTCTGCATTGAAATGACTAAGTCCAGAAACACGTCAAAAAAGCATAAATTTCTGGAGTACAAGATGTTTTAAGAGGGTACCGTTTTGGGCACTTTTGGCCCCGCCCTGGATCCACCAATAAGGGAAACTGGATCCCGAATAAAATTTTAGTAGGAGACCTTGAGTACATCATTTATACAAAGTTTGATCTAAATCTGCAATGTAGTTCCAGAGAAGAAGTCGAAAATGTGAAAAAGTTAACAACAGACGGATGGAAGACGACGACGACGGACAACACACTATGACTATAGCTCACCTGAGCCAAAGGCTCAGGTGAGCTAAAAAGAAGAAGAAAAAAACACTTAAATAAGTACATTGCACCCTATACTATCAAGAAATGAAATTCAATTTGATCGCGTAAATTAATTCTATCATTTTTGTCTGTGTATTATACATTTGTAAAGTGTTGCAGTTTTGTAAATCTCTAACCAATTCTGAATGTACTTTCATATATAGGATGTGAAGTTCTACACTAGTACATACAATAAAATTGTTACTCTTACATCACTTAGCTTTCGCAAGACAAATTTGCCAGCCCCTCTCCATTTGTTCTGAGCCTGGAGGACTTTTTCTGACATGTCTAGGATTCTTTGGACTGAGGATCTTTCCTGGTCCTTTTTCTCCCAGCTGAGTTGAACATCTTCGACCAGGACATGGTCTGTCACTTTGTCATCCTGACGACCAGCTTTTGCAAGGGCCTAAGTCAATAAATCAAAGTATTCATAGTACAAAATGACCAATGACCAATTTACCAATACTGGTGTAATTTGGAAAATAATAAATGTTTTAAACTGTTAGTATAACACATATCATATCTATAGTAGAATATCAGGATCTCTGAGTGATTTAATTGTTGACCATATTGTGAGACAGAAATGTACTTCAGCCATCTAAGTCTGTAAACAAACAATTATTGCGCAAATAATGGCAACAGACTGATACTAGTAATAGAACTAAACTATAACATGAAGTATTGAAATGAGCCTACAATTTCTAGCTGAATTTCATTATTTGGAGCTGAACCAATCTAAAAATAGCAATCACATCAAAGACGTTTAATAATGCTGACCCAACCTAAAAATAGCATTCACATCACATAAAAAGATGCACAGTTCCATCTGGCTATAAAATTGCTCAATGGTATCTACTTGGTCATTTCCATAACGGATACATAATGTGTATTCTTACACTGAAATGTAATCATGTGTAGTCTCCATGCACACATCATTTTGTGTACATCATTACATCACAGTACATACAGTAAATAAATAATTACTATTTGAATTTTCTTAGTCTCAATTTTTCCATCTGTGTCGGTATTGAGAGAAAAGTAAGAAATATTCTCTTGACTATATCTTGGCGTAGGTTTGAAGTTAGAGATACTATAAGGTCAACATCGAAAATGACCCGATCACTCTAGATGAGACATAAAATGTCCCCCTCTAAATATATACCAAAGTTTAAGATTTTCTTCTCTGCTACAATGTAAAAATATACAAGGATTCCAATAAAGTATAATGTATACAAGCAACCAAAACTTTGGAAAACCATGCAAGGAACAACATAAGAAATGGTAAAAGTTGTGTCTTTACCTGACTGATGACATCATAGACAGATGTGTCCTGAGTGACCTTCAGAATGATGTATTCATCTGGTGCATTGACACCAAAGACACTGATGAAAAACATTCTTCGCTTCACCTTAGTTCCTAACGGTCCAATCAGTTGCTGAAAAATTAAACATTCCCTTATTCATTATTAAATCATTCTAAGGAGACAATGCTAAGTACATACAAGGCATCAGAGAAAGAAACTTAATGTAAATTAATGCAACGTATTTGCTGATCAGTGATAAAGAGATATTAATTTTAAAGTGCTGTAAGAGATCACACATAGACCTTTATTCTATTTACTGGCACTATGCCTCATTCCTGCTTCTCTGGATTGCTCCATCACTAAATAATGATTTCGACCATGTATATAAAATAATTCTGGTTCATCAGTTACCAAATACCGTGAAATACGATATTTTTGTGGGTTCAATTTTTTGTGGTTACCACAAAATACTTGTTTGTGGATTTGAATTTTATATTTAACACCTCCTAAACACAATTATTTGGTAAAAACGTAAAAGTTGCAGGCAGGAAGGAGTAGCATAGACAAGAATTTTATCCCTACCATTTGCCCATCCCTCCAGAGTTAAAACCCTCTTTTAAAACATTTACCGGTATTCACAAATGCAAGTGATACTTTTTTATGTAAGACCATCAGGTCACTGTATTCAGCTAGATATATATTGTACAGCATTACTTGCAGGCATATACAAAGGCATCAAAGGTTTATAGTTGCATACATACATGATCAATGAAAACGCGGCTGCTACAGTGTTGGCTGTAGGAATAACATGCATGAATGAACTTGAATGGTGATTTAAAAGTTAAGCTTGTAACTACAGAAATGTAATATTTACCACATGACTTATGATTTGTGGAAATCTGGGTGTGCATGAAGGATTTAACCATACCCCCCCCCCACTACCAAAATTGGAACATTTTTCCCATGAACAAAATATCTTCACTGTATACCAGTTCTGACACTTAGTCATCTTCACTACACATAGGTAACCCCGCTGAAGAGCAGGTTTCCTTCACATAGTGAAGATGACACTTAATATAATGTTACTTACATCTTTACTATCACTTTTGTAGTCAGACATGTCCTTGACCTTGGCAAACACTGATCTCCTTTTGGCAGACGGGTCATGATAGCCATTCAGATCATGAGAGTCACATGACACTAGCAACTCCTCCTCATGTTTGGAGTAAAGGAAAAGAGAAGATAACTCTAATGCTTGATTGTTATTGTTCCGTAGTCGAACATGTCTGTACCCTGTAGATATATTTAAAATTATACTCTATCATTTATTTTATATGTTCTTTAAAGTATTTATTTAATACTCATAGCTTATATATTCCACTTCTGAAGTGAATTGACATTACTCGCTTTGAGGCATTAGAAATGAATAATTGAGTAGAGGTATTTGAATCATTAAAATGCACAGAGTCATATGAGAGATGCGAGATCCATTGAGATATTTGAGAAAATTGAGAGTACCTGCTCTGAGACATTTGAGAGGTATGATTCGTTGAGCTATCTGATGACTGGTGTTGGCATCCACCACTACGAATCTTATGAAGGCCAGGTCAATAAACATAACCTGTTAAAATAATCCAATGTTTCAAAAAAAAATTACCACATGGAAAAGAAAAATATGGAAACACTTCAATGCTACACATATCTGAAATCTCATAAGTTACATTTAAAGTATATAAAGCCAGGTCTATATAGTATCTTGTTGTCAAAAAGGTGAGAGTGCACAAGTCATTTGAAGAGGTATATTAGGGACTCATCTGCCTTTTACTTACCTGTTTATTTTCCCTTCAATCTTTAATTACGCAAAATCTATGATCTCTTTAGTTAATTCCCCTGGTCAATTCCTTATGTCAAGAGGATAACAAGTTCTATTTGGTAGGTCTTGAAACAAGATGCTTATGTTTTTGACTTGTAAGATTTAACACAACACATGCATTTTCGTTGAAAAAGTTATGAGTAAAAATTATAGGTAACAAGCTGTGTTTGTGAAACACTAATGCCCCCAGTGGCATCAAAGTCCAAAAAGTAATTTTTAGTGTGAAGGTCATTGTCACGGTCAAAAGGTGATCAACCTTGGTGTCATTTGAAAAGGTTTCATTAGTTGAGTTTGTCAAATATGAAGTCTCTATCCCTCACGGTTCAAAAGTTATAGCCAAGGTTAAAGTTGACAGCAGACAGACAAACAAACAAACAGACTGGACAAAAACAATACGCCCTTGATCTATCGATCCGGGGGCATGAAAATATTGTTCTATGTTAGCCAGCATTAAGTGAAGGAAATAAGTGATAGGAACTGTACCACTGAAAAAGTATTTTCACCTGAATACTATGTTTTACCTGAAAAGTGAAGAGATCATTCCATATGGGATTGAGGGCATTCCTAGATACAACTTTTGTTTTGTGTTTGGCACAATCGACTGGAATTCCAATGATCTCTATCTCTATGTATGTACTGGCTGTATGGTTGCTGCTGACATACTGACCTGATATGACCTAGAAATAATACCACCAATTCATAAATGTTATAATGAATATATCTGATCATTCATTTTATGCCATGCCACTTCTAAGAGCCATACACTTAATTGTGGCAGCCCTATGAGTGCATATGGTATATGATCTATATACTGCTGCTGAAGTTCACAAGCTTTTGTGATAGCATGTGTTCAAGCTTTACATCTAATTCTTCTTGTACAGAAATGTGACCATCATAGTTGAATTGGAGACTTTTCAACTATAAACCACATATACTTTCTAATTACTGAGCCATGTCAGATTTTATAGTTCATATTTACTTGAATCAGGATATTTTTAACCCTAATACAAAAAGAAAAATTCTTCTCAATCCTCTTTCATCAACAGAGATAAGGATTCCTATACTTACATGTAGGGTAAGGACAGTGGCATGAAGTCCGTCAAACTCTTTATCCATGGGGTTAAAATGGTTATACATCATGTGACTCTTATCCCACATGACCGCTGGCTTAAGTACATAACCACTCTGACCATTCTGCTCAAACATCGACATGTTGAGAGCCATCGCTGTATCTGTAATGTATTGCAGAATGATAATTGGTTAAAAAATACATATGTATTGTAATAGACTAAAAAAAAACCCCAATGGATGATAATTATAAACATTAGAATTAGAAAAAGTGAAAAAAGACAAATGAAACATAATAGAATAAATACAAAATAAATGAAGGAAAAATAAATCACATAAAATGTGTATAGATTAATGCATAATAAGGTAATTTACATATGGGTGCAGTCTAACATAACATACACATTAACAGCAGTCATGAGGACTGTTTTCATATATGTGCCAGGACTACTTGACTGAATTCCCGTGTGCTCTTTGCATTAATGCCAGAGGTAATTTGCCTTAACATGATTTATTCCCATATGCACTTGGTCCAGTTGCACGTTCACATGTTTAATTATTTCTAGTCTGTGATATGTGGCATGGATCTAATTAAATCACCCAGAATGTCTCATTATATGTGAATTACATAATGACATCCTTCACTAAGGGTTTCATATATCAAAAATTAATGAAATGAAATTACTGTGTAGACATGTAAAAAGGTATTTATCAAAACTTTTATCTGTTTAAACAATAAAAAAACTAGTGTAATTATTTTTTAGTTTTAATTTATTATTAATTCGTTATTATTAATTTATTTATGTATTAATTCATTTCCTGTATTATTATTAATTTGTTATTTATCATTTTTATTTATTACATTTTAAAATTTAATTCATCTACTTTTTAATTATATATAATTTATTCATTGTTATTAACATCATTATCATTGTCAAAAGAATAAATTTCATTATATTCATTGTTTGAAAATTGCATCCAATATTCTTAAAACTCATTCCTTAACGTGTGAGGGTTTTATTTAATTCTAAATATTTCATTTGCACATTTAAATCTTCTTATATTTATATATTTAATGTATATAGCAATCTTGTCCTTCTATATGTTTATGTGAATATTATTTTAAATTGTAAGCAAACGAACATGGATCACGTTAATGCATCTCAAATTAACTCAAAATAACATGGAAATCTGTGGTAACGCAAACGTGTGTCCTCAGCACACAAGAATAGCATACTTCACATTAGCACAACGTCAACATAACGTTATATTAGGACTGTACCTCACTGTATCTGCCACATTTCTCAAGCACTTTGTTTTCAATATTTGAGAAAAGAATTTAACAATTCAGTAAATTTGTGTTTAAGATTGCCAGTCTGTACAGATTATTTTGCATGAAGAGTTAGTGTTCTTATTTTGTAGCAAAGCATTGATTTGCTGTCTAACACTTGAAACAATTTCATTACAGACATGTCATCATACGGGCTTCCATTCAGGATATTAAAATCCTGAACCAAAAATATTACTGAATCACACATGAAGAGTTCAGTTGTAAGGTGTTCTCTCTGATAACCCATGTACAGTATTATCATACACAATTTATGAATCAAAATTTTTCTTCTTACAATTAATGTCAGTTACCTTCTGTCTGATAATTAAGTGCCACCATTTGTATGCCAAATGCCCAGAAAATAACAGGATTAAAGTTGGAAGAGTCTATTCTCATGCCAGAGGGATAGGTACGCATCAGCTGCTTCTCGCTATGAGTGACCAGGGTTAAGAAAGGAATCAGACATACTTTCAAATATTGGCATTAAATGATTATTTCGAAACAGAATTTTAATTAAAACCTTTTAAAAATCTCATTTTCTATTCTCTACACAGTACACATATGGATATATGTATTTGTAAATCATACAAATTTACATGACAGAAATGAAGTAATCATAATAAAGTAGGTTGGCCATAGGTTTGGCCAGTTTTAATATTCTTTGGTTCTTTGGCTTTTTTAAGGTCAATTCGGTGATCTGCTTGCTCTTTAGATATTTATGCTTTGGATTTCCACTATTTTAGCATTAAGCAATTATATGAAACTTTCTTATAAATACATTTTTGACTCTAATTATAATTCCATGAAGTTCTTTTAAGGATATTTGATAACTCCAATGGGGTTTCTACGGCACAGTTGTTTAGCTTTGCTCTCATTGAGTGATGACACCAGATAACAGGCTGGAGTGCTGTCCGGTCGTCTCTGTCTTGCCATACTGGTAGGAATATTCAGTTCAGCTTTGTCTAATAACAGATATGATTAAATTCTTATTACAGTTATTACCAGTATCTTATATTGAGCCAAATTCATTGAGATTCATTAGATCATCTGTTCAACAGGAATTTATTGTCGATGGAAGTGCTGGTACATTTACTAATTTTGATATCAAATAGTATAGGTATTGAGCTCAGTGACATGTATAATTAAAATATTTTGTCAGAATAAGATGATAATAAACTTTATTTTTCAGTTCATGATAGTTAAGAATTGAAAACTGGACAAAAAACTTGACATGTAGCACAATGCAGTTTTTCGTCCAATTTTAATCCAATCCTTCCATCTACAATTTAATGATAAATAATATTCACTTTTTATAGCATCAATGTATCTAAATTATATACAATAAAATTTTATAAAATCTAGTAAGAAACTTATGACATAAATCTTTCATGATTATCTTTAAACCTAAGATGCAAATACTATAGAAATTATTCAATTACAACATTTTCCTGGAAATTATGACCATTTACATAGTATTTGCATAATTTCAGAATACTTCAGTATACTTCTTAGCTAAAAATATAAATACCAGTATTCAAAGGAGGTGTGCTAGGGTTTCCCAGTAAGACGCCTCTTCTTGTACCTGTCTTTTTCTTCACTGATGTATTTGGACTGACATTTAACCCTGAACCAGAAGATGCATTTAAAATTATGATCAAAAGTTATAAATTTAGAATGAATATTTTGACTATTTCTTATTCTTAATGGATTCAAGAGAATTTATGGAGATGTTCAAACATTATCTTTAAATACTTTTAAAAGTTGCAGTCCTCTAAAGATTCTCTTTATGTTTAAATTTTCAATGACATTGTGTCTATTAATGGATTAATTGAAACACAAATTATTCACAAAGGAAAAACAAACACACTATGCAATAATCATATGCTTTTACCCCTAAATTTGACAGCTTGTAGGTAAACCACGAGATCTGAGAGCTCCTTTGCTATTTGACTAGTCTTTTTCTGTTTGTTCTTCACAGGCTCTGGGGGAGTATTATCATCATCAAATTGCCAGTCTAAATCTGGTTGACTCTTAGGTCGTATCTTCTCTCCAAATGAACCAGATGATTGTCTAAAACAAATATACACTATATACAATGCTAAATTAATTAAGTCATTGAGATACAGTTTGAATTATTACAATACATTAAGTTTAATGACTCCTTATAATTCACTTTAGTTGGCAATTTAAAAATTTTATAGATTTACTTAATTGGAAGTTCAAATAATTTGTGTTTAAGTAAAGGAAAATCAAACTGTAGTTTTAGAAACACTCTTTCTTCACTGTACTATAAACCTGGAGTGCAGTAAATTGTCATCACCACAGAACCTAAATTTTGTAACAAGAACAACTAAAGACGATGTAAAATTATGAAACTGTGGCTCTTATATTTACATTCAATAATAAGTAGGAAGAGATATTTGAACGCATGTGCTTACCTATGTGGAAAATCTACAAAAGAGTCAGCTCTAGATCTTGTGGAAGTGGGGCCACTCCTACCACTGCTATCTTGTTCTGCATTCTGAGAGTCCTGGCTATCCACTGATCGCCGCATTTCTGGATCTTTCACTGAAAAGAATTAATACACATCCTATACATCTTACAATTAAAGGGAAACCAAAATCTATTTGAAAATCTTTTTCATGATACCAATTGATTATATTTAAAAAATATTTGTAACATTATTCACCATCTGCAATATCATCTTCATCATCATCTTCATCATCATCATCATCGAAATCATTCATGGACATAGATGTACTCTCTGTAGATGCCATGCTGTTAGTCCTTGGACATGATGGAACCTACGACATAAACTTCAGGAATTCAATATAAAGTCTCTTGAAAAGTGAAAGCAGCACACAATCCAATGTCCCATAATTTAAAGACATTAACCTTTTTGTCTCTATTATACGGAGGAACAAGGAGTTGTATGTTAAAGAAAATATTCATTTTTTTTTTTATCAAAGGAGTATTTTTGCAATCAGGAGATCATTGTGATAATTTACTATTTACACTTACTTTTCTCCATTCAAATATGTAATATGTTTGTTTTTGATTTGTTTGTTACTAGATAATGTCCCACCACAATTATTTCATCTATGCAGAGGCTGATAGTATTCAATTGGGCAATTAGAAACAAGAATATTGCTTATGAAAACCAGCAGATACACAGTATACTGACTTAATACCTTCACTACTGCCCTTAATCAAGTCATAATTATAGACATGAGAGGGCTGAACAGATACACAGTATACTGACTTACCTTCACTACTGCCCTAAATCAAGTCATGATTATAGATATGAGAGGGCTCAACAGATACACAGTATACTGACTTACCTTCACTACTGCCCTAAATCAAGTCATGATTATAGATATGAGAGGGCTCAACAGATACACAGTATACTGACTTACCTTCACTACTGCCCTAAATCAAGTCATTATTATAGATATGAGAGGGCTGAACAGATACACAGTATACTGACTTACCTTCACTACTGCCCTAAATCAAGTCATTATTATAGATATGAGAGGGCTGAACAGATACACAGTATACTGACTTACCTTCACTACTGCCCTAAATCAAGTCATTATTATAGATATGAGAGGGCTGAACAGATACACAGTATACTGACTTACCTTCACTACTGCCCTAAATCAAGTCATGATTATAGATATGAGAGGGTTGAACAGATACACAGTATACTGACTTACCTTCACTACTGCCCTAAATCAAGTCATTATTATAGATATGAGAGGGCTGAACAGATACACAGTATACTGACTTACCTTCACTACTGCCCTAAATCAAGTCATTATTATAGATATGAGAGGGCTGAACAGATACACAGTATACTGACTTACCTTCACTCCTGCCCTAAATCAAGTCATGATTATAGATATGAGAGGGTTGAACAGATACACAGTATACTGACTTACCTTCACTACTGCCCTAAATCAAGTCATTATTATAGATATGAGAGGGCTGAACAGATACACAGTATACTGACTTACCTTCACTCCTGCCCTAAATCAAGTCATGATTATAGATATGAGAGGGCTGAACAGATACACAGTATACTGACTTACCTTCACTACTGCCCTAAATCAAGTCATGATTATAGATATAAGAGGGCTGAACAGATACACAGTATACTGACTTACCTTCACTACTGCCCTAAATCAAGTCATGATTATAGATATGAGAGGGCTGAACAGATACACAGTATACTGACTTACCTTCACTACTGCCCTAAATCAAGTCATGATTATAGATATGAGAGGGCTGAACAGATACACAATATACTGACTTACCTTCACTACTGCCCTAATTCAAGTCATGATTATAGATATGAGAGGGCTGAACAGATACACAGTATACTGACTTGTCTTCACTATTGCCCTAAATCAAGTCATGATTATAGATATGAGAGGGATCAACAGATACACGGTATACTGACTTATCTTCACTACTGCCCTAAATCAAGTCATGATTATATATATGAGAGGACTGAACATTTTCCAGTATAACATTTCAAAGACCCTCATTATTCAAAATACAATTATCACACTACAGACTAGAATTTTCTACAGGAGTAATACTCATGTAAAATCTATTCAGCTACATTTATATAGATAAGTTGAATGACTGGTAATGTACGACAGGGATGGTAATGACTGACCTTCTTTAAGCTATATGGTTCTTGGTCCCTGATTTTCTTATTTTTCACCAGAATTTTATATTTCAGTTGGCATGGGGATGGCAGTTGTGGATCTTCACAAAAATCAGATTCAAAAAGGAATGCAGTAACAAGTTTCTCTCCAAAAACAGACTGCAATATAATTAGTAGTATTGAGTAAATACATGTACTGAATTGTCAAAATAACCTTCAAATATCATGTCAAAATAACGTTCAAATATCATGTCAAAATTTCCAAAAGATATTTTGCAAATGCATAGAGGAATAGTGAATCTAGGAATGACATATCTTGATGGTGAAAAGTACTCACAATAAATATTTGTGCCATTTTCTGTTGTTGTATGAGAGAACAATGGTTCTCTATGGAGAGTATCACAGGATAAGGAGAAGTAATAAAGGCACTTCTATTGATGGCTTCTACCACAGCCTGCATAAAGACAAAGAATCATGTTACAAACATTATTCTGCACTTACTATTGATGGAGATCATTACCAAAAGGAGAAATGCTAAATGGAGATAAAATACTCCAAAAGAAGTGTGTTGTTTTGACAACAGCCGATTATGCACAAAGATTACTGATGTAACTGTAGGGATATATGCATACCAATCCTTGGAGAATAATTGATGACAGGAAAGGATATATACCCTTTGAAACAGAGTTTATAAGAAAGGAGAGTACAGAATACCAATTACATTTAAGACAAAAGTTAGGATTATTCTAGAGGACAACAATGACGTAAAGATTAAGCTGTAAAATGAACAAGATCACTACTAACAAATAATCCAAATAAACATCAAATGCTTTATGTTGATGCTTAATTGAATTGTGTAAAGGAATTTTACATTTACCAGCATAAACAGGAAAATAGCAACATTGTGGAGAATATTTATAAGTATTCAGGATTTCTTACAATCGGCGCACGACACGGTTATTGAGTTCATCTCCTCCCTCAATGAGGAAGTTTTCTGGTTTATTTTATTACTATTAAGTAAGTAAATCATTTCTACAAACACAGCTTCAGCTTCAGGTGTCACTTGTTAAGGACATAGTAATCATAAACATATCTACATAGATCCATAATCACATAGATCCATAATCACATAGATCCACTTTTACATTACTGATGTTTTATGAACTGGATTCCACACAAATCTTGGTCAAAGAACAAGTGTAAGCTTGATTTCAAAGGTATGGCCTAGGGTCAGAGTCAGTAATATGCTTATGTCATGAAAAAAGCAACTGATTTGAAAAACCAGGTGAGTCCCAGTAAATCTATAGCTTTTATGGCACTGACAATATCTGATGAGGAAACAGACATACAGACAGACAATCACACAGACATGATTATTCCTTATATATCTAAAGGTATGATGTTGAATAATAAAAATGCTAGATTATGGTGCATATGATTCTTGGAATTGTCAACACAGCTTAACAAATACATGTATTTTCAAAACCTTCAACTTCAAAGTGTAAAAACTATGATGACAAATTAGGTTAAAACAGAGTGAGGCATTCTATATTAAATCAATGTATGACAGTGTTTCAGTGCTTCTTAGAAAACAAGCTTTTAGTTAATGATTTCAGATGAAGTCAAGTGCATTAAGAAAAATTCTATTGTAAATTAGGGCTTGTTGCTCTAGGCAAAGAATCCTATATTCGTTTATTACTACTTTTCTCAGTTTTTATCACTATGAAAATATAGTCACAATGCTGAAATGGTCTCAGCTGTATATGTGAATTTCGAGGAAGTTAATTGTTGGAAGGCCTGATTGAGCTTATAGCAAAACAAGGGTACTGTGTCACAGAACTGAAATCATATTAACAGATAATAATAGTGACTTTTCACTGTCACCGAGAACATATTCTGATGATTCCATTAACATCTCTGTCAGTAAGTATAGAGTGTTATTCTGACCTTAAATGATATTTTAGTAGTAAGCGTATGTCCATGATAGATAATTGGCATTCCATCATCTCCATCCCAACAATCCAGTTCCACACAGCGACATCCACGCAGTAATACCTGTCAATAGGTGCAATACTTGTATTCTTACCTGCTTAATAGTTATAATACTGATTGCAACAATGTCATATATGCAGCATTTAATAAATGTGCCTGGACCGAACGTCTGGCCTGCAGTTGATAACTCATGATGTAATTTCGGCAGCTATCTGTAATTTACAGGTCTTGTCTGGTTTGCGATACTAGACTACACATTTAGAAAGATTATGTCTCTCAAATCCACAGTTGCAACTGTCTTAGCTTTAAATTTTGATCTGTTGTGAGGCATGATGGTCCCTCGTGCATTTTTTTTTGTTTGGTTGCTAGAGATAATTTACATACTAAGCATATCCTTCATACAGATGCTACCTTAACCTCCCATATACAGCTTCAAACAAGTACTTCTAAGGAAGTCACCTGTGATGGTAGCATATTATCATGATTAGATAGAAGACTTTGCCTTATCTCATTCTTGGTCCTGGCTCATGTGATACATCAATGCAATATAATGTGATTCTTAAACTTGTATCAACAACACTGTCCCCGTCAGATGATGCTAGCTTATAAATCAAATGCATACATGTAGGTATTTCCGAATAAACATGAAAAAGCCTGCTATGTTAAATTTATTTTGTATTTACTATATATTAGAAGCTCTTGGAATTTATCTTTACCTGACTGTATAATTCTACAGATGATTCACCGGTCAGCTGATGTCCAGTGAGGTATGTATTATGTGAAGATGCAATGTAGTAATGTGATAGTGGGTGATCCATGTCCTGTAATGAAAACCAACACTTTACTAGATACAAGCAATTATTTTTCATTTTGATGCATCAAATCTGTGTCACCATCAATGAAACTTTACTGACAAGGGATGTATAATATATGTGAATCAGTAATTGAAATATCAATGGTATATATAGGATTACTAAAATCATAATTTTCATCAGTAAATTACCAATTTTCTTGAGATATTTAAAACTTACTTGTTATTATCTACATTAAGAACTATTATAATTTTATATAAGTATGGAGAAAGTTTCATGTTTTCCTACTACCACAATCCTCATTGCGCTTAGCTATGTGACGTAAAACTGTGAATATGTACGAAAACAGAGAGAGAATACCTCATTTTTAACTGATACTTTTTACAAAGGGCTATAATTTATTACAGGAAGAGAGTATCGTGCTCTACTACTACCTCATCATTGTGCTTCGTCCTCTCATACAAGTAGCCATAATTATCTTTGTCCATCAGATAACGGGCAAAACCTTCAAATGACAGGCAGCAGTTTTTCCTCAAGGTTGAATCTGGTTCATGGCGCTGCAGATAAAGTGAAATACTTTACATTATAATATGTGTGCAAATATAGTATGTTAAACAAATTTTGCAATAGGTCTTAGCTTCAATAATTTATGAAGATTCATAAATATCTATTTCATACAAATTCATTGAAACGATATGTTTTTGAATACTATTTCAAATCAAAATTTAATATTAAATATACATGTAGATTGCACTGCACTCGGTTTTTAAATGGGACATTATGGGGTACCAGATACATCACTGTTTCAGTGTTTTGTGAGCCCATTCTTTTCAAGTTTACAATACAATTAATAGTCTTGACCCATTAAAGTACTTCTTTATATAATGATCGCTCACATTTTCATTGATTTCCTCATTATATTTGGTGTACCTGAAGGAGTGTTATATACATGTAATATGTGTTCAGCTACTTTGATTAGATAATACAGTGTACTAGTATCACAAAGTCACTACAAGAGGATTCAATAAGGTGGTAGGATTGTGACATAATGAAAAGGTTATACTCTTCCGTTTTCTGCTTATCATAAACATATGACTGCTGCTTGACTCAGACGATATCTGACCATCTGGTCAACTGACCATACAAACAAAACAATAGCTTGAATAAAAGATCTGTCACTGCACGATTTTTAATATACCAATTCTTTTCCACTACAGTAGCCTTACTTATAAAACAAGAGCAGATAACTCACTTTCTTACTGGCCTATACAGTATCTAGTCCATAATCATTATTTGATAACAAACTGTATTGCAGAAATATCAAACAATACGTACAATATAATGTCTATAGTGTTTTGAATGGCCAAGATATCAATAAACAATATGCTGTCTATAATGTTCATGACATTCTGCATGACACAAACATTCATAGAGTGTAAATATTGTACTACCTAGGTAGTTACTTTTCGAATGTATAGTTTACTTCTCATATACACTTTGTGATCTACTAGCTTTAATGATTTAGTAATAAAATATATCCTTCTACGGTCCTTTCATGATTCAAGTTATGGTACAGTTTGCAAATAATATTTAGTTGATTGACTTTATCTTCATTATTCGATCACTGTATGGCAGTTAATGACCATACAAAATATAGCAGACTTCCTTTAGTATTACTCATCTCACAAAGCAGAAGCTTTCCAGATTTATCATTGCTCCAATTACAACATCATGATGTAGGACCAATTATCCTTAGTAAAGATAATTGCCATTCTGATATTCCGAGGTGAAATCTATTCGCCATACAATGACGTCATATTGGTAATCAAAGTGATCCATTGTGGTCACATGACGTTATAAACAAAGCAATCATTGTCTACAATCAGGCCAATGAAATAAAAGCTGGTTTGTGTAAATATACTTTGGATCAACAAAGTTATGACAAAAACATGTGATAAAGCGGATATTTTACATACAAAAATATTAAGTCAAGATAGACTTTACTGTCAAAGAATCATAAATGTCAGTGTGTAAATAAGATTTGATAAACAAACCAGAATATACAGAGGGCTTCATAAGCAGAGGAAAAAATCAATTTTCACCGCAAAAGTCAACCAATTTGTTATCAAAGCAATCTTATCATACAGAATAGATTCATTTGAAGAGATTTCTACTTTAAAATACACTATAGTGTGGTAAGAATCCACTCTTTCAACCAAGTGAGTGGAATACGGGCCTTTTTCATGTGAATCCTGGATGCAGCATCAATTTAAATCATTACCTAATATGTCTCTCACAACCTTTTTATTAAGTCATATGATGTATCTGGAATAATTCCCTTTGCTTTACTTGTTATGAGAACTACAGAGCTATTTGTGCAACAAATATTCATGATTTACACTGCAATACCATGCCAACTGAATCAATAAGAGCCCAGAGCAGATTGCAACTTTTTCTCGAATCAATGCATGGTGACTCGACAGGGAAATGTATTCACAATGATGAATGACAGAGGCTACCATGCACTATTCTAACAATGCTCTTTGGGGCTTCAGGAATCTCTGATGAGCCCACACTTTGATATGATAATACTTGCTATTTCCTAAGAGAATTACAAATTTAGAAATGATGCTAATGGCATATATTAATTAGCCATATATATAATATTTTTCTATGAACCAAATCCTCCATATACATCTGATACAGTGGTCTAATAGACCATATTCCGGTTTTGATAATTGCTGTCTTTTTGTCCGAGCTAATACATTTTGGCGTTGCTTTTCATAGTGACGTCATAACGTATGACACAGATTCATTATAACGTCACTATGAAAAACAACACCAAAAGGTATTAGCTCGGACAAAAAGTCGTCATTTATCAAAACCGTAATATGGTCTATTCAAAGAATAGCGGATTAGTCAAATGTATGGAGGTAGGTTCTTTGATTCTTGGAATAAGGAGTAAACATGATATGTTCTCCAAAAGTCATTTAAATGCAGGATATAATACTTCATTAAAGAGACCCACAGTTTAAGACATCGTCTACTTTGATAGTTATAGAAACAAGCATTCTGAGAGCAAACTGCTAAGGCAATCTAAGTCTCCCACCAGTCCCAATAAATCCATGACCATAACTCCTCATGGGAAAGCTTGCTACCAGTTGTTTCAGCTTAATATCTGTAAGTATGACCAAGAAAAGTCTGGAAAACCAGCATGACAGACAGAAGGACACACAGACAGACTAACGGACAGAGAGTGGAAACATATAGTCCCCTTCATTTTCACCCAAGATCTTGAAACATTGGATATAAAAACTTTTTTAGTCTTCCAATGTATCCCTGAAATGACCTTTAACCTCAAGATCTTGAAACTTAGAGTGTCTATAATACAATTTCTTATACATGTTCACAACCATTTTCGAAAAAAAATTGTCTTTTTGAATCTTCTACAGAACTGACTGCCTTAGGTGCTTCATCCTCACAACTTGAAACTGTGCTATCATATTTTTGTGCAATTATGAAAATTTTTTATAAAAATCTATCTGAAAAATTGCTTTTGCAGCCTTCTACTGTTTTGTTGACCTCAAACTTGTGAATTTTAAATAATTCATTAAATTTCCTACCAAATGCCTCATATATAAAGAAAAGTTTTGAGAAAAGTTGCATTTTTAGTTTTCTATAGTGTCTGTGACAATGATCTTTGAGCTTGTGACCTTGAAACTTGAGCTTTATCATGATATCCCAATATTATATTAAACAACTTTTTCATTTATGTACATATTCAAAACCTCAACTGTTTTATTTTTGTTTTTATCATTCCAGTCTTCTATCTGTTTCTGTCCTTAAAACTTTGTAATATAGAATCTTTACATAAATATACTTCTTATTTTCTTTTAGATTTCTATGTACTCAGAAAGTTGATAGTGCTGAGAAAAAGTAATTTTCATTCCTTTGTCATGTCTTTGACTTTGACTACTGACCACTCGACCTTGAAACTTACAATTCCTTACAACTTTTCCCATGTATATTAAAAGTTTATATGTACTGAGGAAATTGTCTTGGTAGCTTTTCAATTGCTTGTGTGACTTTAACATCTAGTGACAGTCACATGACAACAGGGAAAAAGGGATAGCTGTGACAAGTCACGTTCAGTTTATATGACCTAATATGTATTTTAATACAATATTTAATGAATTCAGTCCCTTTAAATCCTTCAAAATAAGCTCACTCAAAACATTCTCAAGGAAACATGCAAAAATGTATATTCACTTATGAAGTATAAAGTAAATTGATGATTCCATTCATAGAAAAATGCCGAGAAAATAATTAAAGAGATAAATTTTTATGTTTGCAAACACAGATTTAGTTATATTCAAGAGAAAACACACTTAGATATATTGAGCACATGTATATTTATTAGAAGATTTGCCAGTGAAAGGAGATTCAGACACAGATTTTGAATATAATCACTTATTGTATAAGAAGAGAATCGACTTGCTAGCTAGCTGTTCCGTCAATACCGGTAGTTAACTTGATTAATTCTATTGGGCTACTCCTACCATCCTTTATCTGTTATTAACTTAGTCACATTGGATTTCACTCCACACCTAACACCATCAAAGTGTCAAGTACTTACAGATGAATCAACATGTTTGGCCAGTGGAGGCCTGAACAATGACCTATAAGCAATTGAACTCAACCATCAACAATGAAATCTTTACAAAATTAATACTGGATCACATGTGATATGGCTAGGTCAACTGTAAATACATCTACATCATAGTTTGTTTTTTTTAATATATACTAAGCTCATTTTACGCAATGGCAATATTATTTCATAAAACAGAAATCATATCTTTTGCTTCATACTTATATGTTGTACAAAGAAAAGACAAAAAGGTCAAAATTATTACTTACACATTACGAGAAACATGACTTTATTTTCCCATCATCAACTTTCCACATACATCTACCTTTTTACCAACTACATGTGGTGTTTTGTTTCTTAACTAATTATCTGATACCAAAGAGCATTTTCAGCAAAAATCATTCCATAAAAACGGCTTTAACTGACATTTTGACATTGTTATAACGACCTGATTTGTAAATACATATATCAGAGATCAGTGTCCATGTGCTTCCTTATTTGTTTGTGCTTACTTTTAGACCATTTTGATATTTTCATGCAATAGCATAATACATTGTATTATACTACTGATACTTTTAGAGCATTTTGATGCAACACTGTAATATTAACTACTGATACTGTCATATGTGCTAAATGTGACTAGTAGAATTATATCATAACTAAGCATGGAGACTACAGGCTGAACTAACTGGATTAACTCTCAGTAAATGCAATATGGCAGGTATGACTGCATGGCAGGGGATGCTTATCCCACTCATATTCTTCCATGGTCAATTATTCTCCCATTATTCAATTCTGTATGTACATGCACATGACTTTCTCATGATCTTATAACACTATGTTATCTGACTACAGAATTTTCTATACATGTCTCAAGAGTAATCTTTATACTGGTTAATTTCCAAAATATCACTGAAACAACATTAAAGAATGATAAAATTTGCAAATAAATTGCGTTAATATTAAAATATCAAATACTAAATGACAAAAATACATAAAATTGATATTGAAATTGCTCATTTAAATTGGATTCTATTAGAATTTAATGTCATATCTTACAAAATAATTTTTCAAAATAGAATTATTTTTATATACAGTATGTAAACCTATTCTAATATGCAATTAAATTTTAGCACAAAACAATGAAGTAGAGCTTTGTGATATATATAAGCCTGAGAGGTCATGCTTGAGTGCAGTAAGTGTGCCATATTAAATATATTTGCATTAGCCTGGTAATGAAAGAACACTCAAAGGACAGAACTAACTCCAAAAAATTGGATTCCTGTTAATCTATGTACATGTACTACATGTAGTATGAATTATAAGTGTATCTTTTGTAAGCCTCAGATGGTTTTGTATGTAACTTGTTTTCAGATAGATATATTAAATAAAGAATCAATCTGAGTATTATAAATCATCATACATGAAGTTTTCACTATTACAACAACATATGTCGATCCTAATTTTATAGAATTTTAAGTATCGCAACGTCCCCCTCATAAACTTCTTGCACAGATGTTGAAGATTACAAAGGAATTAACGGTCAAGATTCAATTACCTTGGTACACAACGAATACGCAATACACTATGCTGTAGTGAGGGGATTAGTAGACCTTGATGGAGAGACACATATGGTAATGTAAACTACATTATGGCTTAAGACAATCACTTTCCTTGATGGTTTTCCAATAGTCCCCTCAGATTTAGAAAGATTAAGGAATTTACAGTGAAGAGATATCAGCTGGGTCTTTATTGTTTCTGTACTGTGGCTCAAGAGAGATGAATGATGTCAGAATAAGGATGCTTTTTATACAATGTATCAAAAAGCTCCTTCTGAGATTTTGATATGTAAATTAATGGCCTTCTGCATTGCTTAGCTATAGATATAAAGATCACATAATGCATTTATTATTTTAATTTAATAATATTGATAAATTTCACTCTGGTTAAAAATTCACTTCTTGGAAGAAAAATTAAATGAAACCTCAAATTTTCCAGCTGGACATATACTGGTGAAGAGAATTAATTATTGTCCATCATTCTGCACAGTTAGATTTATGCGTTATTTTTAAACAGTATTCATGCATAAAACTTTTCATTTTAAAAGTCAATTACTTCGATTTTTTTGAAAAAAATTTTCACTGTAAGTTAATAATTATAAAGTTATATGAGCTATACTAAAACACAAATCAATGTGGCCGGTAATTAATTGCATTGCTTAGCATGACCCTCTTTTATGTTTTCTTTTTAAGATCTGCCTGAAAAAAAACATTCACATTTTCCTAGTTAACCTTACAATTTGTGCCATGCTTTATGAAACTAATGGATTACCATGCACATTTTTTGGTGATAAAAATGTGTCACGGTTACAAATCCATAGACAGAGGATGCACCAGGGAAAACACTTCATTACAACAAATGAGATAGAATTAAATGTTATTCACAAACACTGGTCAAGTACAATTTTGAATTTTGATTGTACATCACACTAAGATGATCTCACTATATGGTGATGGCACCTGCATGATGCTATATACAGTACTGACATTTAGACCTATACAATGGACCCATGTAAAGCAGTGAGGACTTTTTAATGTGCCATGTGACACCTGCATGATGCTATATATAGTACTGGCATTTAGAATTACACAATGGACCAATGCAGTGAGGGATTTTTAATGTGCCATGTGACACCTGCATGATGTTATATAGAGTACTGACATTTAGACCTTTACAATGAACCCATGCAAAGCAATGAGGGATTTAAAATGTGCCATGTGACACCTGTGTGATGCTATATTTAGAAGTGACATTAAGACCTGTACAATGGACCCATGTAAAGTAGTGAGTGATTTGTAGTGTGCCATGTGACACCTGCCTCATATTATATATATGTAGTGACATTGAGACCTATACAATGGACCTATGCAAAGCAGTGAGGGATTTTTAACGTGCCACTTGACACTTATTCACAGGTTTTACTGTCTCATTTGCGTGATATATCACCTATCAGTCATCAATAGTACTCAAACCTGGGACCATTTTGTTATGAGCCGAGCACTTTGTATTGATCAAGCTGTGCTGGCTCATACATTTCTGTACTAAAGATGATGATATACATTTAATATGAAATAAGGACCAATTATTCTCAATCAAAAGAAAATTGTTGTTGTTGTTTATAGAGAAGCATTACGCACAAAATAATTGCAAGCCAAGGGGAGAAAATAATCCTTCCACTGACCAAAGAGATCTGTCTGGTGTTTCTCCAGTATAAATACTGATCATTACAGAATCTGTCATATTATGATACCAGATAGAATAATCTGAGGGCCTGGATAGTTATGTTGTGTTTTACTTATAATTATAAACAAGGACAAGAGCTATGCAGTGTACGAGACCGGTCACTTAACATAGGGTGGTGGTCTCTGGATGTGTGAAATCTGGACAGTAGAAGGATTATACTACATGGAGTTTGTATCAGACACCTGTACAGGAAACCAAATGATGCAATGCAATATTGATGAATAATACGGGCATAGTGTTGTTTCTAAAGAGTAACATTATTTCGGACTTAATGAAATGGTTTACACATGAAAGACTGCTAAAAATACTTTTATCAATGTTGGAATGTGAAATTTGTGCATGTATTGGAAAAATCGGGGACATTTTGGAAGCTTGTTCACTGAATTGCAATTTCGGGTGCTATACTAATGACAAAAGTCTTTGCATGTTTAAGGCATCTTTTACTAATACTGGTGTATAAAAATTACATTATCAGCTGTATCAGAATTACTGATAAGGGTGTTTTACACTGAAACTCCATATTCAAACACATTTCCTCATTCTTACCTTAAGGTATGGTACATTATCACACCTCCTCATATACTTTATCATCATAAATAAGCAGTCTATTTCCGATTCAATCAATGAGCTATACCTGTATTAATTCAATGATATCCTCATCCTCCAGATGTTCCTCTTGATAGTCCTCCAGGAATTCTCTAAACTCCTTCAATCCAAGACACCGATTCTGATTGGATTCTACTCCAGCACAATTTGCTACAATACTGGCCACAGCGAGGGCATCACAAATCTTGCGTCGCTGTTGGTTATCCTTGGATAGGTCACCAGTATTGTTACGAGTAATTATACCTGTAGAAATACATCAATCATTTTATCACTCATGAAAGTGGTACATGTATCCTTATCTATCAAACTATTTCACTTACCAAAGTAATGATTTAAACCTTAAAATAACAATTGAAAAAAAAAAGAGAAAAAAAACCACAGAGATTTAACACCCAACTTTATATGAAATCATTTCTGTGTCATTTTCTTTGTCATATCAATGATCCAAATAATATGTCAGGGCAAAAGGTTTATACTTATCATTAATATCACTTTATACATACACATATATACAATAACAGAAGGAAA
Organism: Pteria penguin; assembly: GCA_035048485.1. Classification (NCBI taxonomy): domain Eukaryota; kingdom Metazoa; phylum Mollusca; class Bivalvia; order Pterioida; family Pteriidae; genus Pteria; species Pteria penguin. The sequence continues at coordinate 27,121,600 of CM068583.1, forward strand.
TAATGGCAGTGACTTGGAACTAAACATACCAATTCAATCGAACAATCAGTGAAACATACAGATAAGTCATATAAAACACGAATTGTCAGAAGGCAACAGAGCTGGCCAGTGGCAACAAAATATAAATAGCAGAAGTTTTTTGTAAATAGGTCAATCTCCATTTTAGCCCAATCTCTTACTGTTCATAAGTTATGACCAAGGCTAAAGTGTTTTAAAAGTAGGTCAATTTTCAAGGTCAAGGTAAACAAGGTCAAAAATGTTGGTACCCAATGAAAAGTCTCGGTACAGGGAATGCACATGTGAAATTGCACAGCCCTGTCTTTTATGATCCTGGTAAAAGTTTTTGTCTACGGACGACGATGCCAGGGATATGACAACAGCCTTCCGGACATTCATCCTGGCGAGCTAAAAATAAAAGATTAAATGTGTGCTGTATTTCACCTGGAAATGACCAAGCTTAGTTCTTGGAAATGAGGTTGGACTTACACTAATGCGTTAATAAACCCACTTACATATGTATACCAAATTTGGAAATTACATGCATTAATGGCCTGTACCGACATGTTTCTTGTCTCATTGATTTGTTGATTGGTATTTAATTTATTTAATTTATATGACGACATGATTGCAAGAGGTCACCGACCTCTCAAAACATAGTGGTGTACTGGTATCATTACACCTACAGTGGCGGATCCAGAATTTCCGAAAAGGGGGCCCAAATGGGTATTAGCCAAACTTCTGAGCCATTTTTGGTGCAAAATTAGGACTTTTACTGGTAAATATGTGACCAAAAGGGGGCGGCCCCCACCCCCCCCCCCCTCTAAATCCGCCACTGATTTACACTGTGTATCATAAAAATCTGGGCAGTAACTTGAGTAAGAACAAAGAAGCATTTAAAAGTAAGAGGGTCAAATCCTGAATTTTGTTCCGTTTCATAACGTTAATAAAAGACTCGATCTAAAAAGTGAGCCACTTAACCCCGCCCCTATTCCTACGGCCATGTATTCAAGTTACATTACATACACTGTATTGTACAGAGACCTATACTTACATGTATCATTGTTAGGTGGAATGTAGCCTTGAGAACGTGATACAGGTATATCCTTACTACTGGGTTTAGGTGTCATTGCAAACTGTTCAAACAAATCCTTCAAATCCCGACGGCATCTGAGACCAAAAGCTTTAAACAAATCAACGAAGTCGAGGAATGTCATCTGAGTGGAATGAGTTAGCGGACTCTTCTTATTATCACCGGCTCTGACACCAAGCGACATGCGGCGTCGCTTCATACGATACCGGTTGGTGAAACTGAAAGTAGAACTTCGTGGTCTAAAGCCTCCTAAATTTGGACTCCCTAATGACCGTTGCATGTACTGATGCTGATTTTGGTTGAGGTTTGGGTCACTTGCGCTGTTTCCAGAGCGATTCATGTCTGGTTTGATGTTGTGAAGCGGACTTTGTGAGCTCTTAGTCTTGTGAAGGGCAGATGTGGTGGTAGTGGTGGTGGTGGTATTATACTCGTTTGTTATTGTAATAGGTGGTACTGCAGACTTTGGACTTGTGTCCTGCAAATGAATCAAATAATTATATCATTACACACCGTCACTTATAGTTATATTATAGTATAAATTGAATTTGAGCTAGCAAATTAAGAGAATTGTGGTCCCCCGCTTTCGGGGTTCTATCAGTAAGGGTGCAGTGATCTGTGACATGTGTCATGGTTGTGCATGTCTACAGACACAAATGCCAAATATGAAGATCCTACGTCTTATGGTAAAAAAGTTACATTGAAGTAAGTAAAAGGTCACATGATAAGAGATTCTTGTACCAACGGAAAGGTATTGCAATTAGGGACACACATGTCAAATATGAAGACCCTGCGTCTTACGCTTAAAAAGTTATATTGAAGTAGGTCAAAGGTCACAGTCAAGGTCACATGATAAAAAGTTTGGTACCAACGGAAAGGTACTGCATTTAGGGACACACATGCCAAATATGAAGTCCCTTCGTCTTACGGTTAAAAGTTATGACCAAGTTTTTGTGACAGACAGACGGAAGGACGGACAGACAGATGAATGAAATTTAATGTTCCCACGCTTTCGCAAAAAGCAGGTGACAATTACAAAATAATTAGCAATAAATTACCATTCGCAAATACAATTTATTACTACACCATATATATATATATAAAGATTAAAATCTTCTCTGTCATTTCATGACTCTATCTATGTATGGAAAGTAAGATTCAGCGATGTAACATTCAAATGATATTTAAGTACTAAACTACTAAAGTTATGGTGCACATTTTAGAATTTATTCTTTTATGAATAAAGTGTATAATACAAAGCATATTCACGGGCAGCAATTAACTTTTAAGCGGATCGAAACACATAGGTCGCTCGAAGTTGTACATCGACCATTACGCAGTTCGTTGTCATGTACACAAGTATATTTGTAGTCTTGCTTAATGTTATCTGCTATCTCGACGCCTTAGAGACCCGAAAAACATAGCCCAAGTCACGATGTGTGCATTTTAAATTGTCTTGAGTAATTGTTTTGTACATTTTATTTACATAAGCTGCTGAGCAAACTCAAAATGCGATCCACAAAAACACACCTGAATCAATTTCAAGGTAAACCATTATATAGTAAGCCGAAGCAATATAAAACACAATGACGCCTCTCCGTAAAGCTCGCTTCGACATTTTACGGTCATGGACTGAATGATGGTAAACATCTGAGAGAAATTAATAAATCATAATTAATTTACTCTGCAATACATCTCATACAAAAACAAAGACAACCGAAGGATGCAAGAACTGTTAATGAAGGACATAAATAACACAAAACACTGACCAGTGGTTGACGTTTACAGTGGCAGATCCAGGATTTCCGAAAAGGGGGGGGGGGCACACGTGATTTAGCCAAAACGAATCGACCATTTTTGGTGCAAAATCTTGATTTTTACCAGTAAATGTTATGTTTACTAATAGGATCTACCTAAGCCTTAGAGGCAACACATGGAGAACATGGTGGCTGTCATCTTGGAACTATTTATTGTATCAATACGCATGTATATTTTATAACATACAAATCCATAACGGTTACCAAATTCCGAATATACAACACTCCTCCCCCCTTAGCCAAAAACATGTGGAAATATAAAACATACTTCTAATGTTTGTAGATATGCATTAAAAAGTCTTTTCATGTATAAAGTCTTTTGTTTTCATTTAAGTCTTTGAAAAGCAACAAAAAAAAATAAAGATTTTCCTTAATCTGAACACATTTAAATGATATCAAGTATATAAAACAAGAGAAACATTTTATATCAACTTATATAGAACCCAGGGGTTTCTTGATGGTGCAGAGGGAGTATTATGCCCTGTAACACTTGCTACCATCTACTTAGACTAGAAACACAATAATGAATACTGAACAACAAATGAACACCATATACACTGGAACCGGTCAGAGGTTCCTAAATGGTGCCAAGGGATTATTATGCCCTACACTAGCAACCATTCACACGGATTCATAAAACAAGCTCACTATAGGTCCATGCGGTTCGGTGGTTTACGGATCCTTTGTGGATATCTACGATGCTGTTGTTGCGGGATTTGCTGCGCGGGAATAGATGCTGGTTGTTGATTGGATACGTTAGCAGTGTCAGGTGATTTTGACTGATTTAGCTCTACCGTCATCCGGTTGTCTGACTGTCGGACAAACTTTGCGGAATATTGATAGATATGGATGGTTCTGCTTCCTGTACGGTTTGCGCTAGTGCTCCACAATTCATCGACAGGTCTACGCCAAACATTTCCATTTCCCCTCTTTACCTTGTCTGAAAGTGGGCCAGTTTGTTCACTTATAACACCAGATGCCCATTTTTTCTCCCTTCTCGATAATCACGAACAGCAACTTTCTGTCCTAGTCCCGAATTCACGGATTTTGGTACCAGACGTGTTTAGGCGGTATGTGTTGTTTTCGTTTAACTACATCGGTAGTGTCTGGTTTTATGAGATCAAGTCTTGTACGAATATTTCTGCGTATAGACGCATAGATGGCGTTTCGTTGGTTGTCCGCATGTGGCGTCGTTCGGTATTTCAGAAGAAACGCACACAATTCCTGATGCAGATTTGAATGCTTACCGGCAACTCTTTAACCGCACGTTTAAAGGTTTGCACAAAACGTTCTGCTTGGCCATTAGTTGGCGAGGGTGATAAGGTGCACTGCGAATGTGTCGAATCCCGTTTACGGTCATAAACTGCTTGAATTCTTCTGATATGAACTGCGGCCCATTATCGGACACAACTTCACTTGGAACGCCTTGTCTCGTGAATAAATTTCGCAAAACTCTTACAGTCGCGGACGCAGTGGTAGAATTCATAATAAAGATCTCTGGCCACTTTGAATGAGCATCAATCACAATCAAGTACATCGCGTTCTTAAACGGGCCTGCGAAGTCTATGTGCACACGATACCAAGGGGTATCCGGCCAATTCCATGGATGTACTGGAGCAGCTGTAGGTTGATGTTGCGCCGCGGTGCAACCTGAACACGAACGGCAAGTTTGTTCCAGGTCACTGTCTATGTTAGGCCACCATACATAGGAACGAGCCTGTGCTTTCATTCGGACTATTCCGAGATGTCCAGAATGTATTTCGTCTAGCACTTTACTGCGGAGTAGTTCGGAACTACGACACGATTTCCCCACAATAAACATCCTTGGTGTAATGATAGTTCCTCCTTACGTTGTATGTACGGCTTTAGATTAAGATTTATACTTTCTGGGAAATTTCCAGTTGTGACACAGTCGAGTATTACGGATAGCTCCGGATCTCGTCTAGTCGCATTCCGAATTTGTTCGGATGTCACGGGTAAAGGGTCGAACTGAGAATTGTAGAACATATTTAGTTCGTCAGTCTCATCCTCCTCGTTTTCTTTTTGAAGTTTCAATGGCAGGCGGGAAAATGCATCTGCATTTGCATGACTAGTTGTATTTTTATAAAACAATGTCATATGAATGTCCTGCTAGGAAAACTGCGTATCGCTGTAAACGTGCAGCTGTCATTGCTGGTAATGCCTTTGATGGACTAAATATACTAAGCAAGGGCTTGTGGTCCGTTACTAACGTGAAGTGTTTTCCATATAGGTAGGTATTGAATTTCTGTATACCCCAGTAGAGTGATAGCGCTTCTTTGTCTATCTGCGAGTATCCACGTTCAGCTTTCTTGAGCGTACGTGAGGCAAATGCTATCGGTCGTTCACTTCCGTCTCGAAAAGTATGAGATAGCACACCATCCGATGCCATACGGTGAGGCATCACACGCTAGTTTCAGTGGCATAATCCGGGTTATAATGACAGAGCACTTGATCAGAGGCTAAGATGTCTTTGATCTTTGTAAATGCAAGTTCATGTGAATCGGTTCCAGTCCCACTTTACTTTGTCCTGAAGTAAGTCATCACAACGGAGCAACTACGGTAGAATAGTTTGGTATGAACTTGTGATAGTAGTTGACAAGACCTAAGAATGATCTGAGCTGGGTGATGTTTTCAGGTCTGGGTGCTTCGACTACAGCATTCACCTTGTCCTGAGATTTGTGTAGTCCCGATTCATCGATTTCATGCCCACAGTAACTGACACGGTCTTTGAAAAATTCGCATTTTCCTAAGTTCACGTGCAAGCCATATTCATCCAATCGACTGAGAACTTTGCTGAGATTCTTCAGGTGATCATCATCAGAAGTTCCGGTTATAATGATGTCATCAAGGACGCATTGAGTATACGGAATACCCTGGAGAACCTGTTCAATGGCACGTTGCCATAGTGCGGGTGATGACGCAATTCCAAAAACAAGTCGGTTATACATAAATAAGCCTTTGTGAGTGTTTATGACGAGTAACTTCTTTGATGCTTCATCAAGTTCCATTTGGTGGTACGCTTGTGCTAAGTCAATTTTCGTAAACTTTTTACCTCCCGATAAATTCGCAAAAAATGTCATCAATGCGGGGCAGGGGGTACTGTTCGACGTTAAGCATAGGATTGACTGTGATACGATAATCTCCACAAATGCGTATGTCTCCATTCTTTTTTACAGCCGGCACAATTGGGGTCGCCCAATCACTCGTTGAAATAGGCTGGATTATGCCCTCCGATTGTAAGTGTTCAAGTTCTTTCTCAATTTTGGGAACGCATCGAAAAAGGAACATTTCGTGCTTTTAAGAATTTAGGGTTAGCATCTTCTTTGAGGTTAAGATGGGCCTTAATGTCCTTTAAGCTTTCCTATGCTCGGATCAAACACGGCTTTATGTTTATCAAGCAATGATTGTAGATTCTGTGGTTGACTACCATTTGGGTGAAGTCGAAGTGCCTTTATTTCTAACCCAATCCAATTTAAGTTGTTCTAACCAAATCTCGACCGAAAAGGGGCGGTCCCCTTTGTGATACCACATAGAGGTCAAGGTCGGCATGACTCTCGTTAAACATGGACCGGCAGATGTAACTTCCCAAGGGGATTAAGTGTGTGACCCGAATAACTTCGAAGTGTTTTACGACACGGATATAACTTCTGATTCCTAAAATGAGACTTGTAGTCTTTTTCAGATATTATGGAAAGGGCTGTTCCTGTGTCGAGTTCCATGTTCATGGCTTTCCCGCAATGTTAGGTGTCACCACAATTGGGTCACAATGACTTCCATTGATATTGTTGACTTTTAATTGCAAAATGTGTTCGCATGAAACATCATCATGGTCAGAGTCTGAGTCTGTGAAGTCCTAGGTTGTGCACCTTAGGATTTTTACCTTTCTTCCCACGGACCGGTACGGACGGTTACTAGCGCTTGAGCGATTCTTATCACGTTTCTTTATCAAGCATGCTGGTTCAATGTGCCCTGTTTTGGAACAGTAGTTACAAGTTGCATTACTATATCGACACTGGTCGGGGCGGTGATCTCCGTTACAACGATAGCATTTCGTTTTAGCTTCGCGACGCTTGCTTTGTTTATGACTAGTTTTTCGAGTCGAATCTATTTTACTGCTTGAGACTGGTTCCGTTGACCTTGTAATTCGACAGCATCACTCGCTGCGGTCTCCATTGCAACAGCGATTGTGTTTCGCTTTATCGAGTGTTAATTCAGCTTCAGTTAACAGCCGTTTTTGTATGTTTTCCGCACGCAATCCACACACAAACCGATCTCGATAGTGTCACTAAGTTGTGTCCCCAAAATTGCAATGCAATGCCAATCTACGCAGCTCGGCAATGTACTGTAAGATACTTTCTCCAGGCTTTTGGTTACGCATGTGGAAATCTGAACCTTTCACCAATCACAAGCGGTTTTTGGGTTTAAAATGTTTGTTTAAGAGACCGACCAAGTCATCATATGATTTATCCGAGGGTTTTTTGCGGGAGCTAGTAGGTTCTTGAGAAGTGCGTACGTTTTAGCACCGACCAAACTCAACAAAGCTGCTACTTTTTTTTCATCTTTCACTTCGTTGGCAATGAAATATTGTGCCAATCGTTCGGAATATGACTCCCAAGTTTCGATACCTTCATCGAAGTTGCCGATTTTTCCAATCGCGGCCATATTTCAGTCATTTACGCCAATTTTTACCTTCGTCGCCAATTATGTTATGTTTACTAATAGGATCTACCTAAGCCTTAGAGGCAACACATGGAGAACATGGTGGCTGTCATCTTGGAACTATTTATTGTATCAATACGCATGTATATTTTATAACATACAAATCCATAACGGTTACCAAATTCCGAATATACAACAGTAAATATGTGGTCAAAAAAGGGGGCGGGCCCCCACGGGCCCCCTCTAAATCCGCCACTGGTTTAATAATACGAACAATGACTACAGTTCGTTTACAAGCGAGACAGGCTAAGGTGACAAGGAATGAGAACACTGAATTCTTGACTTCTCGTCGGTAATTCACTTTCGTATTCGCTAATTCAGTTTCGATTCATTAATTATAATAATGTATTCGTCTCTTCTATTTTCACGCTAACATGCTCATTATACGATGTACACGACAATGCCTTCCTGTGGAAGAATTACTAGCAGTTTGCCATCAAACGAATCTGGTTTTGTTTTCTAATTTCTATTGTTTTCTTTTCTACACGCCATACAATTTATTCCTATCAAATTTCTTACAAAATTCTTAAGAATGTGCGTTGCATATCAGAAATAATTCAAGGAAACATTCTCAGAACCAATGATTCGGAGGAATATAACTGTCAGATTTATATTTTTCACTCAAATTTACCCTTTTTCTTAAAACGATCTTTGTATTTTGATACAAAGCAACGAGAAAATACTATGCTACACATATAGATCGCAATTTACATTTACAAAACCAAATGAAATGCTTGACACAAACGCATAGAATGCCTTCAAAGCACATGAAATATTTGGACAAACACATTAAATGCTTTACATACACATGGGGGTGGGGGTGGGGGGGGTTGTTTATAGTTTTCACATATATACAGAATGGAATGCTTTACACAAACACGTGGAATGCCGTTCACAAATACATTAGCTGTCTTAAATCAAACAAGTAAAATGCACTACTCAAACACATACATGGAGTGCCTTACACAAACATATGGAATGTGTTTCACAAATATGAGGAAAGCATTCTACAAACACACAGAATGTAATATACAAACGTACCGAATGCCTTACACAAACACAAGGAATGTCGTTCACAAACACGTGGAATGTCATAAACAAACACGTGGAAAGCCTTACACAAACACATAGAATGCCTTACACAAAACATGGAATGCCGTTCACAAACACGTGGAAGCCTTACACAAACACATAGAATGCCTTGCACTAAAACATAGAATGCCGTTGACAAACACGTGGAAAGCCTTACACAAACACATGGAATGTCTTTATACAAACAAACGAAATGCCCTATTCTATTACATAGACTGTAACTCTAGAAATGATATGTATATTAAATACTTAAAGATATAATACACAGTACATACATGTACATACGAAAATTCACTTCAGAAACAACTGAGTTCCTATTAAAAAATTGAAATCTTTTCACTAATTAGATAGAAACAAATTATGCATATTAAAAATACTTCGGAAAATGTTTAAATGCTTTAAAAAATTGCTTCCTACCTGAACATTTTGTTTTAATGTTTCTTTATTCGTCTAATTCCAAAGAATACATTAAGCTACACTCACACCAAAGAAATTAATCTCTCACTCAGCAGTCGTATTACTGAGTCACTCGAAGATGTCCAGTCGAGACCCGCTAAGACGGAGGAAAATGACAATACTTCAATATATGTCACAATAACGTAATAAATCGAACTCAACAAGGGGAATAAATGGCGTATTGTTTCATTAGTTAGAGTCAGAGGAAAACAATCAAAGTTTAACGGAGGTTGTTAACATACCGTAAACCATTTCGTTGCGAGCGTAAATTCGGACAGTTGAGCGAGCGAAAATCGGTTTTGTCAATAGAGAACTTGAACGTTTTCAGACTCTTAAAGATGTTTATCATTTAATGGTGAGTGTATCGGAAATATCCATTTATTTATTTGCTAATCTATTTTTGTTTTTCATTTGCTGTATTAGTAAATATTCCCCAGAAATAGGTTAGGTAGTATTTAAATACTATGTACATTTAACGAAGTTTTGGCTTTTTTCTCCGATACTTGCTCGCAAAAACTAACAGGGTATTTCGAACTGCTTCCGTAATTTCTTGAATACTTGAGACTGATTTAGCAGAAACAGGAATTTACGTCACTCAGAAGTTTTATGGATTGAAGATGAAATCAGAGTAGACTTTCTCCCTTAAGAATCGGAATGGGTTTCCCCATTAATGTGTGTACCACAAAAAACTAATGCTTTAAATTAATTCATCTTATAACAAGTGGTCTAGATGGACCTATTTCGCTCACATGAGACATAGAATCATTGCACATAATGATATTGAAATAATAATGCTTGCAGGTGACCATAAATCTTTAGTTTCTTTAAAACTTGTACAGGACCATCTTTGCATTAAAATACCTACTAAGTTCCTCAAAACCAATCTCCCCCTCTTCTTTTTGCAGTCTTAAATAATTCTTTGACAAAACAATTCCTTTTAAATTAATGCTGGCCCAAAATACAGCAATTAAGTGTATAAAAATCATCCATAGGGAAAATACATAATTAAATGTTTTTGCATTAAAATGACAGCCCAAAAGTAAGATAAAATAAATAAAGTATTGTCATTCGGACAGAAATCCAAAACAGCAAAAATTCCTCACATCTCTGTATATTACTCTGATGCATTCAGTTTGTCAAAGGAGGGTACCGTCTAAGACTTACTTTTGGCTATGGTGGCGAAACCTATATACATATCCGAAAGAGATACTACACTGGTAGGGGGCAATTAGTACATTATTCCTACATGTATTCAGTTTCAACAAAATTCACTGAGTCATTCCAAAGTAAAATTTGAAAATGTGAAAATATCCCCACCCCAAATTTCAAAAATTAAAATTTTGTCAAATTTCTTTCAAAAACATTCTTTTACTATATTCTGGCTAGAATAAACATTTCAGTGCATCAAAAGTCAACCATAGAGAAAATACACAGGAAAACCATGATATTTTGCATGGCATGCTACAGTCCAAAAAGATGTCAAAACGCATTAAAAATCCGGTGTCCGATTTCACTGAAATAAAGAAACTTAAAACATACATCCCTCTAGATCACTCAGATGCCGATAGTTTTATTATCCTTACAGTGATTCTGGACAAGAAAATTTTTCAAAGAGGGGTACCCACTAAGACATATTTTAAGCCATGGTGGTCGAACCTGTAGAAGGATTTAGACGAAATGTACAAACTTGATAAATGACCTATAGTACTTCATGTATACCAAGTTTCATAAAAGTTCTTTGTGCGGTTCTGAAAAGGTTGAATTTTCTAAAAGTTTACAGACAGACAGAAGAACGACGGACAAAAAGTGATGAGAAAAGCTCATGTGATGACCCGTCTATAATAATGAGTAACGATCCGTCTGTCATAACGAGAAAAGGTCCTCTGAAATAGTGAGGAATGTCACGTCTAATATAACGAGGAAATGCCGTCTGTAATACGAGGAATGACACGTTTGTCATAACGAGAAAAGGTCATCTGTAATAGTGAGGAATACCACGTCTAATATAACGAGGAAATGTCTGTAATAACGAGGAATGACACGTCTGTTATAACGAGGAAATGCCGTTTGTAATAAGGAATGACATGTCTTATATAACGAAGAAATGCCGTCTGTTATAACGAGGAATGACACGTCTGTTATAACGAGGAAACATCGTCTGTAATAACGAGGAATGACACGTCTAATATAACGAGGAAATGCCGTCTGTAATAAGGAATGACATGCCTGTTATAACGAGGAAATGCCGTCTGTAATAATGAGAAATAACAAGTTTGGTATAACGAGAAAAGGCGCTCTATAATAGCGAAGAATGACAGTCTGTTATGAGAAAAGTAGAATATTTAGTAAAGAACATCATGATTGCAAAATTGAGGACTGAACCTCAGTGTTATAATAAGAAAATATCTGTTTGTAATAATGAGGTATTATCGTAATATTATAACGAGAGAAGTTCATCCTGCGTTAATCTTAAAAGTCATGACGAAGATAACAAAGAAAAGGTTTGTCTGTTATAACGACGAATACATGTAACTGGTCTATGATAAAAATAAAGAGAAGTCTATAATGAGGAAGGAAGAATGTCTGGTATACTTGTATCATTACACGAAATGCCTGTTTGTCATTCGTTTTTAGATTTTGAAATGAAAGCGCACTGGTTAGACTAAAAACAAACACTAAGTATCACAAAACGTGTGATATTAAATGTTTCTGTTTTTATCATTCTTTTTACGTCATGCTATACGTACATTACTTCACTTACATGTACATGCTGGTGACTTCTGTCTGATACAACCTATGCACCGAACCCACCCGAAACCGAGTGCCTACGAACGTTAACAGGGGGCCTATGTTCTTACTGTCTTGACCGAAGTACAGCACACCGACGAGACTCGAGACCTCTCGAATACAAGCCAACATGTTACCGATTGAGCCACGCCGACCCCATTATACGAAATACCGCAACTGTAACAATGAAAAAAGAGGACTTCTCTGTACAGATGCAGAAAGCGAGTAATACCAATCAGCTAAAACGAGGATCTGTCTGTAACAATGAAAAAAGACCCATCTATTTTTATCAGAACTCTTTATTGTGTCAAACCTCGATGCTGTAAAAGACACGTAATATTTCACTTGAAGGACTGGACAGTAACGAATCTCGTTTGGGACTGAATTCCGAACTCGCGTAGAGTTAAATATTGAACAGCGACAACGTGTGATTTATTGCTACTTGAGTGTTTTGGTAAACACCGACTTACAATTGATCAGCCTCAATAATATAAATGTGTATGTTATATTGGTATTCATAAATACCAAATAAACTGTTTTATAATGAATGCACATATGAAATATAGAAGCTTTCTAAAAACATTTGTTCAGAAGCCATTACACCAAACGAAAATCTATTCATACTGAATATACAAATGTAAAAATATTAAAGCTCTATTTCTTACATTTCAAAATAAATAACGTAGTTAAAATTTTAAAGACGTAGGCCAGATTCAAGTTTTTGAAAACAAGTTGAAAGTTAAACGTCAAGGTCAATAGGTCAAAAGCCATGATACCAAATGGAAGGTCTAATACTGGAGGATCTATATGTGAAATATGAAAGCCCTATCTCTTCACTGTTCAAAGGGTATAGCACAGATGAAAAAAATGAATAGTCAAAGTACAAGGTCAAGGCCTCTAGGTCAAAAACTATGGTACTAAGTAAACGTTCTGATCCTGAGCAATCTATATGTGAAATATGAAAGCCGTAATCCTTGCAGTTCAAAAGATATATTTGATTACACCATGGGACGGCTACGACGCTGCCAAAGAGGACGACAACGCATGTGGTACGTCATTAACTCTGCCAACTTTCGTCGACGCCAGCTAACAAAAGGGCATTTTTAAGATTTTGTATATGCAAACCAATCAAAGGAAACTGGTATTAAAGGTATAAAGGTGAGTGAAAAGAATCCAAAAAATACTGATTGAAAATAAAATGTACATCTATGTGCCAAAACGGGAAGTGGAAGAAAGTCGTTCATATATAATGTTTAATATTTTTTTTATATGTATGAACACGTTTGTGTCGAATTATGTGACGTATTTCGAAAGTGTAATGATCACTTGCGGTATACACTTACAATATCAAACACAATAGAGACTATTAATTTCTAACCATAAAAAGGTACCTGAGAGGGGTAAACGTCTCCTATATGGCTTGCTACACCCTCCATGAATGCCCAAAACAAAAAAAATAATAATAAATAAAGCACAAAAACATTCTAACACATAACTCGGCTTATGTAGAGAAAGTGTCCCAGTTACACAATATCACAACGGCAGTAATAAAGACACTTAAATCAAACCTTCCGCGGGAAACATTTCTAAGTAGAATATAAGCGGAATCCGATAACATGGACAACGATGACAGATGCGGCACGCCAGTAACAGATGTCTACTCATCTTCAGCCTTTGATCATACCCTTGCCTTCAAAATGTCCGTGATTGTGGCTTTAAGCGACAGCTATTTCATCATTTATCTATGTATTAAAACTTTTCTATTTTTTCCAATGCATACAATAGCAAATTCATGGACAGTAGTGAGAAAATATATTTTCTGTTTTAGTAACAATATTCATGACCTTAATATATAGATGTATAGATAATAAGAGATGAAACGTGACCCTGATTATCTTCAGACTAATTAGACAGCTTTTGACCGGGGGTAGAGGTTACACAAAGACGAAGTCGATCGAGAATTACAGAGGTGTCTGATAGTGCTGCTAGAAAACTCTGGAGAACCCGCTATGTCGCCTTAATCATCTTAAACCTACTGAATCGCGATAAAGAGAGTTTGCTATTCTAACCTCTCTCTCTCTCTCTCTCTCTCTGCCCCGGTCTGAAAGATCGAGGGCATCTAACGTTTGAATCGTCTGTCCGTCTGTTTGTAGTAATTATGTCCCGCTTATTTAATTTTAAATTTGTCCCAAATATGAAACATGGGGTATTTTCTATGATAATTAGTGGTATTTTCTATGATAATTAGTAGTATTTTCTATGATAATTAGTAGTATTTTGTCCAGTAGAGCCTATGGCTTATAAAATATGACGAAACTGCTTTTCTACATGTCGTGCGTAAACACAGGAATAAATCAATCAAAATAAATATATGCATCTCACGTTTTGTGATGAAACTAACAATAATAACTAACAACAAATACTTTTTACAATATCAATACAAATTTTTATGGGAATAAAATATTGAGGTGAATAATGAGCAGTAGGCCTAAAATAATTACAGAAAATGTTCATAATCAATCTCTAGCAAAATAATTATATTAGAATAGGCAAAATTCCACCCTCCTAAGGGCACTGTATATTAGAAAGAGACTTCTCTGTAAGATCTTAAAAATGGATCAGCGCCTGTGTAAATTGAGAACATTTACGTTGACAAAACGAAGTCCCTAAAGAGGAAATTACAGCATTAGGCTTACCTTTAATTGTTTAAAGTCACAGTTAAACGCTCTCTTAACCCAGAGTAAAACACAATTGGTAAACATCTCGGTGCAGTTTTAGTTACAGTCCAAGATTTAGTTTCCACACTTATTACACATTAGTCCTGTCATTTCTGTTTACATTGTAAATATGTTTACATCATGTTTAATATTCCTTTAATATCCTTCTTCGTAAAAATCATTTCGTATCCATATACCAACTTTTCAGCAGAAATAAAATAAAATCACATCGCAGATGTTTTGTAACTATGGCATGTAATCTATTTGTTTGCAGTGTATGCGGCCTTAAGGAATTCTTCCATACAATATTATCATACTGGATCACAGAGATTGAGATGGATTTCCTGCCATCAGAGGCCCATGGTTCTTATAATCTAATTTCTAAAAAACAAACTCCATAACAAAAAATATCACTCCATATCTGAATAAGCACGCGTGGTGTTCTTGTGTTACATTTAAACTGTATTTTGTCTTACTTAAATGGATGGAGTTATGTAACACGTCTGGGGCATATTAACCAAGATCTATCAACACCTTCAGAGTTGTTGACCAAGATATCCCAAACCATGAAACACTTTGTCATCTCTGATCAATAGAGGGATGACTTCCCTTGTTAAGCTACTTGATCATCCAAGAAATGTCATGAAGGCCTCTTGACAAACTTAATTCATCAAATAAGAAAAGGAAACCTTGCAAACGCCTCATAACCTGACAGTCTGCTACACTAGAGACACGAGAACATAAAGCTAAGTCGCTCTTTACAAAAAAGACAGCGGACAAACAACTTATTTGCTATATGAATGATGCCAGATGAAATATATTATTACCTTATATTATATTATGTAAGATTTACTATGTGTGTATATGTTGTTATGGCAGACAAAAAAATTAATATTGTATTTACACAGAGCGAAAAATATTGATGTCTCATAACTCTTAATCATTAATAATCTCTAATCAGCTGTCAAAAGGCAATTCACGATCAATGGTTGAATCATAAATACAAAATATATGGCCGAATGATCCATTGTTATTTGTTTGTTGCTTTCCGATACTTTCTGATTATTTTTCACCTATAAGTTACCGAGCAGCCTAGCTACTTTCACACGCCTTACTCTGCCTTTGGTGTTGGTTCCAGCCTTAGAGTTTCGTTATTTACATCTCGGTTGTCGGACGTACATGGGATATGATCACTTGAGGTTCCTGTCCGTGACCTTACCATTACGAGACACGCTTGGTGACCACTTGACCACACCAGTCCACAAAATAATACTTTAAATACGTTTGAAGTACGTCTATACTGCGCTATTTTAAGTTTCTCGATAATTACAGAAAAAAAAAATTCAATAAGGACACACCGTTCCTACACCAAAATCCGGAGTTTAAAATGAAACACTTGCAATGACCGGAGTTATATATTGAAAACTAGAAAAATCGCTAAAATCGAACACATAACTCCCAAGAACACCATATCGGTACTTTATCAAAGATGACGTCATGCGAATATTGAGGATATTGGTACTTAATGGTAAAATAGTTACATATCTCTTCACGAGTATTCTTGAAATTAACAATAAATATAAAAAAACACATTGACAGTTTCATTGACTAAAATCCATAATACAAGGCAAACCCCATACCCGTAGACTGGAATATTCTGGTTAGGGCTGAGTGCACTACTATTTATAGCAATATCAATAAGGATCTTTGTGACCTCTTTATTGTAAATACAGAGAAAAACACAATATGGGGACGTAAACAGGAAACATACTGCACAGTGATATGATTTCATAACATAGGCTGGTTGAAATGAGAGTGATTAGAGATGGAAAGAGAATAGCATAATATCCAATTTATTAATCATATAGAATATTTTACATCAAATATTTTGATTTGTAAATGTGAAAATGATCCCAAATCATGTTTAAATTGCTCGCCAGAGTATACAGTTATAAAATGGATCAAGGCTGTCACGACAAACATCACAGATCAAGAGCGACCTCTGGGACTGAAGATAAATAGTGATCGAAACCTTGAAGACATCCCAGAGGACCAAGGCGAAAAACACCAACACCATTAGTACGGTGATGTTTTTGAATTATCTCCATCGCGTTCGTTAGTCTATCACAAGAATATTGGAAAAAAAATCAGTTATTCTATAAAACACATCCAAAATCGAAATAACCAAAACCATAAATAACGTGGCGAAAATGTTTATTCCCGAAAGAACTAAAAATAAAACGTCTTCACAGGAACATCTTTCCAGAAACTCTGATACACATGTTTTTATGTGAAGTAGATTTCAAGAGGAGGAAAGGGGTGGGATACATTTTGTACTCTTCTTGGATGTATATTTGGACTGAATTAGACCACATATGAAGGAGTACTTCATTCAGAGCAAGTTTCATAAAATCATCTTACTGAATGTAAGAAGTTGTTGGTACTATACATGACAGACAGAGGGAAAAACAGATTTTGAAAGAATGCCATGACCATCATTCACTTGAGATTTTGGCTCAGGTAAAACAAGACACATGGTGGAAGTTGTACTCAAAGAAAGGACTGCTATGTTAAAGTGGTCCTATGTCAAGTAGGTGTTCTTATGTGAAGTTAAAGTGGTACTGTGTGATGTGAAGTTACAGTAGTGCTGTGTCAAGTAAAAGGGGTGCTGTCAAGTTAAAGAGGTGCTATGTTGAGTTGAAGTGGTGCAATGTCAAGTTAAAGTGGTGATATGTCAAGTAACAGTGGAGCTATGTCAAGTAAAAGTGGTGCTACATCAAGTTAATGTGGTGCTATGTCAATTTAAAGTGGTGAAATGCCAGGTAAAAATGGTGCTATGTCGAGTCACAGAGTCAGTGGTGCTATGTCAAGTAAAAGTGGTGCTACATCTGGTTAAAGTGGTGCTATGTCAAGTTAAAGTGGTGCTATGTCATGTTCAAGAGATCCTGTTAAGAAAGAGTAGTCCTATAGCATATCAAAGTGGTCCTATGTCAAGTTAAAGTAGTCCTGCCAAGTTAGTGATCTTATGTCAATGTTAGTCCTGCCAAGTTAGTGGTCTTACCTCAATGTTTAATTGGTACTAAGTCAAGTTAAAGAAGTCCTGCCAAGTTAGTAATCTTATGTCAATGTTTAAGTGCTCCTATGTCAATTTAAAGTAGTCATGCCAAGTTAGTGATCTTATGTCAATATTTAAGTGGTCCTATGTCAAATTAAAGCAGTCCTGCCAAGTTAGTGATCTTATGTCAATGTTAAGTGGCCCTTTGTCATGTTAAATTGTTCTTATGTCTTGTGTCACAGGGTCTCTGTTTCCGAAAAAGACAATACACATGAAATATTTAAGCCCTATCTCTTACTGTTCACAAGTTTTGACTTAAGTTTTTTTTCAAGTAATTCAAACTTTAAGGTCAAGGTCACAAGGTCAAACATTTTGGTATCCAATGAAAGATCATGGCACAAGGAATACACAAGTGAAATATTGAAGCCCTGTCTCTAATGGTATTAAAGTTATGATCCAGGTTAAAGTTTTTGTCTAGGCACAAAGACAACAACAACAATGCTGGGGTATGACAATAATTCTCTGGAAATTCATCCAAGTTAGCGAACAAGTGCCGATAATTTAAGATGTAAAAAGTTGTTCTGTGCCTTTTCTGTGAAAAGGCTTAAAATTTGTTAAACTTTGTGTGAGAAAGGTATGTCACTCAGTGTTTTTGAAATGACAGACATATTTCTGTAACATGAATTCAATTATTATACTATCAAACAAAATTAAGAATAGAGAATCCCAAGCAAAGCTTCAACAGAAAAACACATATCAAGGAGTCCACAAATCCTGTTTTTTTATTGGTAAATACCTTGAAAAATTAAAGCAATCATTGCAGACAATACCTTGGGTGGAGTACATTTGCTTTTCTTGATGTAAGATGTCATGAAACTCCCTCTATGTTTCAGAGCAGGTGGAGGCAAGTCTTGACTGCCCAGTACCTGGGGACCAGCTGTCCACCGACGCCCACCAAAAATCTGTAATATTTATAAAAGGCAAAGAGTTGTATGTATTCATTTATGAAAAGCATTAATTTTATAAGCTTTACATGAAAAACAAAAAGGTTGAGATTTCATTCTCTTGCATTATTTTGATGAATATTGTAGGAAAATGGTATTAAATTAAAAGCTGGTGAACTATAGTACATGTTCACATAAAATTATTCATGAAATCCACAATAACATTTTTATCTATTATCTATGGCTTCTATCATGCATCAAATCATATTTTGTCTGACTGCAAATGGAGTAAAAATGTCTACATTATAAGTACTCCATAAACTGAGTTTATTCATGATGTTTATCACATCAATGCTTAAAAAACAATCATCCTACCTAAATGTATTACATACAATCAAACTATACTACATGTACCATCAAAAGAATGTTGAAAAGTGGTCACTTAAGGCAAGTGTTCTCTTAATTCAGGTTGATATTTATAGAAAATTAGAAAGAACAGAAATTGATGGACATTTAAGACAGGTGATTGCTAAAAACAGTCTTTGAAGCAGGTTAGACTGGATAACATAGAAAATTAATGAATTTCCTTGCATCATCTACTCTATTCTAATTCTACAAGTAAACAACTGTTTAAACTTTTTTTTTCCAGATTTTCAATATCAAGCTGAAAATTTGTCATTTGTAAAATTCTTTTCCTGGCGCCTTGTCTAGCCCTTCCTATTTTGGTAGATTGCTACTTCTTAATTTGACACCTTTGATGTATTGAAACAATAAAATTCAACTTTGTAGGATTTCCTTAGATTCCAATTAGGTAATGTTCACGTGAAACCAGCATGATCAGAATACAGGAAGGTCACTAGCCTTATTTTGCATGGTCAGGATGTATATAAAGATACTGCTGCTGTGTATGGCGATGCTTTATATCTGTGACACTACTTACAGATAAAAGGTCTTTCAAAGACGTTTGCAGTGATTACATTATGTTTAATGACAGTGTGCTATGAGCTATGATGTCACTTTATCTGTAACAACGATTCAAGTCACAAAACAAAATAGATGTCCTGCTAATTCTTCTAGTATTTTGTAGATTTTCATTTTCTTGAAAGAACTTTTGTTTACTGTCAATGAACTCTTATATTACTGAATGAGTATACATAACAATTTTCAAATAATTGTTTGAAAGAATTTTAATAAATCATACTGTGGTAAAGTTCTGCACTAAATATTCTACCAAATTATGATAATAATATTCTTTTTTCTAAACAAAGAGAAATAATTCATATATTTAAATTTTTCATAATATTATGTAACAGTGTCATCAAACAAATCATAACTTACTGCATTAAATGAATGGTTCAAAAGAGATCATAAACAAAGATATCATGGTTATACTAACTTTTTTGGGGTTCAAAGTTTTTAGATACAAAGTCTAGAATCATTGAAGACTAGGTCTTAAGATGCATGTAAAATATTCTAATCTGATATAAAAAGATGAAATCATGACCAAAATAGCACATGACAAGGGAAAATAGTGTCAGAATACAGCACTACAGTCCATATAGCACATGACAAGGGAAACTAGTGTCAGCATACAACACTACAGTCCATATAGCACATGACAAGGGAAACTAGTGTCAGAATACAACACTACAGTCAATATAGCACATGACAAGGGAAACTAGTGTCAGAATACAACACTACAGTCAATATAGCACATGACAAGGGAAATTAGTGTTGGAATACAACACTACAGCCAATATAGCACATGACAAGGGAAACTGGAGTTGTAATACAACACTACAGTCAATACAGCACATGACAAGGGAAATTAGTGTCAGAATACAACACTACAGTCAATATAGCACATGACAAGGGAAATTAGTGTTGGAATATAACACTACAGCCAATATAGCACATGACAAGGGAAACTGGAGTTGTAATACAACACTACAGTCAATATAGCACATGACAAGGGAAACTAGTGTCGTAATACAACGCTACAGTCAATATAGCACATGACAAGGGAAAAACAGTGTAGTAATACAACACTACAGTCAATATAGCACATGACAAGGGAAACTAGTGTCGTAATACAACACTGCAGTCAATATAGCACATGACAAGGGAAACTAGTGTCGTAATACAACGCTACAGTCAATATAGCACATGACAAGGGAAAAACAGTGTAGTAATACAACACTACAGTCAATATAGCACATGACAAGGGAAACTAGTGTCGTAATACAACACTGCAGTCAATATAGCACATGACAAGGGAAATTAGTGTCGTAATACAACACTGCAGTCAATATAACACATGACAAGGGAAACTAGTTTTTGTAATACAACACTGCAGTCAATATAGCACATGACAAGTGAAACTAGTGTCGGAATACAACACTACAGTCAATATAGCACATGACAAGGGAAACTAGTGTCAGAATACAACGCTACCGTCAATATAGCACATGACAAGGGAAATTAGTGTCGTACTACAACGCTACAGTCAATATGGCACATAACAAGGGAAACTAGTGTCGTAATACAATACTGCAGTCAATATAGCATATGACAAGGGAAATTAGTGTCGGAATACAACACTATAGACAATATAGCACATGACAAGGGAAACTGGTGTTGGAATACAATGCTACAGCCGGTATAGCATAAGTAATATCAATTTAGCTCTCTGGATAAGATATATTATTAATAAGATTACAAACCACAAATTGATAATAGTAATGTCACTGGTAATAATCAATCAATTTACATATGCATATATAGAGTTATCTACCCCTCGGGTGGCTATCTGATTTGGAGTAACTGTGGAGTAACCAGTTGATTTTAAAATAAAAGGATATAAAGGTAAGAAAATGATGCTTCCATAGGAAATGTATGATGTCACAACGTCCTTGACATTAGACTACTACCAAAATGGAAAATAACTCTTTATTAAATAAAAAAAGTCAATATTTGTGTATTGTATTACATGCATATTGTATTCGAGATAAATGAATTAACAAAACAAATATATAAGTCCCTGAAAGATATTCTTTTACGCAGTGAATTTGCTTCAATATAGTCATTTTAAGAAGGTGAGAAACTCAACACCATGACATTCTCACTGAAGGAACTTGAAAACTTTGATACCATGTGATAGTTACAAGTTGTCTGGTCAATTAATAACCAATTTATGTGTTGTATGGGAGACTCTTAACAATTTAAAGAAAGTACTGAGATATTTGGGTTTTTTGGGGGTTTTTAGTTTTGTTTCATTTTGGGTTTTTGTTTTGGTTATTAGTTTTTTGATCAGGTGTCCATCTTTTTTCTTGTGTCTCGTGAACTGAGTTCAACATAATCTACAGAAAGATGATGGTCAAGGTCACACAATTTTAGCAAGGTTCAGGCACTTTAAATAAGATTCACACATTGCTTCAAGTTATTAAGCTTTATGATGATAATTTGTTGGTTTGGATTTGTTTTACAAGCAGAGAGAGAGAAAAAAAAATACACATATATATGTATATATATATATATATATATATATATACATATATAGCTAGACATTGCTTTTTCATTTCACTAAAGTTAGTGATATCAGTACTCAAAGGAACACATGTTTTCTCTGCCTACAAACTTAGGTAGAATACACAAGGCCTGAAAAACTCAAATATCAAATATATACTTACAAACATATCCTAATAAATGCATGCTGGGGTTTGAAGATGAGGACACCCTAAATTCATGAGTATAACAGATATAAACATGAGTATGTAAATAATAACCTTGATAGCCTCTGCAGGAGTGGGTCCTTGGCATCTCTCATTCTCATAGAACAGCTGTAAATACTGACTCTTCAAATGCTGCACCCTTTTATCTGTTTGCCACTGCAGTTTATGAAAAGCTCGCATCAATTTCTGTAAACCAATCAACCAAATCCTAGCCACTTTATGGGGAGCTACAAAGTACAGTTTCCTATTTTCTGAATGTCCAGTTCCATAGAGGACACATATCATATTATGAACTGGATCTATATCCTCCATATTGTAACGTTTTGATATTGCACTTAAATCTATCTGCTCATCTTGACCAGTGAACACATCTTTAACAAGTTTAAGATCAATGTAGCCATCCTCTAAGAGGTCGTTAATCTCCTCTCCACTGGAGTACCTCATACAGAGGACTTGAGTGGACAGAGTGTCGTCCTCACCCTTCAAACTGTAGTCGGATGCACTATTGCTTACTAGAGAACTCCATGAAGGTTTATGCCATGACAAAGTGGCATTATCTGACTCAAGCTTCAGGTAACAAATATATGAACGACTACTGTCATCGTCAAGGTGAACTATTGTGCTCCCATGATGCATACACTGTAAATGATGATGACTCAACTTGGCCATCTTTGGAGTTACAATCATAACTTCATGCTCACTATAAATAGGTCGCACAGACTGGTAAGAGTCAAGGTCAAGATCATAATCACTTTCGCTATCATTTTCTTCCATTTCATCTTCAACATTAATGGAATTACTACAAAAAATAAAAGACATATTGTGTAAATATGCTGTTGAGTTATCATTTTATAAGTACAGAAATTTACTTTCACTATAAAGTTATAACATGACTAGGGTAATTTATGTGGGGAACTTAAATTGATTATATTGAAATACTGATGATGGACAAAGTGATCCCTATATATTGTGCTGCTTTCTGGCAACACAATAAACTATTTATCATTATGAATCAAAAATTAACTACATAAAAAAATTAAGATACATTATCATAACAAGTCCAACTTAAATGCAGTTCCTAAAATTTATACTTCTCAGAGGGATACATCAATATCAAGGTGAACAATCATATTCTTGTAATAGCCTTCTTAACAAGTATATTGAGTATTGCTTAAGCAATACATATCCCCCGATGGTTTCTAGAAATTTCATAAGTCCAAGGGTCATAACTCTTCCAAAAAGGAGTCAATCAAGACCAAATTCGAACTTGATCCGTAACTATTTGATATACAGCTACATACCAAATTTCAGGTCAATAACTTCAATGGTCATAAAAAAAAGTCCACAAAACAAAAGTGTCTCAGATAGAAGGACAGACAGAGAGACAGACAGGAAACCTATAGTCCTTCTGGTTTTACCAATGGGGGACTAATAAATGAAATGATATTGGTAAATTACTCCACATTTTGCACATATCCAGAAGTCAAAACCAATATCAAACTTCTGTGATTTAATCAAGTTTATCGAAGTACTGTAAATGTGTTCATTTAAATAACATCAATTGCGTTTATTCATATGTTCTTTGAAATAATAATATTTGGAATATCATCATTTTGGACAATATTGGTAATAACATATATATGGTGCACACAACTGTTATTTTTATTGGGAGAAGGGGGGAAGGGATGGGAGGGGGCGGGTTAAGAATGTATGCACAAGATGTTTACCTGGTTGAATCTGAGGTCTCCAATTGTTTGGCGTGATAATGGAAGAGAGAGATGTCACTGAGGATATGGTGAGTCTGCTTCAGCTTATCCATGTTGATCAATCCACCAACTCCAATCCTTGTCATAAATCTATCCTCACCATTATAATCAGAAATAAACTGCAAGAAGTATGTAAACTATCAAATCACATGTGTATCTGTAGTAGTTTTGTTTTAAAGGATCAAAATTCACAAAATTAACATAATGTAGTACTATAAAAAGATTCAGTCGAAAAATTAAACAATAAAACAAGTTTCAAATTCTCTTTTGTAAAAAGAAAAAATATTTTTACAGGACTGGTGTACATCAATGTAGGCATTCATCACTTAAAGCAATTCAAGCATTGCTGCTTTTATCAAAAGAAAAAAGACATTTGGCACCATAGAATCAAAATATTTTATGATTTTTTCATTTTTGAAAAATGACTGAATTGAAAAACTTTGCAAATATTGAACACTGGCATTATTTACCATACTTATTAACATTTTCTTCAGAAGCGATATATATATATATATAACAATATACTGAATGACATTACAAAATTATGAAAAAATTACTATCAATATCAATACAACAATGAATTCTATCTAAAACTTTGAACATTTCTGTTAATCATGATTTCCATCATATATATATATGGACCTATAATTACCTCTAATGAGTGATTTTCTTCTGAAGGAAGCACTATGATACTGGGAACATTCATGAATAGTGTTCTCAAATCACGTAAAAATCCTCCAAAAAATGGCACAACTTTACAGTCTGTAATATCCAATGCTCTACTAACAGCCTCTCTATAATCATCAGTTAACTCCCTTGACATAAGGGCACTACTAAGCATTTCAAATAATGATAAATCCTCAGAACTTATCGAAAGCCAAAATGGTTTAAGCTTTTCAGATCTGCAAAGCAAAATAGAGAACTCAGTGTTCTCATGTATAACTATTAAACAAAGAAAGATAACCCTTGAATAAAATGTTTTCTAGCATTTATTTTCCTTATTCACTAGTTAAAGAGTACATCAGATGCCATAAAGAGATATTTGATATAATGTTACAATAACTAATTGATGAGTTTTAGATTTATAATGGTTTCTAAGAAAATATTACTTAAAATAGCTTTTAGAAAAAATAATTCAAAAGGAAGAAAGATAACTCTTTGCTACTTAAGTCACAGCATTCATGAAATATTAGTTAAAGTAAAGATATTTGATGTAGTGTTATACATAACCCATTGATGAGATGGCTTCTAAGAAAATATTACCCTATACAGCTTAATTCAGAAGGAAGAAAGATAACTCTTTATTACCCAAGTCACTGCTTTCAGGAAATCATTCTGTATGACATTCAGTTAAAGTATAATAACGTGTACAACTGCATAATAATATTTTTTTAAATAATTTCTTAAAATATAACTATATTATTACGCTTACTTGAGACCTGCTATGATCTCCATTGTTGTGTTGAAATTTCCCAGACACCAGCAGTAATATGCTAATCGTAGGATACAAGATAATATAGCTTTCCTGTCCTCATGTGTCGGCTGCGTAATGATTAACTGCGTAATCCATAAACTGACCTAAAATAAGTTAAATTTTCAATTTTATTGTAAAATAAATCACCTTAATACAATTATAAAAACTGTTAAAAGCAGAAATTTCTTTACCTGGACACAAAAGATATTTGTGACATATACATGTATTTTGCTTTATAATTTTATGAGTAATATTTTATTTAAACTATTTTCTCTCTTACTTTTCATTTATGCAATAACCATGGATTTCTAAAATGTTGAATACTAAACACAACCACAAAATGTGATTAAAATCGAAAGTTTCTGTTTGTCATCGGCTGTGATCCTTTTTATTTCTTATCTAATTTAAGCTGAATTAGTTTCTAAATTATCGTATCATCAACAGCTTTTTAGAGATTGGAATCGATCAGGTTTTTCAAAAAATCAGTTTTGGAAAATTTGATATTGCCAATCTGCAGGCTGCCTCATTTTCAAATTTTGTAATATCCTCGTGACAATAATATAACAAATGTTGTAAACTGTAGCAAACATGTCTAAAATAATATAACAAATGTTGTAAACTGTAGCAAACATGTCTACAATAATAGAACAAATGTTGTAAACTGTAGCAAACATGTCTACAATAATAGAACAAATGTTGTAAACTGTAGCAAACATGTCTACAATAATAGAACAAATGTTGTAAACTGTAGCAAACATGTCTACAATAATGTAACAAATTAAATGACAAACCAGAGTAAAAAAAGCCTCTGACAGAACAATGAATGATATAATCTAATAGAGACAGGAAACAAATATCATGATTAACTGCTTTCAATTACTATTGATTGATTGTTGTTTTACGTCTCTCCACCATTATTTCACATAGATGGTGATGGCATCTGCCTGATGCATTGCATAAACATTTATACCTTTGCAACGGACCTACCCGAAACAGCGAGGGATCATATACATACCACACCTACTGTGAAACGGGCTCTTGGACTTACCGTCTCATCTGTCAAGTACCCCACAGAGCCACAACAGCTTCTTCAAATACTAGTATCATTTACTAATTTACTATAGTATAACAGATCGTAATGTATCTTTGTAGTCCATATTCTAAAGAAGCATTTATTATCTTATAAAGTTCAATAAAATGTTTGAGGCCTAAAGACAACTATATGAATTATTGATAATTTTACCTCATTGAATCTCTGGATGAGTTCCTCTACTCGTGATACTTTTCTGCAAACAGACGATCCCTTGGTCAGTTCTGTGGTCACTTGTCGTATATAGTGGGCAGGTGGAATCTTATTAAACAAGGTGTGTTCTACATCTGTAAGGTGAAATGCAACCTCTTCTGGAAAATGGAGCATCTTTTGAAGGTTCTGCAACTCCTGAGAATATTTGGTGGCGCCCTCTATGGCAGGTTGTAACATAGGAGGTTTCCGATGGAAATCTGTCAACATAATTAGATGAAAATTTGATTTTATATGAATAACAATATGTATGAATATATGTCTGATGTGGAACACCATTACTGATTGAATCACATTGTACTGAAATAGATGTAATGTTCATCATGTTGCATTTAACCTGCACTACAAACCATATACCTCTGATAAAGGTTCTAATGTGAACTAACACTGATTTAAGTGTGAGATTTGATTCTTGTAAAGAAATGACTGTTAAGTACTTTAGAACCAATATGCTTATACACTATTCCATTGATCTCAAGTGTTGCCTGTTAAGAAAATAATAAAACTGAGATACCACTGATGGATTGACAGATTGATGGATGACAGACACCTGAATAGAGGAGAGAGCTTAATATAAGTAGTCTTCCTTGCAGCTCAGTCTTAATAACATCATGTATATTGGTACTTATTGAATGCTTGATATATTTCCACAATAAATAGGGTTTAAACCAAATTGATAAAGAAACAGATAGACAATGGATAGAGTAGTCCCTCAGGGCTACTTTGCTTCACAGACAACACAATAATGTGACCTTGAAGTAAACACAGAACTCATATGTATAGCATACTGGATACTACACAAGAAAATAAAAGAAAAAAAGTCAGTAACATTCATTCTGTTTTTCTCAAGATGGACCTGAAAGCATTAGAATCAATAATCCACAATGCATTCTCACAATATACCATAATAAAGACCCAAATAATACAAATGATATGGAAATTAGTAAGGACACAATTTGTCTATTGTATAATGTAACATCTTGTCATATTATCAACCATAGTTCATCATCTACGCTTCTTTATTACATTCCTTGTATAGCAGATAAAATGTGATCATTTTTCAGGTAAAATTACACAGTATCCTATGTCACATAACATATCATAGCCTTCAAACCTCCATTATTACAATTGAATACAATCATTTTTCAGAGAGAAATATACTTTTATCATTAAATTTTCAATATTGTTTGATGAAAGGAACTATTGATCTTTAAGATGATTTCATGGCATAATTTGCATAACTTATGTAATTGAAGCTTATATTTTTACCAAATTCAAAGCTATCTCTGCGTAGGGTGCCATTATTAAGGAATCTGCCATCCATATCTAGAGCATCCCACAAAACAGCTGTTACAGATTTGAGGTTTTCTAGAGATGACATTGTTAAATGCCATGGCTTGGACCCTCTGAATTCCATTATTAGTCCATCATGATACTTTCCTATGCCAGTGTTCCATACTTCAAGGTCACCAATGCTCTGAGACTTGGCTAAAAGCTTGGTTTTGTTGTCTAGAAGGACAACTTTCTCATTGGCAACCCCTAACAATCGAGCAACCTGTAGAAAAAAAAAACAAAGCACAACTTATTTTCTGATGGTGTATCACTTAAAACATATAAAGAGATAACGACATGCTTTACACATTAACAAAATATATATGGTTATCTATTTGGAGAGTAGGTTTAGCATTTCAACCACTGTGGCTTGCTTAAGTCAATAACTGTACCTGCACATAAATTAGCCCAACTTTATTTTAGCACAAAACTGTAAAAAATTTAAGGGGTTTGGTGAATTACTAGTGCAATCACACTTTTGCTACTCTTATTGAGGTTCTGTTGCACTTTATTTTCATTTGATATAAGCGTACATGAAGTCATGAGTTAGTGCATTAGGAGCAGCACTCATACCTCTGAAATGTGAATCCCGCTAAAATGAATACCGGGTATGTGTACATACTTGATTCTTTCAAAATTTCATTCAGTTTTGTTTCCTGAGAAGAAAATCCAAACATCATATGGTTTCTAAATGTTTGTATATCAATTACCGAGCATCTTTTTGATACTCCGTTGACATTAACATATCTCTTTTTCACCCAAAAACTTCAAATACTAAGCATTTAAAATTTCTTGATTTAGCACTATTTTTTATCAGTTCCTTGACGGATGCTTTCTAGGCATCTTGTGAAAACTGTTGGATTCTAACCTTTTTCTGAGCATTTCCTCGTAGAAGTTCTTTAACCTGGTACAGTTTACACCCATAAGCAGGCAGATTCTTACATATTTTGTTGTACTGTTGCTTTAGTTTAATCTCACTGTCATAGTAAGGTGTGTGCCACAGCTTCTTCTGTTTCTCCTGAAATGTTACGAAGAATTTATGAACAGACATCTACAAACAAGTTGTGTTGTTGATGCACTCAATGCTGTAATAGTAGGGGGAGGATATATTTAAACACTGATGCCTCTGTGTGTATTTTTAGTATGCCGTTCATGTCTCTGTCATAAGGTCAATAATCTTGTCATCAAGTGATACGGCATCCTATGTGAAGCATGCAAGCAATTATCATGACTCTGTCTCTGATTTTGAATTTCAATATGTTAAAAATAAAGGCCACAAATTATAGGTTACAAGTCTACTTATCATGCAGTCACTGATTATACGGATGAGTTGAACATACATGTACATGTAGATTATTTTTCATCTCTATAATTTTTGAAGTCATGCAGTTTTCTCTAAAATATTCGATCAAAGCCATTATAAAATATTTGATATTTAATTATATTAAATCCATAAATTTTTCGTTATTTTTCGAACCAAATTAAAGTTATTTCTGAATTTAAAAGTACATGTATATACAAAGAACAGCTATAGAATGATGTCATAGGTAGCTATGTATGTTACAATATCTCAGAGGTTTACCCATTGAAGAATAAATTGTAACAGGATAGTCGGGACTTTATCGTCGTGATTCTTAAATGAGATATACAGCACTTAGTCTACATGTAACTTTTATTTTAAAATTTGTAAGAATTCCCACTAAACATCCTCTCTAAATTTCAGATTGGTGAAGAATGCCGACAAACCCCCCCCCCCTCCCTTTTTTTCCAATATGACATGGTGTTCCACATGATTCGATCATTATCTTATTGTGATCCAGTAATAAATTTGTCTTTGCTTACTCATGTTCGTATTTTAAAATTTCTATAGACAAAAGAAATACAAACACGGGTAAGCTAACACGGAAATTTATCATTAGGTTACAGCAGTACTGCGCCTATGGATTCAATATCTTGACTAAATACACGACCAAGCTACAATACTGCTTGCATCACAAATCAGTTCTACATGTACATGTAGATATATTTTGAAAAGACTTCCACATCGTTTACAGCTTGCTTACACTCAAAATACCATCATACCATGCGGTTTAAATACATGTAGTTTGAATAACCCGGTATCTTGGTTGCTCACGTTTGAGTGTGTTGCTGACTCAGGATTGGGCGGAACCCCTAGATCATTCATAACAATGGCAGACCAAGGGTAGGGTTCTGGAGATCTGAAGAAGCACCAACACACAGCGCAAAATGTATCATGTACACATCAATCTGTATATAAAACATTCATCTCCGACGTTACGACTAGATACGTAATTTTAGATTCGCCCATCACCGCCCAATCATGCCCATAACGAAATAGCACATGCCGCCATGCAGGTATCAAAGAAATATATCAAACCTGGATGAGAGACCGAATCTTTTTGGATGAGGTAAAATCGGGAGGTAGAAATCTGGTCAAATCTAGCTCTTTGGTGGAGTCTACATCATGCTCCCCAACACAAGTCAACTGTCGCACTAGCCGGCCCTTCCTTCGGCTACTGGTGATCCGGATCGCTCGGTTACTCCGTATTAATTCCTTCCGTCGTCGTAGATTCTCCTGGGGATCGGTGGTCTTCGTCAGATATTTATGATGATCCAATAATTTCCGGTCAAATATTGCCAAGTCTGATTTATCATGATTAGGAAGGTTTTCCTCCGGCCATGCCTCCTCGATATGGAGTTGGATGCTGGCCAGGGTGGCTGCATCCTCCTTGGAGCATGGCAGATCCCCGCTCACCACCAGCTTCTGGAGCTGTAAACGAAGAGTCTTTATTAATTACATGAAAATGAAAGGGATCATATATTTGTAAACTTTTGGTATACGTGCATCAAAATTTCGTTTTAAATCGTCAATAATAAAACATACATCTACACTCTACAGTATATTCACTAAAATCTTATAAATACAACTGTCTCGTACAAGTAAATGTTCACACAATAAAACATCTCTGAATCACTTCGTTCAATAAGGATGAGTTTGTGATCTAACAGGAAATTATTCGAGCAGGGAAATTTGTTCACCGACCAAGCAAAAGGGGGGTGAACCTCCATGCCTTCATTTTTGAATATAGGACGCAACATCAGTGTGCAATGAAATACACGTATACATAAATGACAAAAGCAATAAGATCTTAAATATGAAATTGGCAATCACTCTTTGCCAAACTAAATATGTCGTCTTAATTTATGTAGAAGGAAACTCGTCCTTCTGTGACTACGCTACATAGATAAAGCGCCTCTTATCAATTAATTTATTGGCTTCAAGTCTTAATGTCGCACCCTCTGGTAAATATTCAAATACTCGAGTCAACATTACAAGGTAAACGCTAGGTAGATCTCCCTGATTGTAAAACGATAGGTGACACTTCACCCTCTCTGTAAACGCTCTGAAGTTTATTATCAGAACAAATACAAACACCGATAACGGTCTGCAATTTTTTCATCAGTTGTGTCATGTTTCATACTTTAAGTACGTACATGTAAGAGTCATGAATAATAAGATATTGTCGTAAAATCAAAAGGATATATTCTTCAACAAAATAATACTTTTATTGGACATAGAACTCAAAAAATCCTTTTTATTAGCATTTACTTTTTACGACATTCGCGGTTACGTCATAAATACCCTGATCTCTTTCAGATTTGGGGTTTTGGGAAGTTTTTCTGTTTATTTTTTGTTTTGTTTTATTTGTTTGTGTGTGTGTGTTTATTTTGTTTTGTTTTGGGTTTTCTTTTTTTCATTATTTCCCTTGAAAATTTATAAAAGAGACTACTATTGTTGCCGATCCTCTATCAGGAGACCGTCAGCAATATACCTCAACTCGTTTTAAGCCGATTCATGGGGAACCTATCACATAGCCGTTATTGAAGCGATAATTGATCAAAGTGTTGTAAGACTATTATTGGGGCTAGTTTTACCGAATTTCTATCCTGTCACCACATTTGAGGCTACTATACAGTCGAACTTCTCTTTAAAAAGAGACTATTATTGAGGCTAGTGTTATCGAATTTCTACATGTTACCACATTTGAGGCTACTATACAGTCAAACTTCTCTAAAGAGACTGTTATTGAGGCTAGTGTTGTCGAATTTCTACATGTTACCACATTTGAGGTTACTATACAGTCAAACTTCTCTAAAGAGACTGTTATTGAGGCTAGTGTTATCGAATTTCTACATGTTACCACATTTGAGGCTACAATACAGTCAAACTTCTCTAAAGAGACTGTTATTGAGGCTAGTGTTGTCGAATTTCTACATGTTACCACATTTGAGGTTACTATACAGTCAAACTTCTCTAAAGAGACTGTTATTGAGGCTAGTGTTATCGAATTTCTACATGTTACCACATTTGAGGCTACTACAGTCGAACTTCTCTTAAAGGACTGTTATTGGGGCGAGTGTTGACGAGCATTAAGAAACTTCTTTCATGAGATTGTTACTGAGATAACTACTGTTGAACTTCTCTCACGAGACCCTGAGACGACAATCGTTGAACCTCTCTTGAGACCGTTATTGGTACGAATATTGTGGAACCTCTATAGAGAGTCCATGTTGAGATTATTACCGGACCCTTACAATGAGACGCTTATTGAAGTGAGTGTTGTCGAACATCAAATTTAGGAGACTGTATCACAGAAATTCTCTTGTGAGACCGTTATTAAAGCGACCATCGTCGAACCTTTCCATCGAGACCGTCGTTGAGGCGACTACTGTCAAACCACTATTATGAGACCACTAATGACGTAGTTGGACCTCATTCATGAGACCACTTTTGTCATCATTTAGACTTACAATTGCTGTAAGAGCCATCTCGATCTCGAAAGTAATGTAGTATATTCCATACTACTGTGGCCACTGTCACGTGACCTCTATTACGGAACTTATCTATAGAGAAAATGGAATATCATCGGATTGAGACCCCTTTATAAAATGTCCTCTGAAAGTTTCCTTTCTCAAACGAGGGCTACGAAACGTTTATGAAACGTATTTCGCATGGCCAATATTGTGTAACCTGTATCGTGAAACCACTGATTGTAATTTCAATTGAAGACCACTGTTGTAACTTCGTGGACAACATATACGTGTTTTTATCAAATTTTACCTAGTGGATATTAGCTATTGGCATACAAACCGAATACATGTACCAACAAATCCGAATATATTTTCACAGGTCAGTTCAAACGTCAGCATTCCAAGCTTTAATGGAGGTAAAGAAATGCTGTGTCGTCCATACGTTCACCTGAATTATTTAGATAAAATGCGCCCACTGTGTGCCATTATAAAACCATCAATCCAAGCAAATCTAAAACTTAAAACATGGAATTTTACAAGGTATAATGTACATAATGGTTCTGCACACACCCACTTTGATCATTTCTAATAATACAGCAATACAATAATATTTTCAGCCATAATTCTTAAATCGCATTGTGAAATTAAATTATACGATTATTTACATATGACAAAATGTCAGCAAGCCACAAACCTCGTCCTCGGTGGTCTTCGAGTCCTTGTTCTCGGTCGCAGTGTTAAGACAACGTTCGGATTCCATCGGTAACCATTGTACAATAAATCCGTATATCAAACCGAGAAATTTTCACATACCATTAACACTAGTTAAATATCCAGAAAGATCATTCATTATATATAGGTTTCAATCAAATTAATTTCCCCAAATCATATCAAGAACAAAATGTTGTAAAGAAATCTCGCAGATAAAGCGACGCGCAACACGGGGCAATGAGGAATCTGTGCTCACGTAATATTTTCCATATAGTCACCCAATGAATTGTTAATGATTTCGCGTCACTTCACCCCACTTGCCTCCGACGTGAGCAGTAGGGAATCAACGTCAAATCCAATGAGGTGTATGCATCACTAAATGCTTAATCTTCACCAATATCCCATGATGAAAAATCAAAGATACAAATTAATTTCCCCAGCTCTCAATTACTACAATGAGGAAATGAATAGCACTGTCCCATTTGCATTTATTTTCATATAAAATCTGAGTCTCAAACAGAAGGAATGTCAATTTCCAAGTCGTAAAGTTAATAGTACTTGATATCCGAAAAGTGGTAATAAAATGAAAGAGTTGCTATCGTTTTCCCGAATCCGTATTGATCCGGCTAGGGTAGTGTAAGTGGCCATCGGTATTTGAGGGTGCAGGCCACTTGAGTATGTTTACTCACTTCATATTCTGTCCTGGTCCTTATTTGTCTTTGACGATTAACGACAAATTCGCGCTCAGGGATAATGTAATTAACTTTAAGAAAGGAGAATGGGGAAACAAAGCAATTCGTTTATCATGCATGTAAATTGTGTTAATGATTCTGTCACTCAATAAATCTGCAGGAGCTCTCTATCCACTCCATCATCTCGTCACACCTCTCCTGAAATTACCCTGTTTATGTCCCATACTGCTGCCTAGTGCATAGTCTATCAAACGGGAGAAATCCAGCTATTCTAACGTCTTTATCCACCTTAATTCCAGAGCAGTGCCACGACTTTAAATTAAAGAAGGTATTAACTGCAATGCCGTCTCAAGGACATATACCATAGTCAAATGAAAATATCATAGCTACTCCTGAATGTACTGTATTGCTGGAGATTTTCTCCGCTTGGATAGATTTAATTTGTTTAGTATCTTTACAATAACATGACATATGTACCGCGCGCCAAAAAAATTTTTCTTTCTTTTTTCTTTTTCTTTCTTTTTTTTTTTTTACAGAGACCAGGTACGTATAACAACGATTGTTGTTGATACTTCTTGTGTATTTACTGCAGTACCAAATCATTTATTGTGCCCAAACATTGTCACGTTCAGATGTATTGCACTTTGTATCGACTCTTCCCCAATCAATTTATTATTATCCTGATATATTTATTGTTATACGATTCATTTCCTGGAACACCTGCCACTTCCGTATACTTAGGATACCTCTCCTATTGGGATTGAATCTAAAACGGAGTACTGGACAATCCTACAACGGATTCCAATGATGTTGCAAGCTTCAATGTGTACCATTTGGGGGGGGGGGGTGTGGTTAACCCCTCCATTTCCTTATCCAAAATTGTTTCACTTCATCATGAGTCAGATTTCCCCTTGATATAATCAAAATTGTTTCACTTCATCATGAATCAGATTTCCCTTTGATATAATCAAAATTGTTTCACTTCATCATGAGTCAGATTTCCCCTTGATATAATCAAATTGTTTCACTTCATCATGAGTCAGATTTCCCCTTGATATAATCAAAATTGTTTCACTTCATCATGAGTCAGATTTCCCCTTGATATAATCAAAATTGTTTCACTTCATCATGAGTCAGATTTCCCCTTGATATAATCAAAATTGTTTCACTTCATCATGAGTCAGATTTCCCCTTGATATAATGAAAATTGTTTCACTACATCATGAGTCAGATTTCCCCTTGATATAATCAAAATTGTTTCACTTCATCATGAGTCAGATTTCCCATTGATATAATCAAATTGTTTCACTTCATCATGAGTCAGATTTCCCCTTGATATAATCAAAATTGTTTCACTTCATCATGAGTCAGATTTCCCCTTGATATAATCAAAATTGTTTCACTTCATCATGAGTCAGATTTCCCCTTGATATAATGAAAATTGTTTCACTACATCATGAGTCAGATTTCCCCTTGATATAATCAAAATTGTTTCACTTCATCATGAGTCAGATTTCCCCTTGATATAATCAAATTGTTTCACTTCATCATGAGTCAGATTTCCCCTTGATATAATCAAACTCGTTGATATTACGTTGTAATAAGGTAAATTTATATTATTGATTTGATCTATGGAATCTAATTCATTAAACAAGAACCACAAAAGACGGTATGACCGGATTGCAAGGCAAATTCCAAACAAGGTCAAGGTCACACGGTCAAATACCATGGTATCAACTGAAAGCTCTGGTCATAAGGAGCCTATGTGTGTAAAGTTCTATGTTTATATTCCTCTTATCTGCTGAGAGTTTGCTTCAATCAAAAATTTAATCATTTTACTTCAACCAGAAACTTAAACGATATTGCTGACGGACAAACATCCGGACGGATGGACATTACCTCTCTACAGACCCGAATTACATTGCATTTTGGCCAGAAAGTGACATAAATTCACAACAAATATGGGCATGCAATTCTAACAACCCTTTTTAACAGAATACAGAAATATCTCCGATTGAAAAATAGTAGTACAGTATCAAAGTAAAACACCTATTTGAATCAGATAGGACTCCATTCACTCACATTAAGTTCTACCGTGACTGTGTTTATTCACATTGCATTATTACAATGTGTCGAGAGCCATGCATCAGAGACTTTCGTTCACATTCTTCTTTTCTTCATGCCTTTAGGAGGAATTTATTTATTTTTATATTGGATGCATATTACTTATTCATTGCTACGTTTTTACTTCAGTAAAAGTATCTTTAATAAAAAGGTTGAATGATCGCTTTGTGACTGAATCTGACCATTTAGATTTCTTCCATACATCGGATTCATTCTCGAATTACAAGCGAAGTAAATTAAGAAGGTTCATAAAACGGTTATCGGGATAGGAAGATGGGAATTACCGGAAGGCTCGTGTAACTGATGATATATTCAATACGAATTAGATTCGCAGAAATATGACAATGTATCCCCGACTACTTCCCTCATATTATCTATGGGTCACTGTGCCGGTAACTGTTACCAAGAGATATGAATTTCTCGTTACTCTGAAATGGTTTGATTGTATAGGAAAGAATTTTTTACACCATATTGTTGCATTGTTGACTGTTTTGACCTCCATATGAGAGGGAACACAGATGTTTAGATCACTATATAGTGTAAAATTGATATCTAAAACCTTTATGTTATCATTACTATGTTTTTACTTTCATACTTCACAGTCATAAAATGTAAATTGATTGATTAATTGATTGATTACTGATTTACGTCACTCCACAATTATTTCACGTATATGGTGACGGCGTCTGCCTGATGAATTGCATAGAAAAAGCAATGAGGGATCTTTTAGTGCCACGCCTACCGTGACACGGGGCCTAGGTTTTCACATGTCTCATCCAAAAGAGAGAACACCGATGTGTCCACGGCGGTAGTCGAACCCGGGACTTCTCGGTCACGACCCGAGCACCTCATCCGCTGAGTCATACCGGCTTTATTAGATGTAAAGAACTACTTCATGTAATGCAAGCAAAGCAATTCAATGCATCTATTTTTCTGTTTCTTTTGAAAAAAAATTCAAATAAAAGAACAAATTTTGGGAGCAAGAGTAATTTTCCCTTGATGCAGCATTAAAAATGAGTATGTTAGTTGGTGATTTGGAGTTGTACGTCACTTTAAACAATTGTTCTGACGTCAGGGTCAGGAGAACAATCAGAAAACTAGTGATCAATCAAAAGAAAAATACACTCGCAAAATAGTCAATAGAGATATTAAACAGGTACTACTAAAACAATGATGTGTATGTAATAATTATAATAATCCGATACCTTGTGGGAAAATAACAACGATAG
The DNA here is from genome assembly GCA_035048485.1 of Pteria penguin. Lineage (NCBI taxonomy): Eukaryota > Metazoa > Mollusca > Bivalvia > Pterioida > Pteriidae > Pteria > Pteria penguin. The sequence continues at coordinate 27,159,487 of CM068583.1, forward strand.
CAACATCAACAAAATACAAAACGACCTACCCAATGATAAACAACAAGCACCATCATTATAAGTAAATCGATGTGTTATAAAGTTTGAATTTTGAAGTTCTTAAGCTATCAGAATATGGTACGTTGTACTCGAATACTGTTACACATCTTGGATGGTCACCATGAGCTTCATACCTACAAGCACGCTTCTTCATGTGATTATTCATATGTTACTGACATTCACTGCATATATTCTAGCGTCTTCAGTCATTTTGATGTAAAACCTATGTGAGCCTTTTGAACAAGCAGAACAATGTACACTGTGTCTTCCATCATTTTGAGGTACATATTATGCGAACTATGTGCAGGTCTTACGCAGAGGGCGACGCGCAAGTTCCCATATACACTCTTCAGCGTCGTAAAAAATTGTCAAACACATAAGAATGTAAACCCTCTTCAAGATTTGGTCTTCTTTTCAAATATTTGTTTAAAATGGAACACGTGTCTCTTCTCACATCTAGACAAAAAAATTCCACATCCTCGTTTGGGAACTTCCTAGTTTTTGTTATTCTGCACGGCGACGGATTACGACAAAAATGTGCGAAGAGCATTAAATACAATGCCAGCGTTATCTTCTGTTTAGGGATACAAGACCCAAAATTAATGCTTTAAATTTACATTGATGAAAGTTTAATACTGATATTATATACAATATGACTTCAATTATAACCCGTCAAAATTTCTCAATATGTACATATATGTAACTATATTTCTAATACATGTAACTAGAACACGAACAACGGTGGGTGGAGAGCAGACATGGAAAAGAGGACTGGTAACGAAAAGACAAACGTATAGACATGGTTAATACTTGGTCCAGGGACCAGTTGTTCGAAACTTTAACCACCGGTTAAGTTAATCGGCAGTTAAAGTTTGAGAGACGATTAATTCAATTATAAGATTTCTGTACAAAAATCTAAATTACGGTGGATAAAATTTCGAACATCTACCCCCAGGACATCAAATAGAAACGTCTTATAGTTCTGACATTTTGGTCTGATGATATTTCGAACTGGGTCGGTGTAGCCCAGTGATCGAGAAGTTCGGCTCGTGACCGAAAAGTCCCGGGATCGACTTCTCTGTGGAGACAACAGTGTTCTGTCATTTTGGGTGAAACAGTGAAAGCCGAAGTCCTGTGTTATGGTTGGCGTGACACGTAAAAGATCACTCCCCCAGTCACTGCTTCGGGAGGGTCCGTTGCAAATATATAATTTCTATGCAAAGAATTTTTAAAAATATTTGCCGTCACTATGTACGTGAAATAATCGTGGAGTGACGTTAAACAATAATCAATCGATCAATCGATATTTTGAAACTACGTCAATACTATACGCATGCGCTAGACTCACCGCTGGTTGTACATAAACTGTATTGCCATTCTTATATTGTAGAGTACAAGGAAAAGCAGTTGCAGTCGATGAATATCACTAAGAGTGCACACAACATAGATGCCAATGATAAAAGAAACTCGAATCAAACGATAATGAAAAAAAAAAAATAGTATCAGCGTGAAGCAGGTGATTTGATTGCAACTTATTTTCGTAATTCTAGCTCGAGCTGTATCTTTATATATAAATCATTTGTAACAATTCGCAATCAAGAATTTATACATAACAGGAAAACTTCATCAGTAGGCCAAAGATTTTCCTGACACTAAGATGATAAAGCAACAAGTTAATCGCAAACATGACACTTACTCGGACCAATTTGTGTGCAACTATTTTCATCCTGAACCCGAAATCGATTGAGTCCAACATACGTCCAGGATTTTGTCTGATCGCCATCCTCGCAAATTCTCGAATCAAGGGGTCATAACTCTTAAGTTTAGCCTTCCTGATGACTCTGTATTGATAATGTGGATAATGTGTTGCAAAATAAAATTTAAGGCTGTTCAAATTCCACCAGGACGTCACGAAATCTCGGCAATACGCATCTATTGCTCTATAGTACTTCACTTTTCGAACACTCTCTTGGTCACAAGAATGAATTCTACTTTTTATATCTTTAATTTTAAGAAGCTTTGGTAGATGGAATGATGCAAGAGAGATTTTCATTGTAATTGGCACACTGATTTCGAAACAGGGACTATAAAGATAGTGACGTGTATATAACGCAATCCGAGTCCCAGTGGATCGCATCGAATCCGGACTGTTGGAAATTCCATCTAGGTCAACCGTTTCCGACATTTTGCTTCCGGTTGTTTTATTTTTCGAAACATTCATTTCAGTAAATTCGACATCTATAATTGCCAGTGTGTTACTAAAGAAGTTGCCTCACAACGCCATTGTAAAATACACCTAACATTGTGTCACATGCTCTCTTAGTTTTTGATAGAAACCATTATCTCTGACATATTACACGTTTCCTTGGTCATGTGGTACACCACGGTCATGTTTCCTTCCAAAACCTTTCTTTCATCGCTACATGTATCCATTGCTAAATGTATTAGGTTAGGCATTACGAACAGAAATAATCTATAGTCTTTATTCTTTCCATGGAACCAGATAAGATCAAAACATTCACAAGAAGACTTAACATCACCGAATTAAACAGGCTCTGTTTTACGTACATATACTAGATATGAAAGTGTCCACACCTGATTCTACTAAAAGAAGCTCTACTGCATCCTGTATTGCCTCTAATATGTTTCTCATTAGCATGCCTCAATCTCTAAATATTTATTTTCATTGAACGTTGGGTTTCCTCATCGCTATAGTTCTATAATCATTGTTATACCATCGAAATGCCGAAACCTTGCTGGAGATGGACTAATTGTTCAAATTCGAACGTTCGGGATCGATAATTTACTTCAACGGTTCTTCTTATTATCAAGCAAGGGAAGGAGGAAGCTGATTTCAAACATACAGCTGAATAGGAATTTCAACACATTTGACGTTTTATTCCATCTATTTGACATTTTACTAAATCCGGCATGTTCTTCAAATATGAATCAAAAACATCCCAAAAAGCACATTTCGTTGGTGATTGAAACAAAAATTATTTAATAGAATCCCGTTACCTAATGGTTATGAAAGCAGAATGTTTGATATTTCACAACGTCTCCTAAACCATATCCGACCATTTTTTGTACGCAGATGACAATACTCCTTTCATAAAACGTATCCGGACATCCTTATCACGGCTGGTAGCACTCTAACCATCACACATATAAAACTTATTCGGTCATTTCTGAAGCTACAATCATCATTTGCACGGGAGTTGTTACATCGTAAATGATCGTGAAATCCAGGAAAGCTATATATTCCTTATTTTCTGTAATTGAATAAACTCGTAAAAGATCCTTTCCTCATTTATGAACACCGTTATGGGATTGAAGCGTTCTCGGTTCCCCAGACATAAAACAAGAACAAAGCATTTAATTCCGCTCGAAGTCGTCTTTCATCGCCGCACGTAAACACGTGCGGTTTACACAAAGACGAGACAAACAAACTGGCAACTGATGGTTTAATTTTCTGAGGCAGGTAAAATGACAGATCTCACCTATAAAATGTACATTCTTACTTTTTGTAACGAAGGTTTTTAAAACTTGTGTGTGGTTTTCCTTCTTGATAAATCTATCCAACACAAACTCTCTATTTACACTCCGTTTTTACTTTGGTTTTTCATGATAAAAGTATAAATTCATAATATTTATATATGAGATACATCTTTAATGAATGTCTTGCATTGCTTCTACATGTATGATTTTACATATAGTTCATAATGTGTAAATTATATTTCACTTCATTTTATTATCGTTTATTTACTTATTTATTATCATCATCATAATCATCATCATCATCATCATCATCATTATTATTATTATTATAATTATTATTATTATTAATATTTTATTTTCCCAATATTATCGTATTATAATTATAGATTCTCGTCTTAGCCACACAAAAAGTTCCGTGAAGTATACTGATGTAAGTCTAGAGGACCATGTTGTTCTCTGACCCTATAAGTCATCTCCACCATGTGCTAGATGAAGTTAATGACATCTTCCTGTCACCTTGTGATTTACAGTCTCAGTACCATTTTAAATCAATACATCTTTTATACACAGCAAAAATAAATAAACAAAAAATAATAAATAAATAAATAAATAAATAAATAAATAAATAAATAAATAAATAAATAAATAAATTAATAAATAAATAAATAAATAAATAAATAAGTAAGTAAATGTCGTCAATGAATAGATAAGACTTAGTTAAAAATAATAAATGAATAAATAAATAGATAGATAAATGTTGTTAATTAAGATCATGTATTTTCAAAAATACTATTCTAAACAATCAAATTCCACGTATAAATTAAGTGGTCAGTTTGGACCTCAGGAGCCGAGAAGGCTAAGGTGCTTCATAAAAACTGACACGTATCTCTTCCCCCTCCCCCTCTTTGTCGTCTAGGATCCACCATTTCCCGGTCGAAAAGTTCGGTCACCCTACCAGTCAGGGTTTTGTGGTTACTTTGCTTTCTACGACCACTATTAAAGCACTGGTAACCACTGTACGTACAGACGAAAAACTAATGTGACGGAAACCATTAATAAAGGCAAACCCCTTCATACCACTATGGCACCAAAACATTGTAACAATGACTTTCTTCTTCATAATGTCTGAATCAAAGGCAGGGAGTGCATAGTCACTGATAAATAGAGAAAACAAAGAGCACCAGGAAATACCACATCATGAGCAATCCTTCATTCCTGATTCTCATGTACAAAAATACTGAAAAGAATGAACCTAGTGATCTTTCAATACCCAACAGAAACAATCTAAAATAAACTTCACTTATTTTCATTACATTAAATGTCTTCTCGTTCATCCTGGTTTGGTCAGTTGAAGAGATTCAGTGTAGTCCAAAATCCTGTCCATACATAGGACCTGCTTGACCTGACATACAAATTTCGGTGGGATTTGATTATTTGGATGAGCGTGAGAGTTATGAAAAATAAGCGGTGATTATGACGACAATATCACGACCTTAAGGAACCTTTAGACATCAGAGGTGACACAATGATGGTTATGAATATGACGACAGTATCACGACCTTAAGGAACCTATAGACATCAGAGGTGACACAATGATGGCGGTGAATATGACGACAGTATCACGACCTTAAGGAACCTATAGACATCAGAGGTGACACAATGATGGCGGTGAATATGACGACAGTATCACGACCTTAAGGAACCTATAGACATCAGAGGTGACACAATGATGGCGGTGAATATGACGACAGTATCACGACCTTAAGGAACCTATAGACATCAGAGGTGACACAATGATGGTGGTGAATATGACGACAGTATCACGACATTAAGGAACCTATAGACATCAGAGGTGACACAATGACGGCGGTGAATATGACGACAGTATCATACCTTAAGGAACCTATAGACATCAGAGGTGACACAATGATGGCGGTGAATGTGACGAAAGTATCACGACCTTAAGGAACCTATGGACATCAGAGGTGACACAATGATGGCGGTGAATATGACAACAGTATCACGACCTTAAGGAACCTATGGACATCAGAGGTGATACAATGATAGCGGTGAATATGACGACAGTATCACGACCTTAAGGGACCTATAGACATCAGAGGTGATACAATGATGGCGGTGAATATGACGACAGTATCACCACCTTAAGGAACCTATAGACATCAGAGGTGACACAATGATGGTGGTGAATATGACGACAGTATCACCACCTTAAGGAACCTATAGACATCAGAGGTGACACAATGATGGCGGTGAATATGACGACAGTATCACGACCTTAAGGAACCTATAGACATCAGAGGTGACACAATGATGGCGGTGAATATGACGACAGTATCACGACCTTAAGGAACCTATGGACATCAGAGGTGACACAATGATGGCAGTGAATATGACGACAGTATCACGACCTTAAGGAACCTATGGACATCAGAGGTGATACAATGATGGCGGTGAATATGACGACAGTATCACGACCTTAAGGAACCTATGGACATCAGAGGTGACTCAATGATGGCGGTGAATCTGACGACAGTATCACGACCTTAAGGAACCTATGGACATCAGAGGTGACACAATGATGGCGGTGAATCTGACGACAGTATCACGACCTTAAGGAACCTATGGACATCAGAGGTGACACAATGATGGCGGTGAATGTGACGAAAGTATCACGACCTTAAGGAACCTATGGACATCAGAGGTGACACAATGATGGCGGTGAATATGACAACAGTATCACGACCTTAAGGAACCTATGGACATCAGAGGTGATACAATGATAGCGGTGAATATGACGACAGTATCACGACCTTAAGGGACCTATAGACATCAGAGGTGATACAATGATGGCGGTGAATATGACGACAGTATCACCACCTTAAGGAACCTATAGACATCAGAGGTGACACAATGATGGTGGTGAATATGACGACAGTATCACCACCTTAAGGAACCTATAGACATCAGAGGTGACACAATGATGGCGGTGAATATGACGACAGTATCACGACCTTAAGGAACCTATAGACATCAGAGGTGACACAATGATGGCGGTGAATATGACGACAGTATCACGACCTTAAGGAACCTATGGACATCAGAGGTGACACAATGATGGCGGTGAATATGACGACAGTATCACGACCTTAAGGAACCTATGGACATCAGAGGTGACTCAATGATGGCGGTGAATATGACGACAGTATCACGACCTTAAGGAACCTATGGACATCAGAGGTGACTCAATGATGGCGGTGAATCTGACGACAGTATCACGACCTTAAGGAACCTATGGACATCAGAGGTGACACAATGATGGCGGTGAATCTGACGACAGTATCACGACCTTAAGGAACCTATGGACATCAGAGGTGACACAATGATGGCGGTGAATATGACGACAGTATCACGACTTTAAGGAACGTATGGACATCAGAGGTGACACAATGATGGCGGTGCCTAGAATAAACAATATTTTTAGAAAAAATGTATTATAACTTAAAGGATTACGTAGATGGACCCATTATTTACTATACAAGCCGGATATCTAAATAAACTGATGAGATTTATTTATCAGGGATGTCAATATTAGAGATCAGGGATGTCAGTATTAGAGATCTGGGATGTCAGTATTATAGATCAGGCGGGGATCCAGAAATTCATTTTCTGTACATGAAGATTAAGGTAGTTGTAACTTGTTATGCCATTTGTGTTCATCTATATTCTTTGTTATCATTATTTTCTTCTAAGTATAAGTGAGAAATACCAAAGCACGCTCATGTTAATCGTATCAGATGTCTTGAATATAGAGCATTATTACATTTAAGTCAAAAGAGAAAAAAAATACACACAAATTGAAATTATCTATATTATTTCTAAATTTCCTCTGACATGTAGAACATTTTGCAGATAACTGGTTTATATTATTCTTTTTTATTTATTTATTTGTTTATTTATTTTTTTGGAGGGTGGGGGTGTATTTATTTAGTTTTTAAATTTTGATTTCGTTTATGTTTTCTTTCAGACATCATGAGTCATGTATCTTTTAACAATTATTACTCAATTGTATTTTTTTTAACGTTTCCTTTACATATGATGTACATTTACTTTCTACAACAGGTAGGGATGGAATGTGTTACGACTGGATACTGCATTTTACGATGCGATTAATTCGTTCAATGTTTTTCCCGAAGCTGTGCTATACTGCAGATGTACAAATTCCGCCTGTTATCTAATTATTATATAATCAGCGTTTACAAATAGAGATGCAACAATTATCATAACAGAGAACTCACACCAGGTGTTAACAACGCGCACGCCAAAGAATTAGAAATACAAGAAGCACAAGTCATTTCTAGAGTTATCTTTCGTGGCACGTGCATGTATCCATAAAATAATTACCCTAGGTTAATGGAACGGATGATTTTCCATTAGCATTCATTTTAGAAGTACATATGATATAAATTGGCCTCATGTTTATGGCATACCGAGAAACAGTTATATTCCAGATGATTATGCAACTTGGAAAATTCTACGCTGAAATTCCTACGCTGAATATTAAAATAAAATTCCAACGCTGAACATTAAAATGAAATTCCTACACTGAACACTAAAAATCAAATTCCCACGCTGAACACTAAAAATCAAATTCGAACGCTGAATATTAAAAATCAAATACCTACACTGAACATTAAATATCAAATTCCTACGCTGAACATTAAGTAAAATAAAATTCCCGACGCACGACCAAACAAGTGTTTTACTGTAACCTACTCATGGTAAAAAAAGTTTGATGCTGATATTGGAATTTATGACCAACAAGCAAATTTAGAGAATTATGGTCCCCCGCTTTCGGGGCTCTATCAGTAAGGGTGAAATGATCTATGGCATGTTGCCATGGTTGTGCATGTCGACAGACACACTTGCCAAATGTGAAGGCCCTACGTCTAACGGTGAAAAAGTTAAATTAAAGTAGGTCAAAGGTCACAGTCAAGGTCACATGATAAAAAATTTCTGGTATCAACTGAAAGGTATTGCAATTAGGGACACGCATGCCAAATATAAAGACCCTACGTCTTACGGTTAAAAGTTATATTGAAGTAGGTCAAAGGTCACGGTCAAGATCACATTATAAAAATTTTGGTACCAACGGAAAGGTATTGCAATTGGGGACATACATGTCAAATATGAAGGCCCTACGTCTTACGGTTAAAAAGTTATGACCAAGGTTAAAGTTTTTGTGACAGACGGGCTGACAGACGGACGAACGGATGGACAGACTGACAGACAGACGAATGAGATTTAATGTCCCCGCGCTTTCGCTAAAAACGGGGGACAAAAATATACAAAACGAATTACCACACCAACGAACAACGGTGTCAACATGGCATGTGCCCTGTTATATATTCTAAAGAATCTTAGAATTCGTAATGTCAATGTTTCCTTTTCACCCTCCTAGAATGACGGTGACCCTAAAGCAATGGCGTTGTAAACTGAGATACATTATGCAGAAATGTTGAAATTTTTCTGATCCTGTCAGACATTTGGACTGACAGATTTATAAAGTCTGTCAGTCCGGAAAGAATTCTGTCAGTTCAAACAAAATTGTATGACAATCTTTTCATTGTTTGTAAACTAAAAGCTGTCATTTTATCATTTTGTTTAAGTATCCATTCACTTTAATCCAGAGACTGTTGACGCACATATGTACATGGTATATATTCTTGAACATAATACACATTCTTCAGCAGATTTTTTGAATTGTTTTTTGGTTGCGTATTATACATGGGGTTAGAAATTCGTTATTTTTCATCCTTCTCATCAGGTGACCAGGCTGAAGAAGAATAAGCACCCCTGTTGTGCTAGCACACCCGTGAAACAATGTATATTTCATGATCCTTTCAATTATCTCTAATCTTTTTAAACATTTGGTTTTGAGTTCGATACCCGCATACCATTAACTTTGATACGTCCGTTACGGCTAAGGTACATGTAAAGTAAGGGAAAGGTTTAAAAGTTGCCGATTTACAGAGTTATTAAGGTGTCGATTATGTCGATCATATACCATCCCGTCAGTTGTGTTTACCGATGTTTATTTAGACGCATCGTTTAAATTGTAATCACTTTCGCTGGCAGCTGCCGGTTTTGATATAACAATAGAATTTGATAGTACAGATAAATGACGCAGTACCTGAATATGAGCTTTGAATGCATCAATATTGTCTAGATGTTTTACGATCTCTTTTTACTCTGCAGAAAGTTGTATCTTATCAGTATCAAAGACCGTCAATAGATCACAGCAGGTATCGGACATTAACAAGAACACTTCACGGTCAATTAACTTTCTCATTTACTAAAAGTTTGCTGCGAGTTTTGCTATCATGATAAATGGACAGTCATTACGCAGGCACCATTTATGGAAATCTTGTTCAAAATAATCATAGGTCACTAAATGTAAAAAAGAAAAAATACTGGCCAGCCAGACTGCATATTTATCAAGTCTCACTAAAGCCAGACGTCAAAAATCGGTATCATCGGGCGTTGATCTAGTGAGTTTTAGGCATGGCATTGCTGCCATGAACGCCGGTCATTTGGACCGGTGCAAACGGACATTCTGTCGGTCATTGGAAATTTAGTCGGTCTTGCTGGCAGGACCGACGGATTTCAACATCTCTGATGTTACATGTTCTGTATATGATGTAATTTTTTATTTCATTCCCTGTATTGGCGCTGCAAGCCGGTATGGCCAAGTGGATAAGGTGCTCCGCTCTTGATCGAGAGGTCCCGGGTTCGACTCCCGCCCTGGGCACACCGGTGTTCTGTCTTTTGGATGAGACAGTAAAAACCGGTGTCCCGTGTCACGGTAGGCGTGGCATGTAAAAGATCTATCGCTGTTTCGAGTGGGTCCATTGCAATAGTCTAAATTTGTATGCAATGCATCAGCCAGATGCCGTCACAAATACGTGAAATAATCGTGGAGTGACGTAAAACAGTAATCAATCAATCAATCAATCAATCAATCAGTGATTGGCGCTGCAATCTTATAAATTTTTATAGTCAACAGCTGGTATGTTTTCCTTATATATAAACATATTCATTAATACTTCTTTAAATGTATTATCATACCCATGCCCTAATGTGGTGTGGTTGTAACACTTTCTAATGTGTTATTACAGATTTGCCCTGATGTTGTGTGGTTGTAACACTTACTATACAGTATTATTGTACCCTTGCTCTGATGTTGTGGCACTTATATACAATGTTATTATACTCTTGCCCTGGTGTTGTGTGGTTGTAACACTTTCTATGCAGTGTTATGATAGATTTGCCCTAATGTTGTGTGGTTGTGACACTTTCAATACTGTGTTATTATATACTTGCCCTGATGTTGTGTGGTTGTGACACTTACTATACAGTATTATTTAACCCTTGCTCTGATGTTGTGTGGTTGTGACACTTTCTATACAGTGTTATTATAGATTTGCCCTGATGTTGTGTGGTTGTGACACTTACTATACAGTGTTATTGTACCCTTGCTCTGATGTTGTGTAGTTGTGACACATTCTATACACTATTGTTTCACTTTCTTCTCATACATGCTGTGTTGAAGGCTTTTGGTGTAAGCAGCATTGCCTTTTGGCTTTACTGGCGGGTGTGTTTAAGCAAACAAGAAATGCTCGCTCCGCCCGGGCACTTAATTTCATCTCTGATTTTCAAGAGTCCATAACTGCCCACACTGCCGTGTTGTTGCAAGTGCCATAGCAAGATATCGCAAGTAACATTCGTATTTCGGGCTATACGCTGGCACTGACCATGAATCAACGCAATCAAAGATGAACTCACAGTATACACATATGATACTTTAGTATATATAGTATACCAGTATATTCTTATCTCTGAAGCTGAATGTGTATATTTCAGATTTTAATATCATAAAGGCATACATATAGATCTGTCTTATGTATTGTAGGAAATAAAGGCATACATATAGATCTGTCTTATGTATTGTAGGAAATAAAGGCATACTTATAGATCTGTCTTATGTATTGTAGGAAATAACGGCATATATATTGATCTGTCTTATGTACTGTATGATGTAAAGGCATATATATATATATATATATATATATATATATATATATATATATATATATATATATATATATATATATATATATATATATATATATATATATATATATATATATATATATATATATATATATATATATATATATATATATATATATATATATAAATTTATATAAATTTTATATATAGATCTGCCTTTTGTACTGTATCACATAAAGGCATACACTTCGATCTGCCTTATATACTATATGACATGAAGACATGCATATTTAGATCTGCCTTATGTATTGTATGACATAAAGGCATACAATTTGATCTGCCTTATGTACTGTATGACATAAAACATATATACAGATCTATCTTATGTACTATATGACAGATATATATATATACATATATATATATATATATATATATATATATATATATATATATATATATATATATATATATATATATATATATATATATATATATATAAGCCTTTTGTACAGCATGACATTAAATAGAATATCGATCTCATACTTCAGATAATGAAATAAGAATGTTATAGTAACAAAAATGTTATAAAGGCAGCGTTTTTCTTAAATTAAAATCAGTATCAGTACGGAAACCATGGTTACTGGTCCCAATATTGTAGACTTTAATTATCCCTCGTCTTAGTGTGGCAATACCTGGACAGTACGTCAGCGGTCCAATACACAAATACTTGTTTACAGTAAATGCAATTATCGCAATACAATTGTTCTAAGTACAAGGATAAATTATTCCTTATGGGTACTATTATCGACCAAATAATAAATAATACAAAGCATACGACTGAAAGGGAACAAGGTCGGGAGCTCGAACATCACTCCAAGTACTATGAAGTAACGACGCCATGTTGTGTACGCTGAAAAGATTGCAAAAATACGGCTGAGGAGACCTATATCGAGCGCTGCACTACTTTCTACCTACACGGTAGTGGCAATGTTCATATAGATGTTCAGCGTACGCTGCACTACTTTCTACCTATCTGGTAGAGGCCAATGTTCATATAGTTGTTCAGCGTACGCTGCACTACCGGGTACTTTCTACCTGTATGATAGTGGCCAATGTTCATATAGTTGTAATAGATAACACGGGGAAGCGGCGAGTACACTGAGATACCTCCCAATTGCTCCAATCGGGTTTCGAACCAAGTGTCTACATAGGTTTCCAGCGTATAACTATCTCCACAGCATTAATGAATTTATGAAGTATGATTATTACTGCCCATATGAACATGGGCAGCTATACATATTATCCCAACTGAACATGTTCAGCTGTACACACATCAAATATGAACATTTGCAGCTGTACACACACATCCAATATGACCATATTCCAGATATAAATTGGCCTCATGTTTATGGCATACCGAGAAACAGTTATATTCCAGATGATTATGCAACTTGGAAAATTCTACGCTGAAATTCCTACGGTGAACATTAAAATAAAATTCCAACGTTGAACATTAAAATGAAATTTCTACACTGAACAATAAAAATCAAATTCCCACGCTGAACACTAAAAATGAAATTCCTACGCTGAACATTAAAAATTAAAATTCTGAACATTAAAAATCAAATTCCTACGCTACACATTAAGTAAAATCAAATTCCCGACGCACGACCAAAGAAGTGTTTTACCGTAACCTACTCAAGTTTAAAAAGTTTGATATTGATATTTGAATTTATGACCATCAAGCAAATTTAGAAAATTATGGTCCCCCGCTTTCGGGGCTCTATCAGTAAGGGTGAAATGATCTATGACATATTGCCATGGTTGTGCATGTCTACAGACACACATGCCAAATGTGAAGGCCCTACGTCTAACGGTGAAAAAGTTACATTAAAGTAGGTCAAAGGTCACAGTCAAGGTCACATGATAAACAATTCTGGTTCCAACGGAAAGGTATTGCAATTAGGGACACACATGTCAAATAATAAGGCCCTACGTCTTACGGTTAAAAGTAATATTGAAGTAGGCCAAAGGTCACGGTCAAGATCACATTATAAAAAGTTTGGTATCAACGGAAAGGTATTGCAATTAGGGACATATATGCCAAATATGAAGGCCCTACGTCTTACGGTTAAAAAGTTATGACCAAGGTTATAGTTTTTTTTACGGGCTGACAGACGGACGAACGGACGGACAGATTGACAGACCGACGAATGAGATTTAATGTCCCCACGCTTTCGCTAAAAGCGGGGAAAAATACACACATACACACACACACACACACACACACACACACACACACACACACACATATATATATATATATATATATATATATATATATATATATATATATATATATATATATATATATATATATATGCCTTTTGTACAGCATGACATTAAATAGAATATCGATCTCATACTTCAGATAATGAAATAAGAATGTTATAGTAACAAAACTGTTATAAAGGCAGCGTTTTTTCTTAAATTAAAATCAGTATTAGTACGGAAACCATGGTTACTGGTCCCAATATTGTAGACTTTAATTATCCCTCGTCTTAGTGTAGCAATACCTGGACAGTACGTCAGCGGTCCAATACACAAACACACGATCTTACTTGTTTACAGTAAATGCAATTATCGAAATACAATTGTTCTAATTACAAGACAAGGATAAATTATTCCTTATGGGTACTATTATCGACCAAATAATAAATAATACAAAGCATACGACTGAAAGGGAACAAGGTCAGGAGCTCGAACATCACTCCAAGTACTATGAAGTAAACGACACCATGTTGTGCACGCTGAAAAGATTGCAAAAATACGGCTGAGGAGACCTATATCGAGCGCTGCACTACTTTCTACCTACACGGTAGTGGCAATGTTCATATAGTTGTTCAGCGTACGCTGCACTACTTTCTACCTATATGGTAGTGGCCAATGTTCATATAGTTGTTCAGCGTACGCTGCACTACTTTCTACCTATATGGTAGTGGCCAAAGTTCATAAAGTTGTTCAGCGTACGCTGCACTCCTTTCTACCTATATGGTAGAGGCCAATGTTCATATAGTTGTTCAGCGTACGCTGCACTCCTTCCTACCTATACGGTAGTGGCCAATGTTCATATAGCTGTTCAGCGTACGCTGCACTACTTTCTACCCATACGGTAGTGGCCAATGTTCATATAGTTGTTCAGCGTACGCTGCACTCCTCTCTACCTATCTGGTAGTGGCCAATGTTCATATCGTTGTTCAGCGTACGCTGCACTACTTTCTACCTATCTGGTGGTGGCAAATGTTCATATAGTTGTTCAGCGTACGCTGCACTACCGGGTACTTTCTACCTGTATGATAGTGGCCAATGTTCATATAGTTGTAATAGATAACACGGGGAAGCGGCGAGTACACTGAGATACCTCCCAATTGCTCCAATCGGGTTTCGAACCAAGTGTCTACATAGGTTTCCAGCGTATAACTATCTCCACAGCATTAATGAATTTATGAAGTATGATTATTACTGCCCATATGAACATGGGCAGCTATACATATTATCCCCACTGAACATGTTCAGCTGTACACACATCAAATATGAACATTTGCAGCTGTACACACACATCCAATATGACCATATTCCAGAGGCGGATCACAGGTTTTGGAGTTAAAAGGGGGATGGTCAGGCGAGATGTCTCGGGTAGCCGATAAGGTCCTCAACAAGTCCTGGCAGGACTACCGATGGGAAAACCAAGCCCCCTCCCTATCTCCCGGTAGCTTCTGCAGCTTTTAGGCCTAAAATCATCCAATATCACCGTCTTATATCAGCACCATAGCTGTTGTGTATTCGAAACTTTTTGAGATTTTATTCATGTCTTTTTCCATATCATGTTATTCCGGCTGCACCTACGATGGATTTTATCATACCTATATCTCTGACAATCTGTCTCGGCCGCATCGTAAATATGCCATCATCTCTTGCCTTTTCTCACTTACATTACTTCTAGTGGACAGCTCAGAAGCATCTACCAACAGAGATTTGATTTTTGAAAATGGGGTTACGACCTTCTGTGAATGCCCTTCAGTCAGGAATGGGGAAAGGTTGGCATTCAATCCCTTAACCTAGCAAAAGTGACACAGAGAAGTCAAGCATCAAGCAGTTTCACAATCATCCATTTCATACCACTCCCATGACTCCTTCGCTTAGACAATTACATATAATGCCCCCCCTCTCTCTCTCTCGTTAGTTTAAGGGGCCCTGCACCCCTCTGAATTTGCCACTGTGTTTTCAGCTTTATATTTTCACACGCCTTATTAATGAACCCCTGGTACTCGGATTTTGTTCATTCTTTGCAAATAACTGCTTGCACTTACGATCCTCAAGACGGCTTTGCTTTACTCTAGCTTATAACTACACTGACTGATTAATATTCCATACCTTTTTGTATTGATTATGGATATTTTCTGGGTCTCCGGCACTCGATGACCTCTGTTTCGCAACGTTCTTCTCCTGTTGATAGAATAATTTTTAAGGTTATATTGTACACGTGTATAATATATAAGAAATATTAGATATATTCACAGCTACAAGTAAGTAAAGGAACTTCATATCCACCTTCTTAAATTGCCTACGTAATTTTTGAATATCCAATCTGCCTTAAATGCACGAATTCCATTTGTCAAATTCTAACTTTGGTAGGTAGGTAGATTGGTAGACTCGAGTTCTATGTCGCTTTGAAGACTTTTTCAGTCATATCGCGACATGCATGTGGAAGTAGGAGACACCCAATAAATAAATTAATTTAATTATTTTATTTTTTATTTTTTTGTGTGTGTGTGTTTTGCATTTTCTAATTTAGGTCGAAATTTTATATATAATACAATCCCAGTAAATCTTATTCTTGTTGAAAAAAATTAACACGAAGCACAAGAGCATCAGACTAATATATAATATTAAACATTGATATGTAGGCTGTTTTAGATAATTAAAATAATTATTATTCTATTTTGGTATTCAAATATGTGTTTTGATATCAAATTTGCCGATGAAAAATACGATAATAATCATGGTTAATACATGGCGTCAACATCTAATACATATTCCGGGTCTGCCCACCGCATCATAGAATAATCAACACGATTATAGTGAGAATGCTTGCGCGACGCCGGCTCTGACACGGCGCTAATTGCGTTGGACTAGTCCTATATTATTGCTTGGGGGACTGAGGTCATCGAAGTTGTTACTCGATCTGATATCAAGGCCGTCATCGATAAAGGAATAAAGGAATCAGGATTCTCCAAAGCTATAAGACTGTAGTTCCAAAACAATTCTGTTTTTTCCTCCTCGTAAACCAATACCAAGAGGATGTCACCAGTACCATGTTTTGACTCTCTCTCTCTCTTTCTCTCTCTTTCTTTCCCACGCTGCAGTCGGGGTTCACGTTTGATACTGAATTATGCTAACACACACACACACACACACACACTACAACAGTATTAGCATGAAAGTCTCTTGTTTAAATTTCTTTCGCTTACATCACAAGAAAATTGAAATAAATGCGTTACGATTATTCCATCACCCTACAATTGAGATATAAAAGAACCTACGTGTTTTAGTCATCCATTTACGTTAATCGGTTGGTCTATTTCTATTCATTACAAAACCCTAATAGAAGTTAACAAGATCAAAGACCGCGAGCTTCTTTATGGAGTCCAAAATTGGACATAATTGCACCAGACAAATCCTGCTTATTTACTTACGTTAATCATTGCATTCTTGATCAATGTAGACAGAACGCTTGATAGAGCTTTTTGTTCTAAGAGTCTTACATCCTCTCTAATTATCTCCAAGATACACTAACGGACATCCGGGACAACGCGAGCAGTATGTAGTTAGGTATTAGGTAAAGGATTTATATGTAAATGAGAACTCATACAACGATAAAAACGTTCTATTAAAGAGTCATGCAGTAGGATATAAAATGAATAATACTTCACCGTTAAAACAAGGTTTAGCGAAAAATTGAAATAAATACATGCATCATAATTTACATATGATTATCAATGTATGCCAGACTAATGATCGGGTAATGTCAAGGCGGATCTTCGTGGGTAAAACTTGCTTTGCAAAGGAAGCAGTTCATTTTAAACAAGAGTTGTCAGAAAAACTGAGCGCACAGTATATATGCTGTAAAGTACTAGTGCCCTCTCTTCCTGAGAACATTATTTCATACAAAGTCGAGAGAATGATTGGGCGCAAAAATAAAGTTCTCGATAGTGATTAGGATTTTTGTCACAAAGAATGTTGTATGTTATCAATAAATATTCTTAATCAGAAAAAAAGGATAAAATGTTAAACATGAAATTCATATCTCTCATCATACAGAAATAAGGCCAACTTCAAAGTTTTTAAACATTGACACTGCGGTTAAGGTCTTCCTATTCAAGAAATAAGTAAAGGTTACTGTTTTTGAAAAAAAAAGTGTTACAAAAGCTCTCCTCACTTTCATCTCGGCGACCTAACAACTATCAAAATGACGTTTGGTATGGTTTTCTTTCTTGGTATGCAAAAATCTGTCACGTGACCTTGATCAACCGGTCCCAGCAAATAAAGAAAATAATAAAAGGAGTCTACGTATGGGCTTTTCATTACTTTTGATTTAGATATGCGAGGTATATTCTTAATCTAACCTGTGGACTTGATCTTCTTGTAATGTTGCAAAATGAAAGCCTTTTTAATCTCAGTCATTATAAAGATGTATTCATTAGTTTACTGAACCTATGGGCATCGCATTTATCACGCCTTTTCCTATGGTCTGGTTTTTTTTTCATTTTCCATGCACCGAACAATTCGTATTTTTCTTAAGACACGACATTGGTGGATCAAGCTTTTGTAAAACGAAATTCAATTGTTCATATTAAACAAATGGTTATGAAATTTGTCGATAGCCACGTGTTTAATGAGCAACTATAGATTTTAATCATTCCAATAAAATGTGTATTACTAAGGCTTAAAAAATATCTTTGTTTCCTGTAACCCGACTGACCCCTCAAAAATTGCGCCGACTCTGATTTTTTTCGCCATATACAAGCGCCGCCATTTCCGGAATCAAAATTCCGGAATCGGTTTTCTGAAACTTCACATTGTTGTTATCTCCGGTGTTTTTAAAATAAATTTGGCGACCCCCCCCCCGCCCCTTATGGCATCAAGCTTCGTTGTACATGATGAATTATGTTGAACAATACCCTTTATTATACATTATGTATGTTCATCTCAATGTCAAGACATTTTCCACAGAAAAAAAGGAAAGCCTTCTTACCGACCATATCTTTTTAGGTCATGTTACAGGAAACAAACATTTGGGGGGGGGGGGGGCAAGTGTTTTTTAATCGTCATAAACAAGGGTCTTCCTGTGTTTCTAGTATGATACTATTATAATGACGAAACATCTTATATACTGAATAAGTTTGAAATGCCTTAACAAGTTATAAAACAATTTCAGTTTTCTAATGTTTAAAACGTTTTCCTTTATAACTTTACGGAGAATTTTCATACATGTGTATTGTGTATAATATAGCATGCGTGTCTGTTACACAGAACAGCACCCGATAAGTTGCGGTCGAACTACACGTCTGTTTAATAAGTTTCCAAGATATTGACAAGGTATTGGGAGAGACTTGATATATTTAGTATTCATCTACAATGTGCGAAGACGATAAAATTCAGAAGAATACATCGCTGGTAGAAAAATGACTAAGATTACATGGCCATAATTTATAGATGATTTTGGAAAATTTATTAAACGGCCGAGGGGCTCCACGCTATAAGACCTAGGTCCGGCGCCATAAACTGAGAATTTACTTAAGTCAAATATTTCATTTTAATTTATTCCATTGTCAAACGATCAAATAAATTCTCATGCAGAATGATTTAATTATATTTATCAATAGAATAAAACTAAATAAAATTCAAATCCCAGTTATCAATTCATTGATGAACAGAACAATATGAAATTTTGACTTAAGTATATTCTCAGTTTATGGCGCCGGACCCTATTTGTTTTTATATCGAACCATCATGACGCTGTTCTGTTTATAAACATACATGCAGATCTGAAAATGCCAAATGCATACAACGCTTAGAGATAGTGGATGGTTTTACTGTACTAAGTACAGATGACTTAATATATTTAACAACTTACCTCGAGATTTAAGTAAAGTCCAATCTTTTGGCACCAAGATTTATACTCTAGACCAAGTACCGATATCTTTCTCAGAAAATCTCGCATTTCATGGACTATTAGATTACTGCAATCTAAGTCGTTGCTACATATACGTATCCATGTTTCGATGACCTTGAGGACACCTTGGTGGCTCTCTGGAATTTCTGAATGCGCTATTGGCGGTACCATGGTAACCTGGGGCTGTGTGGGTGACCATGGAGACATATTTGAATTATTAGTGGTAGTAGAGGAAGTGACAGAGGTAGTTGGCGATGGTATTAAGAAGTGGTTCACACCACCCCGATCTCCGGAACCACATGGAGCTGCAAGTCTAGAGTTCTCAAAAGTGGTGGGGAAATCAAACGCTTGGGGACTTTGACTAGCGCTAGAAACAGGAGATAAAGGTGGGGCCTCAAAATGGACCACGATGTTCGCCATGTTGTCATCGGGGGAGTCTGTTGAGGACTGACCGGCTATAGGTAAATTCAGAAGTTCAGAACGTGTGTCATGACCAGTCAGGTCGGTGGTGGTAATCGTTACAAAAGACGACGTATTAGGTAATCTATGCTCATAATTTGCGGAATAATCCGTGCCAGTGGTGTTCCTTTTCTGCAAACATAAATGTTCTGTGCTACAAGTGGAGTTTAATTCTGTAGGAGAACTAGCATTGCCACTTGCCCGGGATGCTAGATTGTCTGGCACAGAACTTGATCGCGAGAAAATGGGCGACACATCTGTTGCTGGGGTATCCATTACAAAGGTAGGCAGATTGATCAGCTCTCTCTGAAAAGCCACGATATCAATGTCCGGTTCGGATGGGGTATGTATAGACAATTTTACTACATCCTCCGAACTAGAGACACTATCCTGATGCTGTCCGGACATATTACTTTGAGATTTGCAAACGTTCTTCCTGCTCAAGTGGAAGAAACGACTCTTTGATGTCGTTGGCTTTATTTCACCCGATGATTCAGGACTGCTGATGGCGGCATTGCTGTTATTAGATTCACTACTATTTTGGGTAGATGCATTAGCATCAAAGGGATTAGCTAGACTATGACCAATAGCCCTAAGAGCCAGTTGTGTAGTTCGATTTATACTTTGTATGCCATTGTGTTTAGTAAAGTCTTTATCACTTGGACTTGACACAACAGGCGAATCTAATTCGTCCGACGATGACTTATTATTGCTTGCTATGGATATCTTTAAATTCGTTTTCTTCTTTCTCTGAATATCCTTTCGAACATCAAATTTATCTCCCATGGAGTAAGACCTCGGTGGACACTTATCAAGTTGAGTTAAATCCTCAGGTTTCGGTGGCTTTAGTTTCGTTTCCATGGCATTATTGGAGGACTTTCGTCGGATCATATTTCCGAACATTTTATGAGCTAGTAATCGCAGAATAATAATTGGATGCACCAACATTGGTAACGCCATCAGTAACACTTCTCGGAAAGGCTTCTTGTCGATTTCGGTGAGAAATTCAACTGAGCAATTCGGAGAAATGAAGGGCGACAGCACGGTGTTTTCACGACTTTTCCCGGTAAGACGGTTCAAACTTTGTATAGAGGAAGACAGGTGTATCGCTTGCTGGGTTCCCATAGTCTCTACATCCCCTACAGCCTCCTGAAAAAAAGGAAAGTACATGTAGCATAGATCAGAACTTACTTTTACCATCTGTATTTTTTGCACTTACTCTTAACACTTTTGTATTTCAAGTTGTAGTTTATTGTATAAAAATGCCAAAAACAGGAACGTTGACCAATTAATTAAACAATAGTTGAATTTCTCACAGACTGAAATATATAGTATAAAATAATTCAATATTGATTTCGTATGACCACAATTGTATTTTAAATTCTATTATAAATATAGTATTATGCATTCTATAGTAAATATGGAATAAAGATAAAATCTTATTTCGATCCAAAAGGGAGTGGGTATCGCATATGTG
The DNA here is from genome assembly GCA_035048485.1 of Pteria penguin. NCBI lineage: Eukaryota > Metazoa > Mollusca > Bivalvia > Pterioida > Pteriidae > Pteria > Pteria penguin. The sequence goes on from CM068583.1 coordinate 27,181,290, forward strand.
TATTATAACTCTATTTGTGCATGTGCTTTACTTGATAAAGCAAAGATCAACTGAATATAAACCCACGCTTTCCGGCATTAATACTACTCCTACACTAAAGTTTAAAACATTTGTTATGCTTAAACTTTATAATAACCATCTCATAATTAAGTTTTAACATAATAAATGTTTTAAACTTTAGCGCATCACTACCTCTGGCAGTAAACGAACCTTTATTACTTTAAATCGCAGAGACACAGAGTGATTATAAGCTGCAGGTTTAGTCCCAAGCACAAACGTGCAATAACCCTTTTTCCCGTCTACTTCTTCTTTCTTAAGTAAACATAGGATATTGAAAACTACCCGTCCACTGACATTTAACAAAGTAAAATTTTGATGTGGCCTCTCTCTGAATAATCTATGAATCATCATGTCACCATCTTGCACTAGTTCTGGTCACATTATGACACATCGATATTATGATTTAAGGAATACTTGCTTTGAGTCTCTCGTATTTACAAGTCTAATGTTGTAGTAACTTCATTAATCACTGATTCTAGAATTCCTCTAAGCAGGGCCATATAAAGGTTAATATACATCGTCCACAACAACCTAGTGCTAACGACCTGTAATACTACAAATGTAGCTTCAGAAATCAGTTCTTGGTTGTCTCTTTGAAAATGGGAACCACGGTTTCACCGTTCCACACATACGGGTATAGCTGGTAACTGACCGTCTAGGTCACACCGATTACAGTAAAAAAACTGCCTCCCTCGTTGGCTTTCGGGATAAATTATCGACACGAATGATGTACAAATGTGCTTATATTACAAGAACTACATAATTATTGGTCAAACATATTCTCTGTTTATCTTGGTACTTTCCTTATTTTAACGTTAGATTAGTCATGTCAATCTCAACAAGAAATTAAAAAGATTGATAATAGCAAGGTTCTTCATAATGTTCCCAAATGGTAGGTTTTGGTTTAGATTAAAGTTCTATACAGAAAGACCGCACACCCCTGAATCTCTATGAGATAATGAAAAAAAAACCCAAAACAAAACAAACTAAAAAAAAGCCATACTGGTCTTCGCAGTATTTTGGTTTTTACAACTATTTTAACACAACGTTTCAAACACTGCATTTATGATAATAACAAAGTTCGACGGGGTCTTGTATGTATTTTCAATGTTTTCTTAATTCAAGCTCATAGTCGTGGGGTTAAAAATGTTGGTACAGTAAGAAAGGTCTAGGCACAATAAACACAAAAAAGTGAAAATGAAAGTCCTATCCGTAGTAGGTGACCAGCTCCGAGCAAGGTTAATGTTTTAAAAGTATGTCAAACGTCAAGGTCAAGGTTATGGGGTCAAAAAATTATAATACTAATGGCAAAATCTTGTCAAAAGGAAAGTACTCGTAAAATATGAAAGCCCCATGTTCAATAGTTTTGAAGGTATGGTCAATGTTATAAGTCTTGAAAAGTGGATCAAACTTCAAGGTCAAATTCGTAGTGAAAATTTGGAACATACAGAAAAGTCTACATTTGTTGTCAATTCAAGTCTCTAAGATATCAATAAACAACCCCTTAAAAGAAATATACGCTTAAGGACTCAAGCCGCTTTACTAGTACTAAGATATCAATAAACAAACCCTTAAAAGAAATATACGCTTAAGGACTCAAACCGCTTTACTAGTACTAAGATATCAATAAACAAACCCTTAAAAGAAATATACGCTTAAGGACTCAAGCCGCTTTACTAGTACTAAGATATCAATAAACAAACCCTTAAAAGAAATATACGCTTAAGGACTCAAGCCGCTTTACTAGTACTAAGCTAATCTTGACAATCCATTAAAATAATTTTGTCTAAAGAGGTTTTAGTTACAACCTCGATATCACGGTCAATTTTGGTACTTCCAATTTAACATTGACTATTTATGTCACAAACCTACATTACATTTAGCTATTTCCTGAATAATAGTAGATCTAAAACTAACCTTAGTGATGATTACACTTAAACTTCATTTCAGATATTCTTAGACGTCAAAGCTGCTGGTGAGTGTTTTATACAATTCTAAGGAAATGCTGTTTACCTCAGTAGCAGGAGAAGACGTGATCATGGAAACTTGATTCAATGATCGGAACTACTTAATCATAACTGAAGACATTCATGACACATTCTAGCAAAACTTCTTTTTCAATTCTACATGGTAAAATTTTACATGGCAGAATGACATAAATTTTAATGCAAAATAGAATGAAAAGTGTCGCCATTAACTATATAATGGTTGGAATTTAGTCACCAGATAAGAAAGACATTTATAAGATATCTGAGATTTAAGGAGTAATCGTTCTTGGTTATGTTATGAGACTTTTAAGGAGTTATCGTACTTGGTTATGTTAATTCCGTATATGTTTGCTTTTGTCACAATACTTTCGCTTTCCAATTTTTCTGCAAGAACTAATATCTTAAATATTGATAAAATGAACATAAAAAATACGTACATGAATCTTATTTGTAATTTTTTATTTTTCGGGCGTATGAGTTTCAATGGTGCTCCGGATTGTAAGACCACTGTATATCCCCCCCCCCTTTTCGGTAGCAGGAGATACTAAAATGTACATGTACCTAGGGCCATGAACACCGTATCTTCTGTTTACCTCCCTCCGTAGCAGGAGATACTAAAATGTACCTAGGGCCATGAACACCGTATCTACTGTTTACAATCCTCAGTAGCGGTAGTTACTAAAATGTACATATGACCATGAACACCATATCTGCTGTTTACCTCCCTCTTCAATATATAATCAAGCTTGACATTGATGGCAGAGAATGCAGAAACACTCTTCAATGTTATTGATTTTCAATGCAGCTACATCATTTGATGCACATTAACGGGCGTTTTATTGCATTTGCAGTATTAATGGGTATAATTAGATTCCTACCGCTGCTTACTATTTATATAAAACTAAATAAAAATTCTCGGAACCAAAGATCTTTGGAATACGATGGAAAAAGATTTCATTCCGTCGAGCGCTTTAATCAAATTCCACGAGATAACAAATTATATGTTGCTTCAAGATGACCTATGAAATAAACTTATGAAATTGTGTACGACTTTGTAGCAAAACAATGACGTAAAATTATCTACAACCTTACGTTAACAAATATTCTAGAACAGTGTCAAGAAAAAGAGATGAAGGTCCTCAAACCCATACGATGTCTTATAGGTTTTTCTTTTTGTTTTGTTAATTTGGTTTATTTCCCTTTGTATTCGTACCTCAATGAGCTGTGCTACGAGTCCTTCGAGTGAGGCGGCTTGTAGATGGTGCTTCTCGTTCCACATCACCATGGGGCCTATAGCCATTAGTTCTATAAAGCTGTCTTCAGGGGAGTGAACCTGTAAATGGGGATTCATCTCCGTCTCCATGAACACTGTAAATGATACACAAGTTTATACATTCGTTGATTGTTTACTTATCAACATCGCAACAGAATTCTTTCACTTATATTTTAGGTACAGGCTTGGTGTAGTGGTTAAGTGCTTGGCTTGCGGCGCTGACGATCCGGGTTCGATTCCCGGGTTGCGCCACTATGTTTAAGAGGTTGGTAACCTCCTGCGTCCATATATAACTGAAATTGAAATTGAAATTGAAAGCGACTTAAAACCCCAATCAACCAACCAACCACTTGCATTTTTGCGCCGCTTGCCTGATGTGTTGCATAGTAATTTTTACCGATAAAACAGAACCGTTCGATGCCTCTCGAGTGCTTCTCTGGTCGTGTATTCATTGCACATTAGGCTGGTCAAGCAGGAGACGCCTACTCCTCTTGGACATCTGGTCATACCTGAATGCCTTGAATGCCCACTCTGGTTAATTATTAGTCACACAGCACCAGCTTCTCCAGTACAATAGATTTTACATGCCATCAGACAATATCTACAGTGACATGATATTTATTCGTCTATGCGAAAGACATGTTATGGAAGAAACTCCAGTAGCATTGGAACTTAGATATATCCGATATAAGCCGAGCACCTTACGACAACTCTGTGTACAGTCATACATTACACATTTGTATTTGTACTGGCATATAATTATTTCATACTACTTTTCATTTTACAATGCAATTGCAAATAAATATGTTTATTAACTCCAGTGGGCTTACCATACTTACATGTGATGATGTACTGTAAGAGATACACATGTTACATATACTAATTAGATTGACATATTTTTATACAAATTGGCATATGGCATTTATAAAAACCTAACGCACAAACACATTCTACATATAAAGGCAACTCAATTTTGACTTTAGAATGAAATTTGTTGGTGTAGTATCTATTTCCAGTTTGGTCATCATTTTGTTAATGTTTTATCTAACTTGTGATAAATTGGGAAGTACAGTCCCTTGTTCCGAACTGAAAATCACAGTTTGACCCTAAGAACGTGAGGAGAGATATTACACGAATAGAAAAATCTAAGGCTCTGACAAACAACGATTATGTAATATCTACTACCTCTATATACACTGTGTAGTGTATCATTTTAAAAGAAAGGATCAAATCATTACTTTTAACATGAAATTTAGACCTAAATGGAAAGGACCAACAGATCTAGAGGTAATGAGTGGCTGTTTCACGATGTACTTTTCAATTTAATTTGTTTTAAGCAAAATGAAATCATAGAGGTAGGCTGATGGGCCCGATTCTACGTCGTAGCATTTAGCTTCTTACAGAACACAATGATAAATCTATCATCATCAAAGAAATACACAATGTAGAGTACCGCTTTGTATATATATTTTTTAAATATAAACACACACACACACACACACACACACACACACACACAGATATATATATATATATATATATATATATATATATATATATATATATATATATATATATATATATATATATATATATATATATACTTAAATAGAAGTTTTTGACGGATGTGACTTTTTTCTACTCAAACTAAGAAAATAACAGAACAAGTTTTACATTAGAATATGCAGCAGAATGCGTAGGTTTTCTTCTACTTTAACGCACAGCATCTCACAATAAAGCATGTCAATTATATACCAAAGGCGATTTTTTTTTCAGAAACTTCCCGTTCAATGTCTGTGTACGGAACTAGATACCATAAACAGAAGCCATATGACGTCATCCATAGAAATTATTCATGTTTTCTGAAGTATCCGTTAATATATAATGTCATTTTATTTTATCAAGCGATAATGGCACTGTCAGTTGTGTTACGTGAGTTGCGTCAGTCACCGATGGTTTCTTAGAAAGTCAGGTAAACACTGAACGAGAAAAGGACCCTTCAGATCGTTTACGGAGGGAACACCCAATTACATGCAATCACTAGTCACAAGTGAATGGGCTATAACCAAATTATCTTCCTATTCATTTTCTTGGAAGACATTTTCAATCTAACCGTTATGAGGTTGTTCCTCAAGCAATATCGTCTATAATGCTATATGACCTCCATCCTCAGAAACACTCGAGTTTTACTGAGAATTGACAGGGTTCTTTGACGTCTATTAATATATTTCATAACAAGAGGCCCAAATAGGCATATATCGCTAACCAGGGCACAAACAACTACTGCTTGAAAAAAAATGCAGACACATGTATTACGTCATTTTTATGGTTTAAGAAAAAGGACCAATGATTGTAAACTTTCTCTTCTACATTGAATAAATCAATTCAGAATTTCTTTTTTCCCCTTAAATGATCCAGTTTACATACCAAGTGCTGTTAAACATTTAAAACTTAGTTTACTCTAAAATGAAATATAAACAATATAAAAATAGTAATAGATAAATAGGCTTGCTTTGAGCAGGTTTGAACCGCTACTTTTCAGCATGCCAGAACTGGCCTGTGTGGCCTGAACTTGACATGAAAGGTTAAGGAGCTGTATGGTACATTGAGTACTTCATCCCTACCAAGTTTGACCATAATTCGTTTTTAGTAAATCTGGGGAATTCTAAAATGTGTAAAGATGTGTTTAAAAGTAAAACGCGTTGCTAAACAATTTTTTTTTCAAATATATAGAGGGAAAAGGGAAATTTCTGAATTTTAGAATGGAAAACTAATTCCGTAACAGGCCTGCTTAACACACACACACACACACACACACACACACACACACACACACACACACATATATATATATATATATATATATATATATATATATATATATATATATATATATATATATATATATATATATATATATATATATGTTTAAATGAACTGAGAATGCAGGAAATAGGAAGTTAAATGAAGATGTTGAGCTGATGGCTTATAAATGACTATCGACGTCTCATAAACAGCCCATCACTATCAGAAGACGGCGATCGTTAGGATGCTCCTAACTGCGCCCTGCACATCAGACAGTGCCAAACCTATTGCGACTTCCATCAACACTCGTAGATTTTTGTTTGTGACATTAAATTGGAAAGTTTTATGCCAAATTTGGCTATATTTCCAGTATACCACCTTCACCCTTTTGTGTTTCCTTGTTAGAGTGTAGCTTAGGTCGTCGTCAAAAAGGCAAATCCGGTCGTAGTAGTCTACAATAATCTAAACGGCTTTGCAACTGAACATTGGTAACTCAACATCACCACAACCAAACATTCCAGGAATCAAGCATTACTGAAAATAAACACCATCGTAACTAAACATCACTGTCACTTAACATTTGTGCCATTAAACCTTAACATCCGTGTAACTAACTATCTCCATAACTAAACACCATCGTAACTAAACATCTGTGGCATTAAACATTCCCGTACCTAAACATCCGTGTAACTAGCCATCTCCGTAACTAAACACCATCGTAACTAAACATCTCTGCAAATAAACATATCTTTAATAGACCTAAACTTGAACTTTTCGGAAACATATCTCAATTTACTAGCTTTAGCTTGGCGAATAATCAATTAATTTAATCACAGTTACTACCATTCTCAGTTTCTACTACTACTACATTGTATGAAGGGGGGATAAATCTTGCTTATTCAGCAGTTTTCTTAATTCGCATACAAATCAGAAAAGTTAAAAGGGAAAATGCAAATCGAAAAATATCTCTGAATAAATACTAAAAATTTCCTTTGTTCTTCAACTGCCATTTTGTTTCAACACTTTTTCAATGAACTTTATTATTAATTAAACATACATTATCCGTGTGAGGAACTGCAATTATTTTATTCATATGTTTATTCATTTATTTATTTTTAATGAATTGTATTTTATCTGTTTGAAATTTCAAATATGAGGAGGAAATAAAAAAGTGACAAATGAGGAAAACGTAATAACCATTTACTGACTCTCGAATTGTTCAGTCGTTTAAACCAGAAATCCGTATTCCCTCTGTCGTCTACGGCATTGAGCAGTGCACGCGTACCCTTCATTCTACCATGTCCCACATTAGTGTCGACAATCAAGTAGGAAGTAATAAACGCTAAATCACAAACAAAAAACGAACTGACGTCCGCTAACTACAGGAGAAGCAAATGACTAACTCAACGAAAACTTAATTTCCCTCCCTTATGAATAGAAAGAACAATAATACATGTACTTTTTGTTAATGATGTGGAAATTGAATTTTGCGAAATGTGACAAATCAGCATTTAGATCTTGTACCATATAAATCACTTCATCGTATTAAGGTCAGTGGAGCAACTGCTTGAAAAGGATCCGGAAGTATCAGACAAAGAATTGTGAGGTCTGAAGACAATAAAGCTCCTTATAACAGCTCTCACACAAAATTGATTTCACTTCATTTTATATGATAGACTGTTGGTACCAAGTATTAATGAAAAACGTAAAGTGTAAGTTTCTAATAATTAGGCTATAGTTTCGATAGGATGAGCGGTCCAGCCGCATGATGGCGCTTCTCTGCTTAACTTGTCATCGCTATCACATGGAGAGGGATCGATACATTACATCGTATGATGTAGTGCTAGGGCGGAAGACTCGACGCACTTCCAACATTAGTAGCAATTAGGCCCTTCTAATAAGCTTTATACATCTGTCTGTCGTCAGCGCAGAAACTTGTCTAGAAGTTTATAGTTTATGTACCCTCAGCAAAATTAGATCAAAATCCATGATCATTCTATCTGGTTGATAATGCGTACAGTAAGATTCTTACAAAGTATTTTTCGATGTTGACCAAATTTACCCTAGAGATTTATTCACTGAATCAACGGATTTAAGGAACCTTATTTTCCCAGCATTGACACCAAAGCTTACACAAAACTTTCAGTTCTTAACGATTTTAGGTCATACTGGACCAAATGCATTGTTGACTACATGCTTTCGGGTTAAGTTGTAACGAAAGCCCATTAGGCTCAATTTGTTAGAAAAAAAAAGAGTTATCATGCGAAAATTTTGCGAAATATCGTGAAACATTTACGTTAAATCGCGAAATTTGTGCGTTATTTGGCGAAACTTTCGCATTATTTGGCGAAACTTTCGCGTTATTTCGCCAATTTTTCGGGTTATTTCGAAGAGAACCAAGTGGTCTTATATCATTCACATGAGGATAATGTCCACGTTTTAAAGGTAGACAATAGTTAATGAGTAAAGATATGCCTTTGAATTTCAGAAGTTTTTGGTGACACGATAGTAGGTATAAAGTTTTTAAATAATTAAATTGGGGTCAATTTAAGCAGTCACGTCCCCTAGATAGAGAATATATAAAACTTTTATTCAAAAATTCTAAATGGTAGATATAACGCGTCAGTTTCGCGAAATATCACAAAAATATTTTTTCTCCTACCCAAATGAGACTGATGGCCTTTCTTAAGTTGTGACCTACAGTTTCCGCTAAAGAAGCCTGGCCAAGATGTTAATGATACTAGTAAGTTTTGAGGCAAAAACCTTTGTCGACTACATCAAAATTGATGTTTGTTTCCTACATGTAGATCGTCCGCTGTAGGTTTATATAGCAAAGTGATAAGCCGACCACACGTGCATTAGTCACACATAATGATAAACAGATTCTGGTAATGAGTGCGACGTATCACATCCGTCTGATGACCAAATAACGAATTTTAAGAGCAGGTACAAAAACAGACATCACTGATAAACCATCAACATTCAAACCGAAAGCAGACAATCACCGATAAACCATCAACATTCAAACCGAAAGCAGACAATCACCGATAAACCATCAACATTAAAACCGAAAGCAGACAATCACCGATAAACCATCAACATTAAAACCGAAAGCAGAATATCCACCGATAAAATATCAACATTCAAAGCGAAAGAAAAAAATTCACAGATAAACCATCAACATTCAAACCAAAAGGATCCCAGTATCCTCTTCAGTGTTATAACGATATATCGTACACGTTGGTTCTGTTACTACGATATACCGTACACGTTAGCTTTGTTACTACGATATACTGACTCGTTGGCTCTGTAAATACGATATATCGTACACGTTGGCTCTGTTACTACGATATATCGTACACGTTGGCTCTGTTTCTACGATATATCGTACACGTTGGCTCTGTTACTACGATATATCGTACACGTTGGCTCTGTTACTACGATATATCGTATTCCTTGGCTCTGTTACAATAATATATCGTACACGTGGGCTCTGTTACTACGATATATCGTACACGTAAGCTCTGTTACTACGATATATCGTACTCGTTGGCTCTGCTACTACGATATATCGTACACGTTTGCTCTGTTACTACGATGTATTGTACTCGTTGGCTCTGTTACCACCTACATGTATGATTTGTATTCCATCAACTCAAAGCTGTACTCTCCACCAATTCAAACCGAAAGCAGACAATCACCGATAAACCATCAACATTCAAACCGAAAGCAGACAATCGCCGATACACCATCAACATTAAAACCGAAAGCAGAATATCCACCGATAAATTGTCAACATTCAAAGCGAAAGAAGAAAATCCACAGAGAAAACATCAACATTCAAACCGAAAGAAAAAAATCCATCGATAAACCATCAACATTCAAACCGAAAGAAATAAATCCATCGATAAACCATCAACATTCAAACCGAAAGAAAAAAATCCATCGATGAACCATCAACATTCAAACCAAAAGGTTCCCAGTATCCTCTTCAGTGTTATAACGATATATCGTACACGTTGGATCTGTTACTACGATATATCGTACACTTTGGCTCTGTTTCTACGATATATCGTGCTCGTTGGCTCTGTTACTACGATATATCGTATTCCTTGGCTCTGTTGCTACAATATATCGTACACGTTGGCTCTGTTACTACGATATATCGTACATGTGGGTTCTGTTACTACGATATATCGTACACGTGGGCTCTGTTACTACGATATATCGTACACATGGGCTGTTACTACGATATATTGTACACGTAAGCTCTGTTACTACGATATATCGTACTCGTTGGCTCTGTTACTACGATATATCGTACACATGGGCTGTTACTACGATATATTGTACACGTAAGCTCTGTTACTACGATATATCGTACTCGTTGGTACTGTTACTACGATATATCGTACACGTGGACTCTGTTAATACGATATATCGTACACTTAGGCTCTGTTTCTACAATATATCGTACACGTTGGCTCTGTTACTACGATATATCGTACACGTTGGCACTGTTACTACGATATATCGTACACGTGGGCTCTGTTACTACGATATATCGTACACGTAGGCTCTGTTACTACGATATATCGTACACGTGGGCTCTGTTACTACGATATATCGTACATGTAGGCTCTGTTACTACGATATATCGTACTCGTGGGCTCTGTTACTACGATATATCGTACTCGTTAGCTCTGTTACTACGATATATCGTACACGTTGGCTCTGTTACTACGATGTATTGTACTCGTTGGCTCTGTTACCACCTACATGTATGATTTGTATTCCATCAACTCAAAGCTGAACTCTCCACAAATTCAAATTATTCACTCAACTTCTTAATATGGATGTCTGAATTATTTAGGAGGACGCAGATGTTTTTAAATCAATTATTTCTGACGTAGTACAAGAAACTCTTGCAATTGACTCTGAAGATAACAAAGGTTATAGGAGATATTGCCCAGCTTTTTCAATAAACTAGACTCTCTTTTCTCTGAAGCACTAAGAAACATACCAAGCTAAGCATTTATTTTACATACTTATACAATCAGCATGCATGTCGACGGGTCCATTGCGAAGCAATGACCGTGAACTGTCACGCCGTTTCATTTTGTATATTGACCTGATAGCATCTAACGAAATCTTCACAGAGATATACATGTAGTACAAAAACAAGACTTGTTGTTCGTTGGAAACTGTTGTAAATCTCTGTAATTACGGAAACTGGAAAAAGTAATTGTTCATTTACGAACTCATGTATGTTTATATAAATTTCATGGAAATTTTGTAACAATTACTCATGTTCATGCGCAAATTTAACATGCGTTTAATAAGGTGCTTATTCACGTGATTTTGAAATGGGAAATTCCATTGCAATGGCTGATTCTAGGTCATTCGCTTCGATTAAATTTTCCTGTGGAAAAACGCCATCTTAAGTGAAAGTATGTTAGATTTCCTTTTTAATCTTTGTCATTTTACAGTCAACTACTTTAATTCCGATAGTTCATTTCTTCCCCTTTTATATCATGCAGTTTTTGTTGCCAAAGTGGCATTTCAAACTTGAACGCTCAAAGCAAAGACAGAACACGTGTGATAGCTTTGTTGTTTTTAAATTGGATCAGCTATTGTTAGTGGTATTCTGCTAGTTGGCGCATGCTCATTTTAGTATTTCATGACATGAAAATTTTTCTTTCAGTATATTAGCAGGATGCACGAGAATGCTTGCAGATTAATGGGGTCTGAGGTACATTTTCCCCTGACGATGTGCTAAACAAGTCACTCAGAAAGTGTAATAATCTACCATAGATATGATGATGTATGCAATAAAATCTAGTTGTAAAAATGGCAACATCTTATAGTTTTGAAGTATACAAACGGCCAACACTGGTAAGGTGGTCCCATCTGGATGTCCTATCTGTACTTTAATTTTAAAATCTGGAATCCCGTCTATATGATTACTCGCTATAAATGTCGTCACAAAGTTCATCTTCCTTAATGGGGTTCGCCAGTTATACGCGTCCGCTTCGAGTTTTACATCATAAGAAGACATCCGAAACATTCCGAATGTATTATGGAGCATGAGTTTGGTTTAACCATAAAGGATACTGCAATTTTCAGTCATACATTAATAATATTTTTCTAAATATATGAATTCATTTTAATTCAATGGAGGCATGCATAGATGAAATATATTGAATTATTTTCTCACTTTAGGTATTAATCATAGTAAACCAAAGATCGAAAAATAAGATTTTACTTAGAAACTGAAGATAAATCTCGAGGGGTATACGCTATTCAGAGTCTCATGTCTGGATCATCTAAACGTTTGAGAATGAACCCCGTTAATGAAAGAATACTTTTATTCACAATAATCAATAACTTGTTGACCTACATTTATACTATTCAGCATCTAATTAATACAGAGAGTTCAAATCGTATCCTATTACAATTCAGTTCTGTCAATGATTACATGCTACTCATTGTCATCCTTTCGAATATCCGTTTTAATGAAATATTCCCCGAAGACCAGCATACGGAGTCTATGTCTCTCTTTATTTGTTAAAGAAGGACATGTAAAAAAATCAGCATTAGTAACGTGAAAATCCGATCAATCACTACATAAAAGGATAAAAATATATGTGCTAGCCGTCCTGATCCATCAGAGATTATTAAATCGCCTTACTGTAGATTTGTTTGATCCTGGCGAATCCATTGGTGTCACGTCATATATATAAATATATATATATATATATATATATATATATATATATATATATATATATATATATATATATATATATATTGAGGCATATAGTTTCGTCAGTCTGTTTGTCTTTGGTCAAAGAAATCATGTGACAAATATCTTTTTGTTCGTTTCATAAACTTTAACTTGATCTTACGTTGACAAGAATGTAAATACAATTAAACATCTATAACAATGCCTAACGTTCTACAGTCGGTAAAAGTATACACAGAAATGATGATTACTTTATGTTAAGAACTTGTGTGTGGTAGAAGAATCAATAAGAAATAGCATGACCTGCATCTGACCTCCATCTTCTTGATACTATTAAATTAGGAAATCTCATTAATACTAATTAAATATATGTGATTAGATCCGACATATAAATAAGCATAGCTAATTAAATTACACTTACATTAAATCACCTAGCACTTTTGTAATTGAATTTCCATTTAAACTTAAAATCAAACTCTGCATTATTATCTTTATTATAGAGAACGAAAGTGAGGATTACAAAAAACACGTGTAATATGATTGTACATGTATAAACGATTACTATTAACTAAGTTTGTATATACACCATTTACAACCAAATCACAGCGATTTTCCAATTTTAACATATGTAATAGAAAGATACGATAGAATACCCCCCCCCCCCAAAAAAAAAAAAAGAAAAAAAAAAGAAGAGGCCCAAGTGGGCCTATATCGCTCACCTGAGTACCTAGATGATCAGTCATGCATGAAGGAAGAATTCATTTATTTTTGCATTAATGTGACAAAGTCAACACAGATGTTGAAAATATGTCAAATTTTATTTCAGGCTAGAATAAAAAACAACACTTTTTTGCACATCCATTCAGGTGATTTTGATATTAAGCATTTCCTTTGTCTCTGCAAGAAGTCATTCAGGGCAACAAGTTAGTCATTTTCTTTAGGTGGGGCCTTTTGTTGACTGATTTCAAGTCTGGGTCATGAACAACAATTGTTTCAAATATTGTCCAGATCTAACTTAAAATTGCCTAATTTCATATGTTGAGTGTTGAGAAACATCTAAAAACTTATTTAGATGTGTAAAGAAATGAAAAAAAATTTTTGACCACAGCTGGATTTGAACCGCTACTCTCCATATTTCAATTACCAAGTGGTATATGTACCATTGTGAGAACTGCTTTTTAGACATGGTGGCATTATCTGTTAACCAATTTGGATGAAATTTACCAAATTGATAGAGGACCTTTAGTACTTCATGTATTCCATGTTTCATTAAAATCTTTCATGTGGTATAACAGCAGAAGTGAAAAATGTGATTGAATTGTTCCTATACACCCTCATTTGGAAGTCTTAAAATATTCATACAAAATCCAAAAATTGAGATATTGACAAAATTCTTTCAAAGTAACAATCCTTACCATAATTATGATCACAATAGTCCATAAGAAATCATCATTATCAATTAACTAGGAAATATGACACTTTTTTTCTGCATTGAATCACCAAGTCCAAAGAAATGTCGAAAAAAAATTCTAAAATTTGATTTTGGAAGGGAACCAAAATGACAATACGTCTTCACTCATCCCTCTAGATCATTTCTATGCATTCTGTTTGTCTCTGTATACAGCCCGTATGAAAAAGAATATTATTAAAAGAGGGAACTATTTTGTGACCTACTTTTGACTATGGTGGCGCCACCTGTAAGAGGTCTGGACGAAAATAACCGCCCTTTTTTTTTTTTTGGAAGTCTTAAACGTAAAATTCCTAATTTCATATGTTGAGTGTTGAGAAACATCTAAAAACTTATTTAGATGTGTAAAAAAAAAAATTTTTTTTCACCACAGCTGGATTTGAACCGCTACTCTCCATATTTCAATTACCAAGTGGTATATGTACCATTGTGAGACCTACTTTTTAGACATGGTGGCATTATCTGTTAACCAATTTGGATGAAATTTACCAAATTGATAGAGGACTTTTAGTACTTCATGTATTCCATGTTTCATTAAAATCTTTCATGTGGTTTTGTAGAAAAAGTTGAAAATGTGAAAAATGGCCAACCCCCCCCCCCTTTTTTTTGGAAGTCTTTAAAAAATTCATAAAAAATCCAAAAATTGAGATAATGACAAAATTCTTTCACAATAATATTCCTTACCACAATTATGATCAAAATAGTCATTAAGAAATCATCAATATCAATTAACTGAAAAACATGACACTTTTCTTCATTGAAATGACTAAGTCCAGAAACACGTCAATTAAGCGTAAATTTCTATTTGACGGATCTTAACCCCGAACACAATTTTTAAAAACCCATCTTTATAGATTGTTGAAATGCAATTAGTTTCCCCATTTATGTACTGGTTCTGGAGAAGAAGATGTTTGAAGAGGGGTACCCTTTTGGGCACTTTTGGTCCCGCCCTGGATCCACCCCAGAGGGAATCTGGATCCCGACCACAATTGTAGTAGGGGACCTTGAGTACATCATTTACACAAAGTTTGATCCAAATCTGCAATGTCGTTCCAGAGAAGAAGTCGAAAATGTGAAAAAGTTAACGACGGACGACGACGACGACGACGACGACGAAGACGCCGACGACGGACGGCGCACTATGACTATAGCTCACTTGAGCCTTTGGCTCAGGTGAGCTAAAAAAACAAAAACAAAAACAAAAAAAACAAAAACAAAAAAAAAACAAAAAACCAAACAAACAAGCAAAAAAACCCTAAAAAACCAAACCAAACAAACACACACACAAGCGGACGATTCACGCCTAAAAGCAGACAGCCTTTCATGTTCAGCGATAAGTGATTACAATAAATAGGTGTTCAAATCCAACAACAGAGAGACGACAGCTCAATAAATGAATTTCCTGTTGATGGCAGTCAAGCCATACTTGTCGTCAGACGAGTTTTCAGGTTATTTCGAAAGAATTCAGGTAAGATTTTTTTTCGAGTGAATGAAGCACGTGCAGATATATATGTTTGTGTCCGAATGACTCCAGTTAAACAACACAGCCTTGGATAAACACGTTCCCTGGACGTTCGGTAAACAATCTAGGGAGGCTGACATAAATACCTGAGAAAGCTAATGATAGTAATTAAGCGATTGAGTAATACATAAATGTGTAACCGTTGATCGACGGGAAGAACTATGATACCCGTAGGACCCGGGCGGCGTCTGCCTCCTTTTTGGCCGATCATGGACCAATTTTCTTTTCTTTTGTTTTTATCATGTTACGAAGCGAAACCAAATTCAAGGTCTGCCCCTCCCCCTTTTACTTTTGAAATGCTTCCTATGGCTCTTAATACTATGCTGGGTGTTTTAAATCAAGTTTTTGGTTATTACGCGTTTTATAGTAAGTTACAGGACGTTTTCGGATGAGTACAAATGTGAAGTCATTCATCTGAAGCAAACGAAAACTGGTACATATAAGTGTGCGGGTAATTTATAACTGGATATGAATCGATATAATATTTTATTAATATCCACAAAATACAGAAATCTGATCGATATCAGAGCCTGCGTCCGATTGCCATCACTTTCCGCATTATTCACTCCCATTGTCATAAATCATTCTGTCAAACAAATGACGTTAATCTAATTCCGGATGCAAAACAACATCTCTCTCCTCCACAGACAAACGTATCAACATATTTTAACCAATTGACCAATAAATCTCCATTTCACTGGTGTATTTGGGTTCCTCGCACGCTTATACAAAACGTTGCCTCAAAGTTCGCACATCTTTCAAAAACGATCACGTGTCAAATGTCAAGGACACCGCCATCAACTGTTGTTTATGTAACACTCTCCAAGGAAATAGCAATCATTACGAGAAATGAAATTTTGTTTTGATATTTAATCCCGGTGCGACTATACTTAAATTGGTTTTATCACGCTACGAAATAACTTTTCGGTCACCCAATCATACAAGTATTACTTCATCACATGCAAAAGCCGTTGTTTGTATACAGAGGTCTTTTAACAATGACGATTTCGTGAATTTAGAGCATGGAATAGGTTTCAATATAATGATGGCCTAAACTACACAGTAATGACATTTAACCTTGACGGGGTATGCTTCACTGTGGTGAAATTCTTAAGATTCAATGTTTTATTAGACCAAGGAAAACTTTAAGTTCGTTAAGATCACATGTGTTTTAAATATCGTAGTTTCGGATTATCTTTAACATTGAACAAAGATTTGTAAAGTCTGATTTTTCGTTTTTACATCTTACGTAAACACTTTATAGAACACGAAAATCAGCAAAACTGGATAATTTTCCCTAAATGAAACGCATTTTGAGGAGCAGCATCGGGTAATAATCAAAGTACTGCAAGTTCCTATAGACCGGGCCGTTTCAGGAGAACATGTTTTTGCCATTTATACAACTGAATTTTATTGTATACATCATCATGTCTATGGTAGAATATCCTGAGTGATCTGTTTACCACATTGTCAGGCAAAAATGTGTCTCACACCTCATTTAATCTGCAAACATAACATTCATGTGCAACTATAGCACTATAAGGTATTGAAATGAGCATACATCAACTAAAGGAATTCCGTTATTTATAACTGACTCAATCTCAAAGTAGCTATCACACTGTCAACTTCTGTCTACACTTTGGGAGTTCAAGTTTTCAATGCCATTTTGGCAATAATAACTGCATGATAGAGAATGGGAATTCAGAAACAAATATAATGTACGTATTCATTCTAAGCATTTAACTCAACGACGATTTCTTACGAGACAGTTCAGTCGAAGCGAGTGACCTAAAACCAGTCACTGCAATTGGACCTTCCCACCGTTATTCACCTGAATAAGCATCTGGTCATATATAAACAAAATTTGTGCATGAATATTTTGTTACAAAATTTCCATTAATTTTATATAAATAAACATAAGTTGTAAATGAAAATTTACTATTCCCAATTTCCGTAATAAGAGTTTCTACGAAAACTGGAGGTATAGTTTCATCTCTGTGTATATTAGCAAGTCAATACCCATCGTTAGTCAGCAAACGGATAGAAGGTAGCTATTGTGTAAGCAATGACCCTTTCTAAATATTAATTCATGATTAACTCCATAAGTTTGTATTTCAAAAGAAAATGCTTAAAATGAGCTTCCTCCTGTCTTTCTACATTTGGGGAATGAGTTTGCAGTTTTTCTTGATATCAGATAAATAATCGTGGTTACAATTTTTGTAACCTTTTGTATCTTTTAGTTACAAAAGAATAATACTACAAATAATTTGTAAATCAAGATTGATTCACGTATAATGGTTCAGAAAGGAGCTATTTATAGTATCTCATTGAACTTGACATGTCAATCTTCATATGAGTTAATACCACTAACTATAATCTTAGGTCACATGCAAATAAGTTTGATTCCTTGAACTTGAAATATGACTTCGACCTGCAATGGTCCCTAACGTAGAATAAATGTAACCTTTGTGCAAAGTGTTATCAAATTCGATCAAAAGGTATAAAGAAAAAAAAATCAGACTGATGGACGGGTGGACAACGCGGCACTTATATGCTCAATTGCAGTGAGGAGATTTTTTCCAACGCAATTGCGACACACCGTCCCTATATTCTTCCATTACACTACACATATTCAATGTTTTGACCTTTTGACCCTACGCGGCAATACAATGATGTATTAAATGCATAAGCATAAGCCCTGCTTTACCTCCTTATATGCATGTTAACTGGTTCTCGTTTAGTTATTGGGCTTTGGGGTTTTTTTTCTTTTTTGGTTGTATGTGTGCGAGTTTAAGGGGTGGGGGTTAGTTATGATAAATAATTGTCAATAATAATTGATCAACCATTTAACATTGCTATACAACTTCCCAATAAATTATCCAGGTATCTCTTGCTTTCTATTAGTCCGTCTAGCAATTGTCAGTTCTCGAATTTGCCAAAACCTTGCAATTGGTGTGTTTACTCCTGAGAAATTATAAGTGTTTTATCTTCATCAGTCAAGTGCTAAAATATTCATAGAATAGAATAGAAGAATGACAAGGGCGATAGAAAAGAAATAAATTTGCATGAATTAATGCAGTCTTTGAAGATAGAAACTTTTTAGTGTTTAAGAAGGATTGTATTGCAAATCTAGTCAAGATTTTAACATAAAATGACGATGGGGAAAAATTCTGGGGTCGCTTGATCATGACTTTTGGCATTGAAAATCAATAACGTTCTCCTTCAGATGATTACAAGAATAAGTAAACCAAGCTGATGCAAAATATGCTTTGAAAAGTGTCCACAAGGTAAGCCGAACGTGTTCACGAACAAATTTATGAACGGACTGACGGGCATACGACCACTATAACCTACCACCAATCTTAGTGACCTGGAAAATGCAACAACTGCACTTTTGTACAAACACTTAGCTTTAAAAATTACGTTCATGTATACATGTCATATCCTGCCAATATCCTAATTACATGTAGCAGAGGCATATATACACATATATATATGAGTATATATGTCTCTGCATGTAGGTAGCATGCAATTAAAAAGCACATTTAACATATCATCTAGCGTCATTACTTTGGCGGAAATGTACAAATTCAAATGCATATCTTTAAGCAATAAACTTTGCCAAATCCTCTCACATGTACCATTAAACCAACGTACGATTGGCATAGTTCAACTAAAATTCAATAAACAACCTACTTTCATAAATTCCCATTACTCCTGTTGTGCTTAAAAATGTCCTCATTTAGTCTTATCAAAGGACAAATCGATGTCCTAGATTTTTCTCTTGAGACAAATTATATCAGCCATACATTTGCTTCAAATCTCCTGACAATTTCCATGCCCGACAGACAATGTAATGCACAACATCGTCATCTATGATTGGCTCTACACTTATGTTTCATGAGAGATATCGAAGCCTTTATGTGATTGAACAATAAATCGGAACACTATCTTTCTATGCCAAGTAGACAATACAATATGAATGGAGAAACTTATCCCATTATGTAGCCGTCTGTTATATTTTTTGCCCAGTGATTGATCTGTTCTCAAACACTTTATAGCTATCCAAACGCAACCCTCTTACTACCAGAAATAATGATCAGCATAAACGCAAAGTTCGCCATTTCCGTTATGTTTTAACAAAGATGGACATCAACCGTTCTCTCAAATAGTCATACTGCAGAACTTGTAATCAAGGAAATTTGTCCTAATGCAAAATGTGTTGTCTGTCAAGGCTATCAATAAAACATTTCCCTAGTTACCATTACAAATTTTAGAGAGAAAAAAAGCTTTATATTTAAGAAATGTCCATCCTGAATATGATAATGACGTATTAATAGATTTCTATGCTGTTGAAAATAAAAAAGCATAGTGCAAGGTGAATGCAAATGAAATATAAACTAGACAAGATGAATGTAAGACTTCAACATTATCCTTCATTGAATACGATAAACTCGGCCTAAACATTATACATATGGTCAATACATTATTACAATGTCATATAACTGTCAAAAACAATAGTTTGTATATCCTTACTTTTCCTATCAAAGAGATCGACTCGCCCTCCCAACTTGTGCAGTAGACCCATGTATACCAGGATCCTTGCCGCGTGGTACTTGATGTATTTAGCGTACTTGATGCTGTGGTTAGTGTAGTACCACTCATCAGATGGTAGGAGAAGCTGCATCAACATGTCCGAGATGTCCGCCTCATTCAAAGCCTGATGATGGACTGGGTTCAAAGCGATGGAGGCCAGCGATTGAAGCAGGAGGCATAACAAATGCTGAAAACACGTAAAAATGCTGAAAACACGCAACAACATGACTGGAGAAAATTGAAAAGATTTACAGCTTTTTAAGATAAAAATAGAGCAAGTAATCATACGTAATTTCAAGTGCAATGTATATTAAAAGTATTGCAACTTATAAACAAACATGTCAGAAATATTAAAAGCATAGTTCAATTAAGTCCACATTGTTGAATGGACCATTTCCGAGTTTTAATCATCTTAGGCAGTATTGAATTCCTTAATTTACGTAAATCTGTTGTTTGATACTTAACATGAGCAAAATCTCAAAAATCGGAGTACAAGTGAATTTGTTAGCATAAATTAAATGGTGCATTATCAAAGCACAATAACCTACACATGTAATTTAAAATTTTAGAAAAGAAATGGTACAATTTCAAAAAGGTGATAAACTGAATCAAAAGAGTGTCCTATATGTCAGATAAAATACTCAAAACTTCTTAAAATCTTGGAAACTCTTATAACAATTTGATACTTTAATAGAATATATTGATATTAATATATATTGATATAAACATAAATGTATACATACGGGATCGTGATTTGGGTCAAGAGCTTCTACCAATGTTTTGATATAGCCGTCTGCAATAATTCGATGCTGAACATGGCCTCCATGACACATCACAACGAGAATTCGAGCACTTAAAATTTGAAGGCAATGATGCGTACAGTGGCGCCATCTAGTACTAGGTGTGCATTTTTGGCGTGTACCGATTATCCTCTTATGCATGGTAATACTGTTATGCAAAACACTTAAAATCTGACTAGGATCATAGCACGTAAGTATCTCTAGAGGGGATTTGTGTATATTTGCTGAAACAGAAGAATTTTTCAAATCTTCACTTTCTTCTTGCTTTTCTTGATGTTTTTCATGGTCACCCTTTTTAAAATGCACTGTGGGTATTTTTTGAAATGTGTTATTAGCACCAGAGTTTTCTTCGTGTCGTCCTGTTGTCGTCCCTGAAAACATGTGTTTTGGACTTCTCTGTGTCGCTGACGACTCTCCACTCCCTGAATAGCCATGATGCCTAGGAGAATCACCCATTGGCATGACACTCGGTAGGAGTTCATAGTTCTTATGGACAATGCACATGTCGATAATACGGTTAACAATACTGAGTGATGTGAAATGAAGTGACTGACCACCGCGCAAAAGTTCTAGAGATGTCGTAAGTAACTTTGACAGCTGGATAAAGACTTGGTATTTCTCCTCCAGGCCTTCTGTCAGCTGAAGCTGATCGTAACATGTCTGAAAAAATAATGGTGAATAATTACTAATTAAATGTCATCTTCAACTGACTTTAGCAGTTCTAAATATGTCTGGCATGGTGGAAACCAGTATGGATTTCATGGATTTCATTAACAATTTTCCGCCAATTTTCATAAAGGATTTTCACAGCACGTGTAAATTTTCATTATGTGAGAAATAGGATCTGATCACCACCAGCGGAGAAGTGCAAAACATACATTTAATATTAAAATTCAAGCTCCAATAAACTCTTTCCCGGGTTTTTTGTTACAATTTGAAATACTTGAGTATTATCCAAAACCAAAAAAAAAACCAAAAAATATAAATAAATAAATAAAAACTTTACAAAACAAGTTTGACCTTGAAGTTATGGAATTTCAAATCAAATTGCAAAGGGTACAAATGGTGGGCATGTATTCCTTTTTTGTCCCGCCTTGGATCTACCCTAGAACAGATCTAGCTACAATACTGTAACACTTACACGAGACCCTCAATACAATATGTACTTCTTTCACGCCAAGGTCAATAAAAATCCTTCTATTAGTTTATGTAGAAGTCGAACAGAGCTGATATAACATACGAATAATGCCCCTCTTCTTTTTGAATCTTTCAAAAAAAAAAAAAATCAGTCTTAAAATGAAACCTTGAAAAATATTTTTGCAATCCAATTCTTTACAATAACATTTTTTTCATAAAATAAGGCGAAAAACACAAAATGAATGTATTATAAGCAATTAAGAATTTTAAAAAATCAACTGAAAATGTGCAAATATGTGCAAAACCGCATTAAGATTTTGTTTTTATAATATAATTAAAACAACAACATTTCTGTAAATATCCGTATAGGTCAATCATATGATTTCTGCTTGCCTATCTATGCAGTAGACCTGAAGGAGACTTCACTCTACATGAGGCCTCAATATGAAACTGCCCCTTTGCATATATGGCCAAAAACAACACGGCTTATAGAAAACCTTAAATACTTCATCCCAATCAAGTTTCATTAAGATCTCTTCAACGATTCTAAAGAAAATTTGAAAAAAAAGAGAAAACACGGTCGCCTGAGGTCGCGCTATTACAGTATTGTACTTGAACTTTCAGTCATGGTGAGCTTTGAGAGGGTATTGTTCTTTTCTTACTTTTAATTTTGAATAATAAAAAGTGAGCACATAACTGTAATTAAAAATTAAAAGTCAGGAAATGACAGTATTTATTGACTCATTTTAGATTGTTTGTCCTGAAATGGCAAGATGGTTTTTAAATGTTTATCTCACAAAATTAATGTTTAAAATTAGAAAAACACGTAGATCTGTGAAGGACGTTCGGTGGGTCCCTATACTGTGCCAAAACCGACAATAATATCATTCGACTTTTTTCAATCTAATGTTAAGTACATGTATATGGAAAGAAAAAGTATAGCTATGTCACAAATAAGATCCCTATCATTACCTCTGCTGTTCATGAAGTCAGCATTTGAACATGCAACGTTCGAAACATAACTCGATAATCGAATCTGCGAGTTAAAGTTAAGCTTGAAGACGAATATTAATGATTAATGATAAAATCCGGAGAGCGGTTCATGTTACCGCGGCCGATAAATTGACACGATGATGAATTAGGATCACAAAATAGATATGAAAGAAAAAGGCTAATATGCCATACAGACCACCAGAGAATAAAAAATTATCTGTTATGTTTCTAAAGTTGCTTCATTGGTCCATTACATGTGCATGGCTTTTTCCTATGGTTTACTTCCCTTTCGGTGCACAAAATGCCAACAGGCATTCATTTGTAGGCGTAAAAGTACACCTATCCTTTAGCATGTACAGATGTGATTAATCTGTGTCGGACAACATCAATAAATGAGCATGCATATGTAGATTTTCAAATGAAAATAGTCGGTAAAAGTGCATGAAAAAAGGTTCATCATAATAGGATTAGACGATCAATCTTGGTGAGATTTGGCATAGACATCATGAACCATTCCATACATTTCAGAACCAATACTCTAAAATGATTACTATCCTATTACGATAAATTCCACTTTGAAATTACCTGCGAATCAAATACTTAAATTGGTCAAAACAGATATATTTTCTGACTAAAAGGATATAACAGCCCGCTACCCTGCACTGGATATCTACTTGTAGATGATTAATTACAAAGAGTTTATGGTATTTTGCTGAATTTGCAAACTGACTTAAAATCAATCAATATTTTTGGTGAATTTAAAACATTGCTTGAGAGTGTATACTGATCAGATGTTGACATATTTAACCTCTTCCCCTTATGTTCCCTATGATACTGACCTGTAGTATTTGGTTGAGTAGTTCGTTTATGGCTTTCTCTACAGCCGGACATTCCGAGTTATCCGTAAGGGTCAGCACGATCCTCATGTAGTTAGCCAACCCTTCTAACAGTGACCCTACACATTCTCGATTCGAGGCGAGCTTCTTCAGTGCATAAAGGGAACGCTCTGTCTCCTCTAGCGTGGTTTTATCTACAAGAAAAATCATCCATTTAGTAACTTTACATTAAAATTATATCAATAGAAGAATTGGGATACATGATGATACATGATGCCATTCGAGAAATGAACATATATGGTATGTATCATATATATGGTATGTATCATATATATGGTATGTATCATATATATGCAGCACTTTCATGCGTAATATAGATATACAAATATATATAACATTTTTGAATGTTATCGCATACATGATACATACACACATACACATACACACACACACACGTACGTACGTACGTACGTACGTATATATATATGTATGTATGTATGTATGTATGTATGTATGTGTGTATGTATCATGTATACGATAACATTCAAAAATAAGACGTGATTGGTTCATATCAATGCTTAAAGGCAAATTCTTCACACAATCGATTTTTACATCTAGTTTTAAATGTCAAACGTTGCTATCGCAAAGGGAAAAAAAATAGATTTTACCAGTTAATGTCGTATCACCAAGAACATGAAATTAATTTGAAATGTCACTGTGCACATTTCTAACTAAATGGCTCCAAAGACTCAAATCTTACGACAAAAATCCCTCGACTCAAATCCCAACGTCATCGTTTTTCTCCTTAATCATATCATCTCTCTTTTTTGGAACGAAAACACATTACCTCGTAAAGAACATGTACTATAATTCCCATAACATCGGGAGTGTTTCTCATTGTAGCCCTTTCAAGCATAATAATAGCATAACCTAGATGAAAAATTTAACTAGAGCAGTCCTAGCGGGACAAAAACTCCCCCCGGCAACAAAGTTGAAACATGCACTAATTCATCCCAAGAGACATCACTGGTATGTGTAATGGATGTCCCACTTACAAGCACATTTTGAAGTATAATCAATGAAAACAAGGTTTTATCCATTGTGTCTATTGTGACCTTGACCTTTGACCTATGACCATGGTTCAAGGTCATGGCACACCCTTGGATCCTAAGCAACAATTCTGTGAAATATTATTGAAATCCGTGTACAAGGGAAAAAGTTATGGCCCGGACAAGGTTATAACAATAGTCTCTATTGTGATCTTGACCTTTGACTTATGAATGTGGTTCAAGGTCATGACACACCTTTGGATCCTAAGCAACAATTCTGTGAAATATTATTGAAATCTATGCATAGGGTGAGAAGTTTTGGCCCGGACAATGTTTTACTTATTGTGTTTGTTATGACCTTGATCTTTGACCTATGACCTTGATTCAAGGTCAAGACACACCCTTGGATCCTAAGCAACAATTCTGTGAAATATTACTGAAATTCGTGCGCAGGGAAAAAAGTTATGGCCCGGACAATGTTTTACTTATTATGTCTACTATATCTTCACCTTTGACCTATGACCTTGCTTTTAAGTCATGACACACCTTTGGTTCTTAAGCAACAGTTCTGTGAAATATTATTGAAATTCGTGCACAGGGGAAAAGTTATGGCCCGGACAATGTTTTACTTATTATATCTATCATATCTTGACCTTTGATCTATGACCTTGGTTAAAGCTCACGACCCACCCGTAAATCTAAGCAAACATTCTGTGAAATATTATTGAAATCCGTGTACAAGGGAAAAAGTTATGGCCCGGACAAGGATTAACTTATCGTGTCTATCATGACCTTGACCTTTGACCTATGACCTTGGTTCAAGATCATGACACACCCTTGGATCCTAAGCAACAATTCTGTGAAATATTATTGAAATCTGTGCAGAGGGTGAGAAGTTATGGCCCGGACAATGTTTGGTGAACAGACGGAGACAGACAGACAGACAGGGTGATTCCTATATAAACCCCCCCCCCCGCAACTTTGTTTGTGGAGGTATAGAAATAGAAATCTAAATCGGTCAACCGATGACATTACAGGCTTTAAAACTGAAAAAACCCAAATCCTTCGAAATGTTGAATTTTCATTTGCTACAGGAATATTGAAGAAATTTTGATGTGGAAGTTTATGGAATGGATGACTGAGAAAGCAAAATTAAGTAATAAAAAGTTTTGATTTAATTGTTCCCAATTTCCATCGACTCAATCTATGGCAGAAATTTAGATCATGGCTTAATGTTGGAGTCTGATATGTCGGTCTCCATTTGGAACTGTATCATCGTTCGGACTGGTTCTTCTGCTTAAACCTTTTATTTAACGATTTATTTTATCAGCATATTTTGTGATACTGTCATTTCAGTACAGCCTTGCCACACGACCTTATCCAGATCGCTTATTCTCGACATATCTGCATACATGGAAAAACATAGTAATACATCGTTTTGCTCTAGGGGACAAAAGGCGTCTACTACAATTAATATATATGATTTATTAAGCCACGTTCCCACAGCGTCACTATTGCGTTCCTTTCGTTTGTACGACGTACTTGTGACGTACGCACGGCATAGAAAGGCTGCTGCGTAGGTGCTACGTAATAGTAAGAGCGCATTTAAAGATACGCCGCACTCCTGCGTACCAGGATACCATGCTACCTATCACAGAGTATGTGCTACGTACGCTGGCGATGCTGTGACGTTCGATTCTTACTGCGGCGTATCACGATAACCCATGGATATGCAAGCCGGATACACCAATGTGTAATAGGGTTGTCAAAATTGGATAAAAATCTCCAAACAACATTTTAATACACTGAGGCTAGTGAGGGCGTGACGTAATTGTGCACAGCAACTTATGTTAGCGATTCAGTAGTGTTCATGGAATATCGGTTGTTTTTAATGTAGGCACTTTAGTAGTGTTCATTGAACGCCACAGTCATCTGTCATCGAAAGAGATACATTTTTAATGAAATTACGGTGACTTGAGTATACACCTGACGAGATATCAGAAGTGGTCGCTGATTGGTGTTTTATGTCGTGTTCAACTACCGGTATTTTTCAGTCATATCACGACATGGAAGCAGGAAGTAACCAACTATTTTTAACAAAGTGGCGTTATCCAGGAATCGAACCCGTATTGTCCACACCGCAAGCCAAATGATTACCACTATACTAAGTCTGCCCTTAGAAATCAGACGTGAGATCAGGTGGTGAGGAGGGGTGTAAGCATCTCCTGTTTGGCAGGACCCGTCTGTTATTGCATAGCTATAACATACAAGTACAGAAATGGTCTATTAACAAGGTTGGTGTGAATAATTTCTTGTGATTAATTTAAGTTGGAACAATAACCTATAAGTAAAACGTCCATGTCCAAAGCCTTTAATAAACTAAATGAACGTCGTCTCAAACAACAAATATCTAGATCCATTGTTTGAATAATCTGTGTAATAACTTTATCATTAAACAGACTGTTACAAAAGTGTCGTCCGGAATAGAAACAAAGGTAAAATCTAAGTGAGAACTATTGAACAATTGCAACAAAAAGAAATACTGGTCTGGTTCGATGAATTCCTTGATTATTCAAAACACTGCGAACAGATTTGTCTCCTTCTCGTGTAGACTCGGTATCACACGCAAACCCTATCCTCTGGCAGTAAGACTTAGCAAATGAATATTGAAACTTCACACATTTTTGTACTCCGTGGCATGTATTTCTAGGAAATAGAATTGCTGCCATGAAAGAGAATCGATACGAATATACAGCTGTGACGCCTTAATAAGGTCAACATCCAGACCCCACGGCAGACTCGTCTTCCAAGTTTAAAAATTCAACTGTGTGTTTATTTCAAGTTTATCACTAATTAGTATTCATCTCTACGGCCTGGCAGACTAAGTGATCTGAACGACTAGTTCTAGACTCTGATCACTGGGTCTGAATCTATGTCGAGGCAAATGGGAAGGTCTGACAGTGTCAAAGGTCAATGTCCTTTCCATATACTGTGGTGTCCTCCACCACAAACAGTAGCCTTCTACAAATGACAGGACCTTGATGTGGTGACAAACAACCTGGAAATCAGCGTTACATATGGATTGGAATTTTATTGTCGTCTTCTAAAATATATTTGAACCAAGTGCACATGCGCCGCTTGTATTACGCCAGACACTGTGATAAGATATATTGCAATATATTGATGTATTAAAGGAACAAAAACTATACTCATTCGAATTAATACTTCATACTATAATGAAATTGATGTGTCAGTTTTATTTCTTGACGACGCGCATTTTCCCAATTTAGTTTGACACAGTTTAATACATATTAGACCAGAATAAAAACTGTGTTAATGTCATGCAGCATCTATACAAATTAATCGCCATATGAATGAGATTGTTGATTTCGAATAATCTATTCGAACTCTCTGTTGTGCATTACTGTGTTGCATTTCATTTTCACTTCTGGTAAACATTCTCCGGAAATGAAAAAGCTTTCGCAGAAATTTATTTTTGATTGAATTTTTCAACGTGAGCAAAATTTGTATTGATCTTGCAGACTATTACTCCCATGAGTGTAGAGCATGTTCTCGGTTGGCTGAGGAACGATGGCATAATAATATGTAGAAGCTGCAGGCCTGATGTGTAGTTTGTAATTCCAAGAAGACAGATCAGATATTATGAATCGATCTGGGCTATCTAGAGTGCACTTAACCTTCAAAACAAATGTAACACATTGAGAAAAGACTTCACTAACCACAATCCGGGAGACGCTATGGGATTACTGATGCTTATTCCTTAATAATCTGATAAGGTAATCATTGATCAAAGATAACATTTAACATGTGGAAGTGATGCTTTCTTGGCATGCCCACGGGAGATATTAACTAGTGCCCACTTCTTTATGTTTGACTTTATATAGTCGTACGGCACTTTATATGAAACCGGTGTCATTACATTGGTACCGCCTTTACTGTACAATCATCCATTACTTGGGATGTTCCAGTTAGGGTTATGGTCTCATCTTTGCATGTCCGCATTAAGTAACGTTTTACGATAATGGGTACTTATATCATTAGCTTAATTCAATTATACCTCCATTCTTGTAACCTTGACTTGTAAATGATCTCTGTGTGCTTCAGATGGAACCGTTGAAAAGGTCTTATTTGTGTGCAATGTATCAGACAGACGCCGTCAGGAGAAAAAAACCCCCCAAAAAACGAAAAAAAAAAAACAAATAAAAAAATAATAATAATAAAAGAAGAAAAAGAAGAAATTTGGTGTAACGTAAGCCAAGAACACTAACCTCGTCATCTACGGTCTTCTTTGCAATATTTAATTCGTATATATTATTGGAAATATAGGTGACCGTTACTTTTTATTATTATTTATTTTATCTCTTCTTTTCTACTGATTTATTCATTTAGTAATTATTTTTTTTTATTTATTATAATTTTTTTATGAATCGTGCACAAGTTAACTCATATAAACTTTCATTATTCCATACAAAATCAAACATACACATCAGACATATAGTTTCGATACCTAGACACATACATTGGCGATACCTAGACACATACATTGACGATACCTAGACACATACATTGGCGATACATAGACACATACATTGGTGATACCTAGACACATACATTGGCGATACGTAGACACATACATTGGCGATACGTAGACACATACATTGGCGAAGTAAGCGGGAAGAGTGGGGGGGATGTTGGGGCGGGTATCAAAACGGTCATTCTCACCACTGAAAATTGATAATATGAACGTTATTCTACACCTTAGATTTGTTGTATACGTTTCTGATTTATCTTTCACTGAGTTAGACATTACAAAAATACATTTTTGTCTTGACGGCGAACCCCTAATTCTATTCTCTAATCCAGCACTACTTGTCAACGTCTCCCGCCCAGTATTATCCTAACATAAAATACCACAATCAGCGATCAGCAGTGACAGCTCTCACTGCCTCTATACAGTTAATAATCAACGTGATATTTGTCAAGTAATAAGCTTCACAACGATGTCTTGATCTTCAGCAAATAGTTTAATGATATGATATCGATTGGACTTGCAGAGCATGTAGTTATATACATACCTGCTGCAATCTAACGCGATCATATCGCCATCAAATAATTCCTCTCCATTGTTATTCTTTTTGAAAGAACACGAAAACGCGCCTGTACTTTGGTATTTGCAGACGTAAATGAGTTATGTGTAGTATGAATAAAAATCAAGTGTATAGGCCTCTTGTGTTAGCAGTATTTGATTTAAATTATATAATGGTTATTTGTAGTACTCCTATAACTTCATAATAAATTCTAAGTTAGCTTTGTAATTTGAAGTAACCACATTCAATTAAAAGATACCTTTACCGCTCAATAAGATTTTTTTTTCGGTTCAACTCGTTTGTTTAACGTTATTGTTTATTTGGTTTCACATTGATAATACTTGCCCTGATCTTGTTTTGATTTAGTTTCTACTTGTAACATAATTCTTGCAAGGGCGTAAGAGAGGAAGGGCGGAATAGGGAAGGGTGGGTATATTGAATAAGAGGACCTTGTCTGTGTGATACACTTACGGCTTCCAGACCACTTGTCTCTATGTATTACTGTTTCTAATTTTAAAATGGTATATCATTTCATTTGTACTAGTAATTGGCGACTCTAGATATTTTGGATTTTGTTTTTATTGGTTTTTCCTTCTTTGTTAGTTTGTTGGGGGTTTTTTTGTTTGTTTGTTTCGTGTTTTTGGGGGTTTGTTTGTTTGTTTTTTTTTTTTGTTTTGTTTTTTGTTTTTGTGTTTTTTATTTAATTATTTATTTTTAGTTTACTTTTGAGGGGTTTTTTTGGGGGGGGTCTAATTATGTCTAATTTTTAACTTGTTTTATTGTTCTTTTTTATATTATATATTTCATTGTTGAGATTGTGCTCCCTCCCATTTTTGCAAGGCGCAGCGACGCCGTTATCTCATGTTACCAACGTAACTCAGTAATAGTGTGCCTGACTCGGGGCCTAGAGTAAAGTCCGAGTTCGAATCCGGGTCGACACATTCCGTCTTTCAGATGACAGTGAACCCCGAGACTCAGTGTCACGGTAGACGATACATAACGTATCTCTGACTGCTCCAAGTGAGTGAGTTGTAAGGATCTAAATTTCTCTGCATTCCATCAGATCATTAGACAGATAGATATCTTGGCGTTATTAGTCCCCTACCGGCATCGCCGAAGGGGACTATAGGTTTGCACTCCGTCCGTCAGTCCGTCAGTCACACTCACGTTTTCCGGACTTTCTTTCTAAACGCTTGTAGATATTCATCCAATTTTTGGTGTATAAGTCTGCCACCATGAGTTACAGATCAAGTTCGAGTTTCGTTTAAGTCCACTGATTTTTGACGGAATTACGGTCCTTGGAATAAGAAAATTTCTTTAAAATGGCAGTTTTCCGGACTTTTTTTCTAAACGCTTGTAGATATTTATCCAATTTTTGGTGTGTGAGTCTACCACCATGAGTTACAGATCAAGTTTGAGTTCCGTTTCGGTCCACTGATTTTTGACGGAATTACGGCCCTTGGAATTAGAAAATTTCTTTAAAATGGCAGTTTTCCGGACTTTTTTTCTAAACGCTTGAAGATATTCATCCAATTTTTGGTGTGTGAGTATACCACCATGAGTTACAGATCAAGTTCGAGACAGTTCTAGTTTTCATCATCAAAGGTTGTGATCAAATACTTTTAAGTAAAAGTTAAAACTTGCTGGCAGCCTTAAAGACAGTATGGTGTGTGTGTGTGTGTGTGTGTGTGTGTGTGTGTGTGTGTGTGTGTGTGTGTGTGTGTGTGTGTGTGTAGGTGTGTGTGTGTGTGTGTCCATTTGTCGGTAGGGGACTTAGTATTGCCTAAGCAATACTTTCAGAATGCTTGTATAAAACTGTGAATAACACAGATGTTTCTTCAGTTTCAAATGTATATTGCTATATGTCACAGTTTTATGTCATCTTTTAAAATAATATATTAGTATAATTTCGTTTTTCTAATTGATACTTAATGCCCACCAATCATAGCAAACATGTTCTGATATCGCTTTGTGAAAGATTTTATTGTTTCACAGGGAAAAAATTAAACTGTTCGAACTCACAGATATATTAAGTGGAACTCTCCGGTATCTTAATGAAAAAAAAAACTAAATCAATATCTCCCCTCATCAAATAACTGAATAAACCTACAACATTTTATTAAACGGCTCCGTGTTTTGAGTTACTGACAAATTCTTATTCGGTCTACGATCAACAGTGTGACTTTCCAATTATGATTATCACATTCCTTGATTAGAAAGAGATATTCTATATTTCTTGACTGCCATTACACGGTGTCCGTATTGCACATTTCGATATCCAAGCATTTAATATTTCAAATATCCAAATTAAACCGACATCTTGCAACAGATATATCGACCAAAGCTTTTAAATGCCAGTAAAATGTGTCAACTCTTTGGATTTTATTCATAATTACAACTGAAATTTGGTACTGTATTTTGATGTCCCCAGAATCTAAAAGTCGGGGGCATCTAGTTCTTGCCCTGTCTGTATGTTCGTTTGGGGTAAAAAAGAACTAATATAACGCTTAACATTTCAACTGTAAGAGACAGAGCTTTCATATTTCAAGTTGATCATAATTTCGACTTTGTTGCCGATGGGCGCATTCGTATTTCACAAACACATCTCGTTTTTAGGACTTTTCCCCTGTTCCCACATACATGCTATATTAGAGAACTTACAATTTACCAGTAAAAGACATATCTCATGTCTCGTACTTTCATCTTTGCTTTGCTTGGGCAGTACACTGACCTGCAGTTTAATCATATATTTACTTGCCTCTCTACACAGACTTCTGCTTGCAGCTTTCACTCAAATTTAGTCTTCTCCGACGGACCAAAGAAAGTTGTGATAGAATTTTAACGATGTGGTAAAATTTTTATTGAACTCAAGAGCTTTCCATCACCATCTCCATATAAATATGTAGCCACCTAATGATGATTGATTGATTTTTGTTTTACGTCACTCCACGATTATTTCACGTATATGGTGAATGCATCTGCCAGATGCATTGTATAGAAATGTATATCTTTGCAACGGACCCACCGAAACAGTGAGGGATCTTTTATGTGACACGTCCACTGTGACACGGGACCTTGTTTAAATTTTTACAGTTGTAGATCAAGCACTTTTTTTGAAATGATTAATTCTTTCACGATGACATATTACTGTTCAAACTTGTGAATGATTAAACTGATAAACCATAATTGCTTGACATGTGACATAATAAAATTATATAATGGTATTTGGTATATCACAGCGTAAAAATATGTCTATCAACTGGCTAAATGACGGTACTGTCTTTTTTTTCACAAGTACTTTACAATATCAAATGAATATAATCATCTCTAACGCGTCATTTCATTCATAATATCAATATTAACTACTTCTAAAGTATTATTATTTAGCAATAAATTTCTTTATATTGCAAAACATTTATTGTAGAATAATAATAAGTCAGAAAACCTATTATCTCAATTATAAAATATTCCATCAGACAGATTGGCATCTATTCGAGCTTATGGAGGCGGTCGTATTGATGTGGTGTCAAATGGTTCGGGTAAAACCAATGCACGCTCTTTTTACTAACGTTACACAATGTACTGCATGATCAGTAACACGATACTGATTCACAGAAACGGTGTATATCACATAGCCGCTTCATCCCATTTCTTTCGATACATCTTAACTTGCATCTGTTGTCGTAGCCTTCAATCCGAACCTGATGATCCCACTGACAAGATGCGAGTTTCCGACCTTTTGTTTTGTTGTTGTTTTTTATTTATCCTTTTTATTATACGTTTAACGCAACATCGGGATTTTACATATAGAGAAACAGAACAATACGTTGTTACACTGGTACACATTTCATATTGCCCGACATCGATTCGATCCCAGATTTGATAAATGAGAGGCTGTAGTTTAGAGAAACGGCGTATTCCCGATCGGTTGTTCACAGAGTCCTCCTCCTACTAACATACATTAATCTTTATTTGTTGTTGTCATTTTGTTTTTGTGAGGGGGAGAGTGTTCGATATTTTTTATTTGCCTTTTTCTTTTTCTTTTTTAAAATATTAACAAGCTATTTCCTGTTAGTTAATACATAATTCAATATCTATATTTAATTTGGCTAAATGAATGTTTATGTAAAATAACACAGCAATTGTCACCTTGAAAAGTTTGTTCCATCTTATAAAAAATCTTTTACACGACTAAACATAGAGATTCATGTACGTCATAATTCATTAGTGATGTTTATACAGTATATAGTAGTAATAATGACTACGTCGGCAAAATACGAAATGGAAATGATACAGTACTTTTAAATTGTGTTTTTTTTTTTTTTTTTTTTTTTTTTTGTCGTGGGTTTACGTTGCTCTCAACATTATCTAAATCATACCGCGAAATCGAGTCGGAAAGTAATGTAACTGAATACTACACTATCGATGACGACTATAACGGTGTTTAGTGTTGGAAATCCCCTCTGCACACTCAACACGTCACTTGTCTAAATGTCATCAACATTAGTCCAAAACGTATTTCAAAAAATATTTTTACAAGTACCATTTATCTTTTTAATACTTACAGAGTGATAGGAACATGAAATTACATGCGTTTTTTTTTCAAACGACTTCGTTCAATTAAAAAAATAAATAGATCGTACTTTGTTGTAATTCTTATATATGAAAACCTCTTACCGCACATTTTGACCGAATGGCTCCTCCGGCCATACTGTTTAATCAAGCGGCGAGCGTTTAAATTTTCCGAAAAGGCACTTTCTTTTCGAATTGACCTAGAAATAACTTGACCACAAGAGTGTCTGTCACGCTGCCCAAACACTTGCGAAAACAGGCTGGATGTCATGTTGAGTTTAAAAGTTTCTTGATCACACGGAATCTATAAACTGTTCCATTACGCAATGAGCACAAAAAATGAAAGGTAATGTTCCTTGCGAAATGTGGAACCCAGCAAAGCATTGCTTCGACACCTGCAATCGCAAGTTCTTGTAACTTCATACGTCACGTAAATTCATCATGGCAAGATAGAAGCTACTAATCTCTTTTCGACACATGATACAGTTTTCCTGCCACGTATAATGTGTACTAGTTTTATAATTCTTTTCCAATGTCCATGCCAGATCCGAGTCCGATGCTGGGAACATGAAGAACACTAGATCCTTAGCTCCACATGGCAAATATCGGTAGCTGTTCAAAATATGAATTTCATTGGAAGCAGTGGTTTCACCAAGTCATCCGCTGTCAAATTACTTGTCTCATGGTCATTTCGAGTTTTCATCCGATGACTAGAAGACCACATCTTATGTCAAGGTTTGACTTGCAAGATTCTTAACTCCCCAAAGTGAGAGTGCTCAAAGCAGCGCTGCTCCTGTACAGCCATCATTAGTAAGGTGTCACATACTTAGAATATGGCGTCAAGGGATATACAGAGTATTTGGTACGTTTGAAAAATATCTTAGGGTATATCCACCGTGAAAACTTTCTATTTGATTATATTTTTCTTTGCCAAATGTGTCGATTCGTTGAGAGAGAACTTTCTGCAGTCTCAATTCGCTCCTCGCGTTGGAGTCTGGGACCCACAAAATTCGTCGAGGAACGAATATGTTTCTATTAAAAGCGCACACTACACGTTCATGTTTAGACTCTTCCTTATTTTAGACGGGTTCACTGCGAAGCACTGACCGTATATTGTCGTGTCGTTCAGTTGGGAATGTTGAATAAAATCAAACTTCAATTTTACACAGATATTTACTACAGGTACACTTCAAGTTTTCCTTGAGAAGTTTTTGTAAAAATTGTGTTATTGCAAAAATCGCTTATATAAATAGTTAACATTTATTTACGAGCGTATGTATGTTTATATAAATTCCATGAAAATTCATAACGAAATGTCATATATGACGTACATCTGATAAGAGTTTTATTCATGTGTTTTACGGTTGGAAAATCAAATTGCAATGGCTAATTGCAATTTGACTTGCTTTGATTAATTTTTTTAACAGGAAACGGCATTCAATGTAAAAGTATCATTTTTACTTGTTTTCGGGTTTTAATCATCATTTTGTATGTCAAATACGTAAATCATGGTTGCTTCTTTCTTCCTATTTTGTATTATGTGGTGTTTATTGCCAACATGTCATTGTAAACGTGAAAGCGCTTAGTGAAAAAAGAAGTCGACACTTGTGATAGCTGTTCTCAAATTGGGTCAGCTACAAATAACGGAATTCCGTTCATTGGAGTATACTCATATTCATGGGTTAGGCTATGGTATAGTTCTATAAATCTATTAGCTCAGTAAAAGTGCAAGAATGTTTTGTTTGCTGATTGATGGGGTCTGAGATATCTTTGTGCCTGACAATGTGTCCAACAAATCACTCGGTAAACCCAACATTCTACCATAGAAATGATGTTGTGTACTATACAATTCAGTTAAAGAATAGCTACAACTTTCTTCAACAAGCAAACGAAAAAAATAGTAACACGGCCTTGTCTATATATACTATGAATGCCAGTTCTTCGATAACAATGATATGAGACCTAATTCGACTTCATTAGATACCTTGAATGTCCAATATTTATATGAAAGGCATTACAAATGTATTTTCTATGCATACGAAAGTCTGTAATAGCCACCTTGGTACAAAATGCCAGATTCAACGCCATCGTAACGTGATAATTAGGCGTACATTGTAGTGATATGACAGCTTTATTCGAGTCCTTATTTTGTACGCTACCTAGACTCACAATAACGTTATAACGTCATCAATAACGTTATAACGTCATCAATAACGTTATAACGTCATCAATAACGTTATAACCTCATAAGTAACGTTATAACGTCATCAGTAACGTTATAACCTCATCAGTAACATTATAGCATCATCAATAACGTAATAACCTCATCAATAACGTTATAACGTCATCAATAACGTAATAACCTCATCAATAACGTTATAGCCTCATCAATAATGTTATAGCCTCATCAATAACGTTATAGCCTCATCAATAACGTTATAGCGTCATCAATAACATTATAACCTCATAAGTAACGTTATAACGTCATCAATAACGTTATAACCTCATCAATAACGTTATAACCTCATCAGTAACGTTATAGCATCATCAATAACGTTATAGCGTCATCAAATCAGTAACGTTATAACCTCATCAGTAACGTTATAACCTCATCAGTAACGTTATAACCTCATCAGTAACGGTATACCATCATCAATAACGTTATAGCCTCATCAATAACGTTATAGCCTCATCAATAACATTATAACCACACCAATAACGTCATCAATAACGCTATAACCTCATAAGTAACGTTATAACGTCATCAATAACGTTATAACGTCATCAATAACGTCACCAATAACGCTATAACCTCATAAGTAACGTTATAACGTCATCAAAAACGTTATAACCTCATCAGTAACGTTATAGCATCATCAATAACGTCATCAATAACTTTATAACCTCATAAGTAACTTATAACGTCATCAATAACGTTATAACCTCATCAATAACGTTATAGCCTCATCAATAACGCTATAACCTCATTAGTAACGCTATGACGTCATTAATAACATAACTTCATCAATAACATTATAACCTTATCAGTAACCTTATAACGTCATCAATAACGTTATAACTTCTTCAATAACGTTATAACCTCATCAATAACATTATAACCTCATCAGTAACCTTATAACGTCATCAATAACGTTATAACCTCATCAATAATGTTATAATTTCATCAATAACGTTATAACCTCACCAATAACGTTATAACCTCACCAATAACATTATAACCTAATCAATTCCTTCTTTAGGTTTGAAATCTAGCAGGGTTCCTTTTATTCATTGAATGTACGGAACTTACCCTATGTTGGCTAAATTCAAAACATGCCAGATTTAAAAATGTGTTTCTGAATAAACAAGGAGGATCACACACACACACACCCAGAGAGAGAGCGAGAGAGAGAGAGAGAGAGAGAGCTCAATGGAACGTTGGAAGTAGGATATATGGATGTACATGTTTATACCAAGGGAAGAACACACACAGCCATGTATTACCTTACATGTCAGATATCTCTGTGTACTTGTTTATATCCAGGAAATAACACACACACCCTTATGCAGAACATGTCGGATATCTAGGTATACTTGTTTATACCCAGGGAAGAACACACACGGCCTTATGCAGAAACTTACATGTCTGATATCTAGATTTAAACATTGATGTGAGGTCATCCCTATGTTCATGTGATCCAAAAGTTGACAGTCAAAATATGTGACAGTCAAATATTTATTTAAACTGTCTGATATTTTACTTGCAGCTATCGGATAAGTTTAAAATTGATCATTAAAATTAGAATTTAATGAAATTCAAGACTGGTTATGCATGCATTGCAAATTTACATTGAACAAATGTATTAAGGTCATCAAAATAAAATGACCACAAAATCGAACATACGTACAATCATGTATATTTTTTCAAAAAATTTTACGTTTCTTTCAAAAACTGACATTAATTGAAAAAAAAGTTTTCTTTTGCTTCAACATCAATTTTCATATCACGAAGTCCAGGATTGCGCAAAGATTCCGACTTTTCATCTTCAGATGGTACCTTTTGTTTCTTAGATTTTACAATATCGTCTACCATTCTCAACAATCGGAACACCGTCGCCATTTTTTACAAAAATAGACTCGGAAGCCCCACGGCGCAGCGATATATACCAAATCGCTTCAATTCTTCGGCTTTCCTCGTAGGAGCACAATGTGAAATGAGGCGAAAAAAAGTTCAGAGGATTGTTTTTGTAATTTAGGATATAAGAATTCAGTATGAAATGTAACACCCGTTTTGATTAATACTATACAATCGTAACGGCAATTCAGTAATCCTAGCGAATTTCAAATTTTTTTTTTAAATGTTAGAACACTGGAAAGGAATCAGAGGAAATTCGAAGTGACATTTAACCAGTGCATGTGCGTAGACTCCGCCATGAAAAATCATACTAGTTCACCCATTCAGAGAGAAACAAATATAGACAAAAGCAGGCAATGGACATAGTTGCTTATTTTCGTGCAAACATGACAGACATGCTTATCACGGCCATGTGTGTTTACATAACAACTGGAAGTAGTCCCAATGGCTGACTACGTAGTATGTACGAGTCGTATTTGCGTACGGAAATGGACGAGTTGTTACGATTGCCATTCTCAACTGTTCTTCGAGGTTCGTTTGTAGTTTCCGATGGAGACTTAAAACATTGATGTGACGTCATGTCATTGTTCATGCGATCCAAATACCTCGGATTTACACTTTACTCTCAATTTCTATAGTTGCTGATAATACGACCTTGTCATCATCGAGGGAATCGAGAAAATTCCACTCTACTTCAAAATTTTGATCAATATTTTCAAGACTGAGAATGTCATTTATAGCCGCATCAGTATCGTATTCTGAATCATTTTCTTTGAAAGAATTTTGCGTCAAAAATATTTCATCTCCACTGTCCATTTTGGCTCTTGAAGTTAAACTAAATTTGTTAGTATTTAATATTTACCTGAGAAAGTGATGACTTTTCAAAATCAATTAATAAAAATATACCTGTTTGATAATTCACAGGTAAGATAGACACTCGCTTTTCATCATTGCGGCCCGGGTTCGATTCCCGGTGTGGTACGTGAGATGGTGAGGCTGTCCCCAACCTGGCTTCGAGGTTTTTCTCCGGGCACTCCGGTTTCCTCCCGCACAAACGACACCCTTACGCCAAGATCCGTGCGAAGGAGCAAGATTTATATAAGTTGTTAACTTGTTTCTTAATCGTTGAAAAATAAAATAAAGTTTGAATTAAATGTAGACACGTTCTATCAGTTCTTTGATTGGAGTACAAAGGTCAATGTTTAAATATGATATATACCTCAATTAATTCATTCTGAAAAAGATAGGACAGCACGAGGTCCGCAGGGCCGTGGACAATCCAATCTTTTTAAGAATAAATTGTTTGAGGCAAAAATTTAATACTAATTGTTTATACTCAGGAAAGAACACGCACAGCCTTATATATAACCCTACATATCAGATATCTGGGTAAACTTGTTTATACCCAGGAAAGAACAAAACACAGCCTTATACATAACCGTACAAGTCAGATATCAAGGTGTACTTGTTTATAACCAGGGAAGAACACGCGCAACCTTATGCATAACTTTACATGTCTGATATCTAGATGTACTTGTTTATATCCAGGGAAGAACATACGGTTTTATACATAGTCTTACATTTCTGATATCTAGATGTATGTGCTTATACCTTATGCAGAACATGTCTGATATATAGATGTACTTGCTTATACCTTATGCAGAACATGTCTGATATCTAGATGTACTTGTTTATACCCAGGGAAGAACACACACACCCTTATGCAGAACATGTCTGATATCTAGATATACTTGTTTATACCCAGGGAAGAACACACACACCCTTATGCAGAACATGTCGGATATCTAGGTATACTTGTTTATACCCAGGGAAGAACACACACACCCTTATGCAGAACATGTCTGATATCTAGGTATACTTGTTTATACCCAGGGAAGAACACACACACTCACATACACACACACACACAGCCTAATGCAGAACATACATGACCATACGTTTCTAAAGTCTGTTCTCTGCATGCAGTGAAGTAGGAGTAGCTGCCATATGTACTTGCTTAAGCAGATCACATTGTGGTATCCCGATGGCATATAACACATAATGTACCACATGTTAGAACAATAACTTCTCATGCATGTATCCTACATTGCAATTTACACCATAAACTTCTTGATCAGGCTTTATTTCTCATATTCGTTGTCATAGAAATATCACGTCTTCATGTGGAAATCCTATATATTCGAATAACATAGATATTCACCTTTTTCGGGATATTGCACGTAGTTGTTTTGATACACTTATCAAATGTATCCGTCTACGAGTAGGTCAAGATGTCCTGAGGATTTTTGTTCTGAAGATACACATTACCATCCCCACACCTTGTCCCAATGAAAGTTTTATGCGCAGTCTTTGATCAGGATACACGCGTATATTCGTGTTGATGAGGATTACAAGTCGTCTTGATAAAGACGTCACGCGAATTCATCTTGATGAGCATACTTAGCGCATTTGTCTAAATTTAATAGAATGCCATGCATATTTGTCGTCGGGAGAACTCCGTGAATAATTTTTTTATATAAGGATGCCACGTTTTAGCAAAAAAATATAAATATATGTAAACGTGTGTGCATGTATATATTACTGTAAAAATAAGTATCAAATGTAAATTACACACAACACACTTGCAACGACAAACATAAACAAAAGAAAAAAGGTATGATAATCAAATTCATTCTGAGTTATTAATGGATGGATGGATATGTACTTCGCAGGAATAACTTTCATTCAGATATGTGTTAAATTAATATCATTAACATACGATATATCATTTTTATAATTTACAGTCATCATCACCACTGGGTCGATGGGCAGTAAGTTCCCGAGGATATCGTTCGTCCGTTTGAAAGCCATTTAAGTTACTGTGATAAAATACTTTAGATTACAAGAAAACTAAGTGTTATATATTATTTCATTAGGATAAAATTTGCAGATGTATTTTGTTGATCCTCTATCATCAAAGTCGCAAGACATAAGACCGGAAGTGCTCAAGTTTTGATAGATCATGTAGTGAAAAAATAGTATTTGTTTTACAATATCTTCATTTTTCATTGCCAAAGACTAAATCAAACATAGTAATATCAGTTTCAAAATTAATTTAACTAAACATTATAGCAGTACCGGAAGTACCATTTTTACATTAATTTACAACTTAATTTATTACATTATCTTACCACAGCTTTTGACAGAGTGACTTCTACGTCCATAAAGTTTGATCAGATGTTCTACACGGGCATTCTCAGAGAAAGCACTCTCCTTTCGCCAGGGCCGTGGCTCAACTTGACCGTACGACGCTCGTTGACCGAACACGTGCGAAAATAGTGAGGAATGCATTTACAAAACGTATCCAGTAATAAAGTTATATTTTATTCATCTGAAAATCAGCGGTATATTCACAGCCCAAGTCATGCATCCTAACATTGTCATTTAAAATATCTCAATCAAGTGCATTGCTCAATCCCAAGCGAACAATTACTGAATCTTCCTCTTTAAGATACGGCGTCAAATTATTGGATTTTAAATGCGTATCTGCGTGAACATTTATCACAGTAAAGTATTCTGAAAAGCAGTTCATGAGTTACAACAAATACTCATAAAGTTAAGTCAAAGTGTAGTAAATTAAACAAAGCTAGTGCGCATGTCACACAAATGGGACGGTGAGATAAATGTAAATATAACACTAGAAACAAGTAGACCATCTGGTGCATACACAAAAAGAAAAAATCAATTTTGATGATGAATTTAAAATCCAGTGTAAGAGTGTCAAATTAAAAGATCAATAAACGTAAATCCGCTTGTTCCCGGAAGCAATTTCCAATGAATATTAAGTCTTCGAGGCGAGGAGAAGCGGACTAGTTTGTTGAATAAATGACCAGGACTTTATGCTGCTGTTATAATGTACTCCATCCAAGAATGCCTATTTGTCAACTTCTCCATAGAGACTATCAAATATAGATTTAATCATATAAAAGCGCAACATCACCTCAAATGCAATAAATCGTGCTTTATGCAATTCTGGGTGTTTTTCGAGTATTCAAGAATAGTTCAAATTAGTGACAAATAGACCTTTTTCAAACTGATGTTATATTTCATTTTATGCGAAACATACGATAATTTGGGATAGAATTTGGGTTAGTTTAGCCTGACATCACAAAGCTAGCATAAACGTCATAAAGAAAATCCTGACAAAAAGTAGCAATGCTGGCATAAGGACCCTGACATCATATTCCATTTGTGGAAAAGTTCTATTAGTACAAAAAACAATAACATCGTTAAAATCACTCTTTAAACATCATATTTTTTCTTTTTGTCATATACCAAACCTCCACAACAACTTTCACCACGTTATGTTGTATTTTATGTTTGCATTTCATGTCAATCTCGCGTAAATATCCACAGATTTATTTCTTCTTTTTACATGACATCTTACGATAGCTTTCACCGCGTAATGTCCTCACGTAATACTACATCAAAACATCCACAATTTATAATTATTTCCACAAAGAAGATGACAAAGTTGGACAATTCTTTCTCAAAGTAATTTCTTCATTCTTTGTTCCTAAAGTAATGCCTCCATTCTACATGTGGAATAGCTTCTATAACGTTATGCTTTGCCGAAATCATATAAATGTATTAATTCATAACATTAGGTATTATTACATCCTTATATATATATATCTCTCAAAAACGTACAATAGCTTTCGCAACGTTATTTCTTCACATCATTTATCAAAAATCTATCGAAAGAATGTGAAGTTTTACATATGCTCTGCAAATGAATATGGTATGTCAAAATCCTTGTCACTTCAAAGTCACTACTCCAATTCCTGGAAAACTAAGAGTTTAAATGTTACAACATTAAAATGTGCGTGAAACGCTAGAGACGTATTCAGATATGCGTGTTTTTTCATCAACTGTAAGATTTACTACTGATATAGGTCAATCTTATGGTATATCTAGAAATTTGTGACAATATACACTTGCCAACAGCACTCTGTTACCAGCCATTGCTGAATTCCCATTGGTATTCCACCGTCAGACGCTCTTTCAATCACAGTCGCGCATTTCGTATGACGTATACACCGCCCTTTGTTCGCAGTATTAAATCATACACAATGCGTTTCCTATAAGCGTAGGTCTATCACATAAATGGGAAAAACAAGACGATAAACTCCGGCAATTTGTGAAACTATTTTACGGGTGCATTAATCATTGCATTGTTTCAGCGATTCCTTCAAACGATTGTCTCGGCGCTGATACGTTGAACTGTGTATTGGGTTACATTTCATATCTTTTCCAGTAGAAATCGGTTCGTAAAATATCAAAATTTCTAAGGTGAAAATTTGAAAGTTGGGGGGAGGAGGAAGAGGTGGGTGGATATATTAGTTTAATTTAATGGGTAGAGATTGATACGATGTGTATGACAATTTTATATGCACCTTGTACAGGTACGCTACGCTTGATGTTTCATTCAAGAACTCGTTTTCCATTTCATTGACTAAAAATTATGGAATTTCTATCAGGATGTCGTGTTTGAAAAAGAAGCTTCTCTCTTAGATTCAATGGATTTTACTCAATCGTGATTTTCAGTTAGACTATTATATATAAATTTTCTTGAACACAGGGTATTTGGGAAATTTAAAGCAATATTTTTAATAAATAATCTATCGAATGAAACACTAATTAAATCTATTGGTATTTATCTGTGTGATTTCATATTTTACATAC
Organism: Pteria penguin; assembly: GCA_035048485.1. Taxonomy (NCBI): domain Eukaryota; kingdom Metazoa; phylum Mollusca; class Bivalvia; order Pterioida; family Pteriidae; genus Pteria; species Pteria penguin. The sequence continues at coordinate 27,226,122 of CM068583.1, forward strand.
ATCTTTTATGAATGAATTATTTTAAATTGATTACATTTATCGACACTCGCACATACATTTTCTTCCTTATTTGTTATGGAAAAAGATATACGAATTAATTATTTTCATATATTAAGAATGTGTGTAATTTGTACCAATACACAATGCTTGATTACAGATCATTTCAATAGAATCACCGTAATGAAATGTTAATAAGATCCATAAAACCCCGAGGGAAAAATTCGTTGAAAGGTATACTACCCATTCTGCCTTCACAAAATCCAAAATGATTGTTTTCTTTTTTTTTTTTCCTCCGACACATTGTCATCATCGTTTAAATATCAGATCATCAAGCTGCAACGGAAATCGCTCTTCGATTAAAAAAGCCATCAATAAACTTTTTGCTACACTTACAAAAATGATTCAAATTATTTTTTACTTAAAACAATATAGTTTGTTCATGCCAAGGTTAATTCACCTATGTGGTAACGGCATCTGCCTGATTATTGGACAGAACTGCGAGCTTTTGTAGTTTTGTGCGTCCACGCCTCCCGTGACCCGGGACATCGGTTTTTTCTAACCACTTACTATGCATGTCTGTAGCGGCGATTGTGATACAAAATATAAGTCAATGCATAGTTATTCCATTTCCCATAGGGTCCCATGTTAAATTACCGAACTTCCAGCAAGATTTACACAACATCCTACATTTTAGCTATATATAATCCACATATCAAAATGTTTGTCAGACCCTCCTCTATCAGAAATTTAACAGTTTACCATAGGTTATCCACCTTAATTTCGAGAAAATAATGCTGGAAGGGAGGTATCCCCCCAAAATTGGCCAAAATTCAAATGTAAACAACCACCCCTTTTTAGGTCATTAAATTTTTACTTTAGCGAAATGAGATAAAAATTCATGATTTTACAGCAGAATCAATCTTTATTTACGCATAGATCAAATAATTTCATCCAATCACAGCTCCTTATACCACATCAGCCAATCACTGCTCTCGTTAATTACCTTTCTTTGACCAATAGAAGAATCTCTGTCCTTAATGCCTTTTTTATCTTCTTTAGTGTTAGTTCACGATGGGTTTGAAATAAGCTTGCGACTTTATTTTTAAGATGCAGTCAATATAAATACCCAAATTACTTAGGAAAATAAATACCCACAATACTTAGGAATATAAATACCCAGAATACTTAGGAATATAAATACCAATAATACTTAGGAATATAAATACCCAGAATACTTAGGAATATAAATACCCACAATACGTAGGGGTATAAATAACCAAAATACTTAGGAATATAAATACCCATAATACTTAGGAATATAAATACCCACAATATTTAGGAATATAAATACCCACAATATTTAGGAATTTAAATACCCATGAAACCATGGGATAAACCCCCATTATATTTTGGGGTGTTAATACCAATTATACTTTGTAATGTAGTTCCTTTCATTGCTTATTTACTACGCATACTCCTATTGATAACAATTCCTTTATGGATTAGCTATTTGCAATCTAGACTGAACACCTTCATATTTTACTTGTCTGCTATTGAAAGGTGTCATTCCTAGGTGAATGTCTATTTATAGCACAATGACCTAAGTATTCTGTATTAACACAATGGCATATTCAAAGAATGGTTTGGTGAATTGCTGTAAATATTTGTAAGCATTGACAGAGCCTGACATGTGGGATGCTTCTACAATGACCTTGTTTACACAGTACATAGCTGGGTTTAGAATCACATGTACATGTATCACTGTATCATCTTACACGTCGTGAGAAATTCTTTGACGTCATAATGTTTTAGGTATCAACCTAGTATGTATATTGTATAGCATGATTTAGAATACGTTTCTAGAAAAGCAATGAATAAGTTATACAAATCAGTATGATAGCATTTTCTTTAGTTATTGCACATCTAGAAATTTATTAAAGGGGGCGGGTTGCAATCTCCCATGACAAATATTTTGCACTATTGATCTGGAAAGGGGGTTGCAGCTAAGAAATGCTAGAAAATGATCTTTTTGGTAAAATTTTCAGACAAAAGTGGGAGGGGGTGCAAACCCTTCCCCTCTAAATCCACCACTGTTGCATATATACATTATACAACAAAATGATTAAATGTACATCAGGGAAAAAAATACCGGTGTCCCGTGTCACCGTATGCGTGGCATGTAAAAAGATCCCTCACTGCATCGGGTGGGTCCCTTTAATTACACCAATTGTTTTGCTATTGTCATATCAAATGACCGTCCTAAGTCGGTATCGTAACTGCATTTAATATAGTCGAATATTTTTGTGATGTCCTAATGTGTTATATCACATCATTACATTAAATACTGTATATTTCCGTAGTAACTTCTCTCATACGGCTGAATCAGTAACTTTCCTTTCTTCGTTTACAAAGGTATAAATATCTAAGAAACGCATCAGGCAGATATTGTTACGATATACGTGAAATAATCTTGGAGAGACGTGAAACAATAGCCAATCAATCAATCAATCAATCAATCAATCAATCAATCAATCCGACATTGTGATGAGATTCATTAAAGTATAGTCATTTCTTAAATAGTAATTGGTGTTTAGGGGTTGACAGAAGAGGACGGAAAATAATGATCAGCATCAAGGACAAACAAAGAACATCAAAGTTCCTAGGCTGCTAATATCTATTATGCTTGCTATGATGCTACTCTTTATTAGACCAAAATTCGTTTTACACATGCAAGCCATTTTATAGATCACGTAATGATTATTACATACTATCATATCATTTATTCAAATATTGGCTGCGACAACAGTGAACTGATCATGAAACTTACGCATACATTGTATGTATGAAAACGACAATATCATTTACCATGGTGATATGCTTTATGTCCAATGAACTTACCGATTATCGTAACACATTTAGATATTCTTAAAAAAAATATTAACACTTACGCATTTCGGATTCAGTTTAATAGGACGCTGTAGACAAAGCGAACTAAATTGTTACATGGCTAGCCAGTAGGAGATGTTAACACTTGCTGATTAATATTTTCACTTGTTTAAGGCTTTAAATATCTACTGCAACGTATCAATGTGCTTACTACAGTCACATTACATTATCATGTCTGTATTGCCATACATGGTTACTTATAACCTTTTCCCCTACCACATCTATTAGGGACAATGTATATCATCTGTATCACTAGATCGAAAGCTCGAAGTAAACCGATGGCAAGATTTACCTCTCTTGTTCTTAATTTCAGTATGAATACATTATACCATTTCTGCTGCATTGTGTTTGTACACCAGTTTCTTGTTCAACATAAGAAAGAAATTAATGCATAAACCAGTATAATGGGGGCATTATTGTAAATCCATTGTACTACACTAGTGACAGTATTCCACTATCATCACCCATAAGCGATTAATGGAATTTGACATGAAGTAATTAGAAGTGCATAGAACACATTACTCAATGTTAGTGTTTTAGGCAAGTAAATGTTTTACAGTTTTATCATCAATCAATGATCCACACGTCACTAAAATGTACTGATTTTCCCAATTTCATTAGCTAAAATTTAGGTCACACTGATATAGTTTTAGTGCAGAAAGGGCTTGATAAGTTCTGTTATGGCATAAAGAGCGTAAAAAAGTTTTTCTTTTCTTTCGAATGAATAAATCCAACATCATTTGTAATGTAGTGACTTTTAATCATTTGAAATTGAAAGATACAATCTGACAAAAACTTAATTATAGTGTTTTGTAATTAGGCTAATATGCTGAATTAGGAAGTTTCTACAATATTCATATAGGCCAGCAAACGATCTCTACTGAACGATATAAACTACCATAATCAAAGTTAAGATCATTAGCTTGTACAGAATGCACAACGTCCATACATGACTACGAAGTCATTTGAAGTTATCGCACAACTTGTGATTACGTCAAACGCACAAAAACTAAAAAATTGATACATGCTACAGTAAGATTTAAAAGTCTACGTTGCTATAGAAACTGGAAAACCAAGCTTGGCTTCAAAGAAAATAAATTATACGCATATCATCAACAGCGAATTTATTGACCAAATACCGTGTAGTATTTCTTGATATACACAAGGAATCGCATGTATCTAGACAGTAGAAGCGGGTATGTACAGAAATAAACACAAGTAGGCGTTTAACAGGACTACTAATTTCGAAATAATAAACATGTCAAGTGAATTCAATGTTCTGTTGGAAAAGGTTTTACAACATTTTGATTGTTGTCTAATTTTAGAGACTTCAACTTCGATCTCGGAAGATTGCGGATGTAATTTCGACGCTAAGACCGCTTTGAACTGCAGCATCATACACGCTTATTACGTATACGGCGATTGTTAACGTACGTGCTACCAGTTCTTGGCTTTGTTTAATCGTTGACGATGTACAATCGATGATTCATTATATTATGTTACATGAATGTTACATGAGCTCAGTCATTTGATTTGTAGGACTATCACAGAATTCTTATGATATTATGAAGGTGACCCCGTAATTTCCTCAAATGTTACAATTAAGTGTCTCTGTTGGGGGGTTTCCTATTATGATTCTTTGTATGCTCGTCCTATAATAACATTTGTGTATAGTTAATATCTTAATTAATTATATACCAGTTGTATTCTATTACTTGTGTATTGATCTGTTGACAGTAATTGACTACAGTGAAGATCATTGAGGAGGCGTTGTTTTCTCCATCGCAGAGCAGATTGCTTGTCGAAATACTCAATGATCCTTCTCCTCTTTTCAGATACAGTCATTTGTAGTAAGTCATCGCTTTTATCTCCCTGAACTACTCTGCCATTTTTATACTACTTATTGTAACTGAAGCTCACATAATGTAAAATACAAAAGAACATAATGCCGTATGACTGGCACACACAACAATGAATTTTGATGGTTATTATTTGAACATTGCACAAGTACGATGATTGCTGATTAACATTTAAATAAAAGTAATGATGTTCCAAAAGGAAAATTTTATGGATTTCATACAGAAGATTGAGGACAAATTCAATTATATATATATATATATATATATATATATATATATATATATATATATATATATATATATATATTTTTTTTTTTTTTTTTTTTTTTTTTTTTTTTTTCTTGTTACTATCATACCTGACTCCCAAAAATATCATTAAAACTTTCACCTAATTAATGCACAACTGCAGGAATTCCTCTTGTGTGGAAAACTATTTATATATTTCTTGATATATTGCATGTAGCTTGTTAAATATTTCATAAATTTATTACATTAAACTATGACTAAACCTTTACAATGTATTCAGTACTTAGTGTGTTTTTATGACTAAGACTTTACAATGTACTCACAAAATCACAAGAGTGAGCCATAAGTCTCCCTTATTCATCACCAGTCGTTATGTCAAAAGTAAATATAATTTTAGTTTCATGATTTGTGTATTTCATTTATTATTATATATGATGTATATGTAATTTTTGTTTCATAATTAAAATTTCATTCTTATTGCAAACCATAAATGTTACTATGACAATAAAACGTCAAATAAAGATAGTATTCTTACTACAAAGTATAATATTTCTCATGAAGTTGCACTATTGTGGTACAAGGCCATATTCATGACGCAATTCGATGACGTAAACACACAGAAGTAACATGGAGTAAATCCAATCTCAAGGCTCTAAAATAAACGGATGATATCGTGTATGGTTTCACATCAAGACGAATGTGAAATCCGATTTAAATACGGAGGTGAGCTCAGGTGCCCGAGAGGAGTGAGTGTCTCCTGTTTGCATGTAACACCCGTAGCAAATAACCAGCAGAAACCTGTCAGAATATATATTGTAGAATCTGGTATTGTCAAAAAGGTAAAATAATGTAGGCCTACATTTTGGAGAAAGGGACTTCAAATTTCACAACATTGCCATATCGACCGAAGAAATTTCTCAGTGACAATTTCTTACGATACGATGCATATCCTTGTGTTATTAGCCACTAGCTTAGCTGAACTCGGTACTATAGTGTGTCTTACATAACAGAATGTATGAAGTTTTTTTTTTAAAAAAAAGATAACAAACTGTGTTAGTGTGAAAATAATGTCCCCGGCGGCAACAAATTCCAAAAGGTTATATTTAGCGTGAAGGTCATTGTCAAGGTCAAAAGGCCATCGACCTTGGTGTCATTTGAAAGGACATTATTCGTTGAGTATGCGTGTGAAATATTAAGTATATAGCCATCAAGGTTCAAAAGATATGGCTAAGGTTAAAGTTGACAAGAGACAGACAAACAGGAAGAAAGACAGGACAAAAACAATATAGTCTCGATCTATCTATCCGGGGGCATTAAAAACAAAAACAAAAAACAAAAAAAAGAACCCCTAAAACGACATTTGCTTTTGTAAATCAAAGTATTGCTATATTTTGTGTCAGTAGTCTATATAAGGTAAAGCATTCATGTCTGATACAACCATTAGAGGAAATGCTTATTCGTCCCGAGAGCCTGGACTCACTTTTGATTTCCATCAGTCCAACCAACTGCAAACAAGGGATTACAATGCATCAAAATGTCTTTAAACAAAGTCATTGTGACATACTTTTTTGTAACAAACGACTGCTACTGCCCAGTAATGCAAAACTCGAAAGACACAATGGCAAACTTCAATTGAGCGGACTGACGAAAAACGCAATAAAGAGATTTAACACAGACAAAAATGACAACAAAACGGTGTAACACATGAAAACGCCAAGAGAGAGAGAGGGGGGGGGAGTATATAATCTACTACAGAGAGAAGTAATAAAAAATTTTGATGAGTGATGATGATCGGAAAATGCTGACTTTGGACAATGTGTCTTTCCATGAACGTTTTTCGTGATAAATCTGGCATCGTACGAAGTAATGTTTGGGGTTGACGTTTTCATTGCGAACATCTTTAGTCACACCATAATACAATCCGTATGATTAAAATAAAGCTGAACGTCCCTTTGGTATTTATCAACATAGATTGAATGCGAGTAATATCGAGTAGTAGATAGAAAAGCGGGATTCCCTGATGAGCCATGTTTGTAAAGTCCATTGTCCTCTTCATTTTCAGCAATAACAGAAGCTTTCACTTTAAGACTCAAGGGATATGACAATATCTTATTTGTTCTCCATAGTATACATACATTTATTTGTTCAGCTTTTATCTGGTAAAACTTTAAAAAGTCATTACAAAAATAGTATTGATCTCATGAACTGTATATGCATCAGTATTTATCATAACTCCATGTCCATTTCAATGTGAAATTATCTACCGATGAACTATAAACAATGGCATGTGTATTGTAATTAAATAGCTCTAACGCGCAACAAAACCTGGTACAAGTATTTGAATTATATTCAATTTTAATCGTTTTGTAAATCATGTCAGATGTTTTAAACAAACTTTTGACACTACGTCCAAGGATGTGAAGAAGTACAACTTACAACACTGATGAAAAACCCAAAGTATTTACAACAAATCAAATCAATACTAAATTTCAAATAAAATAAAAAAACAAATTTTTAAAATTTCCAAAACAAAATAACAAGAATAATAATAATGGGAAAAAAAGAAAGAAAAAACAAACCTCTTTTGACAATTTTCTTTGTGATTCCTTGACACTTACTCATCGCTTTGGACATTTTATCTTTGGGATTTTATAATAAATGCAGTAGGGGCACAAATCCATTTGTGTCCCATCTTCTCGTCATGCTCCCTGAAGCTCCTCTCATTAAAGTGTTTACTTCAGCAAACTGGCTTTTTGAGATTAGTAACATAATTAAACCCTTTCTAACACAATGAATACTTTATTCAGATTATCAGTTTCAAATCTTTCTTAAAATGGGAGAGTTTTACACGTATTTGTACATTTGTCAACAGTTGCTAATGCATTAAACCCTACCATAATACCATGCACAAAAGATGACATCGTGGGTCGATACGATGTAGTCAAAAACTGTTATTATACTTGGAAACCTCACACCACATGTCGTAATACAAAGCTTATCGATGCAGTCTTGATATAACGCTTGTTAATGCAGTCTTCGTCATATATATAAGAATTACATAAGTAATTATTTTTGGACCGTACACATTAGATTTCTCATAAACAACCCTATGGATATTTCACAATACAATCATATAAAATTTAGCATTTACCTTCTATGGTCAGCACCACTGCTGACAGTTTCAGACATAAGACTCTTGCACAGTGCATCATCGACATGGAGATTCATCACATTGATAAGTCGGTCATGTTAACTCAGCCGGACTGCATAGAAAGTGTCATAAGCTCATGAACATATTGTTCCTTTGTCTCATATTAACACAGTGCTAGATAATTTTCGAACTTGCTCATTCAGTGTAGTAATGGTAAATAACGCGACTTTAAGAGATGTAAATCTCCAATCCCTCACATAATTCATTTAACAGTTTGACCTTAAGAGAACCAAAACATCCCATCCTTTACGAGAACCGTTCAGAATTACAACGGAAACAACTCTGGGGATAACCATCGTGAATTGTGTTAATCTTACATATTAGCCAAGTTAGAATCTGATCGGAAAGTCACAATAATAAACAAAAGGGAGAAGGAGTGACAAAACGTAACCCGGTAAAAGTCATAAATAAACATAAGACATATATGTAAACTAACAAATCGGTAAAATATTCCAATTTACAACGATGCCACCCAAAATAAACAAAGAATTAAACGACTTTCGAATAATTCTTTCTCTGATTCCTAAATAGACACGAGAGACGGAGTACTCAATGAATTGTCAAGGTTGTTGAATATAGTTAGAATAGTATTATAAAACAACAAATTAAATGCACGAAAGGGAACATTGACCGAGGCAAAAACTATGGAAACCTTCAAAATAAGTCACAAAATAAAAGGAGTGTTCGAGAATGCTTAAACAGTTTACTTAATGCAGGACAATTGTGAGTCTGTATGACAATGATGTATTGACCGAGACAACATGGTGAACTGCGCTCAAGTTAGTCAATTACAATGTTGGCAGTGATAGCAGAGAATAATGGGCAGCTGATACAAAGCAATTCATTGGTCAATGTAAAGCTGTCAAAAATGTTAAGAAGTCAGTCGTAGTTTACCATTGGTATTCACTCCTCGCGGTGAGTTTAACGACCTCTTTTTATTTATCATGTATCATTTATCACAAACTTCATAAAGGATCTCTGGCTATTGACATATAGTGATATGTTATGATTTCGATATATATAATGTTGAGACATTTCGATTATTCTTATTTTTAATCATAAGTCGTAACCAATAACCAATTATGAGACACGCTTTACGTACGAAAATAACAAGAAAAATAAAAAGCGTTTGAAGATTACGGGTGCCAGAGATTAAATCCGTTAATAAATAAAGTGATTTAAGTAGAAGTATCTTCTTTCAATCATGATTTTAGTTTATAAATATTTTCATTTTGAACAGTACACATTTAAAAAAAAAAAAAAAAAGATCATGTAAAAGTAAATCTATATAAAATAGGATGTGTTTTTAGTTCAGAACTACGTGGTTCAAATATGCTTACCTATCCATTTTCGAGATATTCCGATAATACGGCTCAAACTCTGAATTATATGGACATTGCAGTTTTCACCATTGGTCGGTAGAGATACGGATCGCAAAAATGTTATAAGCAAAAGATAAAACACAAAACCCACACAATAGAGCAAACCCAAAAGCCAAAAAAAAAAAAGAAATAAATAATAAGATAAATACATAAATTTAAAAATAACCACCACATGCACGTTACAAACACACATCCTAACATACATATAATAAAGGATTGAAAAAAAACCCTGAAGAACATATGCGTATGGTTTTAGAACTCTTTGGTAATTAAATATAAATGGCAAACAGTTATACTTTAAATGTCATGGAACAAGGGGCGTATCAAAAAAGGTGGTGTATGTATTTAAAGTACTGATATATTTAGCTCCTGAAGAAGCTGTATATGGCTACAAGTTACTCGTATATCCGTGCTAAATGACATCAAGGTAATCGCTTTTGATGGAATATAAAACACAACTTAACATTGTGGTTCAGATCGTAATCACAAGGTCACAATTTCTATATTTAATCCGTGTCAAGAAAAAGGTAAGCAAGAAACCCCTAAACAGTGTGCCATAACATTTGTCTGTGTGTGAATCAAACTTGGGACTTGTCATACGAAAAAATAAATTTAAACAGGACCGTTTTACTAAAATGTCCTTATTTCAGAACATGAAAGTGTTGCCATTTTACAACTGAATATTATTGTACACATCACCATATCTATGGTAGGATTTCAGGCTTTTTGAGAGATTTGTTGAACACACTGTTACGCAAAAATGTATCACAAGCCTCATCAATCTGTAAACAAAGCATGCTTGTGCATATAATTAATAGATACATAGAACTAGATTCTTATGTATCGAAATGAAACTACACCAACTGGAGGTGTAGCTGACCCACTATTGTTCACTATGTTCACTACCCACTATATATTCAAAATAGATATCGAGCGTGTCGACTGTTGTCTTCACTTCGAGTTTACAAAGACAAACTGACAAGAAAATACAAATGGGAAGAAAGAAACAAGCGTTCGTTACATATTCATTGATATTTATAATCAAAATGATTCCTATAACAAAAAAAATCCATCCACGTGCGTGACCTAAAGTAGCCATTCGATAGTAAATAAACACCTATCCACAGTGAGAAAAGTATGAATATTTCGTAACAAAATGTCCATGAAATTTATGTAAAGTTACACGATTTTGTTAATGATCTGAAGTGTAGTTTGTGCACTGTATCTCTGCGTAGTTTTAAAGTTAGATACCATCATATCAACATCGGTTGTTGAATAGTCACTAATAGAGGAGAAACATTGTACAACAATGATCTTGACTAATAAGGGATTGAAATTTTACAAAGTAGGCTACACATGTTGATCAGGTACACATCCCTTATCAGAAATGCTGATAACAGAAGATGTGAAGATACTATAAAGTGTAAAAATAACCTAAATGATTAGGAAGGACGCATTGTAAGATGTTAATCGACTGCTATAAATACCTTATTAATAAAGTGCTAATAGTTAGTATTGATATCGAGCAGTAGTTCATAGGGAACACCCACTATACAAGACAAAGTAGAGATATAGGCTATGGCGGACCCTGGCAGAACCAGAGATGGGATCAGGTGCCATGGATGATTAAGCATACCCTGCTCAGCTCTTACAACCGCCATGAGACTCCATAAGATGATATTATTTTAAGCTAGTATAACTAGTTAGTCATATTAGATGTTGACGGTATAACCGTAGTTACACTTGAATTAAAGCCATGAGAAGTAAATGATACATGTTTATCTACATTTTTGAAATAAGGGGAAATAGAGGTCACATTAAATCACATAGGGTAAATCTTCATAGGAAAATTAATAAAGGAAAACAAAAAGAAAAAATAAATAAATACATAGAAGACGTTTTAAAACGTTTGATTATATTTCTTGAAATTGCTTTCTTCTAAAAAATTATGAAGATAATTCGGCAATTTTTTTTTTGTTAGATATGTACTAAATTATTTGTAGAATCAGTCTCATCTCAATGCTAAATTGCAAGTTTATGCAGTTAAAGTGAAACCTTGTGGAGGGTAATGGTATTTTGATTTACTAAAACGGTTGGTATGTACAATACGGTATTAAGTGAGTTTGGCACCCACTGAAATATATTTCTGCGAGGACCTTATAAATCATTGGCACACTCATTATCAATAACAATCGCTGTTAAATAGTGTATATATATAATGGCTTGTTTACTAAATGTACCAATAAGCGATGCAAGGTCGATCCCTGCAAGTTCTAATAAAGGACATAAATACAAAAATTTGGACAGTTTCCCGTCTCGCTCCAAAAAATGTCATGTACCTAATCACCTGAAAGTGTGTAACAAGACATGTTTTGTGTTATTAAATACTGCATAAAACACTCTCAGGTAGCCAGTCTCCATTTCAAAATGGTTTACATGATAGTAGTGACGTTTGTTAATAATCCAACGGGAACGACAAAGGAGACAGAAAATAAAAAGATACTGACGACATCTTCGTAACAGTGTTGAACCTGTCAGACTTCAGAAAAATACTTAAATACATTGAAAATGTATTAAACAATTCACTGCAAATTGTATATTCAACTTATATTTTTAGATGCTAAATGAACTATTATTAGGGTGTTTTTTTTTTCGAATTTTATTCGTTAACATTCTATTTAACACACTGTTTCGGCTTTTCACCATTAACTAACTTAAACCTTTTACAAATTGCAATAATTGAAGTAACCAAATGTCTAATCATTGACCTCGATTTTCAACGATTGCTTTTTTCTTTTCATTTCTTATCGATTCGTCAAACCACCAACACGCCATTTCCAGCTCTATATCTACTTGTTTACTATATTTGTTAACGTAATGCTTTGTTGGCTTCGTATTTGTCCCTTCCCTTTCTGTAAGCCATGTATCCAGAAAAGTGAGGAGAAAAGCCTTCGAAATTTTCATTGCAATGTATTTCTATTCGACTATTTTCTTATCATTATTGTCGGCACATTTTCAATAAAATAATATGAAAGAAAGAGAAAAGGGGGATGGGGACGAGAGAAAAAGAATGTTCAACTGGTTCCCTTTCCAGTGCAAATGTGGACACATCTAGACCGAAAACCGAAAAGTATAGTTGTCTGAAACCTGTTAAATGTTTTGAAAAGCATTCAGGCTTCGTAAGAAGAGTACTTGAATTGAAGCGTGCTGCACATCCCAATTCCTTCTTATCAGTAATCAATATTTTCAATTACTGTAACACTTGAAGGATACCGGCAATCCGATTATGCAAGTTCTTGAGTCGCGTTACTCCCATCAAAAACCGCAACCACGATTGAGAGACGGGTTCCTTATGCCACAGTATTATATCCTTATTCAGCATCCCGCCAACATCAACAGACAGTCGACTTCTTACATATGTAACAGATTTCCTCGACGTAGTGGAGTCTCTTTTATTACATCGACATTGCTATAACTGTTATCATCGTGACGGCGTCGACAAACAAAACTATGATTATGTTTCATTACAATTATACAGATTTTGTCACTCCATTTTCATACAATTACAACAGTCTGTTGCAGCATTTTTTTTTCTGATGAGGACTACAAACAAAAGACAACTCTACCTAAGATAATTATTATTTGGAGTATTATTAGTGATTGGCTTCTACTCCTTAGGTACATAAATACTTATCTCACTGATGAGGATGTTTTTACATTGTCCATACTGCTTACTCTACCTAGATTTTTACTGGTTTAAGCTAGGCTGAAGTTTGTAAATTGAAATGCAGTAGACTATAGAACTATGGAGAACTTAAGTGAAAAACTGGGCAAATCTTTCTTGTATGTAGCCTCCATTGACTTCAAAGTTATAAGGTTTTAAGGTGTTAAAAAACTTTTAAATTCTAGTATCTAATTTACAACAGAGTTATTTTACAAATTATCTGAACTTCTGTAATTTAACTGTCTGAAATTGTACATTGTCTGTATTAATTCATTATTTAATAGGTATATACATGTTTATGTCTCTGTGTGAGAGTTGATGTTGTTTGGATGTACGCATACTCTTATATCCATGTACATTGTTAGAATATTATACAAAGTATTGTACACTGTTGAGATCTTTCACGTGAAAAAAAAAGAGTTCAAAGTTATATTCAGGAGTATTTTGTACTCATATTAATGATAATACTGTAGCCATCAATTGTGTGTTTTAAGCTGGATAAAGAATTTTTATGATATTGAATCAGAATTCTAATGAAGACAGGTAGATGTTAGTTTTCCATCTTGTTACAATTTTTGCAAAATAAATTATTTAGTACACACTGATGTGTATATATTACAAAATGATTGCGTATGATTTATTGGTAGGTCTTTATTATGCGACGGACACGGCAAGATTGTTATTGATCCCAATGATTAATGTAAAGCCTGTTAACAAGGGAAGTCATTCATAGAGTAAAATAGTATTGATAGCAGTGTGACAAAACATATACATTTAGGGGTGATGATAACTATAAATAGTTATGATAATGCAAAAAGAAGATGGTCTTATTGAAAAGAAGAGAGATAAGACCGCAAAGCGCTATATCAATAGGTTAATGAAGTTTTCTTAAAGGTTTACAAAGATGACATATCACATATCATGTAAGGTAACACGATGTATATTTCATCAGCTGGTACATGATGTGTAGGGAATGGAGCTAAGTAATTAATGATATAATCAGCTGTTTAAGGAAATATTAATGATGTAATATTAGTTATGCAGTGTTTTACGGGGGCTTTAGGAAAATATATTATAGGGTCCATGAAAAAATGTTGTATTGGATGAGGCTTTTTTCATGGACCCAACAAATTTTCGTATACTCCCTGTAAAACACCTTATAACGAATTCATCCCACCAAAGGCCTTTTTCACCCTATACAATTTTTTCGTGCACTCAGCATTTCGTATCCTCCCTTGTCACACTCTGTAGTATAACTTACTTATTTTACTAAAGGCCTTTTGAACTTATATCAATGTTTTCGTAATATCCCCGCTGCCTTTTTGCTGCTCTTAATAGTGCTCGAATTGAGTTGCGTTCGAATTTTGTTTATTTCCTCCTCACTTCTATTTACAAACCATCCCTCCGCCATATTGTTTACTCTGGTCTGGCGATAAAATGACGTCACCAAATCGAGGCGGGGGTATATCAAAGGTATATTCGGCGGAGGGGGTATATTAAAATAATATACGGCTGATGGGGAATGATGGGTAGACGAATAAAATAAAATATTTGGTTCTTCTTAACCAATGAAATTTCGAGATTTTTGCCTGAGGTGAAATAATTGATGGTGTGTCGTCTTTATACAGTTCAGACCAATTGCTTTAAAGATAGAACAGTACCAACATAGGAAATATTTTTATAAGATTTCGATATTCCGTGGAAATTGTAAATGCATACCATCATTACTCGCATTAGTGTGTGACTTAGAGTGATACGACTTTTGGAAAAGGTGGGCAATGCTATAATGTTCTCTTCCTTCGTGTATATATATGACTTAGACATGTGCTCTTCCACACGATACAACAAGGTCATTTTCATAAACCATTTAGTACTATTAGAAGTAGAAAATCAAACCGGTTACAATGTCGGCGAATGAGTGTCAACATTGTTTTTGTACAGAGACTCCATCCTCGATATAGAGTCGAAGTCTAACTGCGAGCAATTTCTTATAAAATCCGCTCCAGTGATACAAAGTACGTCGTAATATGTTTCATGAGCAGATAAAAATCCACACATCCATTATTTACAAAAATAATGGGGAGTTGCAGGTGAAAAAATTGATATCGATGATCATGGTTTAAGCTGCAGTTTTAGATAATCTGATTCTCCCAACGTATAACGAAGCTTTCACATCACATTGATCTGTTTTAAGACCATAGAATACCCTTTTTCTATTCTATTTTGTTCTCTTTTCGTCCATTGTTAATAATATATTACCCATACCTTGTGATGCTAATTTACTGTAGTTCAAGATGGAATGCACATACATATATAACCGATTCAATGCTACTTTTGCTTTACAACAACACGGTCCACAGTTAAGAGCCTTGAAAACGAGAGGCGAGACCAGGTGGGGATTTAACGTACCCTACTCGGAAACAATAGATATTCATATACTCATTTTGATGAATGTTTTACTATAAACTCTCAAAAAATCTTTGTAATTTAATAGTAATGATCATGCATCAACCTGGATTCGAAGCATTTGCTCAATACAATACAAAACATAATACACTAATTCCACAATCCACTCAGATTCATTTATCGGGGTCCCTGCTTTCATATGGAATATGATGATATGCATAGGTGTATAGTATGAAATAATATCAAGCAGTAAAATGATAACTTAACCAGAATACAGAGTTGTATCTATTTGTATGAACATGGATCTGACCTCATTATCTACGCAAACACCAACAACCGAAGTAAATCACACAAAGGTAATTACTTAATATAACATATTTGATGATATAATATATCTTATTCATTGTAACATACCATTATGTAATATTTGTCCAGTTATTTTTATCCTGCCATCGGAAAGTATACTATTTGATAACTTGTTTTTCGCAATACATCTTGTTGACCCGCGGTGCCTTTATTTGGATATAGTATGATGTACTGCCGACTGATCGCAATCATATATCCTGATTCTTTTGAGATAAATCTCCCAGATAAATAGACTGGTTGTGACCTAGTAATGTGGTGGATACTAGCTTACCTGGTTGATCCGGCACACAGCTATTACGATGTTTAGTCCGGTCTCCTCGCCGTAGGCTCATCTTCGTTTTATGCTTCTCATGTGTTCCACTGGAATCCACGGATGCTGTATGCTGTTATACGAAAAAATCAATAATAACAAAAAATCACAACGACTCATTATCATTGACTGACAAGTACTCCTAACTGAGCATACTATCAAAGAAGCTGCAAACATCGTTAATTGATTTGTTAGGATGAATAAGTCAAACCCAAGTATTGATAACATGTTATATACAATTTTGTTACATTCATAAACCTCTTATAATTCTTTTGATACAGTAGGTGCTCTGTTTATCTGATCTAATATGAGACGCATTATTTATTCAACATATGAAATGCCTTTTTGTCAGTTATTAGGCGGAATGCACTTGATCTTCTTGCCTTTCTTTTTTTTTTTTTTTTTTTTTTTTTTTTTTTTTTTTGTCAGCATGAAGCAAATATGAATTCGAAAAGGAAATGTACTTGCAAACTTTAAGTGTACTTTTTTCTTGCTAAAATTTATAAATTTATCCGTTACATATACACTTTGCTTAAACATAAATTACTTACGTTTTAGTATTATTGTACAGACAACAATATGGCATTTACTATAAAACAATTTTTTATTACGCTAAAGATTTGAAAAAGTTTTTGTAGTGTACCATGTTGAAGCACGCTGTATTATTCATAAATGTATATCAGTAAATTACGTTATGACAGAACTTAATTAAACAATGAACTGATGGTACATCACAAAACATCGCTTATGACCTGTTTTTGATCAGTGAGTTACGAACAGCTAAATATCTTGTACTTAATACGCCTGCATTTGACAAAGGATTCAGGTTTTTGCTCTAGCGATCGGTGGCAAGTTCTTTAATTGACAGTAATGAATATTATTGATATCAGTATGCTTTTAATACCAACCAAGGACAGGCTTTGTTTTCTTTTAGAAGAAAGGATATTTGTTCCCGACTTGACAGCTATGAACATTGTTGATGCGATGAGTATACTCCAAATGAGAACAATCATCAATTAGAGGTAGTTTTTTTTTTCATTTTAATCTATTTGTTTGTTTGATTCTTTGTTTGCTAGCCTTTCTGAAATACGAACGTAGGCTTCAGTGTATAAGATTGGCTATCACAAAGGTTGACATTCTTGCACATGGCATACATACTACGTCATTCGACTTTACCTAACCACATATCTCTAAAGTAGACAGCATGCATCTTTGATGAGCATTTAACATATGGATTGGCACTTTCAGATCTCTTTGCAGCATAATATCTCCACGAGTCCCCTGCACATTATATTCACATTCCCCGATCTATTTTGTTAGAATAAAAGATCGATCAAATTCCGGAAAACCAAAATACATTGCTTTGAAGTCACCTAATTTAGAAAATTTAGATGTAGTTAAAGTTGTAACTATTAGCGATTTTATCGCTAAGTGATCGAGCAGAATGCCGGGTTATCCATCACCGCTATAAGTTACACACGGCCGAGACATGATTCTTAGAAACTCGACTCTTTTCCCTATCAATAACCATTTGTTGTATTTGACAACAATGCATGGAATACTGTAAATGCAAAATTACACGGAAGTCAAAGTAGTTGAAATATGTAAAGTGAAAACAGCCAGATTAGCAATATTATTTATTACTGCAGTATCCCGCATTCAGCAAAACTATTCTTATGGGCACCTTACGTCAACCTTTTCTTTTCATTATCTGCAATGGACACCATTTTCTGGTGCAATTTTTGATCAATTTATGTAAATAACACCAAACCATACTGTGCAGTGACTATGCATGCCATTATATGTAACAATGTTCGTAAAATAATACGGTATTCTAAACATCTTTATTTGCTCGCGCGGAATGTGTCACGAGAAACAAAACAAAATGTTACAAAAACTATAACTGTTAATCCCTTCACTCTGCCATTTTTCTAATTATCTTATTAATATCAAATTATCATTTGGATAAAAAAAGAATAATTCAGTCTTCAGTTGAGATTATATAAATGATCTATGATAAAATTCTCTACTGTACATTTATGATTTATTAAAGTACAGTATATTGTTATATATAACTGTACTGATTGAAAATGCTGTAATTTTTCATTTTCATTAAAGCCCTCTTCTGACGTCGTATGACTGTCCTCTTTGTTTTAAGAACATTATGTTGAAGTACTGTGTCGTTATGTGTCATATGAGAATTAATGGCAGTGGTATTTAGCTTAACAGGAGACGGTTACTCCCCTCGGGCACCTGGTGTTGCTTTCGGTATCGAGGGGAATATCCACCATGGTGCGTTATATATATTAATATTAATATTGCAAGTATGCGTCTTTTACATTATTATTTATTTTAACTGAGATATCGGATCGGTATCTACATATAATGGTATCCAACAAAACGTCCAAATTCAGATTTACGTTAGAAATACATTTTTGTATATGGGTTAATGAACTTTTGGTGAGATTTTGCATTAGATAAGAATATTTATATACACATTAATGTCCTTTACTTTCAATTCCCACTTCCACTATCTATAATGCAAGAGACAACACATTTCTGCTTTGTCACACTTTTTCCACTTTAAAATGCATGAAATACTCTGTCAATGGAGAACCACCAAGGAATAGTAGAATAACTTAACACTAAAATGAATATGCGTGTGGAGGTATATATCTGTACATGGAGCTTTCAAATAATCTAGATTATCTAATTTTGAAAATAATGTAGCATAATGATAGATAAAACCAATCCAAAAGTCAAAATTTTAAAAAAAGAAGCACATTCAAAATTAGTAAAAAAAATAAACCAGACAGAGGGCAAACCAATGGACATTTACATCGCAGAGTAAGAATCTCCCGTTTACAAGTAACATCCATTATTTACGTTCAATAAACATTGATAATGGTAACGTTTTTGCTCTATAATATCCGTATGTACACCAAGGATGAGCTGTATACACGACATTCTATTACATCATCGCACTGACCTTGATGACCGTAATGATAATATAAATTTTCACAGTGGTAGTAAAATGAAATATTCTCACACATGGAGTGCATTATTGTGAAATAGAAATGCGGAATTATAGATTTGTAACTCTATTAAAATATAATATTTCTCTCGTTTGAAAATAACTAAGGTTGTATACATTATAATGAAGATGTATATGAATTATTTATCAATCTCGTGTGGATTTCTCACCATCAAAATTGCATCAGAGTGGGGTATCCAATGCTGCATAGTTGTATAAAACCACGCTCATTTGTTACTTAAGAGATATTACAAATTCGTCCTCGGATAGATTTTCATACTGGCGAGAGATAGCGTCGGTGTAATTGCTGAGTGTTGAGATTAAAGCACAGGTTTGGGCCTTAAAATGGCACCTCAACGGTGGGGGGTTTTTTTTGCATCCTAACTATCAAGTAAAACTGTATGCAATACCACTCAATATCGTATGTAGGTGTCATCAGGCAAAGCCTAAAATTATAGCATTCATACAGAATTTGAAACTTCGTGACCATGTTTAGCAAAAACAGAGAATCTGTGGATTTAAATATCGCTTAGTGACAGAAACTAAGGTTTGCCTAAAATTAAATTGAAATTTATTTCTCTTGTATATGGAATTCATACGGGGAGACGTGGGTTTTTTTTGTTTGGTGTTTTTGTTTTTGTGTTTGTTTTTTTATTTTTTGAGTGTTCAGAGTATTCAATCGTCGGCGCTGATTTTATTGGTTTCTTTTTTATTATTATCATTATTTATTTATTAATTTTACTATTATTATTATAAATTTTGTTGTTGTTTTTTCTTCTTTTTTCTGAATAAATGTATTTGTTGATGATTTTAACCGGGTTAAGTGTAGACTGTGCATTTTGGTTTTTTTCTCGACGCGTGACGAACCAGAATTACATTCCATGAAAACAAATCATGAGACAGTCATTCCTTATATTTACATTACAAAATCCATTTTGACTATTTTTGAAATAAACTTACTTTAATAACCCAAATTTTCCCTAGATTCCGGTACGTATTTTCGAAAATCCATGTTTGATCTTTTCAGTTTTCCTAACCCTCACGATTAAAAAGAAAAAAAAAACATCTATATGAAGCAGATCTTAATCTATTGAAGGCTGCGAAATTCTTACGTTTAATAAAACCTCAAATAGAAGCGATAGCAAAAATACTAGAATTATTTAACTCATTCAAAGAGTCAATCACAAAGAAATTAAAGAATCAGATGTAACGTACGTAACAGATGAAACTTGTATTTTCTGCAGTAGTACACGTACATGTACACATATTACAGTATAAGTGCAATTTTCAAAATTTTATCGTGCTGTGAAACCAAACTGAAGAGAGACTGCAAAAGGTAATTTTGTTGATTCACTTTCCCGTGAATTGATTCTTTTTATCATAATGAATTAGTCAAATACAAATGGTTGGTCTCCATTTGTTTTAAGACTACAATCGCAGCTTTGCACTTGGACACACTGGGAAGAAACTTAAATTGTTATCAAAATGAGAGGACGGTTACTAGGTATTTGTTATATTGTATAGTCATTAAAGTACTGATTCAGGGTTTTATGATATTGTTTTATTGTTTCAAGCTGTGGGAAGCTGACTATTGAAGATCGTGCTATCATGTGTATCTTTAATATTATCTCAGTCACGTTAAGTGATTGGAATATTTGTCTTAACCTCAATCGACGTATTTATGTAGGGTAATTTCCTAATCCTTCTATGTCTCTTTAAAAAAAGATGTCACTTTCCTTACAAATCTTTTTGATATTTTCCATGTTTATGAATATTTAATATAACTAAAGAGTTCAGTTTATCTGGTATATTAGACAGACGTTCACAAGAACTCGAGGAATTATACTAAAAGCAGACGATTAATGATGAAGTTTATATCTTAAGTTATGAAGATAGTAAGGCCATCAAATAAAACCATCACCAAATATTTACTGTGAAGTCATAAATTTGCCTTAATTTACTTTTAAAATTTTTGATTATTGACCATGATAGATAGAAAATAAGTACAAAATTTTACATGAGCCGAAGGTTAAAATACCGAGTTAAATGTGCATGTATATACCCCCTCCCCCAGATTAAAATATCTGATGATCAAATTATATAGTATGCATACTATTCCAAATATATTTTATTAAAAGGCCATCTAAGGAAAGATGGTAAAGTTACCTTTCTGCAGAGGTTAATTTTGCTATATTGAAAATTTAAAAAAAAAGGTTATCTTTCTCATCTAAGCAGATGACATCTTGAGAAGTGACTGTTCAGAGAGGTTTCATGTACATCAAAACACAGTCAATCAATCGAGGATCGGCATCATCCAATCGTCCATTAAAACACAGTCAATCAATCGAAAATCGATATCATACGATTGTACATCAAAACACAGTCAATCAATCGAAGATCGGTATCATACGATTGTACATCAAAACACAGTCAATCAATTGATAATCGATGTCATCTAATCGTACATTAATACACAGCCAATCAATCGAAGATCGATATCATACGATTGTACGTCAAATCACAATTGATAAATCGAAGATCGATATCATATCATCGTACATCAAAACACAGTCAATCAATCGAAGATCGATTTCATTCATTCGTGTAATATAAATGCTGTCATGTACGTGAAATTGGGTATCTTCTGCCACACAATGAGTCAAACAGGACACCCATTATGAGGCAGGACACGGTAGAAACTTGGATTATTCGGATTCAATGACTCCTTAATTGAATTGCTCTAGAACATTGCATTGACTTAAATATCTGCTTATACTCAATAACATACCAGAACGAAAAGGTGTTTTAAGGGAAGTGGAAACCTTTTTTCCGGTTAATTATTTATTTTGGATTATTGTTGAATGTAGAACTCCTTTCCATGACGATTTTATAGCAGATACTGTCGACAGGTAGGACCCTCTTTTTAAAAATGTTAGATCCCCCTCCATCCCGCTTTTAACGGTCATAAACAGAGCAGTGGACATCAATTAAATTCAATCTGACCTTACTCCAATCAACGATTGTTTTCATAGTATGTCCGTGATATAGACTCATGTTTACTTATCTCACTATTGTTTTGCCTTTACACAATTGATATAAATTCTCGACAATAAACAAATATTTTACTCCGTTAATGGGTCCGTACTAATTGAGGAGAAGCGCAGTAATGTTTGTATATTCGATACAATAATGTTTACTCCTATAGCGGTATAGTTTTACAAATTGCACAGTCTATGTCCAACTCAATGAGGAAAAATAAATACATTTATAGATGAGCATTCCCTCTAGAGATAGACCAGTCATGATCTCTTTTCCCGGCCACCAAATCCGTGCGCGCGCGCGCACACACACACACACACACACACACACACACACATTACCACACACACAAATGGCAATAGTGGGATAATTTCTGAAAACATTGTCCTTGGAAACATGGAAACTTGCGTAGTTAATAGCAACAACTTACCCGTAACTGAATATAATATTACATGATATATCGGCATTATCTGGTAATTTAGTCAAAATCAATTTGAATAGGGCATTTCCCACTTGAAAACTTCAGTGGGGCTGAATCTGACAAATCATGTAATAAATTCATATTAGAATGAAAAGTGTTGAAATAAATGAGTTCAGTATTACGATAGAAAATTACTCTACAAATATGAAAGATATCTGTCATTATTTCTGAGAGATATGGCAGTTTGAAATTATTTTTCCTACGGAGTTATCGTTCTTGGCAATATAATTTCCCTTCCAACTTTCACATTTATTTTGGTACAAATGGGGACCTCACCATACCGTACAGAAATGATAATTGGGATCTTGCCATACCGAAAAAATAACCATAATAACTGGGGACCTCGCCATACCATACAAACATTATAATCGGGTCCATTGCTATACTGAACAGATATGATTGCTAATGACCTCGCCATACCAAGTAGAAATGATTATGGGAACCTCATCATATCGAACAGACATTATAACTGGGAACCATGCTACGCTAACAGGCATGATAAGAGATTCATTTCACCATACCGAACAGACATAATAAGTGGGAACTCGCCATACCAAACAGACACGATAACAAAGGATCTCGCTAAACCGAATGGACATGATGACTATGGACCTCGCCAAACTGAACAGACATGGAACCTCGCCAAAGCGAACAGACATGGAACCTCCCTAAACCGAACATACATGTTAACCCGAACAAATATGAATATGGTTCCTCGCCAAAACGAGCAAATATACTAACTCAAGATCTTATTAAAACGAAAAATAACATTCAATTTGAGGACCTCGCCAATAACTCGGAAAAACATATGAAAAAAAACCTCTGCAAATCAGACAAACATAGATAAATTTCTTCCTAGATTCCTGACCAAAACTATTAGACGCATAGCTTCAGATCTCTTTTAAACAAAATACTTTTTAAACTAGGATCCTCACAACAAAGAACAAATGTTATAAGTGGAAACATCACAAAACCAAAACCATATGATAATCCATGAACTTTTCAAAACAAAGAAACATGATATAGGAAACCTCATCAAACATGATATCTTGGGACTTAACCAAAACGAGCAGACATGTGATTTCTAAGGAACCTTTAAAAATGAAGCAAGATCATTGCAGATTTTGCCAAAATGCACCGATGTGATAAATGGGGAGCCCTGCAAAACGGATGAGCATGATAACTAGAAACTTTGGCAAAACGAGCTAACGTGATGATAAATGGAAACCTCGCCAAAACGAACACACTTGATAACAAAGGATCTTGCCAAACGAACTAACATGATGTTAACTGGGTATCTCGCCATAACATAGAAGCATGATGGCCGGGGACCTTAGCAGATCGATCAAATATGATAACTTGGAGATTGCACCAAAAATGAATAAACATAAACCGGTAGCGTGGAGTAAGTCATCAAGTATGATAAAGAGGAACCTGACTAAAAGCAAATACAAACATATACACACTCGTTGCTAAAGACTGCTTTGCACACACTGATGTGTAAAAACATAAAAATATCTAACCTGATGGCTGAAGAGAAACAATTGCACAATGAAATGTAAACTTACTAAATGAATTGCTTACCTGGTAGATTAATCCTTGTGGTATACATCATCAATCACAAATCATTTAATCTATGTTTTTCTCCCATCTTTATTTCAGAGAGATTGTTTAATAAACGATGCCGTCCCTGAGGAATGACTGTCAAACGAGGATGACAGCAATTCTAAACATCTCTCGTATCACAAAAATCCCACAAGGCTTTGTGATTATGGACAACTTGTTTGTCATGTTGTTTTCGGTGCGATTTATTTGCAGTCAATACTATTGATCTTAAGTATGGAAGCTGTACTCATCTCCGTGACGATAGAACAGTTTTTGTGTAATAAATCATATACATTATACACTGTTATTGACACAGACGATAGAACAATTAAGGTAGTATATATTGTGATGGAAACATTATATGGAAAGTTCAATAGTATCATATTAGTTTATATGATAAACCTGATGATGATGTAGGAGTTTTGTAGGCTAGATATAGTTGGGTATAGGTGAATGTCCTCTTTTAATAGTAGTCACACGTACCTATATGTAAGTTTGTTTGTTTTTGTTTTGGATTACTCCAAGATTACATCTATTTTACTAATATTGTTAAATCATATGTCTGCCGTATTCCACAAAGTTAGACCCATGCAATGAACCTTGCAGAATTAGTGAGGGATATGTTATGTGCCATGTATGCCTTGACGGTCTTAACTGTCTATCTGAAAACAGGACACCGAAAGACAGTCTACGGGACTCCAATCTGGGACCTCTCGGTCATAGGCCTTGGCACTTTACCAACATAGGTCTTGGCACTTTACCAACATAGGCCTTAGCCTATGACCACCTTACCAATATAGGCCTTGGCCTATGACCACCTTACCAATATAGACCTTGTCCTATGACCACTTTACCAATATAGGCCTTAGCCTTTGACCACCTTACCAATATAGGCCTTGGCCTATGACAACCTTACCAATATAAGTCTTGGCCTATGACCACCTTACCAATATAGGCCTTGGCCTATGACCACCTTACCAATACAGGCCTTGGCCTATGACCATCTTACCAATATAGGCCTTGGCCTATGACCACCTTAGCAATATAGGCTTTGGCCTATGACCACCTTACCAATATAGGCCTTAGCCTATGACCACCTTACCAATATAGGCCTTGGCCTATGACCACCTTACCAATATAGGCCTTGGCCTATGACCACCTTACCAATATAGGCCTTGGCCTATGACCATCTTACCAATATTGGCTTTGGCCTATGACCACCTTACCAATATAGGCCTTGGCCTATGACCACCTTACCAATATTGACCTTGACCTATGACCACCTTACCAATATAGGCCTTGGCTTATGACCACCTTACCAATATTGACCTTGACCTATGACCACCTTACCAATATAGGCCTTGGCTTATGACCACCTTACCAACGCTGAATCCTAATATAAAGTATGACTGAAGCAAGTAAATAGAACTTGATAAAGAACATAAGACTGTTGCAAGGAAGTAGAATATAATGAAGAGCATATGACTGTAGCAAGTAAATAGAACATATTGAAGAACAGGTGACTGTAGCAAGTAAATAGAACACAATGAAGAACATATGATTGTAGCAAGTAAGTACAACATAATGAAGAACATAAAACTGTAGTAAGTAGATAGAACATGATGAAGAACATATGACTGTGGCGAGTATGTAGAACATAATGAAGAACATATGAATATAGCAAGTAGATAGTACATTGTGAAGAACATATGACTGTAGTAAGTAGATAGAACATGATGAAGAACATATGACTGTAGTAAGTAGATAGAACATGATGAAGAACATATGACTGTAGTAAGTAGATAGAACATGATGAAGAACATATGACTGTAGCAAGTAGATAGTACATTGTGAAGAACATATGACTGTAGTAAGTAGATAGAACATGATGAAGAACATATGACTGTAGTAAGTAGATAGAACATGATGAAGAACATATGACTGTAGTAAGTAGATAGAACATGATGAAGAACATATGACTGTAGTAAGTAGATAGAACATTGTGAAGAACATATGACTGTAGCGAGTATAAAGAACATAATGAAGAACATATGACTGTAGCAAGTAGATAGAACATGGTGAAAAACATATGACTGTAGCGAGTAAATAGAACATTGTGAAGATCATTTGACTGTAGCAAGCAAAGAGAACATGATGAGAAACTTAATACTGTAGCAAGTAATTATAATAGCATAATGAAAAACGAATAAAATGTCTTCAACGCAACTACAGGGGTATTACACGAAAACTTGAATGGAGTTTCATAACGTGATCGACCAAAAAAAAGCACCCCCCCCCCCCGATACTTACCGGCCTGTGTGTCTAGTATAAACGATATAAAAATTATATATTTAAACAAATACTTTACGTATATGAATTGTCATTTTAAATAATAAAACATTTAGTTAAATAGTTTGCGTATAAATGCGAACTTCAGCAGTTTGTCTGGACTTTGCGTAATCGAATCTGATTTTAAATTACCATCAATACCGTCAACAGTGAAAAATGATGTCAATGTTGACTTAACAGAACTGAGAAACTGAATAACATTACTGCAATGTTCATTATCCATTCTTGCCTTTCTAACATATATATTTTGGTATATTCTTCAACGTCTCTTCAAAATATAATTATTTTTATATTCAACGAGAATTCTCGTACCAGATTTCAATTGCGACGACATTTTACAACATTCACCGGAAAGTGGTAAAAAGAAAGCCTGTGTGAGAATAACATTGTTATTTTAATTATTCAAGTCGTGATTACGTGTCTGTAGCTATTACGGGATGATGGTGTTTTCTCTAGGGATCGGAATGAACCAGTTAACACTGTCAAAGTCACGAAACTCTATCTCGGCATTGTACTGGAGGTAAATAAATCTCGTTAGACCGTTCAAGAGTCGAGTGCACTAAATAGAAAAAGTGTAATTCAATTCAAATTAACCTTTTATAATCAGATTGAAAAGATGGATTCATAGACATATACACATTTACACATGTACCTGTCACATGTATATAATATTTGTAAATTATGAGATAAGGTTTACGTTATTCTTCAGTCTATAATGTGTTACTACGTTACCCTTCAGTCTATAATATGTTACTAGATTACTATATAGAAATACACAGACAATACACAACAAAACCAAATAAAAGTACATTCGTCCCTCAAACAAAAACAAAACAACAACAAAACAAACAAAAAAAGCGCAAAACCCCCCAAACAACAACAACAACAACAACAAAAACCAGACAACCCTCCCAAAATAATAACACCCCCCCCCAAAAAAAAACTCAAACAAATATTTACAATGCTAGTCTAATTCCTTCGATGAACCATGCCAAACAGACTCGGTTCATCAGCCCATATGAACTTGGGTCATGGAAGTAGTACCGGCGTATGGCAAATCATATGCGTAGTAATATAAAAAGAGGCGGGGCTTACTTAATTAAATATAAGAATTGTAATAACGAAATTAATGCATCTGTTAATATTGAGCAATTAAAGAAATTACCCCGTCAGATAGAGTATTTTTTAGCATTCTAGACACGCACTATATTGAAACAAACACGAAATTAGGACTAATTATCCTGACCAACAGGTCACCATATACCTTATGGACAGTTTATCACACCCATAGGACCACGTCTGCTGAATAACAGTTCGCCATATACCTTAAGGACAGTCCACTACACACATAGGACTGATTCCGAGTAACAACATCTCACCATATACCATATACCATAAACCTCCTGAACAACAGTTCACCATATACCTAGGACAGTCCATTATACACCTAAGGCAGTCTACTATACACCTGGGACTAAGTCTCATGAACAATAGTTCGCCCTCTACCTAGGACAGTCCATCACACACGTACATTTTGTAGGACAAAGTCTCATAAACATATACCTAGGACAGTTCAACACACACAGAGGACTACGTCTCCTGAACAACAGTTCTCCATATACCTAGGACAGTTCACCATACACATAGGACTTAGTCTCCTGAACAACAATTTGCCATATACCTCGGACAGTTCATCACACACTGTAGACTAAGTCCCATGAACAACAGTTTACCATATACCTAGGGCAGTCCACTAGACACACAACACTAAGACCCATGCACAACAGTTCACCATATACCTAGGACAGTCCACTAGAAACGACAGTCCACTAGAAACATAGCACTAAGTCTCATGAACAACAGTTCACCATATACCTAGGACAGTCCACTAGACACGTAGCACTAAGTCCCATGAAAAAAGGGGCAGGCTTGGTGTAGTGGTTAAGCGCTTGGCTTGCGGCGCCGACGATCCGGGTTCGATTCCCGGGTTGCGCCACTATGTATAAGAGGTTGGTAACCTCCTGCTTCCATGTCGCGATATAACTGAAATATTGTTGAAAGCGACGTAAAACACCAATCAACCAACCAACAATAACCCATGAACAACAGTTCGCCATATACCTAGGACAGTCTTCTAGAAACATAGCACTAAGTCCCATGAACAGCAGTTTACCATATACCTAGGACAGTCCACTAGAAACATAGCACTAAGTCCCATGAACAACAGTTCGCCATATACCTAGGACAGTCCACTAGAAACATACATGTAGTACTAAGTCCCATGAACAACAGTTCGCCATATACCTAGGACAGTCCACTAGAAACATTGCACTAAGTCCCATGAACAACAGTTCACCATATACCTAGGACAGTCCACTAGAAACATAGCACTAAGTCCCATGAACAACAGATCACCATATACCTAGGGCAGTCCACTAGAAACATAGCACTAAGTCCCATGAGCAACAGTTCGCCATATACCTAGGACAGTCCACTAGAAACATAGCACTAAGTCCCATGAACAACAGTTCACCATATACCTAGGACAGTCCACTAGAAACATAGCACTAAGTCCCATGAACAACAGATCATCATATACCTAGGATAGTCCACTAGACACACAGCACTAAGTCCCATGAGCAACAGTTCGCCATATACCTAGGGCAGTCCACTAGAAACATAGCACTAAGTCCCATGAACAACAGATCACCATATACCTAGGGCAGTCCACTAGAAACATAGCACTAAGTCCCATGAACAACAGTTCACCATATACCTAGGCCACTTCATCATATATCTATGACTAATCACCACATACACAAATCATAAAATTACTGGAAGGCATCGTGGTAAAGTTAGTTAGGCCAAACCTAATTATTTCTTTGGTAAGCGTCAATTTTCGTTTTCGTGGTAATTGTTAAAAAGATTTTTAAAAAATAAACAAGCAAACAAACAAACAAACTACACACCCAAACACAAAACATACAAACACAATCAAATGAACAAACAATGTATTTTGTATTTATTTGAACTCTTCCAATTTTTTGTCCCATGCTTGTTCAGTGCCACTGTGTCATATCATGATTTAAATCTTATGTTAAGAGTGTATAATCTTCAATAAATATTTTATCATTATTATTATTTTATTTATTTATTCATTTAACTTCCTTATAGTTTATTCTTGTTTATTTTTTGGCTGAAGACAGTTTGTAATTATTTCCTCGGTAAAATTCATAAAATGCCAATTTGCTACATGCTTTGTATCATTTCCTGTAAATTAATAAGTGGGAGGGGGGGGGGGTCTGATAGTAAAGTACCTTACATATATGTTTTTCAATTCGGAACTGAAACTTGACAAAGAAACAACAAGTGTGGCCTAATAATTTATTCGCGCCATAGTTGAAAAGAAACAAGCTGTATTTGTGAAACAATGATGCCCCCGGCGGCACCAAATCCGAAATGTTATTTTTAGCGTGAAGTTCATTTTCAAGGTCAAAAGGTCATCGGGGCTTGGTGTGATTTGAAAGGACTTCATTAATTGAGTACGTATGTCAAACATTAAGTCTCTGTCCCTCACGGTTCAAAGGTTATAGCCAAGGTTAAAGTTGACAACAGACAGACAGAACAAAAACATTATGCCCCCGATCTATCGATTTCTCGAAAGTTTTATTATTATTATTATTATTATTATTATTATTATTATTATTATTATTTCTTTTTTCAGTAAAAACGGGCCACCGGCGAATAACTGCGGTTGTCAGTCAAGATACATGCCTTATAGGGTAATATTGATCATCAAAACATGTTGGAGATAAAAAAAACCCCGATCTACTTGCAAAAATGATATTATCGATAGTTTTCATAACCTTTATAATAGGAAATATATTAGCAATCTATCATTTATAATATCAATGTATTGTGAACTTCCATCATGGCATGTGACAGCTGCTGATGATAAGGTAGAGTGCGTAAAGTGTACCCGGTAATCAATGTTGAGGTAATGTATATTTGCTTATTGTCACTTGTAAATTTAAAAATCATGCTGAACAAGAGTTGTCAGAAGACCACAAAGCTCGCCGGATAGGTTCAATATTGTTAAGTGCTTAATTTCATTTCCGAGAGAGAGAGAGAGAGAGAGAGAGAGAGAGAGTTTATAGAAAAGATTAAGCTCTGTTCACAGAAAATACACATACGAAATAGGAAAGACACATTTCTTATTATCAAATGGTGTGGATAAGGTTATTTTTACCATAATGTCCAGATCAGGGTAACAAAATCACTTTCAATCAAAAGCTTTAGTTAAGGTATATAAATGGCAAAGCGCTTGTTGATGAAACGATATGGTCAAGTTTAAGTTTTTTTTTTGAAAATTGACGCTTCATCGGTTTAGGCACGCTAAGAAAGTATGGCATCACTCACGGCAAGTTGCATATAGGTCATTTGTTTCTATGGGAAATCAATTCAGAATGTCAATAGAGGTCACTCAAATTCCAAAGTGTATACGTCGAGTCGCATGTTAGTTAAGTTGTATGCGATTCATCTCATGATGTTTACTGCATTTTGTGTACAGACCTTCATTAGGAATATAAAATTAAAGACATTTTAACCTGGTTGTCTGCGGAAAATAAAGCCGACGATGACGTCGCCGAGGGCATGACATAAACTCTCTTGGACATTTTTCCCGGTGAGGTGGATGGTTGGTTGTTTTTGTTTTGTTTTGTTTTGTTTTGTTTTGTTTTTACGTCGCTTTCGGCAATTTTTCAGTTATATCGCGGCATGGAAGCAGGAGGTAACCAACTTCTTAATCGTAGTGGCGCTATCTGGAATAGAACCCAGATCGTCGGCGCCGCAGGTCAAGCGCTTAACCACTACACCATGCCTGCCCCTCCGGCAAAGTGATAAGTACACAGAGTCAAAGAGTTATATACATTGTATCTATTGTGATTTTTTTAAATCCAGAAGATGTTCAGTAAATTCCACCAAAATATCGTGTTGGCAGATGTTTGTAAGGTGGAAAATACAACCCTAGTTTCATTGCTGACTGTTTAATAGCAATGGATATACACCTTTCTACCTGTAACCCCCCCCCCCTCTCTCTCTCTCTCTCTCTCTCTCTCTCTCTTCCCAACTTGCTGTATTCACTCTGTATATATAATACATTTTACATGAATGGTGAAAATGGCACCTTACATCTTGTCACGATACAATGCTAATTATGGTACTTGAACAATAGCACGTATCACCTTACTCTTTCTCGTCAAGAAATCAGGTTTATATTCGCTCATTCGATTACATGATATAGATATCATAGATCGCTCACATGGAGACAAATTGTTCATTTACGAATAACTATATATATAACTGCTTGAAAACAAAATGCAGATACATATATTCTCTTGCTTATTGTATTAATAATAACTGACAAATTAGGGCTCGACATTAACACTTGTCCGCTTGTCCAGTACCAGTGAAAATTTTTCACGGACAAGTGAATCTTGCTAAGTACTTATCCGATTGGATAAGTGATTTTTCTGTTAAGAAGTTTTAATATTTTAAAAAAAAAAACTGAATTGTAATATTTTCTATCGAAATTTAAAGTCGAAGGCAATGAAAGGACAACGATCAGGAAACTTATTCTCAAAGCGAGGTTGGACAATTTTGGTTGTTATTTTTCTGTTATTTTCTAATTTTGCAATTGGTAAATACCCTCTTATCCTTATCAGGAGCTCTGTATATCGTTAATAAAATCTCTTAACACAATGAGTAAATTGTTTAAATTCTATTTTATTCATAACAGTAGTTATAGAAATTTGTCGGACAAGTAAAATTTATATTCGGACAAGTAACTTTCATAGGGAAAAATGTTAATGTCAAGCCCTGCAAATGACTGTAAACTTGTTTCTCTACATTAAATAAGTCGAACTGAGTTAAAAAGATATTAAGAGTTGTTCCGTCCATTTCATAAAATACTTAGCTAACATATTGAAAGCTGTAAAACGTTTCGAAACTTGTTTCGGTGTAAAGTGAATTAAAAGGAGTTGCCTTTTTGGGTTTGAACCGCTACCCTTCAGCATGCCGAACCTGGTCTATTTCAAAATTAAAGTGAAAAGAATATGATATCAAGAAATCTAAATTTGACACGAAACTTTCAAATAACCTTTAAAATAAATATTTTCAGAGAAAAGTTAGCAAATGAATGTATTATTGTTTCTCTTTATATATTCAATAAATCATAATTCAAGAAAGTTATACAAAATTGTGTAAACCAAAAGTTTATCATTATTATTTTTTTGTAATATGATTGAGTACTAAAAGAATAACTCGTTTTTCTGTAAAGAGAAAATGAATTTTGGGGGCTTCATCGGAGTTTGAACCATAAATCTTTAGCAGGCCCGAACTGGCGTATATCAAAAATAGCGGAAAGAAAAAATCATACAAAATCCAGAAAACAAAATTTTGACATAACACTTTCAAATAACTTGAAGTAGATATTTTCTAATAATAATTAGCCATTAAATATTTCATTCCTTCTCTGTATTGAATCAGGTCAGTAGGAACCGCCCGCCAGCCCTCCCACACTTTTGGTGGACCTTTCTTTCTTTTCTTTTTTTTTTTTTTTTTTTTTTTTTTTTGATCGCGTTACGAAACGAAATTCAATGTTTGCCCCTCCCCTTCCCTTTTTGAAATGCTTCCTACATCATTGTGAATATATTAAGAAAATGAAAGAAAATGTGTGGAAATTACTAAATCAGAAAAGAGGCCAATTTTAATTTAGAGTGGAACCAAAACAACAAAACTTCTTAAATAGATCACTCTGGTGCATACGGCTTTTTAATCTATGTTGAGGTTCTATCAAAGTTTGTTAAAAAGTACTCTCCTCGGTTTAATTTGCTTCGCCCAGGATCCATCCCTACACCGATCTATCCGAAAAGACAGCAATACTTGTAGGGGACCTTCAGTACTTCGTAACTACTAAGTATGAAGTTACATTAAACTCTTATAATTCGTTTTCAGAGAGAAGTCCATCTTTTTGCATATTATTTACATATGTACAAGTTTAGTTTTCCTCGGATTTCATTACAGTTTTTTTTTTTTTTTTTGACAAATTTTCAATTATATTTGAGTCAGACCTTGTGTCGGAGGATTATGTCTCACAATATGTTTTGGTATTCTTTTTTAAATGGTACACAGTTTTTTAAAATCTTATCCCCGTATTAGTTTTGAACGTGTTAGATTTGTCATTTTGAATAAATCATCATATCCAACTGACATTCTTTTTATTGTATTGTGATCAATGAACCGTAGTAAATTTTAAAAAACGGAACTACGTCAAGCTTGACTCATGGAAACATTGTATAGCATAAAACATTATTATTGAAAACCATAGCATGTGTGGCAAAAATCTGCACTTTTATTGTTTTCCTTAACAAACCCTTGATAAGATGAACCGGAAAGGGATCAGGTATACTATTGACTCATCAGCTGCATTATTTGTTTACATTTAGTGATAAGCACAGACAACATTGGCCATTAGCATTTACAGCTAATCAAGAAATCAGTCGAGTATGCACTCAAAACCGGTTGAAATCCACGAATAATCCTGGCAAATACAAACTTTCTACTAGGTTGGTTTCAAAGCGCTGATATAATCATATATGAATATCAATAGTTTTTAATGCCATACCGTATTAAATATATTATCATTATGTTTTATATGCAATATCATCATGTAACATTAACGTGCAGTAAAACGATGTAAAAATTCCTTATTTGACATAATTTGTCGCCAAAATAAAGGCTAACAAGTTTTACAGCTTTTTGTATTAATAAATCAAGAATTCCTTCCGAGGGAACTTTAAAAGTGCACATGTATGTCATAAGTACTATTATTTGTAATAATAGTAGTTTTGTATTTCATTTTCTTATTACATTTATTTCAATATATTTAGTTAAATTACAAAAATTCATTGCAAAACAAGCAATTTACGATTTCGTGTTTAGCTTGTCTTCTTGCATACCATTACTAATACCAACTTCAAACTTCTGGAAACATCTTCAAACTTAAGGAGACATGTTTCTGGTTAAGATTCTACAGGAAGGCTCTAATGTTATGCATTGCAATCGAGTTGTACCATCTTTGACGGTTTCTTGTTCAAAATTTAAAACAGTGGGGATGCAGTGTTTGTATACAATTAATAATTTTGATGGACTTCTACTTCAGAATTGATAGAAAGATTTTGACAAAACTTGGTAGGTGGGATCTAAGAAATTACCTGAAAAGTCCAAAAAGACATTCCAAAAAAACCCCAAAAAACAAAAAAACAAAAAAAAAAAAAACCAACCAAACAAACAAACAAACTAGAGCTGTCCTAACGTGACAAATACCCTCCCCGGCGGCAACAAAGTTAAACATGCAATAATTCATCCCAAGATACATCACGGGTATAAGTGTAATAGATGTCCCACTTGTACATTTTGAGGCATAATGAATGAAACAATCTGGTTTGTGTGCACTCCGACCTTGACCTTGTAGATATGACCTTGGTTCACTATCATTACACATCCTTGGGTCATGGACAACAATTTTGTAAAGTATTGACTTCCAGCAACATAACAGGAAGAATTTATGGCCCAGACAAGAATTCTGGCTATGTGTGCACTGTGAAATTGACATTGTAGATATCACATTGGTTCAAGGTAATGGCATACCCTTAGGTCATGGACAATAATTGTGTAAAATATTATCTACATCCAAATTAAAAGGAAGAAGTTACGACTTTGACAAGAATTCTGACTATGTATGCACTGTGACGTTTACCTTGTAGATATGACATTGGTTCAAGTTCATGACACACTTTTTGTGTAAAATTTGATCTTCCCCCAAAGTAAACCGAAGAAGTAATGACCCAGACAAGTTTCATGGACGGACAGACGGACAGACAAACAGACGGACAACACGCTCCGTACAATGTGATACACAACTTTGG
This sequence comes from Pteria penguin, assembly GCA_035048485.1. NCBI lineage: Eukaryota > Metazoa > Mollusca > Bivalvia > Pterioida > Pteriidae > Pteria > Pteria penguin. The sequence continues at coordinate 27,262,067 of CM068583.1, forward strand.
ATCATGGAAAACAATGGTGTGAATATTATTCTGACCCTACATAGTAGTAAGGAGCTATGGTCCGTACAAAGATTTTGAAAATGCGTGCACTATGATCTTGACTTTGGAGATATGATCTTGTGTCAAGGTCATGACACACACTTGGGTCATGAACAAAAATTGTGTGAAATATTATCCAGATCCAACCTGGAAGTAAGAAGTTATGACATATACAGGGATTTCGGCTATGTGTGCACTGTGACCTTGACCTTGGGAATACGATCTTGCGTCAATGTCATGATACACCCATGGACCGTGGACGAGAATTGTTTGATATATTATCCAAATCCATTTTGGCAGTAAGAAGTTATGGCCGGACAATGATTTCGGTTATGTGTGCACTATGCCCTTGACCTTGAAGATATGACCAACTGTTGAGGTCATGACACATTCTGGTGTCATGTACAACAATTGTGTGAAATGTAATCCATATCCAACACAGCAGTAAGGATTATGGCCCGAACAAGAATTTCGACTAAGTGTATACTGTGACCTTGATCTTGAAAATATGATCTTGTGTCATGGTCATGACACACCCTTGAGTCATTGACAACAATTCTGTGAAATATTATTCTGGATAATAATCCAACTTGGCAGTAAGAAGTTATGGCCCGGTCAAGGATTTTGGCTATGTATGCTTCACCTTTCAGATATGACCTTGGGTCAAGGTGATGGCACACCCTTGGGTCATGGACAACAATCCAGATCCGTCAAAGGGGTAAGACGTTACGGCCCGGACAAATGTGAACAGACGAACAGACTGACAGACGCGCGGACGGACAGACAAACAGACAGGGTGATTCCTATATAACGTTCCCAACCCTAGAAAAAAAGAAAACCCTTGTTTCCGGGGGTATAAAAACCCTTAAAAATTATTTCGGAATGGAAAAAAAACCAACAACAACGACACGTCTTTAGGCACCCTTCTTGTTCACATTCGGCTTGTCTGTGCAGCTGGTCGGAACAAGAAGTTTTCCAATGGAGGGTACCCTATGCGGCCTACAGTACACCATATCAAAATCCCTTGAGCGGGTCTGGAGAAAGTCAAAAAAATGAGAAAAGTTTACTCCGAACGGACGACAGACAACGTGGTGTAACAATAAGTCACTTAATATGCCAAAGGGTTCATGTGAGCCTAAAAATAAGATTAGTACTTCAAATCAAACCATAAATGAGGCATTTGGTGTGTAACAGGGGAGGGCCAATTAGAAGTACAGCTTGTGGCCGCATTTATTGTGTAACAGGGGAGGGCCAATTAGAAGTACAACTAATGGCCGGCATTTGGTGTGTAACAAGGGAAGGCCATATAAAAGGACAGCTCGTGGTCAGCATTTAGTATGTAACAGGGGAAGGCCAATTAGAAATACAACTAGTGGCCGGCGATTAGTGTGTAACAAGAGAGGGACAATTAGAAGTACAACTAGTGGCCATCATTTAGTGTGTTACAGGGGAGGGCAAATTTGAAGTTACAATTGGCGGCCGGCTTTTGGTGTGTAACAGGGAGGGCCAATTAGAAGTACAACTAATGGCCGGCATTTGGTGTGTAACAAGGGAGGTCCATATAGAAGTACAGCTCGTGGCCATCATTTAGTATGTAACAGGAGAAGGCCAATTAGAAATACAACTAGTGGCCGGTATTTAGTGTGTAACAAGAGAGGGTCAATTAGAAGAACAACTAGTGGCCGGCATTTAGTGTGTAACAGGGGAGGACAAATAAGAAGTATAACTAGCGACAGACATTTAGTTTGTAACAGGGGATGACCAAGTAGAAGTACACTAGTGGCAATCATTTAGTGTGTAACAGGGGAGGGCCAATTAGAAGTACAACTAGTGGTCACACTTTAATGCTTTACAGAGGAAGGCAAATTAGAAAGTACAACTAGCGGTCGATATTTGGTGTGTAACAGGGGAAGGCCAATTAGAAATACAACTAGTGGCCATCATTTAGTGTGTTTAACAAGGAAGGGTCATTTAGAAGTACAGCCCGTGGTCAGCATTTAGTGTGTAACAGGGGAGGACGAATTATAAGAACAACTAGTGGCCGGCCAAATAATAGTATAGCTCGTGGCCAGCATTTAGTAAGTATGTAACAGGGGAAGGCCAATTAGAAGTAAAACTAGTGGTCATCATTTAGTGTGTAACAAGGAAGAGCCAATTAGAAATACAACTAGTGACCGACATTTATTGCGTAACAGAAGAACGCCAATTAGAAGTGCAACTAGTGGCCGGCATTTAATGTGTAACAAACGAACGCCAATTAGAAATACAAATAGTGGCCGGCATTTATTGCGTAACAGACGAATGCCATTTAGAAAACAAATAGTGACCGGTATTTAATGCGTAGCAGACGAACGCCATTTAGAAGTACAACTAGTGGCCGGTACTTAGTGCGTAACAGACGAACGCCATGTAGAAGTACAAATAGTGGCCGGTATTTAGTGCGTAACAGACGAACGCCATTTAGAAGTACAACTAGTGATCGGTATTCAATGCGTAACAGACGAACGCCACTTAGAAGTACAACTAGTGGCCGGTTTTCAATGCGTAACAGACGAACGTCATTTAGAAGTACAACTAGTGGCCGGTACTTAATGCGTAACAGACGAACGCCATTTAGAAGTACAACTAGTGGCCGGTATTCAATGCGTAACAGACGAATGTCATTTAGAAGTACAACTAGTGACCGGTATTTAATGCGTAAAAGATGAACGCCATTTAGAAGTACAACTAGTGGCCGGTATTCAATGCGTAACAGACGAACGCCATTTAGAAGTACAACTAGTGGCCGGTACTTAATGCGTAAAAGACGAACGCCATTTAGAAGTACAACTAGTGGCTGGTATTCGATGCGTAACAGACGAACGTCATTTAGAAATAAAACTAGTGGCCGGTATTTAATGCGTAACAAACGAACGCCATTTAGTACAACTAGTGGCCGGTATTCGATGCGTAACAGACGAACGCCATTTAGAAGTACAACTAGTGACCGGTATTCAATGCGTAACAGACGAACGCCATTTAGAAGTACAACTAGTGACCGGCATTTATTGTGTAAGAAACGAACGCCATTTAGAAGCACATTTAATGGTCAGAATTTAATGTATGTGATACTGGTGTTTGTCACATTATTTGTGACTGGTTAATTAATATTACTATTTTCAACATATTTCTTTAAATAAACTTTACAGCTTACAAATCCGATTCATTTTAGATTAGAAGTATTTAAGCAATGAAAAATCGTTTTGCATATTACAAAGTATTTGCGAAAATACTTTGAAATGGAAGTATAAAGAATGAACTTCGTATTGTTGGTGTTAATGGAAAATGAAGCCAGCATGCCGCCCGCAAATTCTCCAAGAATCGCTTCGCAGTACATGAAATTTGCGCGTGACATGTTGACTTCAGTTTCCATGAACACCAACAGTAAGACATTCATTATTTAACTTTACCACTTGTCACCGGTATTTAACGTGTGGCAGAAGATTGTCATTTAGTCTTAAATGTACAGCTACTGGCTTAGTGACACAATGACTGGCATTTATCAATGACCATAGACCAGCAGGCACTTTCACAAAAAGTCATATGCAATTTCTTTTATGTACGTACAGAATAAATCCTTAAGTCAGTTTCACTATAGATCATAAGTAAAATTTTCCTTATGGAGATCCTTAACGTTAAGGACACGTAAAAGAAATTCCCTTACGGTTGTGAAAATGACTTAAGGATTTACATAAGGAATCCGTACGTCAAAACACGGAAAAACTTACGGTTCTTTGTGAAAAAGCCTGCTGCAGTTCATACAAACTAATAACCGGCATTTAACGTTTAACTAGTGACCAGTGATAGTGTTGCCATAGTGTTGCCATAGTGTTGTCATACATTCTTTTACAGACAAGCTACGATTAAGTGGAATATACAGTAAATGGTCAGGCCTAATATGCGTACTACACGCCGACCTATATACATAACAACATAGTTAATGTGTGGTAATTTCCTGTCTAGTGAATGACAATAGTTATAATCGCCCTCTTGTTCCACATTAGAAAACACCAGCTGATGACCTTTTGACCTAATTCCAATAATACAGTGCCCCATGGGAATGAAATGCCTTGCCTGCATACTGAGAAGCCTGCATGACGTGACTTTTCTATTTCTTCAGATATCGAAGAAATTTTTCATTTTACGATTATGACAGACTTGATGTTGGATAACCTATTTACTCCCGTATTGTGATAATCAGTATCTAGTCGATAACCCGATTAGCGGGATGACTCTACAAATGATCTAATTATCGATTATGTAATTTGATAACTACATGTATATCGTTTCAGTCACTACTTAACAGAGACGGCAGTTAACATTCTAGACACAATAGTTTCCTACAGTTATTTCAGTAATGAATTCTGAGCAAATTTGGTGGTATGAGGTAGATAGATAGATAGTCCCACCGACGGATTTTTAGCAAAATCCAACATCCCGAATTAAGGCAGACGTTGGCACGCAAAAGATCCCCATTGTTTCAGGTGGTTCCGTTGTATATATTAAAATTCCTTTGCAGGACATCCGGGGGAGACCGTTACTACATAAGTATTATATTTTTGGCATGGCATAAAACAAAACACAAACAAATGTCTAAGGAAGGCAAAGCATATGTCGTCTAACGTGGAAGCATTCCTTTGATAGTTACATTCCTCTTAATGTCATTTGCTTTTCTTCGTTATAATTTTCTATTTTACGGATATACTCCTAATCTGTCTTAATTTTCTCATCCTTAAATTTTGACTTTTAAGGATACACTGCTACTCCATTATGGATCTATTTCTTGAAGAAGTGGTTTCCAAGGATACTGTACGATAAAGGAGATGCCGGCTTATGTACAGATGTATCTCCTTACTCTCTTTGTCTTTCATTTCTATTTCTAGATGCAACCATTTAAACTTCTATCTCATTACTGATCGACTATTCCACAGGTTATTTTAATTTACCGCTTATTTACTGCAGAATTGCTTGTCAAAATGATATTTGCTTGACGACCACATTAATTAAGTATCTCCTTACGTGTAAATTTTTCTGCTATATATAATAGCACTGATCAGACATTATGTCTCAGAATAGACGCAATGAATTTGTACCGGAGTCTTGCTGTCAAACGCTGTTTGACTGTAAATAGATGGGTAATCTGAACCCCCACTGTGCTGAATCAAATTTGCAAGTTCCCCCCACCCCTTTTCCCCATGACTTCCATCATCTTTGAACGCGAATAGCCTCATATGATAGTTTGGGTTTTTTTTTTACAAATTCCAATTTCACCCCAACTCCAATTATATAATCAGATGACAAAAGGAATACGATAGATAGGAAAACGCCATGATTCATATGTTTTATGTTAGTGTGTTATCAACTAAACACTGCCGTGCTCCTATTATCATACAAATGCATACAGTGCAAATGTTATTCCAAAAGGCATTAGTGCAAATTGAAACAGTTTTCCGCCAACAACCAAGAACTCATAGTAATGTGAATTCTACAATCATCAGTTCATTGCGTATTGATTTAATATACACGAGTAGAAATAACTGATACTACAGTAAGAACGAGCCGCAAAACCGAACAATAAATATTTTTCTTAATTAGGATTATAATCACGGCATATTGGAGCACAGTTTTCGAATGCCTGGCTAAGGATACATTACTGTATCACAAGGTTTCCAAGTCAATTACATACATTCTGTATAGCTGCTTTTATGAAGGCTGCTACTCGTAAAACAGCAATACCAGCTTAACGCATATTGATTCCAGTAAATATTTTACAAAATTACAACTCCGTGTATCAAGATTGTTAGATATTGATTGTTTTTTCTTTTTCTTTTTTTCCTCAACGAACGCCCCCTTTACACTGAGATAACATGATGAATATAGAAATGCATTGATAAAATACATCGCATATCAATCTCCTTCAAATGAAATATAATAACAATACTTACTAACGATACATCGCTGTCTAGGTCCTCCAAATTCACGGATTGATGTTTGCTGCGCGAACTTTTGCCAGAGCTTGCAGACGATAACCTCTCTCTCATTTCATGAAATAAATCTATTCCCGATCCCCCATCAGTACGTAATTTTTTGTTCTTTGACAATTTTCTGAAAATTCTGTTGTTAGCGCTCCCTGAATGTGCGTTGCTATAACAACTTGAGTCTGTATAACTCTGGCTAACAACAATTGAATTACATAGGCTATTCACTGATCTTCCCTGCAAAATACTATGCAATAATGCATGTTGCTCACTTCTAACATTATTATGCAAGTCAAAGGCGGATAATCCATTATCGTTTTGTATATAAATGTTAGCACCGTATTGCAAGAGTTCCCTAGCACAATGAAGATTGAAAAATTGTGGCGACACAGACAAATGCAGAGGGGTGTTCCCGCGTTTATCCTGAACATTGACTTCTGCGCCGAATATCAATAAATGATGTGCGAGAACAGGCTTGCCGGCGGTGACGGATTGGAATAAAGGCGGTAGACAACTCAGCTCCTCTCGCGAATAGATGGCGCACAAGTCGTCTGTTTGAACACTTTCACCAATGACAGAGTTGCCAAAAGACACATCAGTTTCATTTCTAGTTCTCTCTCCGCTATTAACATTCAACCTATCGCATTTTGTATAATGGCGATCAATATTGACACTAACGTTGCTCTTCGTGACAGAGGAAGACTTGATATTAATTTGCTGAGAGTCAATAAGTTGACCTGTGGATCTTCCATGGTGACTAACATTATGATATGGAGCATTTGGGTCAATGCCGCATTTAAGTAACAACCTGACTGTGTCTACTGAATTATTTTGAATTGCTACATGTAAAGCTGTTTTGAATATTTTTGGTATGTCAGCATCCGGTGTCACACTTTCTCTTCTATCAAAGAAAACCGGAGTTGGACTCCGTTTCTGTCCGGAGTCCACATCAACGCTAAACTTGCTACTAGGTCGTCTGCTTCGAGATTCTGAGCTGCACGTGTACCTGTCATGCATATCACGTGCCAAAACCAATGGGAATTTTGCGCGATGAACTTCCACGAATTTTTGCACAACACGGACATCATTTTCTATAAGAGCTCGTTCAAGTTGATCGCTCTCTGTCGACAAATCAAAAATGGAGGAGGTGATACTGCTAGCTCGACACGTTGAGGATGCGCTGCTCCTTGGCGCAAGCCATATATTGGAAAGGAACCCTGTCGTGGTCGGACTGAGAAGAGGCTGCTCCTGCAGCTCTGGTACGACGACCAAGTCCGGAATAGGGCTTCGTACGATCGGGATATCTCTTTGCTGGCAGTTGGACTCATTGTTCGTCATTGCTTTCGATCCTGCAATTATATAATTATACTTGATCACTTAAATGCAGTCTCGGCACATGTACATAAACACTGTAAAGTTAAATGCCCTTAAACTTTAGAGTTTTTCGACATTTGAAATGAAATCATTCATCTTAATGAAGCTAATTTAGATTTATATTCATGAATACATTGATTCAGCTTTCTATTTAGAAAGCTACATTAAGCGGACTTTCAATTGTTATGCAGCTAACATCACAATCGAATGCCTGACTTGTCCGACCTAAAATGGAGTCAAATTTTCCATTTCCTTGTATGAGGTCAGGATAAATGGATTGGGGTATTAGGAGACCTACAATCAAAAGTGACAAGTTCAGTCTACCGAGAACAGATGATATTTGAATATACAGTATATGTTGGCAATGACTATGAAGATGAATTCAGTTTAATTGCTAGCAATTAAATGATGTTGTCACCGTTAACAGTGATATTGTGTAAAATTCATGACTGACATTAAATTGTTACCAGTGGTTTGAATTATTAGCAGAGAAATTGTGATAACGTTATAGAGTGGTCATATATTGTTCACAATATGTTGTAAGAGAATTGTTATGACAAGTGCTAAATTGCAAGCAGCCAAGTTGTAATGTAGTTATGATTAGCACTAAAATTCAGGCACAAAATGGCTCAAGAGCCCAGATATAAGTATGACTTGTAGTAAGGGCTTAATATGAGATGAAGTGAAGCTTTGTCAGATTCTAAAGTTGGGTTTTTGTTTTTGTTTTGGGGATTTGTTTGGGGGGGGGGAGTTTTTTCTGCTTCTTTTTGGTTTTTTTTTCTGTTTTTTTTTTTTTTTTTTTTTTTTGGGGTTTTTTTTGGGGGGGGGTTGTTTGTTTGTTTGTTTTGTTTTGTTTAGTTTTTACAAAGAAAGCAACAATTAATACTACCAATATATCCATTACAACTATAACATCAATTCCAAAATATTATTTTACAAAGAAAATCTTTTTTTCTTTCCTCTAGTATTCCCATGAGTCACGTGTACAGAAGATAGTATTTATCGTTTATTATTACACAACTATGTACATCCAAGACTGAAGATCAAAATTATGGAGTCACAGGACTGTGGTGTGATGTTAATGAGAAATACTTCTGGCTCCGTATCAAGAAAATTACCACAGGTAAGGGCATCGGTAAATCATACTGAATGAAAATTTATATTAGAACGAGAACACTTTTGTAACAATATGAGGGAGGGGTGGAGATATTGTGTTGATCAATGCCTATGTCATTCAAAACTGAAGATCAAAATTATGGAGTAATAACAGTTCTGTACATTTGTCACAGGACTGTGGTGTGATGTTAATGAGAAATACTTCTGGCTCCGTATCAAGAAAATTACCACAGGTAAGGGCATCTGTAGATCATACTGAATGAAAATTTATATTAATACATTTATGGATGAAGATTGTGCGTGCGATAACCGTATTACTGACGATCCGGAACGCTGTCGACACATTTGTTATCTTCTTCCGTTCTTAGAACGAGTACACTATTGTAACAATATGAGGGAGGGTGGAGACATTGTGTTGATCAACAACTTTGTGTAGATAAAAGTGCAAGAGGTTTTGTTTCTTGTTGCTAGTATTTTTGTATGGGTATGTATGGGTAAGACAATTCGAGATAATGTACTACTATTCCCACATAATTGTACAAGTATGAGAACACTGATCCACTATGTCTAGGGCTGTCTGTGGATGAGATTACTGACCTACTGTCTAGGGCTCTCTGTGGATGAGAATATAGGAAAAATTGAATTTCTACATCAATGTTCATTTCCTTTGTTACATACATAACTACATACATAAAAGTAGTTTGCTATGTGAATGGAACATATATGTATTTATAACAGATGAGAATTGAGTAGACACAGCATATTTACCACACAAACCGACCGCACTTGCCTCAAAACTCGAAAGCCAAGGACATTCAATGAAATAAATCCATAAAACCTACAACAGACTGATATATCATGAGAGCATGATGTGTCAACATCTCTAGCTGGTTCGCTACGTCGCCTTCGGTTATATAAATTGTATCAGGAAAGTGGGATGTGTCAGCATCTCCAGCTGGTTAGCTGCGTCGCCCTCGGTTATATAGATTGTATCAGGAGAGCGGAATGTACCAGCATCTCTAGCTTGTTAGTTACGTCGCCCTCGGTTATATAGATTGGTGTCAGGAGAGCAAGATGTGCCAGAATCTCCAGCTGGTTAGCTACGTCGCCCTCGGTTATATAGAATGTATCAGAAGAGCAGGATGTGCCAGCATCTCCAGCTGGTTAGCTACGTCGCCCTCGGTTATATAGATTGTATCAGGAGAGCGAGATGTACCAGCATCTCCAGCTGGGTAGCTACGTCGCCCTCGGTTATATAGATTGTATCAGGAGATCGGAATGTGCTAGCTTCTCCAGCTGGGTAGCTACGTCGCCCTCGGTTATATAGATTGTATCAGGAGAGCGGGATGTGCCAGCATCTCCAGCTGGTTAACTACCTCGCCCTCGGTTATATAGATTGGTATCAGGAAAGCGAGATGTGCCAGCATCTCCAGCTGGGTAGCTACCTCGCCCTTGGTTATATAGAATGTATCAGGAGAGCAAGATGTGCCAGCATCTCCAGCTGGTTAATTACGTCGCCCTCGGTTATATAGATTGCATCAGGAGAGCGAGATGTGCCAGCATCTCCAGCTGGGTAGCTACGTCGCCCTCGGTTATATAGAATGTATCAGAAGAGCAGGATGTGCCAGCATCTCCAGCTGGTTAGCTACTTTGCCTTCGCTTATATAAATTGTATCAGGAGAGCGAGATGTGCCAGCATCTCCAGCTGGGTAGCTACGTCGCCCTCAGTTATAATGATTGTATAAGGAGAGCGGGATGTGCCAGCATCTCCAGCTGGGTAGCTATTTTGCCCTTGGTTATATAAATTTTAAAAGGAAAGCGGGATGTGCCAGCATCTCCAGCTGGGTAGCTACGTCGCCCTCGGTTATATAGATTGTATCAGGAGAGCGAGATGTACCAGCATCTCCAGCTGGGTAGCTACGTCGCCCTCGGTTATATAGATTGTATCAGGAGATCGGAATGTGCTAGCATCTCCAGCTGGGTAGCTACGTCGCCCTCGGTTATATAGATTGTATCAGGAGAGCGGGATGTGCCAGCATCTCCAGCTGGTTAACTACCTCGCCCTCGGTTATATAGATTGGTATCAGGAAAGCGAGATGTGCCAGCATCTCCAGCTGGGTAGCTACCTCGCCCTTGGTTATATAGAATGTATCAGGAGAGCAAGATGTGCCAGCATCTCCAGCTGGTTAATTACGTCGCCCTCGGTTATATAGATTGCATCAGGAGAGCGAGATGTGCCAGCATCTCCAGCTGGGTAGCTACGTCGCCCTCGGTTATATAGGTTGTATCAGGAGAGCAGGATGTGCCAGGATCTCCAGCTGGGTAGCTACGTCGCCCTCGGTTATATAGAATGTATCAGGAGAGCAGGATGTGCCAGCATGTCCAGCTGGTTAGCTACGTCGCCCTCGGTTATATAGATTGTATCAGGAGAGCGAAATGTGCCAGTATCTCCAGCTGGGTAGCTACCTCGCCCTCGGTTATATAGATTGTATCAGGAGAGCGAGATGTGCCAGAATCTCCAGCTGGTTAGCTACCTCGCCCTTGGTCATATAGACTGTATCAGGAGAGCGGGATGTGCCAGCATCTCCAGCTGGGTAGCTACGTCGCCCTCGATTATATAGAATGTATCAGGAGAGCGGGATGTGCCAGCATCTCCAGCTGGGTAGCTACGTCGCCCTCGGCTATATAGAATGTATTAGGAGAGCGGGATATGCCAGCATCTCCAGCTGGGAAGCTATGTTGACCCTCGGTTATATAGAATGTATCAGGAAAGCGAGATGTGCCAGCATCTCCAGCTGGGTAGCTATGTTGACCCTCGGTTATATAGAATGTATCAGGAGAGCGGGATGTGCCAGCATCTCCAGCTTGGTAGCTACGTCGCCCTCGGTTATATAGACTGTATCAGGAGAGCGGGATGTGCCAGCATCTCCAGCCGGTTAGTTACCTCGCCCTCGGTTATAGAGATTGGTATCAGGAAAGCGAGATGTGCCAGAATCTCCAGCTGGTTAGCTACGTCGCCCTCGGTTATATAGAATGTATCAGGAGAGCAAGATGTACCAGCATCTCCAGCTGGGTAGCTACGTCGCCCGCGGTTATATAGATTGTATCAGGAGAGCGAGATGTACCAGCATCTCCAGCTGGGTTGCTACGTCGCCCTCGGTTATATAGATTGCATCAGGAGAGCGGGATGTACCAGCATCTCCAGCTGGGTAGCTACTTTGCCCTCGGTTATATAGATTGCATCAGGAGAGCGAGATGTGCCAGCATCTCCAACTGGGTAGCTACCTCGCCCTTGGTTATATAGATTGTATCAGGAGAGCGAGATGTGCCAGCATCTCCAGCTGGTTAGCTACCTCGCCCTTGGTTACATAAAAAATGATACCAGGAGAGCGGGATGTGTCAGTATCTCCAGCTGGTTAGCTACGCCGCCCTTTGGTTATATAGAAGATGATACCAGGAGAGCGGGATGTGTCAGTATCTCGAGCGGGTTAACTCTGTCGCCTTCGGTTATATATAATGTTTGTTTGGACACATTATTGTTTGTGTAACAATGACTTCGACGTAAATCGCAGAAACAGTTTGATGTAGACTCGAAATCAATATCAATGTTAGACTAGACACCTGTTCTTCATCGTCATTCTAGTATGTCACTTTAATAGTATGCTTATTCTATTGATTTTGTCTTATTGTTCAACAATGTAGTACTCCTTGTACAGGCATATTATAATGTGATGTAATAAGCTTAGAAGTGTATTTCTTTTAGCTAGGACATATACATTACGTATACATATACGGCAAAAACCTGACTCTAACACAAAATATGAAAGAGGCGTTTATGTACTTACAATTACGTGGTAATGGATAAGACGGGATTATGACTTATTACGTTCACTGAATGTATTTTGTGTTAGTGCATAAAAACAGGGCTTACTCTGCAAAACTAGGGAGCCCACTAAGAGAGAGAGAGAGAGAGAGAGAGAGAGAGAATGTGTACATGTGTACATTCGTAGTATCGAATACAATCATACTCACCTAGAACCTAACTGGAGAATTATAAAATATCCATGATTTCAAATTAAGATACATAGGAATTATAGCATTTAAACATGTTTACCTACCTATGTATTTCAGTACAGAACCAATTGTTCTCTTAATGTCTGCTCAGTATTTTACTTTTTAAAAATTATTTTACTTTAAATCTCATTGTAACGGCTTATGTCGAACACATTTCATTTTAAGGTGCCTCATGGGGTCTGCGGTACATTTTTGCCTGGCAAAAGCTCGGCAATTGAGTCAGGAAGCCTGATATTCTACTATAGATATGATGATGTGCACAATAAAATTCAGAAGTAAAAATGGCAAAAACTTCATATTCTCCTGCAATAATTAAACTATCAATACTGGTAAAACGACCCGTCTGTATGCAGTACTTTGATGAAATTTAACCTGACCTAGCCGCAGTAATTAGAGACTAGACCTAACCGCAGAAAAGAGATGTTGGATTCTGTGGCAGTAATGAGAAAGTTGACAGTCGCAGCAATAAATGACCTACCCAAGCCGCAGTGATGGGAGATTGAACCTAGCCGCAGTAATAAAAGACGGAATCTAGCCGCATTATTTATTAAGACATTTATGGGGAGATCGGACAAAGCCGCAGAGTAGAAGGAGATCGGACCTAGCGGCAGAATAGTAGGAGATCGGACAAAGCCGCAGAGTAGAAGGAGATCGGACCTAGCGGCAGAATAGTAGGAGATCGGACTTAGCCGCAGAGTAGAAATAGATCGGACGAAGCCGCAGAGTAGAAATAGATCGGACGAAGCCGCAGAGTAGAAAGAGATCGGACCTAGCGGCAGAATAGTAGGAGATCGGACGAAGCCGCAGAGTAGAAATAGATCGGACGAAGCCGCAGAGTAGAAAGAGATCGGACCTAGCCGTGGAAAAGAAAGAGATCGGGACTAAGCCACAGCGTGGAAATAGATAGGACCTGGCCGCAGAATAGAAAAAGATCGGACCGAGCCCCAGAATAGAAAAATATCGGATCAGGACGCGGAGCAGAAAGAGATCGAACCTAGCCGCAGAATAGAAAGGGATCGGACCTAGCCCCAGAATAGAAAACAATCGGACCTAGCCGCAGAGTAGGAAGAGATCGGACCTAGCCACAGAGTACAAAGAGATTGGACCTAGCCGCAGAATAGAAAGAGATCGGACCTAGCCACAGAGTACAAAGAGATTGGACTTAGCCGCAGAGTAGAAATAGATCGGACGAAGCCGCAGAGTAGAAAGAGATCGGACCTAGCCGTAGAAAAGAAAGAGATCGGGACTACGGTAAGCCACAGAGTGGAAATAGATAGGACCTGGCCGCAGAATAGAAAAAGATTGGACCGAGCCCCAGAATAGAAAAATATCGGATCAGGACGCGGAGCAGAAAGAGATCGAACCTAGCCGCAGAATAGAAAGAGATCGGACCTAGCCCCAGAATAGAAAACAATCGGACCTAGCCGCAGAGTAGGAAGAGATCGGACCTAGCCACAGAGTACAAAGAGATTGGACCTAGCCGCAGAATAGAAAGAGATCGGACCTAGCCACAGAGTACAAAGAGATTGGACCTAGCCGCAGAATAGAAAGGGATCGGACCTAGCCCCAGAATAGAAAACAATCGGACCTAGCCGCAGAGTAGGAAGAGATCGGACCTAGCCACAGAGTACAAAGAGATTGGACCTAGCCGCAGAATAGAAAGAGATCGGACCTAGCCACAGAGTACAAAGAGATCGGACCTAGCCGCAGAATAGAAAGAGATCGGACCTAGCCGCAGAGTAGAAAGAAATCGAACATAACCGCAGAGAATAAAAAGATCGGACTTAGCTGCAATAATCAGAGACTGGTCGCAGTGAAAAATGGGACCTAGCCGCAGTTATGAGAGATTGAACTTAGCTGCAGTAAGGAGAGATTTATTGTAGATGAAGTCATGAGATTGGGACCTTGCCGCAAATATAGAAACTATAAAAACTGGTTGGACCTAGTCACAGTAGTGAGAGACAGACCTAGCTGCAGTAATGAGAGATTGACCAAGCCGCAGTAATGAGATACTGTACCTAGCCACAGTAATGGGAGACTAGACCAAGCTGCAATAATGAGAAGCCGGACCTAGCCACGATAATGAAAGACCGAACCTAGCCATTACAGACCGGACCTAGCCACAGTAGTAATAGACCGGACCTAGCCACACATATGAGAGACTGGACCTAGCCACATTAATGAGAGACTGGACCTAGCCACAGTAATGAGAGACCGGACCCAGTCACAGCAATGAGAGACCGGACCTAGCCACAGTAATGAGAAACCAAACCTAGCCACAGAAATGACAGACCTGACCTAGCCACACTAATGACAACTAGACTACTAGAATTTCATTCGAGATATCTTTACTTAATCCGAGAAATCTCTATTTATACATGCGGAATAAAAAACAAAAACAAGTTCGTTTTTATGCTTCCGGACTTTTTGACCTGCCTGTGACTCTTACCCTGTGGCAAAAACAGTGACTACATCGTTAGTACTGTCGTTTACTCAGGCACATTTATATGTAAATGCACATGAGTACACGTGTACCCATGTGCATTTACATATAAATGTGCCTGAGTAAACGACAGTACTAAAAGGTGCAAGGCTTTGAAACTCCAAATATAGATTCCTTGTGATGAGACCTTTCATTTGGGACTATATTTTAAAACTAGTGACCTTGACCTAGGAGCTCTACCTAGTTTTCAAATCTTAAATTTTGTCTGTATATTTTGTACCAGAAGGTTTGGAACTTCACATGTAGATTCCTTGTGATAAGATCTTTCATTTGGCACAATGACTTCTGACCTAATGACCTCGATATTGGAGTGTGACCTACTTTTCAAAAACTTTAACCTTGACTATATCTTTAACACAAAAGAGTGTAGAGATTTGAAACTTCGCATAAAGATTCTTTGTAATAAGACCTTCCATACTTTGCGTGAGGGACAAGGTAAATCTCTATAAAATAGTTTCTAAATGAATTATATAGAAAAGGTGCAATAACTGTTTTAAAATATCAAGCGGTCTATTGAATTGTTTAAAAAAAATTCGGCCTCTGACAACTTTTTGTCTTCGAGTCAAACTGATAACCTGTTGCCCTTAATCCCAGTCAACAACTGTATAATATTCACAAGAAAATAAATTATTGGCCGAGGAGGTGCGTAGGTCAATTTTTGGTCAATATCTAGAGTATAAAGCCGGTGTGGCCCAGTGGTTAAGGGTCTATCCTTATGATCGAGAGGTCCCGGACTCGATTCCCGTCCTGGTCACACCGATGCTTGTCTTTCGGATGAAACTGTGTAAACCGATGCCCCGTGTCACGGTAGGCGTGGCATGTAAAAGATCCCTCACTGTTTCGGGTGAGCCCGTTGCAAAGGTATAATTTTCTGTGCAATGCAGCGGGCAACTTCCCTAGCCAAGGCTCTGATCCGATTCTCTCCTCTCCCAGCAGCCTTGGTTAGCGAAGATGTGCATCAGGCATATGAAGCAACCTAAACAATTTTGAGAGTACAAATAGTTTGAATGAAACCTCGAGCGGTAGATTATTAACGTTTTGTATGTGTTCATATCATTTAAGCAGACTCGACGTACGAAGTTAAAGTAGGGTATCCATGTGCATTTCATTAAGAAAACACATTTAATACTAGAAAATTCAGTGACAGAACTCAGACTGAATCAGTATTAGATTGCCTTGTACTTAAGCAGTAAATGATTCACAATTAACGTAATTTAAAGGAACATATTAACATTAATATCAATCATGAAGTATAACGCTCAACTTTTGAGTACACTTCATATTGGAAGAAGAAGAAGGTAAACAAGCCTGACTGGCAAATTTTACGGGGGTTGTTGACATGATGCTTGCGCATGCACACTGGCAAATTTCACGGTACTGGCGGATTTCACGCTAAAACGTCACTAAATACGTGCAATAATCGTGGAGTGACGTTAAGCAAGAATCAATCAGTCTAGAGCATATATTCCTTTTTCTAAAATCTAACGCAATATTTATGAATTTGTTTTTCATTAACGCTTTGCCTTCCCTTCATTCACAGATTATCAATTTTTCTAAAAGATGATATATACTTGTTCATATACATAATGATAATTTTTTTCCAAGACACTTTAAAAGCAGCACACGTTACCCCAAAAGTCCGGTTACCGACTTAAAGTGCAACAATGTCACCAACGTCACTCAAAATGTGAGGTACGATCTATCCCGTGGGTTTCACACGATGCCGATCTTGATTTTTCTTTTCGATGGGAGTAAATTGTCAATGTTTGCATCTAAGTATTATCTGTCATTTTAGAAATCCCAGCAAAGTTCGAATAAAGCACCTTAAATTACACTGTAAAAGTATATTCAAACTCGACGTAAATCGAACTTGTTTTGTAGTTATAACCAAATTTCTATTTACTGGATTGTACTTATTTTGTCTAGATTCATATTAAGCGGAGTTAGTGCTGTTCTTTGTGTTCCAATCAATGATTTCGCTAATAAAATGTTTCTGAAGACATCATGAAGGGCGATCACAGATCACGCTCATTATGGAATACGCTAATATAATGTATATCTAAACCCTAATCATTTTGGGTGAAAATTTGGTTACCACAAACAGTAATTCATTGAATTTACAGACGGACACCGGAACGAACAGCGTCGTTTAGACAGTTTTCTGCGTAAAAAAGGGGCCCCCGGGGGTGAAATTGTTTTATATATATATATATATATATATATATATATATATATATATATATATATATATATATATATATATATATATATATATATATATTTGGGCGGATCGATCCAGAAGCAGAAGTGGGGGCTGGAGGAGGCCCTTAGGGGCGACCAGAAGCACGAAGTGCGGAAAGGTGGAGGGTACGGGAGGGGGTCAACCCCCTGCTGTAGAGGGGTTCGGGGGCCTCCCCCCTGGGAAATTGTTTAAAATTTCGAATAGAATGGTGTAATCTGGTATATTTTTCAGCCTTTTTTTCAATAATGACACAGTTTTTTGTTCTGTCTGCTAAGAACAAAGCCATAAAGCTCATATCCATTTGGTCACTTCATTTCTTCATTATTAACATTGGTATGGTGCCGAAATTGCATATATTTCACATAGTTTCCCTTAACGTAAATTTACAATGTCAGAATAAATACGTGTACATAGTGTTTTCATTCGGAAGTAATTCACTAAAATGGCAATGCCTGTCTTGCTTTTCGCGCAGCGATAGCAAGCAAGAGCAGGTAACTTCAGTCTAGTAGTTCACAAGCATGTGTAGGTATGAAAAACTCCGAAAGGTAACAAAAGGTTGGTCAAAAGACTGAAATAGAATATGATCGGACATGAATTCGAAGGACATGAACTGACCTTCGTCGAAAGGAAAAGTTTAAAAAAAAACTTGGGGGTTGTTGGGGTTTTTTCCCGAATCCTCCCAAATCCGCCTTTATATATATATATATATATATATATATATATATATATATATATATATATATATATATATATATATATATATGTAAGAGCGGATTTACATACATGCATGTATACGTATACTTTACGTCATACCTCGACAATTTGTTACCCACATCTTGTTGTGAAGGAAACGGTACTACACTAAGATTCTAAGTGGTGCATACCTTAAAGGGACTGAACAGTCGAATACATGTGTGTTTTGACAAATGTATGAAATAATTATTTGCATTACGGCCCAGTTTCCCAGTGACATAAATCAAGAGAACTTATTAAGGTCTGATACAGATATGTACATTTTAAACGTTGATGTTATTTTTGAAATACAAAATGGGTTGAATCAAGATGCCAAATGCTATGTGTTTGTCATGAAGGTTTATAGTCCTTGCATTTGTAATTATGTGAAACAAATCATCCTTCTATAAAAAGAAAATATGCATTAAAATAAGAGGGACTGGCCATAAGTCCAGACCCCCATAATTCCGACCCCGCTTCTGTTCTGAACCCGCTGATGTTTTTGATGTGGATGCTTTTATCTTGATCCAGTGACCTTATGCATAATGGGTTCTAGACAAACAAAAAGGTGATATAGTATAAGTCCTCTCCCAAAATAGCCCCCACTCCCAGAGAAATGTGCCTAGTGAATAGATTTTCCCCCGGGAAAAAAGTATACTAGTATTTAAGAAATGCAATTCGAGTATAAAATCATCCCCAAACCACAACTCCTTCCCCTGTATATATTAACTTTTTTTCTGTATGGATAATGTGTGCCCATTGCGAAGCCCGATTTGCTCCGATTTGGAAGGAGAAGGCAAAGGTTACATTGAAGGGGGGATTAGATGGAATGGTGAGAGACATCCCATATGTCCACCCCTACTTCCATAGAAAAAATGGTATTTCAATGTTATACATAAAATTAAAAATCGTCGAAAAATGACCCCACGGAAAGCCAAAATTTAACGGCTTGCGTCAATTTACAATGACTTTTGTGCCAAATTAAGCATTAAAACTGACCCACGAGGACACTTTTTAATGTTACATCGGACTGATGGCTTGCCTTCAAAACTCATCCAGGTTAATTATACCAACTCAAAAGGATACAGGCAGTACATTCTTGATAAATTTAGTTAAATATAAAATAAGGACCATCTTAAGCACAGCCTATTGATGACTATACGATTACAGATGTAAAATATAAAATAAGGACATTTGAAGCAGAACTTATTCATAACTATCTGATAACAAATGTATTTAGATATGAAATAAAGACCATCATAAGTAGTGCTAATTACAGATGTAATCGACCATAAAATAAGGCCAGCTCAGGTAGTGCTACTACATGACTATACGATTACAGATGTAATCGACCACAAAATAAGGTCAGCTAAGGTAGTGCTAATTCATGACTATACAATTACAGATGTAATCGACCATGAAATAAGGTCAGCTCAGGTAGTGCTACTACATGACTATACGATTACAGATGTAATCGACCATAAAATAAGGCCAGCTGAGGTAGTGCTAATTCATGACTATACGATTACAGATGTAATCGACCATAAAATAAGGCCATCTCAGATAGTGCTAATTCATGACTATACGATTACAGATGTAATCGACCATAAAATAAGGCCAGCTCAGGTAGTGCTAATACATGACTATACGATTACAGATGTAATCGACCAAAAAATAAGGCCATCTCAGGTAGTGCTAATTCATGACTATACGATTACAGATGTAATCGACCATAAAATAAGGCCAGCTCAGGTAGTGCTAATTCATGACTATACGATTACAGATGTAATCGACCATAAAATAAGGCCAGCTCAGGTAGTACTTATTCATCACAACTCCTACTGTCAAAATTTTGTGCTAAAGTGTGTTCGCACTAGACTAAGTACACATGCAATAAATACGTTTGACTTTCGTTGTGAATCTAAGAAATAAGACAATGAATGGCTCTCTAAATTTTGTTTGCATACCTTAGAGTGAATCGTGCACAAAATACATGAACATAAATTCTTAGAATTTCACAATATGCATGAGTATCACACATAATAAAAATTTTGGAGATATTTTAGAGTTTCTGATCGGCAAAGCCAAAATCTGCGCTAACAAATGGGCATGCACTACCAAGTGTTTATTAAATGTCTAGTGCATTATAGAAATATGGGTTGCAAACAAATTTATGGTTTTAAATTATCTGATACCGGAAATTAAATTCCTCTGTGCACCGATAGAATTGATAACGAATTCTGCTTCAATTCAGAAATAAAATAATATGAATTACATGCGTATGTCACTGATTTCTGTACAACCAATTACCCGGGTATTGATGAAAGAAAGAATGAATGAATGAATAGATGAATGAATCAATAAATGAGTACAGTTCATGTTAGAACTGATACCATCAAAAGTTTGTTATGCTGGATGTCCGATAAGTGAGGTATGATATTGGATATGAAAAAGACAATGATGATGATGAAGATGATGATGATGATGATGATGATGATGATGATGATGATGATGATAATAATAATAATAATAATAATAATAATAATAATAATAATAATAATAATAATAATAATAATAATAACTAACTAACTAACTAACTAACTAAATAAATAAATAAATAAAAGAATAAATAAATGAATGAATAAATGAATAATAAATAACAAAAATAAATGAATAAATAGGTAAATAAAGACGGACATGGCATTGCCGACTGAAAGATGTGGTCTCAATAGTAAGTCAAATTACAGACCAAACACCTGTAAAATATAAAGAAAATTGCAGAAAAACAATATACAATCAGACATTTTAATGAAAAAAATCATATCAATTCTAGACAAAGTATTAAAAAGATCAACGTAATAGACCTTAAACATTCAAAATTAAGTGCCACTGTTTGTTTTAGGGAAGGATGGAATCCAGATGTCGCTAACACAAATGTAATAGAAACGTCAATCATAATTCATTATTAAGTTGTGGAGTACTTCCTTGTAGAAAGTATGACACGATTCCCTGGATCCTAGACCTTGACAGAGCACTGTAGCTCCTCATTAGATAATTAAATTTGGGTGACCTGATCCAGGAAGTATAAATACGTGGATATTAAGGTAATTGTATGTAATAGGGTCGGATAGCATCGGATTCAGAAATCAGGAAAACTTTGCTTTATGATTGAGCCTTCAGGGATATAGTCCTTTATATGATAAGGATTCTCTTTGTTATAATTTGACTGCATGCGCGATCTTATCGGTACCTGACAACCTACTCGGTCATATTAACAAATTCAGAATTGATGTACCGTACTAACACATCATTTACATCTAGCGGGAAATTGTAATAACGTCATTTTATGTCAGACAAGTCGAACATGTTAAAATCATGACGTCACAGACGGTTGAGGAATACGGAGTCAGACATGGGTAAACTGACGTCGCGTCGTAAACAGCTGAACATTTTTGCTGCTTCGAGATGAAACAATATTAAGAGAGCATGGTTACGATGGTGCATGGTGGTACGTTGTCAGTTTTGTTGGCCGTAATATTTGTGCACGTCGTGTCATCTGCACCATCGGTATACTCAGCGTTTCATCGATGGACCCGAAGCTTGACGTTGGTGTTGCTGGTAAACAAATGTCAAAAGTAGCCATTGTTTCGCAAAAATGAGTAGTAATATTTTCAAGTGTGACGAAATAAAGTGAGTGAATTAGATTGCTACTTTACCTTATTTCCCTTATACCTTTTTCATTATGACGTTAATAGTATGGTAGGAGGTCCTAATTTCGACAGGGTCTTAATTTCGACGGAAGCCATTTACTATTTATATCTCGTGTCTTATCGCGAGATTTATTACGTCATCGTAAACAAATCGTAGTAAGGAAGCACCGCCCTCTAAACAACGTAATACGGAAACGATGCGATTCCAGAAGGTATGTTATTTTATATTTTCTTACATGCCTATGAAAAAATTCATCTTCTCACTCATCCTTTTAAATGACAATTTTAAAACCCTGAATACTCCATCAAAGGGGGCAGTCTGAAATTTCCGAATGTCTCGTGTGCTTTGTTTTTATTTTTATCAATGAAAATCACGTGACAGCATTGGAATTAAATTTAAGGCCAAGACAAATAAATTGACATTTCTATGATGGTTCTTAATTGACCTAAGGGAAGAAATATGGAATGCTATGGTTTGGTTCATATTTTTATCAGAAATTCCCAGTATCTAAACAGAAATACAGGTTCTATTCACCCACTTCCTTAACAAATGCATATCAAGCCATAAAAGATGGATCCAAGAAATCAGTGACGGGTGCAGCTAAACAATTTAATGTACCGATCACCACTCTTAGGGATCGTATCCTTGGAAATGTTGACCCAGAAGTTGTTAAGAGCGGCAGAAGTCCTTTACTTAGTCCTCTTCAAGAATCACATCTTGTGGAACATTTGAAAGTTATGGCAGAGTATGGATATGGATACATCAGGCAAGAGGTCGTTGACTTGGCTTCAGACTACGCCATTCAGTTAGGAATCAGGGATCGCCTACATCCATTTATCCTAAAATGGTTTCGAGGGTTCCAAAGAAGGTGGCCTGAAATCAAAGTGCTGAAACCAAGAAGCTTAGAGGTTGCCAGAGCGAGGTGTGCGTCAGTTCCCGTTGTGGATAAGTATTTTGCCGAGCTCAAACAAGTCATTGAAGAGAATTGTTTCGATAAAAATCCTCACTTAATTTTCAACGTGGATGAAAAAGGATTCATGCTAAATCACACACCGCCGTTTATTGTATATGGCAGTAATGCCCCGCAAGCAGTGACTGCTGGGAAGTCAAGTACAACCACTATTTTAGGATATGACAGTGCCACAGGAGTGGCAATCCCTCCATTTTTCATTTTTGCCGGAAAGAGAATGATTCCCAAACTAATGGAAGGGGCAACACCAGGAGCAGTTGGTCGAATCTGGATGGTCCAACTTTTCCGTGAATTTCTAGCCGACCATTTCCTAAAGCATGTCTCGCTGAAGGAAGACCAGAAGGTGCTTCTTTTGTTGGATGGCCATAGATCACATGTCTCTGTGGGTCTCGCTCAGTGGGCAAAGGAACGAAATATAATATTCATATTGCCTGCTCATACCAGTCACCTACTTCAGCCCCTGGATGTTGGTTGCTACGGGCCTATGCAGAAGATGTATAATGTGGAGTGTCACAAATTCACAAGGGAAACTCATGGTGTGGTAACCCGATACAATGTGTGTCAACTTGTCTGCAAAGTGTATTCAAAGGCCATGTCTGCAGACAACTTAATTTCAGCATTTCACAAAACTGGCATATATCCTTGCAATAGAGATGTGATAGCATTGCAGAGTCAGAAACTTTCAGAAGTGTTCCAAAGTGTTGAATCCATGAAAAATGAAGAAGATAACAACCCAGACAGAGTGAGTAAAGAGGGAGAGGAACAGACTGATGAGGATTTGAGTAGTGGTGCATTGTTTTTCAAAGAGAAGGAGAAAGTGCTCAAGACAGTGAAAAGAGGAGGACAGAAGAAAGAAAGAAAAACATTGAGTAAGTTCATTTCGTGACACTGCATCACAGATAACATTATAATCAAAAGTATGACACTTCATCAACAACAGCAACAGAAACCTATTAAGTCGACAGAAAAGAGAAGGAAAGGTGTGAATGAAGGAGAAAGCCAAATTGCAAGTGGATCTGGATGTCAAGCTAAGAAGCAGAAAAAGAAGAAGAGCAAGATCACTGATATGTTGGAGGAACCTGAGTACGACACGGATGAAGATATTTCAGAAAATAACCTATGCTGTGTATGCAGGTCATTCACTCCAAAGGAAATCAGAGACAGCCATATGCTTGCATTTGCCAAATGGGCACAGTGTGATGGATATAGGGATGGGCATCCGTGTAATCATTGGACACACCTCACTTACTGCTGTGATACACGTGTTCTGAGGAGAAAGGACAAATTTTTTGTCCCCATTGTGTTGAGGAATAAATGTAAAAAATTACTTAATTAATTTAAAGTATATTTTGATGCATAAATTTACAAGAAAATGTTACTTAAATGGAGTTTATTACATGTATTTTATTTTTGTAATTGTTAATTATACCACAAACGAAAAATGTGTTCGTTTCGGCCTTAAAGTTGTATGCAAATCAGCAGATGACGTAATCGTCGGAAATAGGACCTAGAAATGGCGGCGCGTGTCACATCAGGAGTGCACGGATTTTTGGCGATCTACAGAATAATAAAAACATTCATGGTGATGTGACATTATGAAAAGGTAGAACTGTAAACACATATCATTGTAAATTAAATCAATCCATCGTTATCAATTTTTGGCATTAAATATTAGACCGTCGGAATTAGGGCACACGAGGATACCATTTTCGAGTAACCGAGAGGACCATTAAAAACCTAGATTTTACAAGTCAGACTACGGAAAACTTCTTGTGACGTCATACTTTGTAGAAGCATTGACGTTATATATCTAAAGATAAGATTATGACGTCATAAATAAAATGACGCCAAAGTATGCAATTGACTTCGCCGCCATTAACTGCGGCCCTAATGTTAAGGGAGGAAATAAAACGTATTCCCGCAAAAATGACGTAAAGAACAATGAAACAATCTTATGACGTCATAAGGTTGCTAACGTTCAACGTCGTTTCTAACTTATAGTACACAAGCGCCGCCTAACGGACGGCGAAGCTCATTACGACCACGTTTCGCACCACTTTACGCAATTCACCCTTCCATGCTTCGTAAAAAAAACGTGACATTCAGACTTTTTGTTCTATCTATGACGTCATAAACAAACGCGATGTTTGTCGGAGTTTTGTCGGACCTCAGATGACGTCATCACAATGAAAAATTACGTTTTATGGAACGGTGAATTTGTTTTCATTATTTATTCATTTACTATTTATTTATTCATTTTGTTTTATTTATATGTGGGGTGTTTTCAGAAGGCGGACTGACTGTATCCATGTTTCTGATATTAGCTGCAAAACGTAAAGAGCGAGGGATAACTCCTGCTATATGATGTGATTGAAAGGTTTGTTGACTAGTGATTTACATAGCTTTCAACAATTTTCAGTTATATCGCGACATGGAAGTAGGAGGTGACCAACCTCTTAAACGCAGCGGCACAATCCGTGTGGTACGAAGTTAAAATATCCCGAAAATCCATGTCTTTCATTCAATCAGTGTTGCAATTTTTACAGCTGAATTTTATTTTACATATCATCATATCTATTGTAGAATATCGGCTTTCCTGAGTGATTTGTTGACCAACGTTTTTGTGCAACTAATTGATAGAACTATACCATATCTTGAATTACTAAACAGAGCATTTTCCAACTACCAGGCCAACAGTGTGACAGTTTCGAAATGAACCCGTCTTAAAACAATAAAGTATACTTTTTAAAATTATCTAAGTGCAATCCATGTAAGCTAAAAGAAAGATTGAGCATTTTAGTTTACCGTGAGACCACTTGCCAGGTGGCCGAAAATGTGTGGAATGTGAGTGCTTCTGATTATTTACACTGTCTTATTAAGTTTAATGACGAAGGGCGTTAAGTAAATGATTTTGACTCAAAAAATGGCATTAAATGATTACCAAGTCCTAAAACGAATCCTCGTATTATAGATATACCTAATTTATTTATCATTTTTATTTCATATATAACTTTCAAGCAGAACCACATACCTGTATTGTAATATACGTTTTCGTTATACTGTTTCATGAGATATCTGATATTGGTGACGATTTATTTTGCAATAACAGACTTAGACTGATCAGTTTGCCATAATTCTCACGCAAGAAATTCATGACACATCCAGCATTTTATTGTAACACGATTCTCTTGATTACAAAGGTTTGAACAACAGTATAAATCCAAATGAATGTCTGCATAATGTAAAAAAAAATCTAGAAAAACATTAGGAAATTTGTGGTAATTTGAATGAATAAATAAGAAGATAAATATCAGGTATTTCACTTGTTAATATGAATTATCTATAATCCCAAATTGCGCTGCTAATTCAATAGTCTACGGTTTTCTTTCGTAATGCGATATAATGATCATTTTTAAAACATCATAAAATTATAATCAACCAACTAAATTTATGTATTAACAGGAGGCCCAAGTGGGCCTATATCGCTCACCTGAGCACAATTTGCTTATTCACAAACAAAATTAATGACAGCTCAATTTTGGTATAAGACTTTGAGTACTTTCTATGAGATTCCGTAAAATTATGTGAAGTGGTTAATAAAAAGAAGTCGAAAAATATGTCAGCCAATCATAGCTCTTGTCAGTCATCGTGAATTACAGATTGGGTCAAATGAAACAATTTTGGTATGGGACCTTGATAACTTACTTCCTGTACGTTATGGTGATATTCAGTGCAGCAGTTGCCGAAAAGAAATGTGTCAGTCAATCAGGGTCCTTGGCAGACATCTTTGAGAACCGATCTGGTCAAAAGATACATTTTGGTAGAGCACCTTGAGTACTTTATTCCTACAAGATTTGGCAGAAATCTGTCGAGCGGTAAATCACAAGTTGAAAATGCGTCAGTCAATCAGAGCCCTCGGTCACCATCTTGGATGATGGATTGGGTCGAAAAACACAGATGTGTTAGAGACCTTAATTACTTACTTCTTGTAAGGTCTGATGAAATTTTATGTAGCAGTTTTGCTGAAAACGTGTCAACCAATCAGAGCCCATAGCGGCAATATAGGATTACGAATTGCGTCGAAAACACAAATTTGGTATAGGACCTTGGGTACTTACTTCTCCTAGGTTTTGTTGAAATTATGTGAAGCGGTTGCAGAGGAAAGGTCATAAATGTGTCAATCAATCAGAGTCCGTGGCGGCCATCTTGGATTACGGATCGGGTCGAAAAACACAAAATTGATAGAGGACCTTGAATACCAACTGTTTGTAATATCTGGTGAAGTTTAATGAGGCGTTTGTGGAGAAGAAGTCGAAAATGTGTCAACCAGTCAGGGTCCATGGCTGCCATACTAGATTATGGATCGGGTCGAAAAACACAAACTTGGTGCAGGACTTTAAGTACATACTCCCTGTAAGCTTCGTTGAAATTCTGTAAAGCGGTTGCAGAGAAGTCGAAAATGTGTCAATAACCAATCAGGGCCCACAGCAGCCATTTTGGATCCCGGATCGGGTCAAAAAAACAAAAACTTGGTAAAGGACTTTGCGTATTTACTCCCTGTATGTTTTTGGTGAAATTCTGTGCAGAGGTTTTGGAGGAGACATCAAAAATGTGTCAACCAATCATAGCCTTTGGCGGCCATCTTGGATGACGTATTACGTCGAAAAAGACAAACATGGTACATGTAGAAGATCTTGAGTACTTACCTCCGGTAAGGTTTGGTGAAATTCTATACAGCAGTTGCAGAGAAGAAGTCGAATATGTGAAAAGTTTAAGATTACTTTAACTCCTTGTGTGATTTGTAACTGAGTGTTAGGAGTTGTCTTTCTTGATATATACAATGCAATTTTAGACAATGATTGTGGACACAGTAAGATGTGTTTTAAAATACGAGTACGTTTCAATTGAAATATCTTGCTCGAAAAAATTACAATGATCCAGAAATTTGATGAGATAATTATCTTTAAGAATTAAGTATAGCTTTTAAAATGCATTTTATCTCAGTCACTGACCATTGATGAGAAACAAACAAACTGGTGCCTTAAAAGTCTTACCGCCTTTATTGTATCAGTATATACGTATACCCAGCTTTGACTGGGCTTAAGTTGAGTTCGGAAGTTGACCCGGAATTGACTGCTCTTATCTGGGGGACTCTGACACTTATCTGATTAACACCATAGAAACCTGGGATTAGCTGCCGCTTTATTAGCCTTCTCGGTAACGAAAAATATAACAAGGCATTTGGAAAAGATATTGATCATTCGACAATATTATTAGTCGCTTCATTTGAGAGTAACTTACAGTTTTATTCTAGTGATATTACATTATTAATCAAAATTTCGGTAATGTTATACCCTTAATGGTAAAAAGCACCTCTTTTAAGAAATAAAGCGAAAGCAATAAAATAACAACATAATTGAACGAAAGATAAATAACTGAATACATAGATTAGACTATGCCCGAACTGAGAGAAAAATAAACTCAGAATTGAAATTTACAATATCATCATGCCCTTTACACGCGACATCGATCTGGGTCTCTGTACTATTGTCTATACATATACGCATACATACACATGGATAAATATTTAAACTTCATCTAATCCGACTCTGATATCCTCTTTTCTTTGATCTTTCTTGTAACCTAGCTTATTATTTCATTTTAGTTCAATCATATAAAAATATAGAAGATTTACAGAATCTGAGAAGAAAAGGTATCATGTTCTTATGTTCAGTAATTATGAATTTGATCTACCTTCAATATTCTGCACACAATTAAGATAGTCATTAAGTTGAAGTAATTTAGTCTAAGATGATCGTCGAGGAACTCAATGCACTATTAGAGTTGTCCTTCTTAGTTCATACCACTGTTATAAAGAAGAAACTGGCGAGTTTATTTGACTTTAAGTCTTCAGTTTTTAATGATAAATATGCAACATGAACGTTCTCTATAAAAAAAAAAAAGAATTGCAAGCTGGTAGATATATGTGTAGATATTTTCTCAGAGATTTAAAGAAGCAAATTCTTAAGATACGATATGTGTTGTCAATACAACATAACTTTTCATATTGCATTCAGCATTGTTCTGGAAAAAAGATAAAATTTAGAGTGGCCTCTGTCAATTGACGCTCATTCCCACTCATTCTGAATTTAACAGTGGTTTTTATCTTTTGACATTTAAACTTATTATTCTGTAAGTCTACATTACTGTATGTAGATACCTCAGAATCGTTTGTGTGAAACATTTGAATAGTAACTTACTATAATGTAGCCCAAGATTTTCTTAATCTTACTAGTAAGTCTAATAAATACCGGCGCGTGCGATTTTCAGAATAGAACTTTATCTTTCAAGTTAAATTTGACAACTGTCATTTGACATTCAACCTTAAAGTTGTATGCCCTACAATTCGGTATAATTTTAAAAATTAGGGCACGTAAAACAAAAACTGTATTCTTCTCGTATGGCTGAAGTGATCAATTTTGCGTTAATAACATTTTTTGTTGCTTCAAACCCTCGGAGATGTCAGGATAAAAAAAATACTTCGTAAATAAAGCAGGTATTCCATAAATACAACCAAACCATGACTTCGCGCATGCGCATGTTTAATTAAGCCAAATATGATGAAGGATGAAGGGAGATTCAAAACCAAAAAAAAAAAAGACAAAGAAAAAAAAAAGGAAAAGAAAAAGAAAAGAAAAAAAGAAGAATTTCAGTAAATACTAACTTTAGCAGACTTGAAAGTAGATCTAAAAGTTACTCGTCAAATTTATTTACCTTGCCCTCCATAATGCAGCTCCCGAATAAGATGACGTGATAAGTTGGCTGTAAACATTTTGTTTACAAACATCGCGTTTTAGACAGCCATATCTCACTAAATACGACGAATTTGATCAAAACTTTTGCAAGTGCCCTTTTAAATATGTTTTAGGCTTACATATATAATCAAAACAATTTAGAATATAATTATCTACAATATGCACTGTACTAGCGAACATAGGGTATACAGCTTTAATTTGGAACATTCAAGTCCAACATTATCTTGCCAATCGCAATTGTCATTCAATACCCAACCACAATTTTAGAAGTTTATATTCCAAGTTCAACTTAGCAGTCCAATTTTTCATTTGGCATTAAATCTTTTTAAGAAACTTTCCACCCCAAAATTGACCACTGTATATGTCACTCAGCGTTCAAGCATACACTACAATGTATACCATTTTTGTCAAAATTTACAAGCCTAACCGTTATTCATTTGACCCTGTGATTTTTTTTAAATCCTTGACATTCGTACATAACTATGGCTTTGTACTTCCTTACTAGATAGACTGTCTGTCGTATTCATTCTAATGAAATTACACACATGAGAACGATAATGGTTCCAGACAAGATATGGTACATGCAAGAGTGCTAATGAATTCGTTGAATAATATGTACGGTAGGGGAGGTAACCCTTACAACATTATCACAAAAAGACTACAACTGCTCACTATTATTGACCTCAAACGACAAATGTGACAATTCGTCCATTTCCGCACGCAAATTGTAGAAAATGACATACACGCAATGAATAATGATATTGCATCACTTGTTAAAAGATCTTAAATTTGTTTAAAGCAAAGCGTATGTCAGAGGACAGCAATAGGTATAACCGCATAGTAACTCCTCGTGTGTTTGATATTCACTCAGCCAAAGCTAGAAGTAAACAACGAAGTACCGAAGTGTTAACCTTATCTCGTAGTCCATAGAATAAAAGGACAATATCGTGTATATTGCCATATTCAGAAAAATGCGAACTCCAATTAAATCGAGATAAGACCATGTGCCCGGGAGGAGTAAACATTAGCGTGCAACATCCGTCGAAAAAGTACTGCAACAACTTTTCCAGTCGAGGAAGTAAATCACATATATACCGCACATTTCATACCGTGAATAGGATAATTTGACTTAATGTTCTTGTATATGTATATATATATATATATATATATATATATATATATATATATATATATATATATATATATATATATATATATATATATATATGAGCACATGAAGGAGACAAGAACATTAAGTCAAATTATCCTATTCACGGTATGAAATGTTGCTGAACGGAAATTTCGGTGTCGAAAATGCACGAGAACAAATACCTGTATATATACAGATTATTTCAAATCAAGTATAGTCAAAAAGTCTGTATGGTCAGTTCCCAAAATGTCGGTTAACATTCTTCAAAGGGGATCTCAAATTGCATCAGATCTCTATAACGACCATAGGACTTCCTCAGTGACCATTTCAAACGTTCCTCAATATATCAATGTGAGAGTAGTTGCGTGGCAAGAAGCCTCGCTCTCAGGACAAAATCATGTATTTAGAGCAAGCCCCGGCATAGTGTAGAAGTTGCGAAATGAAGACGTCATATGCGGGAGAGGAAGGTATATTGCGACTCAGGAAAGGAAAGTTGGTAATAATGAACCTGAAATTGTCACGTTTGTCATAAAGAGAGGTTACTCATGAACTTAAAGAAGGCGTTTTGAATAATTGATGTAATTCTGTTCGTCAGTTTTTGATGAGGAATGGATGTTTTAACTTTTGTATTTACCACCCCAAAAGTAGATTAAAACTTTTTATTATTTTATTTTATTGGTAAAATTTGAATAATAAAATTTTTGAATTTACTTAGGAGGTGGTAAATATAAAAATTAAAATATGACAGTTGTATAAAGAATTCAAAAGTCAAAAAAACTAGATGCTTGTGAAATTATTAGAAAAGGGAAATTTCAAGTGCTCTAGATGTTTCTTGGAATTCTTTAGGATCCACATCCAATTGATTCAGCTTCTCGAGTAAGCATTAGAACAGTATTTCTAAAGACCATGCTTGATTTTGGTTAAACTTTTGTCAGTAACATGGAAAGGGGCTTGTACAAACCCTTGGGAATTCGACATGTCAGCAACTATATCAGATATATGGCTTACCATAAGATCCTCATCTTGTTGCCAAATGCTGATAGTTCTTTATTGTTGATTGCTTTATGTATATATAATTAACAAAAAATGTTTAAACCAACACATGTATCTCATAAAATCACAAAGAATATTTTTATTTTAGGGAAACAAATATCAGGAAGTTATTTACCGAAAACCCGGATGACTTCACAATTTATATGCTTGTCCAAAAATTATTTATCACATGTTCTTGAAAGAAATCGCTTACACCACTGTCACGAACAGTACACGCAAACCCTTCTTATCTATAGGGAAGACAATTATGTAATTTGCATCAAGTGTGCATGATGGTATATAATGCGACTTCAGCCTCTCGGCTATACACAAATCTTAATCATCTTCCTCGAGAACCTCACCCTTATAACCTCAAGGATATAGAGTACCACGTTATTAACAAGAGAATACGAACCATGCGCTTCGGCCACGTTCAGCAAATGTTAAAGACAGCAAACATGTTTCTCCTATACACAGAAGAGTTGGAAGTGTTTAAAGAACATAAAGTCTATTTTCCTTTTTAAACAAAGTATAATTGAATATTTTTGTGAAGGATAAATGGAAGAAGGTGTAAAGCGTCCTAATATGTAGAATCGGGATCGGAATATTAGGAAATTCTGTAAATTCGGTCGTTTTACATATAGTATATACGTTTGCCTCGTTATAGGTATATATGTTATTACTCATGCTTCCATGTGTGTATTTGTATATAGTTATTATACTAGCCTCATAAAAGGGAGGGTAATATAATGGTTCATGTGTTCAGTAAGGGTATATACATAAATACCCGTGTGCCCGAAGTCGGCGTGGCCTAGTGGTATCTCGCATGCCTCCTGATCTAGAGGCCGGGGTTCGAGTCCCGCTCTGGTCATCCCTGTGTTTTGTCTTTCGGATGAGAGAGTAAAAACCGAGGCCCCGTGTCGTGGTATGCATGGCACGTTAAAGATTCCTCACTGTTTCCGGTAGGTCCGCTGCAAAGGTCAAAATTTGTATGCCCCGCATCAGGCAGATGCCGTCACCATATGCGTGAAATATTCGTGGTGTGACGTTAAACAAAAATCAATCAATCAATCCGCGTGCCTGTTTTGTTTGTTTAATATAGTTACTATTTTTGTCGTGATGTCATATATATATATATTCTTTTCTTTTCTAGAAAAAAAGCTTTGATACATTTTAATACAGTCAGTACCGTTTTCTCTTATGGTACAGCCAAATATGTCATGATTCTGACAAACGGGAGATGCTCACTATCCTATCTGTCCGATTTCACCGTTTCTGTGGCTTGCCGGTATTTTATAATCCCTTTAAACGGGTATGGACGTCTGACATGATTTGTATAGGACGGGTTGTCAACTGTTATCAAGTTAACTTGATTTGTATAGGACGAGTTGTCAACTGTTATCAAGTTAACATGATTTGTATAGGACGGGTTGTCAACTGTTATCAAGTTAACATGATTTGTATAGGACGGGTTGTCAACTCTTATCAGGTTAACATGATTTGTATAGGACGGGTTGTCAACTGTTATCAAGTTAACATGATTTGTATAGGACGGGTTGTCAACTGTTATCAAGTTAACATGATTTGTATAGGACGAGTTGTCAACTGTTATCAAGTTAACATGATATGTATAGGATGGCTTGTCAACTGTTATCAAGTTAACATGATATGTATAGGACGGGTTGTCAACTCTTATCAGGTTAACATGATTTGTATAGGAAGGGTTGTCAACTCTTATCAGGTTAACATGATTTGTATAGGACGGGTTGTCAACTGTTATCAAGTTAACATGATTTGTATAGGACGAGTTGTCAACTGTTATCAAGTTATCATGATTTGTATACGACATGTTGTCAACTGTTATCAAGTTAACATGATTTGTATAGGACGGGTTGTCAACTCTTATCAGGTTAACATGATTTGTATAGGACGGGTTGTCAACTCTTATCAGGTTAACATGATTTGTATAGGACGGGTTGTCAACTGTTATCAAGTTAACATGATTTGTATAGGACGGGTTGTCAACTGTTATCAAGTTAACATGATTTGTATAGGACGAGTTGTCAACTGTTATCAAGTTAACATGATATGTACAGGATGGCTTATCAACTGTTATCAAGTTAACTTGATATGTATAGAACGGGTTGTCAACTGTTATCAAGTTAACATGATTTGTATAGGACGGGTTGTCAACTCTTATCAGGTTAATATGATTTGTATAGGACGGGTTGTCAACTCTTATCAGGTTAACATGATTTGTATAGGACGGGTTGTCAACTGTTATCAAGTTAACATGATTTGTATAGGACGAGTTGTCAACTGTTATCAAGTTATCATGATTTGTATACGACATGTTGTCAACTGTTATCAAGTTAACATGATTTGTATAGGACGAATTGTCAACTGTTATCAAGTTAACATGATTTGTATATGACATGTTGTCAACTGTTATCAAATTAACATGATTTGTATAGGACATGTTGTCAACTGTTATCAAGTCAACATGATTTGGTCATAAGGTAATAGACTATGATGACTTAACTCGTTATGTGACAAAAAGAGCAGTGATCTGGTGTGTTTGACACTTGTGTGAAAAGGGTTTTGATGAAATCTTTGCTAAATTAAAGGTTCTTTAATCATGTTCTTTTTAGAGTTTTAGCGTTTATTTAACCTTACTTTTCATTATACCCGCACAATAAAAGATTCGTGGTCATCTAGTATTTGGCTTGTCTGTCTGTCTGTCTGTTTGTCTGTTTGTGCGTTTGTCTGTGGCAAACTCTTTGACATTCAATATAACATTTCAACCGTAAGAAGTAGTTTTAATATTTCATAAACGCGTATTTCTTGTGTCAAGACCTTTCTGTCGGTTCAATAATTTTTTACCTTGTGATCTTGACTGACATTTTCCACAACATTAACAATGGGTATATCTTTTGGATGATAAAAGCTTCCATGTGTATAGTATTTCCGTTGGTACCAAGATTTTAACCTTGTGACCTTGACCTTGAAATTTTACCTAGCTTTAGGATAACATCTTATACTGACAAAGTTGCGGCCGGGGTATTCATATTTCATAAATACAGCTTGTTGCTTATATAACATATATAAACTATATTGGATTATACAATTTTTTTTGTACTGCTTTGTTGTTTGGGTTTTTATGTCTGTGTGTGTGTGTGTGTTTGTGTGTGTGTGTGGGGGGTGTTTTGTTTTGTTTTGTTTTTTGTTTGTTTATTTGATTGTTTGTTTGGTTTTTTTTTTTCTTCTTTTTTTTTTTTTTGGAAAAGGGGGTGGGGGGGGGGGGTAGGAAGAGGAGTTGTCTTGTTTTACCTGAACCTTATTAGATGAACAAGTAGTAACACGTGTTGTTGTATTACACACAACCTAAGATGATTATTTCTATACGAAGTTATGTAGTTAACATTGTTAATACCTGAGAAAATTTATGAAATGCTCGTATCATTATATAGAATATTGGAAGCTCATGCATACTTATTATAATATCATAAAAGAAAGAGGGGGTAGAGAACAAACTCTGTCCACAGAAGAGACAAACGTAGTCATACATATTCTATGAGATAACTACCGTAGTTTACATTCACTAATATATCAAAGTCAATTTTACGAGATCAAGCTTAACTAAAACTAGTTTTGTATGCAATGCATCTAGTCAATTTTGCAGCAAACTGCATCTTGTTTTCTGTCTACAGTTTTAACAAGCTGTGTTTGTGAAACACTAATGCCTTCGGTGGCTCCAAAGTCCACAAAGTTATTTTCAGCGTGAAGGTCGTTGCCAAGGTCAAAAGGTCTTCCACTTTGGTTGGTGTTATTTGAAAGGGCTTCATTAGTTGAGGACGCATATTATATATGAAGTCTCCATCCCTCACGGTTCGAAACTTATAACCAAGGTTAAAGTTGACAACGGACAGACAAACAACCAGTCAAACAGACAGGACAAAAACAATATGCCCTCGATCTATCGATCCGGGGCATAAAAAGTCAGAAAGAAGTAGTAATTAGTCATCTTATATGTCGAACAAAATAGAAAATGAAGAAATGAGAAAATCACATATGTTCTTACATATCAGCTGCGAACGCAAAAAGTAAGAAAGCAATTTTAGATTTCATGACGACAAAACCAGATCGTTTTACAGCCGTTGTAAGATTACATATCCATGGCTGCGGATCCCATTTCAGTTCCCTCAGAGATCCGAGTTTGCGCATTGTTTTACATTATGTTATTTATACATGGATTGCAAACTGTTCAATTTTCAGTACCTTGTACTCTTCTTAGGAAACATTGCAAAAGTGAAAAGGAAAATGGTGTTCCAATCCAGATGTCAAACCTAGAACACCCCACCATACTCAAACCAATCCTTCGCTATATAATAAGCAGTGATCGCTTTGGTATCCTGTACTATGTTACTTAACACATACTGCCATTCATTACGTAACACCAGTTCTGTGCTGATAACAATATAAGGTTCCTTTGTTGACAGACCTGTTCCACTGCAGCTCAACATATCCCACGATAAATAAAGATCATTTGATTGATTGCGTAAGAGTATTGAACAAATCAATTCCTAACAATCACCTTATACTCCGATTACAGATATTTCTCGATAAAAGATTGAAAGATGAACACACTTTAAATATCTGGTACATCATTTATCACCTTTAATCGGTAATTTAATTACGAAATATCTTAAAGTTTTAAAGATCATGCACAAATTTCATCAAATGTTGTATAATAATCACGAGATTTTTACATTTAATTTCAGACTTGTCAAATAGAATCAGTAATCGACAAGTAACGAACATGTTACGGAGCATTTGACTTCCGTGGTAGAAGTATACATGAGAAAAGTCTGAACTAAGCATTTTGTAATTGTTTACGGACATTTAGTTTAATGGTCGGGAAACGTATGCTACAACAGTTTCCATAAGATACCATGAAGAAAACACATTATTTCTTTCCATTGTGTCGACATATTTCTGTTCAGTGCATGTTATTACGTGCATGTCCTTGTAGTAAAGATAACGTGGAGGATCACATGGCATTCGGCTCGTTGCTCCCCCCCCCTTAATTACACCAATATAATAAGACGGGTTAAAATACACCTCCTCCCGTCTGTGTCTTAGATCTTTTTTTAATTCTTCACAAATCGCCTCAAACGTCGTATCAAATGAAAGCAGACATATTTATCTACACATCCATATATAAATTGTCCTAATCCATGCAAAACTAAGAGCATGGTGAGCCACGGAACTCGAAATTTTGCTCAAAAAAGTTTAGTCGGACACCGAGAAGTTAAATCAGGTTAGACCCATCGCTACGGTGTAAAGCGACCACTCGTCGCTTTCCCTTTTAAAACAGTCTCTGCGGATGTACAATAAACAAAAGCAAATAACTCTACACAGTCGACATGTCAAATTATCCCTTCAATCGCCTCACCTTACCTTCGATTGTTTTCCGTCGTCCGTGACCCTAACCCAGATACCATTTTAACGTCGGCAAATACACTTCCTAACGCAGCTTCTGATTGGTCGGAAGAAACTCTCGAGTTTTATCATGCTACGAACGTCCATTCAAATCTGGTGTAACCTACTGGCTAACGAGTTCGTCGCGGTCGTCTAATCAAAAGATTCCGGATACAAATCTTACTCGGTTATATACCTATCCAAAAAATGAAAGGTACAGTCGGATCCTTGGTCGAGTATACGAAAGGTTGACAATAAGGCGGTGTCTTTGGTCAAATACACTATAGCAGGGTCTTTGATCAAGAATACCAAAGGTGAAGCGTACATCAGGATCCACTGCCAAATATACGAACGATTGATTATAATGCCGGGTCATAGGTCAAGTATATTATAGGTGAAACGTATTGCCGGGTCCTTGGTCAAATATACTATAGGTAAAACGTATTGCCGGGTCCTTGGTTAAATATATTATAGGTGAAACTTACTGCCGGGTCCTTGGTCAAATATATTATAGGTGAAACGTATTGTCGGGTCCTTGGTCAAATATGCTATAGGTGAAACGTATTGCCGGGTCCTCTGTCAAATATATTATAGGTGAAACGTATTGCCGGGTCATTGGTCAAATGTAATATAAGTGAAACGTAATGTCGGGTCCTTGGTCAAATGTAATATAGGTGAAACGTATTGCTGGGTCCTTGGTCAAATGTAATATAGGTGAAACGTATTGCTGGGTCCTTGGTCAAATGTATTATAGATGAAACGTATTGCCGGGTCCTTGGTTAAATATATTATAAGTGAAATGTATTATCTGGTCCTTGGTCAAATATATTATAGGTGAAACACATTGTTGGGTCCTTGGCCAAACATACTATGGGTGAAACATATTGCCGGGTCCTTGGCCAAGTATACTTCAGGTGAAACGTATTGCCGGGTCCTTGGTCAAATATAATATAGGTGAAACCAGACACATAGACTACTTTAGTCTATGTCTCTGATGAAACGAATTGCTGGGTCCTTGGTCAAATGTAATATAAGTGAAACGTAATGTCGGGTCCTTGGTCAAATATATTATAGGTAAAACACATTGCCGGGTCCTTGGTGAAATGAACTATAGGTGAAACGTATTGTAGGGTCCTTGGTCAAATGTGCTATTGGTGAAACGTATTGCCGGGTCCTTGGTTAGATATACTATAGGTGAAACGTTTGCCGCGTCCTTGGTCAAATATATTATAGGTGAAACGTATTGCCGGGTCCTTGGTCAAATGTAATATAAGTGAAACGTAATGTTGGGTCCCTGGTCAAATAATGTATATTATATGTGAAACGTATTGCCGGGTTCTTGGTTAAATATACTATAGATGAAACGTATTGCCGGGTCCTTGGTCAAATATGCTAAAGGTGAAACGTATTGCCGTGTCCTTGGTTAAATATATTATAGGTGGAACGTATTACCGGGTCCTCGGTCAAATATACTATAAGTGGAACGCAAACCAGGTCCATGGTCAAATATACGATAGGTGGAACGCAAAGGAGGGTCCATGTCTAGTATACTATAGGCGGAAGGCAAAGGTGGGTCCATGGTCGAGTATACTATAGGTGGAAGGCAAAGGTGGGCCCATGGTCAAGTATAATATAGGTGGAATGCAAATGTGGGTCCATGGTCAAGTATACTATAGACGGAAGGCAAAGGTGGGTCCATGGTCAAGTATACTATAGGTGGAACGTAATGCCGGGCCTTTGCTCAATATATTATATGCCAAACGTAATGTTTGGTCCTTGGTCAAGTATAGTATAGATAGAACTTAAACCTGGGTCCCTGTTCAAGTAAACTGTAAATGGAAATTAAAGCAGGATCCTCGCTTAAGTATGAAAGTTGAACGTAAAGCATAGTCATTGGTCAAGCGTGCTATAGGTGGAACGGGTGTGGGTCAATTCTACTGCAGATGGAACGTAAACCTTTGTCCTTGGTCAATTACAGTATACTATAGGTGGAACGTAAAAATGTGTCCAACATTTCCAGCAGCCTTCAGGCCAAACCCTATATACTACAACTCCATGTTCATTCACCCCCTCTCTGGACTTTGTTTTCTTTTGAAAAGTCTTCTTGCCTCTCCCCCTATAAAAATCAAAGAGTTGCTCCTTTACAGTGATGAACAGCTGAGCAGCATACCCGTATCAGGATCATAGTTTGGGGTATGTCACCTTAGGCAAATTAAAGATTGTGATAATATGTTCCTCATTCAAAATTCAAGCTAACTGAAACAAGATATGCATACGTTCCTTGAATTTTATTGTGTCGACTTGGTTTCGACGAGGTAACATTAAGAAGTGGAAGTAAATCTACAGTCCTGTATATGAAAATTTTGAATTATGAATTCAAAGAAGTACCGTATTATTCTATAGTTTTATCCAATTAGAGCGGATGATACATCGAACTCTATATAAACTCCTCAAATCAAATTCCCTCATCGAATCAAATTGTTGTTGTTGTTGTTGATGATGATGTTGTTGTTGTTTTTGTTGTCGTCGTCGTTGTTGTTTGAGCATTGTTGAAATGATTATTGCATTTCGCAACATTATGAAGATCAATATTTATAAGACAGTGGTTCATGTATATTCTGCAATCGTGTCTTTTGATGCATTATGTTCGTTCTCAGATTAACAAGACATATTAATATTTCCAAGATGTGACACTGTGTAGATATATGTGGTCGGTTTGTTGACTATAGTTTGCTCGATATACCGGTCGTCATGAATGCAGTGACGTCCGATTGAACAGAGTAGCGAACTGATTGCAATACAGTAAATCAATAGTAATGCTCTCCCCACATCTGTTACGATACGGTCACTTGATTAAAATCTTAACTAAATAAAAAAAAACTCGAAGTATTGATTATGCATTTACATGTGTATTTTAATGCCATAGGGAAACAACAAGTTACATTTGTCTATGCGCGGATTCTGCATGTGTATGAAGTCATTTTGGCTCAGTGGATGACGTCCTAGGTTCGACTCCCGTCGTAAGCACATTGGTGTCCTGATTTTCAGATGAGACAGTAAATACCGCGTTCTTGTGCCATGGTGGACGTGGCACGTAAAAGATCAATCACTGCTTCGGGCGGGTCTGTTGCAAAGGTATACATTTATATACAATACATAAGGCAGATGACGTCACCATATTCGTTACATAAATGTGGTATGCCGTAAAACAATAATCAATCGATATGTAAGTTTATGTGCGTATGCGCCAGTCTGTGTGAAGGGGACGAAGGAAGCAAATCAAAAGTGGGCTGGTGGAAATATGAGATTTTCATTTTAAAGGTACCATTTGAAAAGCAAATTAAAAAAAAAACAAAAATAAAACCAAAGAAAAAACAACAAACAAACAAACAAACCAAAAAAAAAAAATCAAAATCAAAAACATACAAACAAAAAAAGAGATAATTTTAATAAATAATAACAATAATAGATGTTTTCGATGGTAGAGTTACAAGAGTTATTAAAAGAGACTTTAGACTGAAAAGTGAAAATATGATTTTAGAGACAACATTTCATACTTACTTATTATCATCTGTATATCATTCTCAAATATGAGGACCAGTTAGTTTTATTTTGGTTGTTCCCCTAAAATGATTTCTGGTTAATGTTGTCTCTGTTTATGCCAGATTTTTATGCTACTCGCGGGATTACTTTGGAGAGATTTCTATGTATGATTTAGTTACTCTGTTCCCAGAACATTATGTATCGATTTCTCTTATACTTCACCTTAATGAACCAACCACACATAAAGTGTCAATGGATAACATTTATATGTTTTTAATGAAATCTATAGAAAAAAATCGTCAATGTCTTGTATTTATTCTTCTTGTAAACACACAATTACATGTCGGGCTGTGTTATACGCTTTTGTATTACACCTATTACTATTATAATTATTATTGCTGTTGTGGTTGTTGTTATCATCATCATCATCATCATCATCATCATCATCATCATCATCATCACTACCACCGCATCAGCGTATAGTGAAGCAATAGGTACCAGCAGGGAGTCTGTCTTATCACAGTATAATGAGACAATGGGTATCACCAGGATCTGTCCAATCATAGTGTATAATGAAACAATACATTCCAGCAGGGTCTGTTCAAAAATAGCGTGTAATAAAACAACGGATACCAGCAGGATCTGTCCCATCACATTGTACAGTAAAAACATGGGTACCAGCAGGTACAGATCACGGTGTGTAATGATTGACTGATTGATTTTTGTTTAACGTCACACCACGAATATTTCACGTATATGCTGACAGCATCTGCCTTATGCGGGGCATACAAATCTTGACCTTTCCAACGGACCCTCCCGAAGCAGTGAGGGATCTTTAACGTGCCATGCATACCACGACACGGCGCCTCGGTTTTTACTGTCTCTTCCGAAAGACAGGACACCGACATGTCCAGAGCGGGACTCTAACCCCGGCTTCCCGATCAGAGGCAAGCGCGATACCACTAGGCCACGCCCGCTTCAGTGTGTAATGAAGCAATAAGCATCAGAAGGGTCTGTCCAATCCCATTGTATAATGAAACAACTAGTACCAGCAGGGTTTTTGCACGCATTTGGTGACGGCGTCCGCCTGATGAATTGCATACAAATTTATACATTTGTAACAGACCCACCCGAAGCAATGAGGGATCTTTTACTTGCCACGCCTACAGCAACACAGAACCTCGAATTTTACAGTCTCATCCGAAAGAAAGAACGCCGGCATGATCAGGACAGGAATTGAAACCGGACCTCCCAATCACTAAGCGAGTCCCATACCACTGGACCAGACCGGCTCTTAATAATTGGATGGTAGCATTTGTGATCTACTTTTTAATTAGGTGAAATCAACTACTGATCAATCAGGACGACACAAAAATTAGTTATAGCGGATAATTAGCTGTGTGAGTTGGTAATTTCTCGCTATTAGATTTAAATT
The DNA here is from genome assembly GCA_035048485.1 of Pteria penguin. Taxonomy (NCBI): domain Eukaryota; kingdom Metazoa; phylum Mollusca; class Bivalvia; order Pterioida; family Pteriidae; genus Pteria; species Pteria penguin. Next base: position 27,304,301 of record CM068583.1, read on the forward strand.
GCCTTACCTATGCCCTGTAAATTTGCCTGACTGAAGAATACCCTCCCACAATATGTATAGGGTTCATTTCCTTCATGTTTTAACCTACGGGCATAAAACTCAGACTTGCTTTTATATGTTCTCCCACAACTGGGACACATGAGTTTGTTTATGTTATAAGAAAACAAAAATTTTAAAGTATAACATTTGATTTTCAAGAGCCAGTTGTATGCATGGAAACTCATCACTTTTGCTTGTTGACATTATCATTCGTGGAACCAATCAATATCAGAAAAGAATAAGAAAGCTTTAAATACACGTTTAGACGAATAGTTTTAGGTAAGTAGAATATGGGGATTTGCAAATAACAGTAAACGTCAGTTTTAACTATGAATATTTCAACGAAGCTAAGAAATAGGTAAATTAAAACTACCATACACAGATTTCGCTAGTTCGTGAATTTGGTCACAATGTTTGTAAAAATTACAATGATTCATTGACTGAAAAGTTGACAATTATATCAGTATCAGTTTATACAAGGACATGGGCTATGTATATATAGAAATACGTCAGTACAATAATTATCAAAATACCTGTGTGTACTCTTCGAAGCGAGCTTTTTGCCTCCATTTTTAATTCGTGGATTTACCAACTTTAGTCACGTGACGCTACACCGCGATGGATATCAGTAGGGTTTATCCAATCACAGTGTATAATGAAAAAGCGAAAAATCATAAACTATCTTTTCTATTTGTTTTCTCGTACTGGGCTTCTTCAGCAGCTACCCAGCCAGCCCGAGACTTTTCAGAAATCCTGGATTCACAGCTGAGTAACGCACCTTCTTATAGATCTATACAACGTACGATATTACGAGGAGTAAACTTTACAATATTAAGAGATATGATAACAAAAAGGGAAAATTAATACACTCACTGATTGACGATTATATCATGCCGTGTTAGATTACCTTCCAACCCAATTTCTACCTTCCTTCCATTTTGTCTGACCTCACATGCGTATAGTGTGTAAATATCAATCTCCGACAGTATATCAAAGAGAAAAACAAAAGCTTGATGATCCCATAAATTAATATAAATGATGTAACATACAAATTTGATTTTCTTACTCAAAACTTTACTAAACAAATTGCTTGTATGAATTATTTATATTCTCTTCGGCTATTGCTAAGATAATGATTTTGTATGATATGTGGTAAGTGTCATAACACATAAAAATGGTGGGCGTGTTATGGAATGTTGGAACAAGATACATTAAGTTTCGGGTTCGAAGTTGTTTTTATGAACATCCACAGATATGGCAAATGCATTGATGTGTAGTATTTAATAGCATATGTAGGCCCTAGGATTTTTCCCAAATGAATTACAGTAACCTTCGAATGAAATCAATATAAACAAAGATTTGAAAAAATCAAAATTCAAGGTTAAAAACTAAAACAATAATGGAACCAATGAATAGGTCTTGTCTCAATGTATACTCTCGTATAATACCTCCCCCCCCCCCTCCCACCAAAAAAAAAAAAAAAAACCAATTGAAAAACTGGCAAAATATAACTTATTCTTAATGTACTATCAAAGCATGCCTTATTTCATAAATAGGGAAGGCATTATTACATTTTATAATATAACGTCAATACATTAAGTTTGTATTTATTTGATACAATATGATGATAGACCACATTCCCTACAGACTAGTGACAAAAAACTTGTAAAAATTCAATTTATATAACACAACTTATGGGCTAGAGGACGCTCAAAAGCATACAACCAATAACCATTCAATGTAATATAGATGGTAACAACCTCAAAAAAAACATTCTCTCCACATTTGGAGAGTAGTTTGACGTAATGACTACATTTAGTGTCATTCTAAGTAGAGATTTCTCATTCCACGAGTACCATGACAATATCTGAATACTCGCAATGTAATTGCTTTTTTCTAAACACATAAATGTGTCTGTGGGGACAAATAATCCAAGATGGTCGTGTCAATCTAACCCACGCAGCTGTTAGAGACGTCATAGGCCCGGAATGAAACCTCTACCATGTAACAAAATTAGCATTCATTGTCCGGAAAGAAAGAAGTCTTTTCTACCAAAACGATAAATGTTTACGTGAATACTCCCGAGGACATTGATTTAAGATGACGAGAGACATTTATACATCCGATTTCCTGAAATACTAGCCATTTCATGAATAATTTTCTAGACTTATGCATTTAGTTATATATGTTTATGACATTGCAGTAATTTTTCATAACATGCATTTCCAATTTCTTTTAGTTATTCAGAGTCCCGTTAAGCAACGTCGAGTTTATGGTATGTTCCAGATTATTAATTCAAAGACCGGGTTTGTCACGTGATAAATTTATATGCTTATAAACTGTTAAGCGTCATTGGATACTTCTTGTATGTATCCACTACTGACCATGTAAAACGGTATTGTACACTGATTGATTGATTCACGATTATTTCACGTATTACGGTATTGCCTGGTGCATTGCATAGAACTTTATACCTTTGCAACCGACCCACCCGAAGCAATGAGGGATCTTTTACGTACCACGCCTACCGTGACCTCAGTTTTCACGTCTCGTATAAAAGACAGGACACCGATGTGTCCATGGCGGGAGTTAATCTCGGAAACTCTAAGTCACAAGTAGAGCACTTCATCCACTGACCTACACCAGCTTCACTATACCATTCAGAATTGCCATAATAAAGTGAAATTATACTATCAAGTAAAGGCAGTAAAAACAAAGGCCTATTACAGGACTCTCGATGAACTCTGTGGTGGAGGCATAAGTGTTATATGGTAAAATTGAATACATCAATGTCACCAAGTTGTTCGTTTATTTGTTTATTGTTTAATGTCACCACAAGATTATATCACTTATATGGTGGTGGGGGTAGCTGCGTGGTACATAATTCCATTATTTTGTTCTATGCGACGGAATCACCCGGGGCCTTGGTTTATACTGTATCATTCCAAACGAAGATAGGAAGAGGGGGGATGATAAATCACATACATTTGTACAAATCCCCCTATGCAGTCAGGATCGGGGCCTGATCGTCATAGTCGATACAGTCAGGATCGGGGCCTGATCGTCATAGTCGATACAGTAGGGATCGGGACCTGATTGTCTTAGTCGAGATCCAGTATAACAAGAGCAACGCCTAGCGTGGCATAATACGCCCGTCGCTTAATTCGGACAGGATCAATTCGCATTTGGCATGATTTTCATGAAACACATCTGACGTTTACTGAAGTTAATTGCGTTTCATAGTATTTTATCATAGGAATAAGTCCAAGGGCAATAACTTCTGCAGAAATGGTCCTATCCAACTCATCTTGGAACTTGACCTGCAAAAAAAAAACTTGAAATTTTTTAGAACTAGTCACCCTCTAACACCTCCCCCCCTCTCCTAAAATTATAAATTTCTCAAAAATGAAAAAAAAGATATCAATACCTGTAAAATATGTGGAAGTTGGTACATTTTACTTGTTTCATGGTAAATTTCATAATGTTTTTACAAAAATTAGATTTTTAATGAATTTTCAAAACAAAATCTTGAAATTTATAAGTGCAAGGGCCATAAATCCGTCAAAAGTAGGTCAATCCTAACAAAACTCGAACTGGTACTGACGCTGCTTGGAATAAAGCTGTATACCAAATTTCAACTCAATATCTTGAAAGACGGCCAAAAAAAGTCTGGAAAACATGACCTAGGGCATATGGTCACCTCCCCCCTACTAAAATTATAAATTTCTCAAAAATGAAGAAAAAGATATCAAAACCCGTAAGATATGTGATAGTTGGTACATTTTACTTGTTTCATGATAAATTTCATAATGTTTTGTCAAAAAGTAGATTTTAAATGAATTTCTGAAAAAAATGTTGAAAATTTTAAGTCCAAGGACCATAACTCTGTCAAAAGTAGGTCAACCTTAACGAAACTCAAACTTGTGCTGACGCCGCTTGAAATAAAGCTATATACTAAATTTCATCGCAATATCTTGAAAGACGTCCAAAAAAAGTCCGGAAAACATGACCCCGGACAGACGGACGGACACACGGACGGACGGACGCACGGGCAGCGCCATAACATAATACGTTCCGTCTATTGGACGGGCGTATAATAACACACGATACATCACAATACTGTAAGCCTTACTGTAATACGATAATGACGTTATTTAATGTCAATGTTTTGCTTTTATGTACCGCAGATGAGAAAATCTGGTCAGTTTATTTTAAAGAATACAAAATTGATAGAATTGTTCATCACATATGATAAAGTCTGTATATAGGAAACTGGATTATTTGAAAACATTTGATGGCACTACGTATATATACTTCGTAAAATTACGATAAAACAAAAAAGAAATGATGATGATGATGATGATGATGATGATATGTTTTTAAATGCATCGATTCAACGTTGATGGAAACAAAACAATCTTCATTTTAATGCGATATATATCTATATACATCAAGTAGACTATTCATGATGTCAAGAAATCGTCATGAAATATAAAGATGGTGACTTACGTCTTCAATGAATTTTTATTAAATGATTCTTCAATTTTACCATATTGAATAGATATAATTATAATCTATTCTGTCAACTGCGTTCACGTCTTACTCTGGAAATGACAATTGACTGAATTGTATAATTCGCTTCCAGCATATATGCTTGAATATTCTGATAGGAATATATATGAGAGAGAAATATATAGAGAGGGGGGGGGGGGGGGATGGAGGATGAAGAAGAAGCAAAAAGAAAAAGAGATTCAGATCTTGAAGTAGAAATTCTTTTAACGAAATCATGAAACATAATTCATTTGCAAAATGGTAAACTCTAAATGTTTGCAAATTAGTAGTGTAGTGTTTTGAATACAATATGTTTACAATGTGAATTAATTATCGTCCCTCTATGCAGGATGCAGAAGAACCCGGACCTTCGGTAGATCTTAATTATTATCATTAGAAAAAGAGAAATATTTATCATATCGCCATATCAACTTACTATTTCAATGATTACCACTCATCTATGGCGGGTAGCTATAGACAGATAGGAGAGGCTTACATCTTAAATGTTCATAGGTTTACGGTTGTTCACCTCGGTAAAAAATAAATAACTTGCCCAAAATTTTCAATCCATATCGTTCAGTTTACTTTTACGTGTACACTGCATAGAAGAAATATGCACACCTATTATACATTTGGAACAAAGACATACAGCATCTCTGCAAGAACGTTCAATCTGATGCATTTATCAACAAACTGGTCAGAGTTCTGTCGTTTGACAGGCAGCTCCTTCCAAGCATAAGATACTGTAATGAGAGAATGTGTGGCATTTCATGACAGTGCCTAATAGTTTAATGATATTAGCTCTCTGTGGGGTGAGACAGAGCGTGAATACATTAGCACTAGATGGATACAACTGCTTATTAATTTGTACAGAATCTATAATTGTGAATCGAGCGTAATAATACCTGAGTGACGTGAAACTATAATGTTTCTGTCGTATTTGTAACTGTAGCGTGTGTCCGCTTCCTTAACTGAGTAAATTACTTTCCAGCATGAGCAAAAATATTCGTTAGAAATGGTTCTACTGCTACCAGCTAAAACTTTTCGCAGACATCCAAGCATTTTATTACAATATACGAGTCTCCTATGCAGTTGATCTATTTTGTATCCCGGTCATATTTCCAACGATCAGGAATATATGTTCTGAAACAGGTGTAAGAACTGAGAACAACCCCCCCCCCTTTTCCTCCTCACAAACTCTTACTCCCTTCTACCACCTCGTATTTCTCTTAATGATGATATTCAAGAAAAACATTACTGCAGAAAAATAGTTAGAAAATATACATAACTTGCAGTATCTAGATATATCTTTCCTTCATATCACCGGTGGAACACTAGGATTGGAGCGACCCGTCTCTATCAGAGATGTCCACACATCAGTGATACCTTCTGATCTTACAAATCCTTTTAAAACGTGTGTCAAGGCATGCATTTTGCGACCTTTTTGATGGGTAAAGACCACTTAGTCTTGGGTAACATTCATACTGACTGTTGTACTTAATTCTTGAGACATCCATTTCAATAACCCACGAATTTCAAGTTTGTAACACAAAATCTCAATATTATTGGAGAAGAGAAAATGTCCTAAAGTCCATTAGTTAATTATTGAATAATATCATATTACTTCACATTATATTATCAATAAATACTTTAGAGTAAAAATGGAATGCAAAATGCAACTGCATTTTTATAAATACTAGAAACACAAAAGGACAAGAGCAACGACTAACGTGACATAATATGCCCGTCGATTAGTTTGAAGAAATGAAATTTTAAAGTAGAGAAACATTCCCCCTTTACTAACAATTCTGTGAAATATTATTCAAATCTGCGCAATGGATTAACAGTTATGGACCGACAAACATTTACCCATCATATGCACTGTAGCCTTGTCCTTGCAGATATGACCTTGATTCAAGGTCATGACATACCCTTGTGTCCTGGGCAACAATTCTATAAAATATTATTAAAATCCATGCCAGAGTGATAAGTTACGGCCCAGACAAAGATTTAACCATCATATGCAGTGTGATCTTGAACTTGCAGATATAATATTAGTTCAAGGTCAAGACACACCCTTGGGCTCTGAGCAACAATTTTGTGCAATATTATTCAAATCCATATTAGAAGTAAAGAGTTATGACCCGGACAAAGATTTACCGATTATATGCATTGTGACCTTGATCTTGTAGATATGACCTTGAAAATCGATAGGTTTCAACCTCCAGTCAAAAGAAATGTGTACAAAGTATATAAGTTCTAGCAGAAACAGTTTGGTTTGTAACTTGTTTACAGGACGCATTCTCAAAAATATGCAATTTTTGCCCCAAATACGACCTTAACCTTTGACCTTGATATTGAAAATCAATAGGGTCCGTCCTCACGCTATAAGAAATAAGTATACCAAGTCCTAGCCTAAATGGTATGGTCTATATCGTGTTAATAAGTTGCGGACAGACTCACAGATCCATAACGCCATACGACGGGCGTATAAAACCCCAAAAACCAGATCAGCTAAGTCAATAAAAGAATGAAGTAATAAAAGCTTTAGTTTATTGGCTAGGAGAGAATGTACCAGTGACATATTACGAAGGAGTCTTAAGCTTGTCACATTTAAATAGAAAGAATAAACAAACGACACCAAATAGGTTCCCACAGCTAATCTTTTTTGACCCACAAATTCATATATGAGTACTTTTGCATATGTTCAAGTACGTTTATATTATTTCATATGAGAGCCATGAACTATGCAATTTCATGAGAGATACGTTTTTTGACAGACGAGTGTTATATAATCAAACATATCCTAAAAATAAAGTATTGGCTTTGTTTTTATGGTTGAAAGATTTCATGGAAAAGGGTTGGTGTCAATGTTTCTATCAGATACAAATGCTTTAGTTCAAAAAGAATGTTGTGTAAGCCCTGCATTTATTATTTTTTCAAGTATACGACCATTTTTCTCCTTGGATTGTCAAGATAATTGAATTACGACATTTGATTTGTGACGACTTGTTTCAAACATCAACAATAAGACACGGATATCTGTTATCAGAACTTCCATATTTCTCGTATGTATTCCTTTTAACATCCTCTTTACATTTATCCCAAACATTTTACATAGTGAGATCAGTTTTGAAATTTGATTTTTCTGAAATGTTTTTCGATGAAGCTAGCAGTCCTGGTCATCAATGTTCACAAACATGTTCTTTTTAGAATCATTATTCTTTACAGTACTACCATTAAATCACACCTAAGTATACTTCGCTTCACAGAATGAACTGAAAATCTACTGATTTATTTGTCGATTGATTTATGAATTGAGAAATGAAGCAGTATTACAAAAGCGTCATCAAATGTTGATGTAAAAAGAATTCGTGCAAGAAGTTCTATAAAAACATTTTCAGAGTATTCAGCATTTGACCAATTTACAGATTCCATTAAGGAAAGCCTTTGTTCAATACTTAAGTATAATTCGATGTTAAATAGAGATTCTCACTCTATAATACGTAACCATTAAGCGTATTTATAATAAGCCTTTGTATTGCTACAAAAGACTGTAGACCTTCTGATCACCTTTAAAAACATTAGTCAGTGTTTATTGAAGAAAATTAAAATAGGATTCAATGCCAATGATTCAAATATTTTTATGGATTTAGAACTGAACATAAAAATCTCATTAAGTCATAATTATAACTATATGTAAACACCTTAGCTGGAAAACGGGGGAAGTTATTTGAAAAATAATGCTCTGGATATTGCCTAACATCTACTGTGGGAGAGAATCTCAGAAAGTGTTTATATGAAAGTATGCCGTCATAAGGGGAAAGTGGTAGTATTACGTCTTTGTTATGATATGGGTGTTTTCTATTCCATGCTGAAACAAATCACAGAATTTTTAAAACACATATTTAGATTAAAGTCTTATTACAGCATGCTGTTAGCCGCCGCCTTCTGAATTTTGTCGTCGTATAATAGAACATCTAATCTGTCTCGCTTTGGCAAAGATTTGATGAACAACAGTCCAAGAATAACGTATGCCACTTTATTAGACCGACAAGAAAGGACCGTCGGGAATTCTTAAAATAGCAAATTTTAGAATTATATGCAATAAATCCCCGTTAAGGATCTTTGAAGTGGAAATAATAAATATGTGTACTTTTAAAAGTTCTGAATTGACACCTTATTACTTCATATTGAAACGATGATGCGTTTTATTAAAACATCACCATCCCTAATCCCGGATGTGTAAGTTTTGAAACTTGATGTAAGCTTTAAAGTCCACGTATGTATATATTAGACATTACTTCGAAGTTTTACAAAAAATCGTCTGAAAATATTGTACCATTAACGAGATATCAGAGTCGGAAATATTGTGTGTTCGCTGCAATTCCACGCTTAGATAATGAATATTCATTGGCCATCAATCATGTGACCGCAATAAAACGACAAGGATGTCTTTATTCGCATCTCTTTTTCTACTTTTCATATCCGAATCGCTAAACAAATTCTTTCTTCCCCGTTTCCTTTTCACTTTCTCCATGTTGTGGATATTTTTTGTTTACGTCTCACTTCGGGATATATTATTGCACATGCGCGAAGGCGGCGCTTTCGGCAAATATGGACAATTTATGCGCACCTCACAAGAATTCATTTTATTTGCACGATCTTTGCAGAAGTAAAGTTTTAAATTCTTGTATTAACGAAAAGTTTATATCTTTGGAAAGCCTACAAAAATAGCAAATGAATGATCTTCTTTACAATAGCTGTAAATTCAGGTTGTGATGGACAGCGCCTCTGTAAGTCCTTTTTGTATATCATACGTTAATATTCATTTATCAATGTCAGATGTATAATATAAATGGACCGAACAAAGGTACGATAATAATAATCATAATATATCATAATATATCATGATATAATTGGAAATCCGAGGATTAACTAAAACAAACCCATACGAATATAGAAAGTGAGAATTACAACATTCTGCATAGAAAATAAGACCAACGTCATAAACACCAATGACGAGATTAGAGTCCAATGACGAGATTAGGGGAACGATGAGATTATGGGTCCAGTGACAAGATTAGGGGTACAAACGTTGAGATTAGAGGGTCCATTGACAAGATTAGGGGTCCAATGACGTAATTAAGGGTACAATGACGAGATTAGGGAGTACAATGACGAGTGTAGGGTTCAATGACAAGATTAGGGGTGCAATGACGAGATTATGGGTACAATGACGAGATTAGGGGGTCCAATGACGAGACGAGATTATCGGTCCAATGACGATACTTAGGGGTCCATTGACGAAATTAGTGAGTACAATTATGAGATTATGAGGGTCCAAGGACGAGATAAGGGGTACAGTGAGGAGATTAGGGGTCAATGACAAGATTAGGGGTACAATGACAAGATTAGGGGTACAATGACGAAATTAGGGCTACAATGACGAGATTAGGGGTACAATGACAAGATTAGGGGATCCAATGACGAGATTATGATCCAATGACTAGCTTAGGGGTTCATTGACGAAATTAGTGAGTACAATGATGAAAGGAGGACCCAATGATGAGATTAGGGGTACAATGAGGAGAGGAAGGGTCAATGACGAGATTAGGGGTACAATGACGAGATTAGGGGTACAATGACGAGATTAGGGCTACAATGACGAGATTAGGGCTACAATGACGAGATTAGGGGGTCCAATGACGAGGTTATAGGTCCAATGACGAGCTTAGGGGTCCATTGACAAAATGAGTGAGTACAATGACGAGATTAGGAGGGCCCAATGACGAGATTACGGGTACAATGAGGAGATTAGGGTTCAATGACAAGATTAGGGGTACAATGACGAAATTAAGGCTACAATGACGAGATTAGTTGTTCAATGAGGAGTTTAGGGGTCCAATGACGAGATTTAGGTTTCAGTGGCGACATTAAGGGTGCGATAACGAGATTATGGGTCTAGGATTAGGAAGTATCTCCTATTGGCTAGTTACGCCCGGTCTGTTAGGTTCTAGTTATTTTTGAGAAAATTAACAAGTACATTAAACGACATGTGTTTTCCCTAATACATATGATTTATCTTCTGATGTTGAATCTTTCTTTACTATCACAGACGTATAGATAATCAACAAAGTGAAAGGCTGTATAAAAGATACCATAAGTTGTCATCTGTGGGCAGCTGCATAAAGGAACATCTATAATTGAAATATCCAAATCTTTCTTTATAACTTAACTTGTGGTAATCAATTTTCTTTAGATGGTGGCAGTAAGAAATAAGATCCAGATATGACACAAAATTAAGTGACTCACCGGTGTGATCAATATCAGATTCATTTGGTCATAGGACATTATCTGCGATATAAAGATTATTTTAAGACGACATATCAGTTATGTATTTTGTGGTTTGTTCTACCAATAATTGCATCTGTTTTAATATGAAAATGAATCTGCGAGCAATTAGAGCATTTAGTATCCATCAGTATCATAATAAATCTGCGAGCAATGAGAGCATTTAGTATCCATCTGTATCATAATAAATTGCTAAAATGATTATATTGATGGGTCATTCACTGAATATCATGAAAAAACTTTATATGCAGTGGACAAATAAGTTTTTGAGGTCTTTGTTTACAAAAAGGTAGAGGACATAAATATTTCTATATATCCAGTCAATAACCTTTGTATGATAGATCTATATGCTTAACGACAATACATATATACAAGAATTTTAAATCACTTGAAACCACAATGTTGACGGTCTTACATACGGCTACATTTTATGAAGTCATAATAACAACGTTGTGTTTGTAGTTGTCCCAACACCACAACACATTCAAAATGTCATTTTAAATAAATAGTATGTATAGCATGAAGTAAAACATTATCACTTTATCATAACCGAAATCAGGCCCGAAACGCTTTTTGTGAGCAAGTTTCATAACAATATTAAGTAGTTTCGTCTTTTTCAATGAAAACAAAGTAGACAGGATCAAGGTATGACGGATTATTGACAAGTGTAACATAATAATGAGAAGTATGTAGAAAGTGAAATTATGCATCTTTAATTGTAGCATATTTGCAAGGTCAATTAAGTACATCATTCTGACAAAAAAATGTGTATTCGGATTACGATGCCAATGCAAAAATTGGGGATGTCTATAATATCTGTTGAAGTAAGCAAAACAACCTGACAAGAAATCTAGATTCATCCAATAGTAGAGCTTTTCATCCGGAAAACATTCAGTTGCTTGTCTGAAATAATTTCTAAAATTGAGCTGGTAATATCCTCGGGTACCGCATGTCCACTAGCAAAGGAAACGACCACCAATAATAACAACAAGAATATATATAACATTGATAAGAGGTCTAGTCTAATTTATTTTGCAAATGCCTACTTTACTTTGCAACAAGACGTGGCAGAGTCGAGGATGTGAAATTCGAATAGGTGTGTAGAAATTTTACAATATTACATTTTACAAAATGTCAATATAAAAGTTTTGCTTTTCTGTGAGTTAACACTCTGTTTGAATGCAACTAACATTATTAAGACTTTAGGCCTTGTAAGAAAGATGTCGAAGTCAATGGTATGCCTGAACATCAATCTGTATCATGTTGGTGTATCATATTTTCAGAACCTATCATCGCTGTAATTTTCCAATAAAAACAAAAACATGTAAACATTATTCCTTTCAGGAGTAACATTTTCGAGAGTATAATTCATTTTTCAACAAAAACTTTTTATTTACGTTCAAAATACACACTACGACGCAATTTAAGACGCAAAATCACGTTTAGAACATCATTCCTTTGGAACATAATATGAAATTTTACAATATTACATTTTACATAATGTAAAAAAACATATAAACATTATTCATTTCAGGAGTAACATTTTCGAGAGTATAATTCATTTTCCAACAAAAACTTTTTATTCAAGTTCAAAATACACACTACGAATCAATTTACGACGCTGTTTGGTATTTTCATATTTAATCAACACTGCTTTTATATCAAATGATCATCCGAAGTTGACACATGATTGCAGTACGCAAAAACTTCACAAACTGAGCTTCACAAAAATGCATTTCTCTCTCCACTTGATGCTGTTCTGACATTCTCAGTGGTCGAGAAACCGAGAATCTGATAGATAAACTAGCTACCTTTTCTTATCCATACCTAAACCTGTGTTGCCAAAATCTTTTGGCTAGATTATGAACAGTAAAATATTTCTTTTCGTTTAAATTATTTGTATTTGAAATCGATCTCTTATTATTGATTGATTGACTACTGTTTTACGTCATTTCTCCATAAGTGAAGAGGTACCTTTCCCCAGTTTGGAAAAAATGCTTCGTCAACCCAAGTACTATTCTTAATGGTCAACTCATAGTACATCAATTTGTAAAAACAAATTTCTGTAATCTCAAAAATGAAAAAAAATCTGAGCAATTCATTAAAACGTCTTCTATTAATTGCGGATCCAGAAATATTATAAACTTTTTATTTCGTTTCGTTAGGTGATGAAAAAATAAATTAGGTCCATGATTAGAAACATACCCCTTGCCCGCCCCGGCTCCTACGAACCTGAGATATTTCCTTACTGAATTTCAAACTAGTAAAACTTGGAACAAATTCTACAGACCATTCATACTGAGCCAATATGTAAACTGTTCTTTCAAGTTTTTTTTTTTTTTTTTTTTGGTACCAAAATTTATAGCTAAAGTGAAGTTAGTACGACTCAATGAAGGTGACAACTCACCGACCAGCAGTAATACACCAACATTAATTCGTAAAGATGTGAAGATTTTTACTCTCATTCCTGACAACCTCCGCTTCGAATCCGCCATGTTTGTAGTTGCGAAATAAACATATGTGCCATATCAAAGAAATAGTAATAGATATCCATTTATATGCATTAGCCATCATCTAAAAATGAATTGAAGTATTTAAATTCATACATCGCTTCATTTTGGTATAGGTATAAATAGTCGAACATTCAAAATCTTCGACAAAGTAACATGGAATAATAAATGGGATTGCTAGGAACATGAAGGTTAGTTTAATTTTTTTTTATAATCTGCATTTATTCGTATTTTAGAAAAAATATTGCAGTTGACAACTTCAATGGTTGCAGAGAAAAGTCCAGAAAACGTTGCAATCTCTTAACTTTACGAAGTCCAAATGCCATAACTCTTCCAAAAATAGGTCAATCACGACCAAACTCGAACCTGACCTGTAACTCATTCATACAAAGGTACATATCAAAATTTATGTCCAGAACACCCAGTGTCTCAGACAGACGGACAGACAGGCGGAGTAGAAACCTATAGTACCCTCCGAATTTAACGATAGGGGATATAAATCTTGCAATAATTCTAGATATTACTTATTACAGTCGTCTGTATGTACTATACCACTTATTACAGTCGTAAGTATGTGCTATGTCACTTATCGCAAACGTTAGTATGTGATATCACTTATTACAGACGTGAGTATGTACTGTTTCTTTTATTACAGACGTTAGTATGTGCTATATCACTTATTACAGACGTTAGTATGTGCTATATCATTTATTACAGACATTAATATGTGTTATATCACTTATTACAAACGTTAGTATGTGATATCACTTATTACAGACGTGAGTATGAAATATTTCACTTATTACAGACGTTAGTACGTGCTATATCATTAATTACAAACGTTAGTATGTGCTATATCACTTATTACAAACGTTAGTATGTGCTATATCACTTATTACAAACGTTAGTGTGTGTTATATCACTTTTTACAGTCGTTAGTATGTGCTATTTCACTTATTACAGTTATTAGTATGTGCTATATCACTTATTACAGTCGCTAGTGTGTGATGCATCACTTATTACAGTCGTTAGTATGTGCTGTATCACTTATTACAGTCGTTAGTATTGGCTATTTCACTTATTACAGACTTCAGTATGTGCTATATCACCTATTACAGTTGTGAGTATGTGCTATATCATTTATTACAGACGTTAGTATATGCTATATCACTTATTACAGTCGTTAGTGTGTGCTGTATCACTTATTACAGTCGTTAGTATTGGCTATTTCACTTATTACAGACTTCAGTATGTGCTATATCACCTATTACAGTTGTGAGTATGTGCTATATCATTTATTACAGACGTTAGTATGTGCTATATCACTTATTACAGTTGTTAGTATGTGCTATATCATTTATTACAGACGTTAGTATGTACTATATCACTTATTAAAGACGTTAGTATGTGATATATCACTTATTGCAGCTGTCAGTATGTGCTATATCACTTATTGCAGACGTTAATATGTGCTATATCACTTATTACAGTTGTAAGTATGTGCTATATCACTTATTACAGTTGTTAGTATGTACTATATCATTTATTACAGACGTTAGTATGTGCTATATCACTTATTGCAGTTATTAGTATGTGCTATATCACTTAT
This sequence comes from Pteria penguin, assembly GCA_035048485.1. Lineage (NCBI taxonomy): Eukaryota > Metazoa > Mollusca > Bivalvia > Pterioida > Pteriidae > Pteria > Pteria penguin. The sequence continues at coordinate 27,319,364 of CM068583.1, forward strand.
TACAGTCGCTAGTGTGTGATGTATCACTTATTACATTCGTTAGTATGTGATGTATCACTTATTACATTCGTTAGTATGTGCTATTTCACTTATTACAGTCGTTAGTATTGGCTATTGCACTTATTACAGACGTCAGTATGTGCTATATCACCTATTACAGTTGTTAGTATGTGCTATATCATTTATTACAGACGTTAGTATGTGCTATATCACTTATTACAATTGTTAGTATGTGCTATATCATTTATTACAGACGTTAGTATGTGCTATATCACTTATTACAGACGTTAGTATGTGCTATATCATTTATTACAGGCGTTAGTATGTGCTATATCATTTATTACAGACGTTAGTATGTGCTATATCACTTATTACAAACGTTAGTATGTGATATCACTTATTACAGTTGTTAGTATGTGCTATATCATTTATTACAGACGTTAGTATGTGCTATATCATTTATTACAGACGTTAGTATGTGCTATATCACTTATTACAAACGTTAGTATGTGATATCACTTATTACAGTTGTTAGTATGTGCTATATCATTTATTACAGACGTTAGTATGTGCTATATCACTTATTAATGCTGTTAGTATGTGCTTTATCAGATTACAAAATCGTTCCGTTGAGCATATGGCAGATACTGTAATATATGTATCTCTCTTTGTTAACGATATTTGTAATATGGATATTCAAAAAGGTAAGCTTCAATCATCCTCTGTTGTCGCAATGAACAAGATCGAAAGAAAAACTTATCTGCTGCGGAAGAAGATAATGAATAGGATTGATGAACATAGGATTTACCAAGCCTTGTAGCTAAAGTGTTGTCACGATGCTTCTTACGAATATAAGCATTCTTATAAGTTGGTAAAAAACATAAGAATAAATAAGCCATAGTGTCAGGGTGGTTCAGTAGTTTTTGGTTTAGTGAGAAATGAGTATGGATCTTATTTCTTTAATCAATCAAAAGCAATCTAAATTGTGGACCATTTTCCAGTGTATTCTCCTGCAGAGTCTGCGGTAAGGATTGTATCTAAGTACTTTGATTTATAGCTCTATATTTGACGATCTTTTCTTGATATACATTTGAAAATTTAGTACCCAGATCTGCGATGCTACATTTTCTTCTTCCTCCAGCAGTTGTGTGTAAAGTAATGAAAAAATTGTGTGTAATCTGTATGCATTAAACTTTCATGATGCATGTTGTTGCCAAACAGGAGACTCTGACTCTCGGGAACCTGTTGTCGCCTCAAATTCATGAAAGTCCACGTGATTGCGACATTAACATAACATGTCACATGTTCATACACCCACTGTACAGCGCGTTATCAGGACTGCTAATGAGTAGTTCATCCAGATTGATTGATGGATTGATTGATTTACGTCACTTAACGATTATTTCACATCTTTGTTGACGGCATCTGCCTGGATGCATTGCACAAGAAATTTATACCTTTGCAACGGATCAACCAAAGGCAATGAGTTACAGTGCGTCATTAGGACTACTGTTGGAGTTGTACACCCAGTACACAATGCATTATCAGGAATGCTGATAAGAGATATACACCCAGTGTACAGAGCGTTATCAGTACTGCTGATGGAATTTGTACACCCAGTACACAGTGCATTATCCGAAATGCTGATAAGAGATATACACCCAGTGTACAGTGCGTTATCAGCACTGCTGATGGAATTTGTACACCCAGTACACAGTGCATTATCCGACATGCTAATAAAAGATACACTCAGTGTACAGTGAGTTATTAGCACTGTTGTTGGTGTTGTACACCCATTACACAGTGCATTATCCGAAATGCTGATAAGAGATATACACCCAGTGTACAATGCGGTATCAGCACTGCTGACGGAATTTGTACACCCAGTACACAGTACATTACCCGGAATGCTGATAAGACTTGTACACCCAGTGTACAGTGCGTTATCAGTACTGCTGATGGAATTTGTACACCCAGTACACAGTGCATTATCCGACATGCTAATAAGAGATACACTCAGTGTACAGTGGGTTATTAGTACTGTTGTTGGTGTTGTACACCCATTACACAGTGCATTATCCGAAATGCTGATAAGAGATATACACCCAGTGTACAGTGCGTTATCAGCACTGCTGATGAGATTTGTACACCCATTACACAGTGCATTATCCGACATGCTAATAAGAGATATACACCCAGTGTACAGTGCGTTATCAGCATTGCTGATGAGATTTGTACACCCAGTACACAGTGCATTATCTGGAATGCTACTAAGAGATATGCACCCAGTGTACAGTGCGTTTTAGCACTGCTGATGGGATTAGTACACCCAGTACACAGTGCATTATCCGAAATGCTGATAGGAATTGTACATCCAGTGCACGGTGTGTTATTAGCCCCGCTGTTGGAGTTGTACACCCAGTACACAGTGCATTATCCGAAATGCTGGGAAGAGATATACACCCAATGTACAGTGCGTTATTAGAACTGCTGTTGATCTTGTACACCCAGCACACAGTGCATCATCCGAAATGCTGGTAAGAGATATACACCCAATGTACAGTGCGTTATCAGCACTGATGGAGTTGTACACCTAGTACACTGTTTATTATCCTGAATGCTGATAAGAGATATACGCCTAGTGTACAATGCGTTATTAGAACTGCTGTTGGTCTTGTACACCCAGCACACAGTGCATCATCCGAAATGCTGGTAAGAGATATACACCCAATGTACAGTGCGTTATCAGCACTGATGGAGTTGTACACCTAGTACACAGTTCATTATCCTGAATGCTGATAAGAGATATACACCCAGTGTACAATGCGTTATTAGCACTGCTGTTGGTCTTGTACACCAAGCACACAGTGCATTATCCGGAATGCTGATAAGAGCTGTACACCCAGCACACAGTGCATTATCCGGAATGCTGGTAATAGCTGTACATCCAGTGTACAGTGCGTTATCAGCACTGCTGATGAAATTTGTACACAGTGAATCATACGGAATTCTGATAAGAAATAAACACTTAGTGTACAGTGTGTTATCAGCACTGCTGTTGGAGTTGTACACCCAGTACATAATGCATTATCCGGAATGCTGATAAGAGATATACACCCAGTGTACAGTGTGTTATCAGCACTGCTGTTGGAGTTGTACACCAAGTACACAGTGCCTTATTCGAAATGCTGGTAACAGTTGTACATCCAGTGCACAATGCATTATCAGCACTACTGATAAGGGTTGTACTTCCAGTGCACAATGCACTATCAGCACTGTTGACGATAGTTGTACACCCAGTGTATACTGCGTCATCAGCACTGCTGCTAAGGGTTGTACATCCAATGTATAGTGTGTTATCAATTCTGCTTGTTGAGAGTTGACCACCTAGTGTATTGATACAATATCAGCAGTGTTGATGAGAGTTGTACAGTGCATTATCATCACTACCAATAAGGGTTGTACATCGAGTGCACAATTGTTGCAGTGAAGCCCGTTTAAACTAATTATGCAAAACAATGATACGCTTTTATAATTGTTGCATTTACAACTTCCATTTTGCGCATGGTCTAGCTATGGATTTTGGAATAGGATTTGTACAGACAGGGCAGCTATAATAAATCTGAACTGCAAGATTTACGACACACGAATCTGACAATGCACTTGTGAAACGCATCATAAGCGCACTGTGTGTCAAAGTAAAACTCATATAGCATAAAATACAATCTGTCACTCTGACAAAAGTCATCAACAATGGGTATATCATACTGAACATCGAACAATTTTAAATGTGAATCTTGTCGTGGAAAAAAGAAAAAAAACCATTGCAGTAGCATAAAGTCGAAATGAGATAGTCTCAAGCGGCGTTTTAATATTGATATCAAAAAAGAAATTTGTGTCAGCAGATGCTAACAAGGAAGATGATAAAGATCTTCAGAAATCTGCCATTCAGTACCATAGCAAGCCACTGGTTAATCACGTTACAAAACACTATCATATTCTTTGACGTCATAATGGTGACTTTTTTCGGCTCTCTACATGCAAATGCGACTGTATACTTATGATACAATTATTCATTCATATAACCATTAAAATATATATGACCATCAGGCAGTAATACATGTTACTGTTATTTCGATAACAATGACCACAGGTGTTTGCTTAGAAGTCTAAAATCTCTTTGAGTGTTACATCTACTATGTATCAAGAGGAAACTCCGCCGAACTGATTCATTACCTTCCAAAATACAATACCTTTATATTGTGTAACAATTTAATGATTATGTTGTTAGATTTTTATATTCACACACACTGAGGTTGTATATACATACATACATACATACATACATACATACATACATACATACATACATACATACATATATATATATATATATATATATATATATATATATATATATATATATATATATATATATATATATATATATATATATATATATATATATATATATATATATACATTTTTTGTACCCTGTATCAACTTCCGAGTTCTCTGTTTTGTTACAGGAGATCTCCTTAATGTGGTATATCATTAATTACTACGACCAATGTTTTAATATCACGCACAAAGAGCACCTGATCATGATCTAAACATGAAGAAGTTCACCATAAGTTTAAGGTGCACTTAATTTCCTAACGTGTTCACTCAAAAACATTATTCTTAGCAAATATTATACACAGGACGTCAAATTAATTACTAATTATTCTTGAGGTTTATTGATTAAGCGGTATGGAGTCAGCCTATTCTCTCCGGTCTGACAACACCGCTTATTCTATACACAATTATCTAATTTTACATACCTTTTTTCATTAATTAACTTAATTCCAGCAGTCCGTTCACACGCGCTGGTTTACACACGGAATACAAAGTGTACCTACATTCAAGTTTTGCATCTGGGCATGATTTAAGTATATTTTCCATGAGTTCTTTTATCCGTGCAAAATATAGGACCGTCATACATACATACATATATAACTGCAATACTTTTTGGTATTTTGCTTAAAGATGGCAGATTTCTACAGAATTGTGCGATATTTTTTTTCAAACATTAACAATTTACATTAGGTAGAAAATTTTCCTATGAATGTTTTCAACATTTTCAACTTCTTCAGAACCGCTGAAAGATTGAGGAAACTTTGCAGGGATAAAATACTATCCACGAATTGGTGAGAAAGGCCCCTGAGGAAACCCTCCTTTGTCAAGTTTCTATTTCATGCTGGCTGCATTAATCAACAATCCGTAGTAATCGAGAAGGGTGTTTAATTTAAGATGTCTTATTGATTTTGGTTCCTCTCTGAAATCAACTTTTTGACGCGCGTTTGACATCGAACTTTTTTTTTTTCATCTGTTGTTGGCTGTATCAAGGACAGGGTGGTATAGACACCACATGATACTGATTGTACCGGGTGTAGACAAAAACGAATTAATTCAGAATTATTCAGAGGAAATCATTCAGAAATTCAGAAAGTTCTTGAGATATTTCTTTTGAAGTGTAGTTGTTTTGGGTCCATTACGAAATTATATTTTGATGCATTTTTGACGTCTTTTCGTCGTCTTTGAAATTTTATTTTTTACATATTTTTTCTTTGAATTTTACTAGTTGATTACTTGCAATACATAAGATTTTAGCATTCTACATAATCTTATGGAAATAAATAATTCGACTGCAAAGATTTCATGTTAATTCTATTTCAACTTTGATAACGGAAAGAGTATGGAAAGCCGGTGCGCAATGAAATTGCTATTTGCTTTTTGCTAATTTGCTTTTTGCTTTGTACCGTTAACGGTTTCTACAACTAATTTGAATGCCTGAGACGCCAAAAGATAAACTGAGGTCGAGCGTTGTGCAGAGTTCAATATTTCCGAAACGACGAAACGCACGAAATGTTTAAAGGAAACATAGGAAAGCATTTTGATAAGAGAACGGCTCTTAAATCTTAAATAGTGATTAGATCAAGTAGACCTACATTGCTTGCCTGTGCATAGGCATATCTAGAATGAAAAGAGGTGCCATCTGCTTGCAATGCTCTGTCTGAACCTAGCCAAAATTACCTTTGTTGGGCATAATTTTCTACCAAAGGGGTTGCAACCCCGTATCCTCTGCTTAATACCGGTTTATTTCCGTTTGTTTTGTATACTGTTTTTTCATTAAACGGGCAGGCAGAGTTAATTGAACGATCATGGCTTGTACTGGATTTCTTTTCATTCGGATGAATTCTATTGTCTTAATATGGAAAGGAATTAAATCATATTAGAGTATACAGTAATAGATATCTATATTGGAAAAGAAGCCATAACAAGATTTCAAGATCACGCCTATTTTCCTCTCCCGAGGATTGGACTCAGGTTCAAAATTACACATACACTAGATCATATAGGGAATACTTCTAGCCCATAATCAAATCTCAGAGGAGTAGCGATAATTAGCATATTGTTTACAGATGGAGGGACGGACGACGAGTGGTATTGCATAAACCTTGCTGATCTTTGGTCGAGCTAATAAAACTGAAACAAAAGGATAAATATTATTTATCTACATTGAATTATGAAGACGAACACAAACACAGTATCAATTAAAATGCAACAATTTTTATTATATAAGCCAGAACCTTACACTAAACAAAATCAACTTTACTCCAAGAGATTTGTAACCTTATCATTTTCTGTTGTATATCATAAAAATGGACTCTACGCCTACATTGAGGCGACAGACACGTCACAAAAAGGGTGTGGGGTTAGGATTCGCCCTCTCCCCTCCCTTACGTCTCTTCCCCAATCCCTTTTCTCCACCCCTAATGAATTGCGTGCGCTTCACACTCGCAATTTTCCATCCGGAGAATATGCGACGGTCAAGCCTAACAGTGCGACAGCCCGATGGTCCGACGGTCCAATAGTCCGATAATTCGACAGCCCCAATAGTCCGATAGTCCGACAGTTGGACAGCGATAGATGGTACTGCATTAAAACATGTAAAAACTTGCCTTTTGACAATCTTAGGTGAATGGGCCAACCCAAGAGACAAATACACCAATCGTGGGATTAAGAGGGGAACGGGGTTAGCGCCTCCCCCCAATTTTGTCAGAAAAGGGTACCCAGATAGGTACTTATTGGCCAATTTTGGGCTGTGACCCCCTCCCCTTCCATGACTAAATTTTATCTGTCTTTAACGTTATTGGTCAGAGAACATGTTGAAAAGTAAAGTGATTAAAATCTGTTATCGGTTTATTTGCTCCCCATCCGACTGTCAGTCCTTCCTACCAGTTTTCCCACACTTTTCGTCAACACAATTTTCCTCGATTTTTTGAATGAAAATGAATGCTTCACTCGTCAGGCGAATACTTATGGCCTCCATGTAGTCACTGAAAAAATCGCCTCCACAGGCGCGGTTCCAGGAAATTTGTCAAGGTAGAATGTAAGGGCCTGCCTTAAATGATCTCGAGATTTTGACAAGGGAAAGAGAAAAAGGATGAGAAAAGTATGAAATTAATTACTAAGTAATGTATGTTTGTTTTGACTTTTGTATGTTTCTACCGGTGTCAACCGGGGCAATGCGTTTCACAAACAAATCTTCTAATAAAATAAAACGAATCATCAAAATCGCTTCAGCAGCTACAGAGCAGATGTTAAAAATGTGTACACCAACAGAGGTCAAATTGTCATGTGACCCATTGAATAGATTGCATACTATTTTCAAGTTTTTCAATGGTTTGTCGCATGGAAATACATTGGGAGTGTAAATATTTTTTAGATGTTGGACGTAATTTAAAGGTGAGCTGAGAAAGTTGCAAAAGACTGCATTGCAAAACAGGTTGTTGATTTGATTTCTGTAGGGGTGGGTAGAGGGACACTCCGAAAACTGTTTCTGTGATACTTATACGGGAAAATGTTTTGCACTCAGAAAACTGTTTGCACGGTTCAAGTACGTTTAGCTTAGTAATTAGTCCAACTATCGAGCCGTCAAACCATCGGGCTGTCTGACTATAAGGAGGTTACCGTCGAGTATAGATGTACGATTATCGAATAATCATTTAATTTTCTTTGCGTTCATGGTTTTGCGGCGAATCTGATTGGTTAAAAAATTTAGTTCATTTCTGCATGAACAAAATTTTGAGTGCAGATATGTCACAATTGCCGGCGCTACTTTCCTCTGGAATGCGAAACCCCGTTCTATTTATGGAACCGTGATTCCCGTGTTGTTAATCGATTGCATCAAATTGTTTCGTTATATATTACGAATGCAAAGTACAAAAGAAATCGCACTTCACTTCAGAAACTATTAAATATAGAATATAATTTCTTACTCTTATTCAATAAAAATGTAAATTATAACTAGGTCTATCAATTAAACTACAGTACAGTGCAGTGCTGTTTAGAAATGCATGCAGACAAGTACAAAATAAAAACAGTAATGTACTCGTCTGTTACTAGCCGATCGTTTGACAATGGACGTTGATAACTAAAATGTTTACGGTATCATACCCGACTGGGCAAACTGAACGGACACCAAAGCAAGTGCTGCCTCCGATCCAAGTCCTTGAGCCTACATTTTCCACCTTGTGACACGCACGTGTACCAGTCAATATACATTGCATTTCTGATGATACTAATACAATTTAAAATGTAAATACCTTAGGTAACAGATTATCATCCTCATATGCATCTTTCATTAAGTCGTGTTTTAAATAATTGTTCATTCTTTTTCACTTCTAATCTATTCAATAGACACTAGGATCAAATTTTCGAATTTCGTGTTAGCCGCCATTATTGACTTCAAAATGTTGTTTACCTTGTTATTGTATTACTACGCGATCAAGTCACATGTATCAGAGATAAAAAAAGTAATGTAGTGCCATAATAAATTATGTTTATTGGACACTTATTAAATTTTTGTTTTCATATAAAAGCTAAATAAAATGATAAGAAATGAATCCTATATTTTTTTGGTTGATTGAGGTATCAACCTAAAATTTGGACGGAAAACTTTTGCATCAATGCGCTTCGCGCACTGATGCAGTTTTCCGTCCAAATTTTAGGTTGATACCTCAATCAACCAAAAAAATATAGGATTCATTTCTTAAATAATAGTATATCGCGTCTCTCTCTATTTCCCTCCACCACCACCACCCTTTTTGCTGTTTAAGGGGTGGGTTGGAGGGGGAGGGAGGCAATATCCCCTCCAGTCCCCTCTCTTTCTCTGACTCCGTCACTGGAGAAATATTTGCAAATGGTAGTTTCATTTACTGCGGAACTATATACGTGTAATTACCAAGTAAAGAAAAAATAGCAAAAAAGCAATTTTCAATTTGCAAAAAAACAATTAGCAAAAAGCAGTCAGCAAAAAAGCAATCAGCAATTAGCAAATAAGCAATTACTAAAACAGTCATTTGCTATTTCAGCGCACTTTTTTTTACCCATAAGATGCCAACTTTTGATCTACGAAAGCGGGGTAGAGGTCTATCTCTCGCAGGTAGGAAATCAGGTAAACTAACTACCCAAAATTAAAATTAACACCATAAGCAATTGGCAAAAAGCAATTCGCAATTTCATTGCGCACAGGCTTTCCATAAAAGAGTCCACTACTGCGTGTTACTTTTAGCTTTGATGGATTCCTTCTTCGGAAGTATGAAACTTGACATAATGGAAGTATTCGATATACCCTACAAGTGCTGTTACTCCTGAATCCACACAAGGTGGACCCCCAGATTGACGAAATAGGTAGACTCTTTTACAAAAGTGACACTTCAAGAAAGCCAAAAAGAATTAACTTGATAAAGCTGACCGAGCGATCAAGAATATCCCCGCCAAATACGAACATATTAAATGAGTATCCTTCCCTAATCTGGATTTGTTAATTTAGCTAACATCATGGGAAATACAACTCTTGAATGGCGAAAGCGAAAACAGCAAAGCATTTTGTTTTAGAGGAAGTTAACACAGATTAAATCATACTTTCTTATAGTTTCCTTTAATTATGTGGAAGTTGAAGATTAGTTACTTTCACTACTATCTAGGAGCATGATTAAAACAACATCGAACTGTTCTTTTTAACAACCTGGAAATAGTAATCGCTACAGCGGACATGTGTATCAATTCATGCCCCATCTTGATAATACAGGCTATAAAAACCGCACGGATATGAGTGCTGTAGAAGTATATTGCGTTTTTCGTGCTAAGTTTAAAAATCATAAATATTTTAAACTTTTAGTGTAACACATATCATAATATCTATAGTACGTAGAATATCAGGATCTCTTAGTCATTTAGTTGAAATGTACCTCATACCCCATTAGTCACAAACAAACATAATTGCTCAACTGGACAATAGACTGATAGAACTAAATCATATCATGAAGTATTGCAATGGGCATCATAGTACATGCATTTGTAAATAAATAGTTATTATTTAGATTTTCGTAATCCAATTTCTACCCCTGTGTACATGTATGTATTGAGAGAAAAAAAAATAGATACATTCTCCGTAGATTGGAAGTTAGAAGTGTTATTAACAGGTCAACATCCTGGCAATCCCATCTGAAACGACGTGTGCAAAATTTTGTCCTCGTCTAAAAATGAATCGTCATTTTTAAGTTACAAATGTATATTGCCATTGTCTTTTAAGATACTTCATCGTAGTTTTTAGGAATTTGTCATCACTTAATAAAGTATATATAGGGCAAACTGTAGGGAAGCTACATCATATCGGCGAAGACATACGGCGTCGTTAGATATCATAAAAGCAGTGATATAGACTATTTACGAATTCTGTGCTAGCAAGTGTTTATAGTAAAACAACAAAGATTTTACTGCAAGCAATATAACGTCATTTGTGAAGGTTCCATGAAAGTTGCCGAAAATAACATAAATGGTGAATCATTACTTTTTCGTGGTTTCTTACGTCAGACGCATGAACTTTGAAAGAACATAGAAAATTGACACTTTTTTCACTAGTTTTGTGAAAAAGAGTGTCATTTTTTATGTTTGTATCTTCTTCCCTTGGAGGACTTGAATATTTGGAAGATCCTGTCCCTTCACAAGTAATAGAATAATCTAAAATGATTTCATTTAGGCACCGTCCATTTGATATCCTGGGGGAGGGGGGACTCGGGATTTTTGGAAAAAAAATTCTTGCCCTGATTTTGACTAAAAATATCTTGCTCAGTCACACAGTGAAAAAAATAATCTGTCTCCAATAGACTTGCGTAATCTAAACTCATACTTTTTGAAACAATTAGGAGTTAAAACTCAATTTTTCACGGCGAACTTCGCTCGCCAAAATTATGCATAACACAACAGTTTATGTTATTATGATCTTTTGCTCTTCATCAGTTCAAACAGAGACACACCTACTATATTTGTTACTTGATTTATCAGCAGATAGTTAGGACTTCTATGGTACTAACTGTGCATCTCTTATAGCAGATTTGCTTCTTTATTGCTATGTAGGGGTTTCATGTATTCTGTTCAAAACTCTATACGATTCGGCCTTATTGAGATTTTGGATGATACCTCTAGTTACAAGTACATGCATCTCGACGACATCTTAGTTATCCTATAGCCCTGAGTTTGAAAGATATACCCACTTGAACGTCAGTTAAACAAAGACAATATATGTGATACAGAAACACTTTACTTGGACCTATACATTAAGACAACTAACAATAAAATTCATACCAATATTTATGATAAATATGCCGTTGTTAGATTTCCTGTTGTAAACTTCCCTTAGTTGGATAGTTACAGATGTTCCTAGACTAGATTCCCATCATATGGTGTTTACAAACATCAGTTTCTTCGATTTGCCAGCACTTGCACTGACGTTTTGGACTTTCATACAACAAATTTCATATAACGTTGGAACTTTCACCTCTGGGTTACAAGTATTATAAAGTTAGAAAAGCCTTCGGAAATTCTTTTAGGTCCTATTCAGAACTTTTATCAAAATTCATAAACATTACTTTTTATTCAGTGAAATTTCCTATCCCAATTTTACGATGATCTTGTGTACAAACTTAAAACGGCCTAAGGTTCCAATAAGTTTATCTTGTCGGGTTCCAAAATAGTGAAAAGCCTTCGTGATCTACAATAATATGACCCGAAGATCATCAAAAGGACAGTGATTCTTGTATTGGCCCTTTCTGCACTCTTGAACCTGTACGCTGACTAACAGGCGAACGGGGACTCTATGGTGGGCCTTGTTGAAACCTTTTTCAAAGGAGAAATGATCCTGAACCTCATTCTCTCTTACTGTTAATCGGGACCCTTACAGATCAAGGGGCTGAGCTCGCTCCCAGATGGACAGAGCACAGTTTACTCATGTTGAGGTCGATTTATACATTTTTGATATCTTGGTCTTACTCAGCTTACTATACATGTTTATATTTTTATGACCTCTCAACTTCAGAAAGTTGTTGATCCTTGCTCTCTATATGGAGGATTATTCATAGATTTTTAAACATGTGTGCTTTAATTTTACTGCTTTTGTGGAAAGTGGGGAGGAGGATCCGTAAACCGGTTAGCCACTCCAACTGATGACTACTGTCATATCAAGTGACCGTCCAAAGTCGGTATCGTAACCGCGCCTTAATCAAAAGTTTTTGTGATGTTCTTGTGACAAGTTGTATCTGTTTTTTTTTTTTTCAAAAAATTACATTATCAACAGTGCACTTCCGTTCTGATTTCTGTCATGCGGCAGAGTCAGATGCGTTTATCTTTTTCTTTGAGTACTGTAATATTTGTACTGGTTATATGCCAAAAACGGTTCATGAGGGATGGACAGGGGTAGTAGCAACCCCAGGTGATATTTGTAGTGTATTCTTATCTTAATGTGCTTAAGGTATTTGGATAGAGCTCAGTGAAACAAATTCAAAACAGTTTTCTTTTTGCTGATATCTCTCTCCTATCAAACCAGATGGCATTTTGAAGTTGTCAAATTTTGACATTTTCATAGAATGTTTCCTTTATATCATTCATGACTGATTTCGTGACTAAGACGGAACCGACATTTCTCACATTTTTAGAATTTTGTCATTTCTCTGTCAATTTTTTTTACCCAGGGTAGCCCTCTTTCCTTCACACCCCTACCCCCTTTTCTCCTTCCTCACCTTCCTGCCTCTCGTCTCGCCCTCATTTCAGTATATGGCATTATTATGATGGATTAAAAGCATATAACATAGCTGAAATCGGTTTGAGTAGAATTTTGTCAAAAATAACAGTGTTTATTATCAAATTTGTATTAATCTACAACCATATTTTATTTGTGAAAAAAATTCTTGCTCACGCTCTTCTGCAAAAAAATTCCTTGCCCTAGGATTGAGGTAAAAAAAGTAATCTGGCTGGGTTGAAAAAACACAGCACTCCAATTATCAAATGAACGGTGCCTTAGTGCCCCAAAAATTGTACAAAGTTTTAACATAGGAAACCTCTTATCAATACAATAATAGTGATATAGCATCAGACTATGAAGACATAAAGTTACAGCTAAAACAAGTCTGATTCATTCATGTATGTCATGATTTGTATATCTCACCAACTGATGAATTATTATCAATTTTAATACCGTGACAGAGAGGTTAGCACATAGCAGTACGAATCTTTACGTACCTCTAATAGCAATGGAAAAGGAAGACAATCCAAATGTGGTGAAAAGAGCAAAGTTTAAGGTATATGTCGATGAGAAAAAACAGCATGATATACGTCATACGACATTCATCACACGACTGGGTAGGGACTATAGTTTGCAGTCATTTATTTAAGTAAAGTACATATAATGACTGAAGCGGATGAACACTGCCGAAAATCCCGATTTGAAACTGATAGAATAAGAGAAGTGATCACGTGATCGCCTTACAAAAATGAAATGAATAATGTGGAACCATTCGTGTGTGTAACAGAAAAAAAACATCACTGCTTAGTTTTAAATTATAATACATGATTGTTTTAATTGACAGAGTGTGATGGTATTAAATGATCTCTATAGAAGTTTTAAATAGAGACCATTTGTTATCATACCATCTGATACCTCTTCATTCAGTTAGTAGACGTGCTCATCAAATGTCATTGAATTCTAACGAGGCTCAATAAAACACCTATTTGTCTGAAACAATGATAAAAGTTGGAGAATAAATGCATTTTATTACCATCATCACCGTGTACATATAGTGGATTGGTTTTGATAATTAGAGTTCCTTGTGAATAGATCTGAGAAAATACCAATTAGCAAATAAAAATAATGCGGAAGCAGAATACATGCAATCTTAAGTTGTGTTTAGACATTGTATTTTATGTGTTACATGGTTGTCTTAATTGACACAACAGAGAAAATTGATGTCCCATCGCTGTATCTAGAGATCTATATATGCAAATATCTAGTAAATACAGCTGTTGTATGTTTGTAAGCAGGGAGGGACAGATCCAGTTATTCTTTAATCGAAGATCAGAAATTCATCTTCAAAAATCACCAAATGATAATGAACTATGAAAGCCGAGAGAGAGAATGAGAATGCGCAAGTTGTGGTGTCAGCGATGAGGTCAGCTTTGAACCGACTGGGTAATTTTACAGTAAAAGGGGAAAAGGCTTAAATAACTCTCGGAATCCTATTGTGTGTGTATTGTGGGGGCGGGGTTGTGTGTGTGTGTTTGTGTTTGTGTTTGTGGTGCGTGCGTGTGTGTGTCTGTATGTCTGTGTGTCTGTGTCTTGTTTGAATCCTTTCAGTACCACTACACTGCCTCATTTGTGTTCGAACTCATTTTATTTTTCGCTATCATCCTTTACTGTACTGAATATATGATACACTCAACAGTAGACAGAGGCGTATCTAGAGACCGTGTGAACTGAATTGGTGTACATGACCCAAGGGTGTGTCATGACCTTGACCCATGGTAATGTCTTCAAAGTCACAGTGCACACTTAGTAAAAACTTTTTACCGGGGCATAACTTCTTATTCCCTAATCGGATCTGGATAATATTTCACATAATTGTTGTCCATAACCCTAGGATGTGCCATGGTTTTAATTCAAGGTAATATCTTCAAGGTCACAGTGTAAACAAAGTCCTTGTCCGGGCAATAACTTCTTACTGCCAACTTGGATTACTATCCAGGATGATATTTCACAAAATTGTTGTCCATGGCCCAAGGGTGTGTCATAACCTTAACTCAAGATCATATCTCCAAGGTCAAGGTCATAGTACACACTTGGTCGAAATCCTTGTCCGAGCCATAACTCCTTACTGCTTTGTTGGATCTAGATAACATTTCACACAACTATTGTAAATGACACAAGGCTGTGTCCTGACCTTGACCCATGGATATATCTTCAAGGTCAAGATCACAATGCACACATAGCAAAATTTTTTGTTCGGGCCAAAACTTCTTATCCCTTCATTGGATCATAATAATATTTCACACAACTGTTGTGCATGACCAAAGGGTGTCATAACCTTGACTCGATGTCATAACTTCAAGGTCCAGGTCACAGTGCATACATAGCCCAAATCCTTGTTCGGGCCATAACTTCTTACTGCCAACTTGGATTTTTATCCAGGATTGTATTTCATGACTCCAGGATGTGTCATGACTTTGACTCAAGATCATATCTCCAAGGTCAAGGTCACAGTACACACTTGGTCGAAATCCTTGTCCGGGTCATAATTCCTTACTGCAATAACATTTCACACAATTGTTGTCCACAGCCAAGGGTGTGTCATGACCTCCACCGAAGGTCATATCTTCAAGGTCAAAGTCATCGTGCACACATAGCCAAAATCCTTGTGCATGCCATTACTACTTACTTCAAGGTTGGATCAGAATAATATTTCACATAATTTTTGTTCATGACCCAAGGGTGTCATGACATTGACTCAAGATCATATTTCCAAGGCCATGGTCATAGTGCATGCATTTTCAAAATCCTTGTATGAGTCATAGCTCCTTACTGCTATATAGGATCTGGATAATATTTCACACCATTGTTTTCCGTGATCCAAAGGTTTGTATCACATTGTACGGAGCGTGTTGTCCGTCTTTGTGTCAGTACATGAAAATTTGTCCGGGCCACAGCTCTTCCTTTTACATTGGAGGGAGATCAAATTTTACACACTTGTTGTTCATGACCCAAGGGTGTGTCATGACCATGAACCAAGGTCATATATACAAGGTCAAGGTCACAGTGCATACATAGCCAGAATTCTTATCCGAGTCGAAACTTCTTCCTTTAATTTGGGGGAGATAATATTTTACACAATTATTGTCCTGTCCATGACCTAAGGGTATGTCATTACTTTGAACCAAAGTGATATCTACAATGTCGAAGTCACAGTGCACACAGTCAGAATTCTTGTCTGGCCATAACTTCTTCCTGCTACTTTGCTGGAAGACTACATTTTTACTATTGTTGTCCATGACCCAAGGATGTGTAATGACCTTGAACCAAGACCATATCTACATGTTCAAGGTCAGAGTGCACACAAACCAAATGTACTACTGATACATGACACACATCTGATATTTCAACTAAATGCAATTGAGATTTATTTTTCATGCAAGTCAACAATGAGGCGATGGTAATCATTAAAAATAGTGTTATGTAGAAAGCTTACAATGAAAAAATATGATAATCACGACGGCCAAAACTAAAGCATTAGCCAGACAAGAAAATCATTTTAATTATAGAGTTTGAAAATAAAACTGTGATTAACATACAGCTCGAGGATAAAACAATGGTTATCAAACAATGGTTATCAAAAAGTCCAAAAATTAAACCATACAGGTGGCCCATATGGTCATAATCAAGGTAAAAGCAATAAAAACAAAATGGTATCACTGTGGTTACCGTATTAACTCAACAATTTAAGCATGGTTATCACGTGACATTTGTTTAATAACAACAATGCATACATAGAAGATCCACAATTTCTATATCAAATAGGGTGTTGGTAGAGATGGTCTGATTAATCTCAATGAAATGGAAAGGCAATATCGTCAGTCACATTAGCCAGCATAAAGAAAGCTTTAAAAGTAATTCCCAAGTATTTCTGGATAGATCTGATATCAGAGAGAGAAATACTTCCTGGCAAACATAAATAGCCCGTCAAGCATACTACCATAAGAGTTCGCTACCAACACCAGTGTACCTTTACCTTAACAATTATTGTATTGTTTACTTTCTACACTGGTGGATTATTATCAGAAGAATTTTGTGTTTTGTCAAAGTTTTTATTTTTCATTGTTTGAACGTTTGCAGTTAATATTTTGTTGAATAAATACATACGTACAATTGCAAACTGTCAACGAAAGAATAAAGATTTAAAACTTGTATAATATATTGACTCGTAATTCATTTTATACAGTTGTGGGTCAAAGTTCAGAGAATCCCCAAGCTCATAATGACATAAGGAGCATCACGGCAAAGATTTAACATTGTGACGATGGGGACAATATAACAGCAAATCAGGACCTCAGCAAATATTTGAAATTCAATTTTCATTTTATCACAGTCAAGTTTAAATGTATCATACGATACATATCGTCATGGTCCATCGACATTCTACGTCAGACAATGATATCACAGACCGTTCTTCCACAATAGACTTTTCTACACAACAGTCACATTTCAGTGTCAGGGTAAAAGGAAAATTTGAATCTCTCTCTCTCTCTCTCTCTCTCTCTCTCTCTCTCTCTCTCTCTCTCTCAAGAATTCTGCTTCCATTTAATCAAAGGTCTTGGTTCCATTTGACGTTGACAATAAATATTAATCATTAAAAACAGAAACTGATATTGTGGGTAAATTTTCTGAGTTAAACTGAGTTAAATGTAATAATTAAACCGTAGACAGACGGAAGGACATCGCCTTTTACCACCCTGTTAATGATATTGATGGTACTAATTTTTGTTACCATGCCAATAAATCAACTGATGCCCGTTCACGTGAAATGAACTGAGCAGCTTATACTTATTCCGCGTGTTGTTGATAAAGCTGACACCATGGGGACACATGATAATCAATCCTGTATGGTACCATGACGTAGATGAGATCTTATGACGTTTTTCCTACACACTCACAAAAATAAATCACGAATTATCAGTCAACAGAATTAATGAATAATTTACTCGTGCTTTCTACTGAAATTATCGTCTTCCATTAGATTTCTTTCGGGGTATATACCTGGTTAGTTTCGTAGATAATTACTAGAAAGCGAATATATTGATTTATAGACATACAACAATAATTACAGTATATATATATATATATATATATATATATATATATATATATATATATATATATATATATATTATATATATATATATATATATATATATATATATATATATCTGTGTGTGTGTGTTTTAATTTCTTATTTTTGTTTTTTTCTTCTTTTGTATTTGTCTTTGGGTATTGTTTTACTGTTTTTCAGAATACACGTTTTTACGTGTGCTATAATACTTCTTTACAGACTTGTAGTCATTGCAGGATTACATAGAAGTTTACATCGATTCAATCATTGACTAACGTTCTGAACAGTGAGAGGACGGATCATATACCCTCCTACTTGGCATCTCCGATCGTTCACGTTCAATAGTCCCTCTCTACCAAACAATATTTCAAGATTAGTTTTTCTCGACTAATTTACAAAAATTAACACCAAATTAAGGCTTGACATCTTCTTCAACAAAATTCAATCTAAGATACAATAAAAGACATCGCTCATCCTGGCAAATTCATCAACAATCTTATTACAATCACAACAGACCCATTCGTCTTTCCGTCAATAAATTATATACAGAAAAATCAGCCGCAGCTGAAAATTTTCGATACTGATCCTATATTTTAAGAGGTTACAAGTTTGTTTTTAGTTCACGACATTCCTTTTCAGAGTCAAGTGAGGGCCACTAGTGATGTATATTCCTGGTTGCGTCTTTACCATATTATTGGTTTTGTTTTAAACAATTATACTTTCATTATATAAACGTCTACGATGACAGTCTGAAATGTAAAGATGATGGATAAATCCAAAGCAAATGAAAATGAACCTTAAATGAAAGTCAACCTTAAAAAGCCCTACATGTCATACTTTATATAATATTACTCTTAAAACAATAAAAGTGAGAGATATCATTTGACTGTGAAATGGGTTTTATCAGCTCGCCAGGATGAATGTCCGGAGAGCTATTGCCATACTCCCAGCGTCGTCGGCGTCGTTGCCGTCGTCCGTAGACAAAAACTTAAACCTGTATCACAACTTTAGAACCATTAGAGACGGGGCTTTAAAATTTCACATAGGTATTCCTTGTGCCAAGACCTTTCACTGGGTAACAAAATTTTTGACCTTGTAATCTTGACCTTGAAGTTTGACCTACTTTTAAAAAACTTTAATCTTGGCCATAACTTCCGAATAGTAAGAGATAGTATGCATTCCTTGGGTCAAGAACTTTTATTACCTTTCAAATGTTTTTTACAACTCGACCTTGACCTTGACTGACTTACAAAAAACTTTTTCTAATTAAGTTTGGTTGCCATTGGCGAACTCTGTTGTCTTCTGACTACTCTTGTAATATAAACGTCTACCATGACAATCAACCTTAAAAGCTACTACATATCCCACATGTTATAATATCATATCATCCACTATTTAGTAGTGTATTGTGCAATGATTTACAAAGGTTGACAAGTTTAAGACAATGTGCGTCCAGATTTCACTACGACACGACACTGTTAGAATTCCAATTGTTATTTATATCAAAAGAAGAACTGTTAACTTCTGGCCAAGATTAAGATGAGGCAAACAATCAGAATATTGTGCAATTTTTCAAAATCTTTTATATCAAAAATACATAAATGGCATAGAAACCAGACAGTTAAAAAATCTTAAACCAATTTTTGATGACTGTGGAATGAGTTACATCTGGAATTAATGTATCATATCTAATGAAAATGGATTTCTATAAGTATAAAACAAAAACCATTAGTTCAATTGAAGCAAACATGGTCAAATGACTGCAGCTTATCCTCGAAAAGGCAATATTTACAATTTATTTACTAATTTATCTTTTAAATGTTAAAATTACATTTCTTCATCATAAACGAACAATAAAAAATGTTTCTTAGATAGATTTCAAACTATAAATCACAAATTATCTATTGAAACCGGTAGATGGTATAATGTTGATAGATATCCAAGAAAATGTAAATGGTGTGAAGAAGATATAGGTAATATATATCACTACATTTTATGTTATAAATATTTTGAAGAAAGTAGAACGATGTATATTCCAAGATCTTTTTATAGCCGACCAAGTACTGTTAATATTTTTCTAATTGTTTTCATGTTAAATTGTACATGTACTCAATAACTTCTGTCAGTATATAAGAAACATTTGTTAGAGGGTAAACATTTCTTACTAAAGATGTAAATATATTGTTATTTTATTCTTTAATCTTCATTATATTTGATATATCTCAATCATTGTAATCTCTATTATGGAGGAAATAAAGATTGATTGATTGATTGATTGATTGATTGATTGATTAAAGTATGATTGGGTAATATGTTTATATATCCTTGATGTTGTGTAAACGATTTATGAGAAAAAAATGAAGAAAAAAAATCACTTTTCAAATATTTTGACTCAATCATTACAGAACATTTTTTATAGTTATTTCATATTGACTTCCTTAAATCACTGGTGATAACTGACCATGGACAACTTCAATGTCGCTTCAAACGGCAAAAAGAAATATTTATTTTGACAAAGAACAAATTCTGATACATTTCTGTTTAAACCTCTGTATACATCGTCATCGTATTCCTAATGAGATTCTGTTAAACGCATATGTTGACAGCTAACCACTATAAAAGACGGTTGAATCAAATATGTACCATCTGACAACTAATGACCTGGAAAATAGTCATGTGGTAAAATAACGACCAGATCATTTTTTTTTTTTTTTTGTCACCGGTCAAAAAAGTGACCGGTCATTATTTTTTCTTCAAATAATCAACGGGTCATTATTTTTACATAAAGACAGGGTCATTATTATGACCGAGTAAAATAATGTCGATATAATAAAATGATAATTACTTATGATGAGATCATTAACGGCGAAAGAACGACCCTTGACCTGGCATTCCTGGTGATAAGGCCTGACCTAGGCATTCGGATTTGTCCTCATTAAAGGGAAAGGGGAAGACTTCTGACTTATCTGTAAGACAGAAGTCACCAAGGAGATGTACAATAAAAGTTGATAATAAGTAATGAAATACATGAAATAACATTACAAAAATATTAATTGTACCGACTTATGACAGTAAATTGAGTAACAACAGATATTCATTTGGTGTGATTAACCGGTTTACGGGCCCACCTACCTACCCACCCACCTGCAGTACAATCAAAAGACACACATCTAAAATTTATAAATAATCCTCCATACAGAGAAAAAGGATCAACGAGTATATCAGGTTGAGAGGTCATAAAAATATGTAAACACGCATAGTCATATAGAGTAAGATTATGATATCAAAAATATATAGAGCGACATCAACATTAGGTAACTGTGCTATGCTGGAAAATTTTCACACGAAGCAAAATATTTATCTTTTTTCAACTAGAAAGTAAATGAGTAGAAACAATTGTAGAGAAAAAATATCAATTAGCTTGTTTGCGGCAATACCGTTGGAATGTAAACTTTCTCCATAATTATTACATACTTTAACACTATTTACAGTCAACTTCAGTTCTGTTAATGAGTGTTGAATATTTGTATTATGTCAACAGTGGGAGAATGTATAAAAATATCAATAAAATTTGGATACAATGCAATACCGGTCCCGGATGTAGCACAGCATGAGTTTTAATAAGTATATGCTCAATAATGTATAATAATCACGATCCAATCCAAATGAACATCCTAAGTGAGCATTTATCAACAACTGTCGGTTTTCAAGGCATAGAAGTTCCCGTTTCCTATCGACTACTGTCATCTCTTTATTTTCCATCTTAAACAATTACTGTGAACACATGGTGGTTTAAGGCCAATATACA
Organism: Pteria penguin; assembly: GCA_035048485.1. Lineage (NCBI taxonomy): Eukaryota > Metazoa > Mollusca > Bivalvia > Pterioida > Pteriidae > Pteria > Pteria penguin. The sequence continues at coordinate 27,341,429 of CM068583.1, forward strand.
TTTATTGTACACAGAAATATTGAAAGCCGAGAATAATACAGTGTCTTTTATTCTCCCTTCTTTTTATTTCTGGTTTTGTTCTTTTGTTTGTTTCTTGTTGTTGTTGTTGTTGTTGTTGTTGTTGTTGTTGTTGTTTATTATGCCCATTTATTTCCCATTTGGAAAGGTATCTGACATTATACGTCATTTTGTCCCTTCGTTTCTGTAAAACATTACACCCTTTTCCATAGAACTGGTTTCAATCACTTACTCTGCGCAAATACCTATCCAGACGGTGGATAACTCTACTCTACCCTACGAACAGACCAAATAATTGGCCAAATCTGACACTATAGTCACAGGCGATATAATCGCCAATGATCTAAAATTATATCGGGTTAGTCCATGCGTGGATCCAGAAATTTTTGTCAGAGGGGGTATAACCAAAAAAGGTAAATTTTTCTCTTAGACGAGGGGGTCCAACCCCAAAATGCCCAAATATTACCTTTTTGGGGGTAAAATTTTCGGATGCCAGAGGGGGTCCAGACCCCCTATACCCCCTCTGTATCCGCGCATGTAGTCCATACCCCTACAGCAAAGCAATATTAAACGACTGGGCTTGTCTGCGCTTACCCTTGCTACGGTGACTGTCGTTTGCAAAGAACAGCATAGCGATGTCGTAATTTTTGTGGTCAACAACAGAGCGAGATCCTGGCTACCCCATCACTAATCTAGTTTGCAGAGAAGATCATCTCACGGCATGATAACCTATTTATTGTATATAATATTTACAAGCCTCGATATAATATTTACATAAAATCCTAGTTCTGCCGTACGTCACTTTTATGCATCCCCTCTCGAAGCATTTTTCCTGTAAACATCTGGGCTGGTAAACCTGTATGTTTACAATAAGTTTCAGGAAAATACTTTTGTAATCACCGAAGTGTATAGAGAGAGTAAATAGAAAAGGAAGAATATATCGCTTAATATTCCACGTTGATACAACCAACTGATAAAAAGTATTTTATCCACTATATTGCCTGGATTTCCTCTGCATTGTTTCTCCCTTCAAGAAAGCGCTATCTGAGTACGTCGGTAAAGTTAATAAAATTCCGAGATGGTAATAGAACGTGATCGAAAGTAATTTACGTATAATTTTCTCCATACACAACCCGTGATAACAGTTTAAGTGAAAGTTTTCCCGTATCTTTTAGACAAAATTAAATGAATAGGATTTGAAGAAGATTTCAGATTGAAAATCCATTTACTGGAAACTGGCTTTATGAACTTATGATGCATCTAATTATTGATATTGAAAGGTCAAGGTACTTTAGGTTGCTGTATAACAAGGTCATAAAATGAAATTGAAAATGTCTTCGTTGTTTTTGATAAATCATCATATATAATGTGTGAATTTCATGATCAGACATGATATTGGAATGTTAATACGGATTTCTGAAATGCGCATCCGTTTCGAGTTCAACATAGTTTTAATAAAATTTATGGCAACGATATCTGAAGTTCCCTGTTGCCATGCCATTATCGAAGAGTCATTTGTGGAAATAAAATAAAAGAATGAGTATGGTCTCCGTCATTGTATGAAGTCTGAGAGTCATTACTGTATGTATGTATGGAAAATAAAGTGTGTATGTTATCTGAAAGTCAATGTAAAAATATGCTGAAATATCTGAAGGTCAGTGTAAATATATGTTGAGATATCTGAAGGTCAATGTAAAAATATGTTGAAATATCTGAAGGTCAATTTAAAAATATTTTGAGATATTTGAAGGTCAATTTAAAAAATATGGTGATATATCTGAAGGTCAATGTAAAATATGTTTAGATATCTGAAGGTCAATGTATAAATATGGTGAGATATCTGAAGGTCAATGTAAAATATATTGAGATATCTGAAGGATATATAATACACAATATATGAGCACCATTGTTATGCGTGATATCTCAATGTCATTAATATTTATGATATATGAAACCCATCTTTAAGTAGGGACTTTGAAGGTCATAGTCACGCTTGATTTTTTAAATCAATATTTTTGAATGATATATAAATTCATTTTAATGCATGGTATCTGATTGACATTGCTATTTAAGACAATTGCCGTTTATGGTATTTGGAGATCGTTGTAATGCACTATGTCTCAAAGTCATTATCATGCTAACAATAGTTAAAGTTATTGTTGTGAGGTGATGACATGTCCGATTTTTGTGGGCAGTCATTACACTGTGTTAATACTTTGGGTTTATCTTTATATCAAAAGTTCTTTTTGAAAACTATAATTCTGATACGCTTCTCCCTGAAAATTAATCTGTCACTTTTTATGATACACTTACTGAAATACTATCCCTTCCAAATGGGACAGAGCTTAAGGATCAAAGAAACTGGGATCATTCATATATGGGAACAGCATTATTCTAACTGTATGGTGTATGTGACACCCAGAAAATTGGGAAGGGGTGGGTGGGGTCTTAGAGAATATTAGATGTGTCACTAATAAGATTGCCCGACTGGGATCCCGGACACAGTGCTGTACTGGTATGATGGTCCAGGGTGATGGGGTGCAGAAATGAGATATCTGACATGAAAGTGAGAAAATGGTCTTTCTGTTGATATTTCGGATGTGGTCCTGAGAAAATGGTCTTTCTGTTGATATTCCGGATGTGGTCCTGAGAAAATGGTCTTTCTGCATCAGAGTTGTCATGTAAGGAAAGTACGGGATCATCATAAACAAACAAACAAGTGTATTGATTAGTGACGACGTATTTCAACTAATTGAGAGAACACGTATTTGACCTTCAGCTGCCATATACATTTTACGTAATCTGTCGAGAATGAAGATAGTGGGTCGTTGGCATGGTAACCATAGAATGGCAAGGAAGGATGAGAGCATGGTTGTGGTGTACTGAGACTGACAGGATTCCGGGTAGATACATACTGACATAAGAACTCTGTACCTCTCACATAAGCGGATCTTAAAAAAATGAAAGGGATGGGGTAGGGTTGCAGCCTCAAATGACAAATGTATTGCACTATTCGGTCCGAAAAAGGGGGAAGGGTGCATCCCTAGAAATGGTCAAAAATGCCTTTTTTGCCAAATCTTCCGACCAAAAAAGGGGGGGGGGGATTTTTGGTTGCAACCCCTACAATCCCCCCCCCTCCACACTCTAAATTCGCCAATGTTTAAGACGGTACTGATGGTATACCGGCTGTGACACTGAAAACTGATCAATCTGTGGACAAAGGTGTGAAATTGTTTTACTGCGTCCTGCTCTTCGCTTACTTTGCAGTTGATGCAAGCTTCACCGTACGATATTTACGATATTTAAAGGTGCAGTGGCGCCGAAGATCAACAAGTTCTGTTACTCTTCACAGACAACCACAGGCCGCCCGGTGCTTGAAAAGATCGTGTACCTCTCAACCCTACCGCATTTTCTCAGCGAAAAAAAGCTACCATAGCTTTATCACCATTCATGCGAAACATTGCTTATGGAGACTGTTTTGATAATCATAATTTTCAATAATCATAACGGCATTATCATGTGTTCAGCGGAAGATAAAAAACATAAGGTTATGTACTAAAGTCAAAAGGATTGTAGAAGACGTGCGAGAGATTATCCCTTCCCCCGCAGTTGTTACTGAGGATTAAATAGATTTTTAAAAAACCACACACACACACACTCACAAATAAACAACTGAACAAAAACCAAGGAAACCTCACACATAATTCTGGTATATAGAAATCACTGTGACCGTTAGTCCGTCTGTCTCTTTACTGTTATTCAAAGCCCCGTTAACTCTAGACCGAAATGTCAGATACAAGCATGCTAGGGACTGACATTCTAGAGTCTGACATGGTAGGGACTGACATGCTAGGAATTGACATTCTAGGGTCTAACACCCTAAGTTCTGACATTCTAGGGTTTGACATGGTAGGGTCTGACAAAAAAAAAAAAACCACACACACACACACAAACAACCGAACAAAAACCAAGAAAACCGCACACTTATAAGTTTGGTATATGGAAATCACTGTGACCGTTAGCCCGTCTCTCTCCTTCCTGTTATTCAAAGACCCGTTAACTCTAGACCGAAATGTCAGATACAAGACTGACATTCTAGAGTCTGACATGCTAGGGACTGACATTCTAGGGTCTGACATTCTAGGTTCTGACATTCTAGGGTTTTACATGGTAGGGACTGACATGGTAGGGACTGACATTCTAGGGTCTAACACTCTAAGTTCTGACATTCTAGGGTTTGACATGGTAGGGTCTTACATGTGAGGGTCTGACATTCTAGGATCTGACATGTTAGGACATTTCGGACTACGTTAACTCATACTCGGCATCTTCTATATCAAAAAGTATTTCTTGAAGATTTCGATACTTGAAAATAACCATTCTTTATTTTACATCGGGAAAAAAGATACAAACGGAATGCCTCTGATGTGTTGTGTTATCCTTTTTGTGAAAATCATTAATTGTATATTAAAGTCAAGTTGAAAGATGTGAACATTGTGTCATGGAATACCTGTTGCAGCAAGTATTGACCTAATGAAAACTGATATTTGTATTAACTATCACCTTTAAAGAATTTCAAGGAACAATCTGGTTTATCCATTTAAAAATTCCTCGTAATCATATAAAAGCGGCTTTTTACTGTTTTTAAAAGGCAATACACCTTGTTGAGAGAGAGAGAGAGAGAGAGATGGGAATTCATCCTCTGACAGAAAAAAATTTCCAAAACAAAATTCAATATCAAAACGAAATCAAATTCGATTTTTCGGTTACATACGAGTACATGCCAGCAGAGACGTGTTGAATGTCTCAGATTCAAGTTACATAATTTAAATTAGAGAAAAGAACTTACCATTTATCTCCAAGTATACAAAGTATATCCCAGTGTATATATAACCCTTTGAGTATCGTGGTTATCCTCTCGCTATCTACCGCTGGCTCTCCACGATAACTCCAATATCCTGATCAATCCATCTACTCCATGCTACAAATCAAACGATCACAGTTACTTCCCTTCAAACTGAATATTATTGAGGAAAAAATTATAATCGATAACGGTTTAAACTGTTTAAATATGTGTGTGGAAAAAAGGGGAACTCCAAACTGGATACTTTAATGATATTTGGTATTCATACTAAGCAATCATGTACAATGCTGATTCCACACTAGAATTGATTTGTCACAAGCACAGAGCAGAAAAATCTCGATGTGAAATCAGCTATATATATATCAATAAGATCTATTATGCATGGATTTAAATGAGTTTATGCATCAATCTGTCAGTATTTTTCCGCAAGAAATTGCATGACGCAAGAATTTTAATGTTTTATTTTGTTGAACAGTATATATACTGTATCAGTGATCCATGTACATCGAACCCGAGTTTTAGACACCATGACTATGACTCCGATTGGTCCTATCTGCTTCTAGGAATGTAAAAGGTAAGTCTGTCTTCAACGTCCTTGACATCGTTTCTTAAATCTGAACAAAGCTTAAGTATTGTTGTAAATATGCATCCTGACTGTTTTCTCATTTCGTACATAAATCCTCAGATCTCCCTTGAACAATTTTCGGAAGACTGCTGCACTGTAACTAATGTTAAAAGCTTATTGGAACATTACTAGCTATCTCCTTTCTCTTTCTAGTAACTAAATTCGTTTCCATTCGTCCCATGTTATAAACTCTGTCTTAATGTCATAAATATCGAGTATCCAATAATCAGGTTTACCTATTTTATATTAGTCTGCTATCAAATTATGAATTGCAATAACCGTGATTATTACTCTGACATGATAAGGCGGTAGAGTATCAAGACACTGGCTGTACTGGGCCTTCGGTCCACCAAGTTTATTACAATTTGGTGTATTAAAATTCTGGCACAGTATGCATGATTAACGTTCGATCTTATTATCTGTTAAAGTACATTTTTTGCCCAACATTCTTATCGGCGAGCCCTTAATCGCCACGAATACTAGTACTACGACGATCAGTTTTTAACTGACGCTTCTGGACATTCATGACAGATGAAGCCGGCCAAGCGGGAGGCGCTTGCTCTTGTACCTGATCTAATTCTCAGAAGTCAGAGAATTACCACAGGGGTACGTAGTTTTGAGTTTCCGAGTAATATATCTCCGATTATTTTCGTATTTTACGTTTTCGAAAGTGTGTAAATTCTAATCTATCTCTAATAAATTAAGTGTGATTATTTGATTCTTCGTTTACAACTTACCAAAATTATTTCACTTATATAGACTGTATCTGGCTGCCACAAACATCCCCAGAAATAGGCCTATGCTATGGGCCCACCCGAACTAGTTACGTATATATACATACCACGTCCACCACTATACGAGAACTTGATTTTATTGTTTCACCTGCAAGACATATTTAATCATCTGATAGATAAAAAAATTTGACAAAACTTGTGTATAGATTTCAACTTCATTCATTAATGAAAAAAAAAAGATTAATCAATATCCACAACAATTTGGCTATATGCAACTTCTTTTTGCCACTGAGGAGATAATAGAATATGCACTATGGCGCCTTGATTAGATAATTACATTAAGAAGCCCTACTTCTTCTGGCTAGATGTCTTCTTGCATAATTCAAACTTTTAGAATGTACATTGCAGTATGGTTTCTACATTGTAAATCGGAATAATTACTCCGAAATGAAGAACTCTAAAGAACCCAGCAGAACTGTAAAGTACTTAAACTTTTCCAGTGAAATAAATATCATAATATTATATTCATGACACCGAAGATCACCGGAAACATAATGGGGTTTTGCTAATTACACGTGTCATAAGAAAGTTTACCACTTTAAGTTCTGATAGTGCGCAATTGGCAAATCCTACCATTTCCGTATGATGTTGTAATTAGTAGTACATTTCTCTACTACCATAACCTAGGGTATAAAAAGTGTCTAAAATAAACATGTTTGAGTGAAGAGCTATGATTGATTGATTGATTGATTGATTGATTGATTGATTGATTGATTGATTGATTGATTGATTGATGCAGAAATGTAATCCTTTGCAGCAGACCGGCCCGATGCAGCGATCTATAACCTGACACCTCCAACCGTAACAGGGGGCATCGGTTGTCACTGTCCTTGCAAGACTAGACACCGAAGAGTTAGCGATGGGGCTCAAACAACCGACCCATCGATTCTTTAATGAACACGCTACTTATTAAACATCTTCAAATCACGTCACCAAAAAATAAATTTCTTAAAAATACATGAAATTTTAGTTACAACATTTATTTGACATTATGGGATGACTTCTGAATCGTAATGTGATATACTGGCATTACTATGGGTAATTTTGTCATTTCAGTATTTGCCCAATGGAATTCAATTTTAAAAATGTTCAATGATGATTGGTTATAGTGAAAATTTAAAATCACACCAATGTAAAAGTGATCTCTTGCTTGACCAATTAGATTCGAGGCACATTGACTGTTACATCCTTTTAATTTTTTTTACATTCCCCACACACCTGCACACACCATGGTAATTGCATAAATCAATGGAAAATCTTACATAAAAAGTACATGTGCACAGAGACAGATATCATAAAGATGCTGGATTTCTGATCAATATACTTTTGTAGTGTTCTGAGGAAAGGATTTCTGACAAACTATCGGCATTCAAATGGGCACCAAGTGTAATAAGGGGGAAAGGGGTTTAATTCAAGAATTTGTAGGTAAGAAAACTGGTAGACCCCTTGATTTCTACAATGAATACTATTAAAAATAGATAACACCGATAGATGATATAACATTAAAGTATTTTTCATCAAAAATGGTCAAAACTCGTTATGTGATAAATTGTTGAGACTACTCTATTAAATCACGCCAGATTGGCTCGGGGGAATTCCCTAATACGTCAACCAGAAGAGTTGTCTGGACGTGAGGACAAGGATACTCACTGCAAGGGATCTAATCATTAGCCATCGTGATAACACTCTGTATGGCCATAGATAGATGGACATATTTGATCTTTGCTGTCTTAGAGGACGCTAACGTTTTTCTTCTGCCCTGATATGTCTGTCGGATTGATCTGTATATCGTATAATGCTTTCATGATTTGTAGAAGGCATGTACTATTTTATTTATTCCATTTTTACACTACATCTAATGAAAAGTATTTCAGGGTGAAAACACACAGATTAATAACTTGTATTTAAAGCATCGGTTTTCGATAGGCATAAGGAATATTTCTATCTTACGCTAGTATTACTACGCCGTGAACGGAACTACATGTACTTTTAAAACGTAAACATACCGTATGCAATAAGTAAATTAATATATCATGGAGAGTGCAATGCAAGTTTTATAATTAGACCTGTATAAATACAGGCTTTCATTAAAGCTAATGAAATTTCAATACTGTAAGAAAAACAATTGGTCATTTAAGCATTATGCGAGAATATTTGGAAATGAAAAGGGAATCGAGAATTTTACGATATATCCCCATCCCACCCTCGCCGAGCTGGATTCGCTCTTTGCCACTTCATCGTGTGCGTTCGTACAAAATCGGGCGAAGAATTTGAACCCTCAACTAGAGAGGCATGTAAGGGAGCTTCGAAAGTCCACTGTTATCAATATTCAAAGTCGGTGTAACTCAGTAGATAGACTGAAAGGTCCCAAGTTCGACTACCGCCATGGGCACACCGAGGAGATAGCAAAAATGTCCGAATGCCTGGCACGTAAAAGATCCCTCGCTGCATCGGGAGGGTCCGTTTCAAAAGTGTAAATATCCGTTAAAGAATCGTGTATTGTATAAAACTCGAAGCGGACGCGTATTGCTGGTGAGTCACATTGGCTCCCGACACCGACTAGCTTAAAACATTTTGTACACAGCCATAACTACTACGTCCACGAAGGAATGTGAATGACCCACATCTAGACCTAGATCTATTTCGGATGTAAACACTAATTCTAGGTTCAATATGAGATAAAGCCGCAAGTAGTGGCCCTAAATGAATGATAGGGCCACAATTCCTTACGTTACGTAAATTTGCATTTTTGATAAACGGAATGGCCGGCACGGTTTTACGCATTTCGGCATCAAATGGAGCAAATATCTAACATATATAAACATAAAGCAAACGATCGGCAACGTTAACTTACCCCCGACCTGTCGTCTGAAGGCTCTACACACATTTTTCCCCAACCTGTTTCAAATTTGCCGGTTTCTGTTTCAGCCATTCGGTCTCGCGAGATCTCGTTAACAGAAACCTCACAAAAAGAGGCGGAGCAGACGAAAAACACGTGGTCATGGGTGCGTGGTCATTGATATTTTTATGTCATTTCTCTGTTTACATTTTATTTATCGGCTAGTTACCGCATTTCTGGTCATTTCAATTTAGTTTTCTTCTTCATAAATAACTAGCCGATGAATAAAATGTAAACAGAGAAATGACATAAAAATAACAATGACCACGTGTTTTTCGTCAGCTCCGCCTCTTTTTGTGCGGTTTCTGTTAACGAGATCTCGCGAGACCGAATGGCTGGAACAGAAACCGGCAAATTTGAAACAGGTTGGGAAAAAATGTGTGTAGAGCCTTCAGACGACAGATCGGGGGTAAGGTAACGTTGCCGATCGTTTGCTTTATGTTTATATATGTAAGATATTTGCTCCATTTGATGCCGAAATGCGTAGAATCGTGCCGGCCATTCCGTTTATCAAAAATGCAAGTTTACGCAACGTAAGGAATTGTGGCCCTATCATTCATTCAGGGCCACTACTTGCGGCTATTTGAGATAATGTGTGAGATTATCAAATAAGAAACATCTATACACATGCGTGTATGTCTCTGATCAAATGTATTTCAGGAAGCATTGCCTTAAAATTGATTACAACATATTTTAGTGAAAATGGTGATTGTGGTTCACTTCCCGACAAGCATTATTTGCAGGTCGCGGAAAAATAACCCGAAAATGAATTTAAACCTGTGAAGGGATATTTTTATTATTCGTGTTAACAGTACATGATTTAGGTAAATGGAAATTTTTATTTCCCAGTTTACACAAGTATATATGTTACACTGAAGTTTAAAACATTCATTATGTTTAAACAATATTATAACAATCTTAAACATAAGTAATGTTTTAAACTTTTACATTAACCATTTTAGGTATGATCTTGCTGATGTTGTAATTATTTTAAAGATCAGTTACAAAATAAGAAAAGGTGGGCATATTTATATCCGTCTTTCAGTAAAGTTAAAGATCCACTCTGTTTGAAAGGGAATAAATCTACAAATACATGAATATATTAAGTGACAACAGTGCTTGTTTGTTCTAACTGATTTAAAAAAAAAATAAAGTGAGAGCTAGCAGTTTCAATAGAGAACTTTCTTTACCTTCTTAAAGGGGTTAGATAATCAGTACAGCGGATCCCGGTGGGAAGTTGGCTCCCATTAAGAATTACAAAATATCGGGGAAAATATAATACATTAACAGCTAGGAGATCTTTAGGCAATGCATAACAAATAAGCGCTGGTGGTTTCACTGAAAAAATCACTATAATTTTCGGTAACTGGGGCATTTTTACTATAACGACCAGTGGTGTGCCACCTTAGCCTCTACTTGAGGCCCAAGGAATGCATAAAAATCGAAATATGGCGGTCCGGATTGTATCTCAAAACTGAGGTATTCAGGCAAAGTCTCGCCTTAGACCGTGAATCTTGTCCCTTCTGTGGAATTTCATTATCTCACATTTGAATGAATGATTTAATTATTTTCATGAGATAACGCATCGTGAAGTCAGTTCACCGTTTTATCATTAGCAGTGGATAATCACGAAACATTCTGTGTAATTAGCCCGAAGGCTATTCATACGTAAGTTTTAGATATCACATAAACAGAAAATGAATAAGTGAGGGATAGTTAATTAAATATTAACATAGAGAATGAAGAATATTTTTGACAGATTTATAAATTCTTTGAAAGTACATGTGTATTTTAAAACTCTAGTGACTTGGACTTGTAAGAAAAACGCGAATAGCTAATTGTCAATCCACATACAATGCGTGTAAGGTAACGATAAATCTTGTTTAAAATGTTTTGTTTGTTTAATTATTGTTTTACGTCCCACCATTCATATGGTAACGCCATCTGCCTGATGCATTGTAAAGAAAGTTAAACACCTGCAACGGGTCTACCCGAGGCAGTAAGGGGTCGTTTACCGTGTCAAAACGGGTCTCCCCGAGGCAATAAGGGGCCGTTTACCATGACATAACGGGTCTACCCGAGGCACTAAAGGGTCCTTTACCGTGACATAACGGGTCTACCCGAGGCACTAAGGGGCCGTTTACCGTGACATAACGGGTCTACCCGAGACAGTAAGGGGTCGTTTACCGTGACATAACGGGTCTAACCGAGGCAGTAAGGGGTGGTTTACCGTGACATAACGGGTCTAACCGAGGCAGTAAGGGGTCGTTTACCGTGACATAACGGGTCTAACCGAGGCAGTAAGGGGTCGTTTACCGTGACATAACGGGTCTACCTGAGGCAGTAAGGGGTCGTTTACCGTGACATAACGGGTCTAACCGAGGCAGTAAGGGGTCGTTTACCGTGACATGAGGCCTTGGTTTCACTGTCTTGTTCGATAGACAGGACACCGACCAGCTACCAAAGGATTCGAGACTGGGACCTCTCGGCACGTGAAAAGCAACTTACTGATCGAGCGAAGCCGGCTCTGAATATGGTTTTAATTATTTATTTCCTGAAAGTAACACCATGCTTGTCTGTTGTAAGTTTGTACTTTTTGGATACAGGATATAATGTCCTCATACTTGATATATAAACTTATCAAAGTTACCCATAACATTGTTGAAATCTACAAATTTATCTGTTCATGATGTTATCATTCAAACTACGTGTGTATTTTAATGATACACTCTGCTCCACCTAAAATATTCTATTAGAATACTTCATATCTCTACGTTTTATTCAAATACAAACACGATGTTCTATTCAAACACGTCATGTATTTGTATTTTGAACCTTCAAAAGAGGAACAGAAGCAAGTGATACGGATGGTTGTATATGTACTATGTCTGTAGAGGAATATAGAGTTTATTAGCCGTTCGATTCATAAAAAACGAGTGCCTTTTATTATTTTTTTTTGGTGGATTGGGGGGGGGGGTCTCCTTCTCCGCCCCTTTTAAATTAATTGCAAATACTGTTCTCAGGTATTAATTTACATACTATATGCATTTCATATTATGAACATGCATTAACACTGAACAAAGCGGAACCATTATCAATTATTCCATAAATTTATTCCATTTCGGTTAAAACTTGGCATAATTAAGAAATAAGAGCCATTATTAGATGTTTGTATGAATCGCCTCTAGGCTAATCATAAAAATATATGTAAGAGTAGTCTCTGTCTTTATCATATGTGTGTAAGAGTAGCCTCTCTCTTTATCATATGTGTGTAAGAGTAGTCTCTGTCTTTATCATATGTGTGTAAGAGTAGTCTCTGTCTTTATCATATGTGTGTATGAGTAGTCTCTGTCTTTATCATAAGTGTGTATGTGTGTAAGAGTAGTCTATGTCTTTATCATGTGTGTGTATGAGTAGTCTCTGTTTTTATCATATGTGTGTATGAGTAGTCTGTCTTTATCATATGTGTGTAAGAGTAGTGTCTGTCTTTATCATATGTGTGTATGTGTGTATGAGTAGTGTCTGTCTTTATCATATGTGTGTAAGAGTAGTCTCTGTCTTTATCATGTGTGTATGAGTAGTCTCTGTCTTTATCATATGTGTGTATGTGTGTATGAGTAGTGCATGTCTTTATCATATGTGTGTAAGAGTAGTCTCTGTCTTTATCATAAGTGTGTTTGAATAGTCTCTGTCTTTATCATATGTGTGTAAGAGTAGTCTCTGTCTTTATCATATGTGTGTAAGAGTAGTCTCTGTCTTTATCATAAGTGTGTTTGAATAGTCTCTGTCTTTATCATATGTGTGTAAGAGTAGTCTCTGTCTTTATCATATGTGTGTAAGAGTAGTCTCTGTCTTTATCATATGTGTGTAAGAGTAGTCTCTGTCTTTATCATATGTGTGTATAAGTAGTCTCTTTCTTTATCATATGATTTGGAAGTGTAGAGCTAAATCATGTACTTCTTAAAAAATTAACAGTAAGATGTTTGTAAAGCGAGTAGAAGATGGTGACCACTAAATGATGGTAAAGACCGCCGAGATTGCCAAGATTTTCCATCAATTCTCCATTCATCTCTCTATCAGGTATCTACTGATAAGTACCTACTTAGGCTTCACTTCTTTTCCATCCGTTCTGTGTGAACCATGTAAACAAGTAAACTTAAAGAATAACAACTACTTTCATTTTACCAAGAAACTTTAGATAAATATCCGGAACTGATTAATCAATGCAGTGCTAAACACAAAGAATACAGAGATTAAAGTTTTTCTGATGAAAAACGTTACAGGTGATATCATCGCGAGATAATGCATTACTTACCGAGAACAGAATAATGCCTTGTTACTAGAAGGCAGATTCACAGACGGAAGCAAAAGCCGCCTTATCTTGTCTATGTACAATCTTCGTTATGACATTTAAGCTACCTTACTTATCGACTAGTTCTTGGTACATGTACACGGACGTCACATTTTGTAATATACAAAATATCACAACTACACCAATGCCAACGGTCACGTGCGCACAGTGATTGTTGTGACGTCATTTATGTTGCCCGAATAAAAGTTCCCCCAATGATTACTGATCGGATGAAAAACGTTACAGGTGATATCATCGCGAGATAATGCATTACTTACCGAGAACAGAATAATGCCTTGTTACTAGAAGGCAGATTCACAGACGGAAGCAAAAGCCGCCTTATCTTGTCTATGTACAATCTTCGTTATGACATTTAAGCTACCTTACTTATCGACTAGTTCTTGGTACATGTACACGGACGTCACATTTTGTAATATACAAAATATCACAACTACACCAATGCCAACGGTCACGTGCGCACAGTGATTGTTGTGACGTCATTTATGTTGCCCGAATAAAAGTTCCCCCAATGATTACTGATCGGATGAAAAACGTTACAGGTGATATCATCGCGAGATAATGCATTACTTACCGAGAACAGAATAATGCCTTGTTACTAGAAGGCAGATTCACAGACGGAAGCAAAAGCCGCCTTATCTTGTCTATGTACAATCTTCGTTATGACATTTAAGCTACCTTACTTATCGACTAGTTCTTGATACATGTACACGGACGTCACATTTTGTAATATACAAAATATCACAACTACACTAATGCCAACGGTCACGTGCGCACAGTGATTGTTGTGACGTCATTTATGTTGCCCGAATAAAAGTTCCCCCAATGATTACTGATCGGATTGTTACCGTACAATAACCCTAATGAGATCCTTTTCGGGTTGAATCACACTCAAGAGAAAATAAATTTGTTCTAAGCATTTTTGTTAGGTGCCACACGAGGGTTATTCCACGTACCAGTACTTAGTGGTAGTCAAAAGCAACTGCCTGCATTCCACAGCTATGCTACTAGACTTACCTTGACTTGAAATCGAACCCAGAGTTATAAGTATTTTAACCAAGCTCACTGCATAGTATCATTGCTATTTTACTTGAATGTTTGACAGGATTTTTATGACTCTCAAACAATGAAAGATACACAAACAGGTGTGATGTCTCGGGCACTTGGTGATCGGTTAGACATTACACGTGCTAATGGTACACACTATACATGTAGTTACATAATCTATAACTAAACATGAATATAAAACAGCATCCTGTCTGTGAAAACACGTGCATCAAAAATGAATCATTTACTTAAATAGATAATTTTGTCTTATCGGAGTTATGTAGAATATTTAAATGAGTATATAAGATGAGCAAGGTTCAGATTTTGCAATGCATTCACATTCGTTTTAGTTTGTGAAGGCTACCTTTTGTTCCAATATTTTTCTGTCAAATCCTGATAAGTCCAACATTTTACTACAGCGTTTTCGACTTTCATTTTCTTCCAAACTATAATTCATGTATGAAATTAACATTATTTTCAAACCTCAAATATTCATATATGTGATATAACCATGATAAATATTGGTTTAATTCTTGCAATTTTTCAGATTTGTTTAGACCCTTTGTGTGTATCATCATGGCAACTAATAAGATGAAGGCAAAAAGACAAAACACAAGGAGAAACCAAACAAAACTAAACCAAAACCAAACAAACAAAACCAAAAAACACATACAAACAAAACACCAGAAAAAACAGAAACAAAGAAACAACCCCCCCCCCCCCAAAAAAAAAAAACCAAACCTAAAAATCAAAAAACAAAAAACAAAACAAAAAAAACAAAACAAAACGAAGAAAACCAAATAAGAACAAGAGCAACGCCTAGTGTTGTATAATACTCCCATCGCTTAGTTTGACAGGAAAATTTTAAAGTGTGGAGTCTCCCCCCCCCCACCCCCTTATTATTCAGGACTCAAGATAACACATGCTTTGGCCCAGGGCAACAACCTTGTGTAATATTATTGAAGTCCATATAGGCAATAAGACTTTATGGCCAAGAGAAAAATTTAATCCCCTCCCCCTTTCCTTTCTTTCTTCTACGTCAAAAAATGTATACAGAATATAAAAGAGATAGAAGCCAGTAATATATATTTATATTAAAGTTCATGTATAATTCTAGCACAAATTTAGATATTAAAGAGATTGAGTGAGAAAAGAATTTTTAATAATTCTGTAATAAATTTTCCAAAAAAGAGAAAAAAAATCAAAGACCCATAACTCTGTACTGACAAAGGGGATATTTCGAAATCGAAAGGCATATTCTTTTATTTTATCAGAATATTCTATATAAGTTATGTGCAAATCAATTCATGATTACTGAAGTTATTATATCCCATACAAACTACCATTATCAATGAAAAAATAGTTCCCATAGAAACTACCATTATCAATGAAAAAAAGTTCTGAGTTCAAGGGCCACAACTCTGGCAAAACCAAGTCACCGAAATGCAAACTGGTACCTACCTTCATTGATATAAAGGTATATGCCAAGTTTCAATCCAATACTTTGGAAAACTGCAGAAAAAAAGTTATGAAAAATGACCACAGACGGATGGAAGAACGGACGACGCCATAACATAATACATTCCGTGTATAACAGGAGTATTAAAAAAGAGGAAAAGAAGAAACAAGATGTGTTTGTGAAACACGAATCCCCCAGCTGCAACAAAGTTCAAATAAGGCAAATTATCTTGATTACACCCAACCCCATGGGAGTACGCTTGTGAAATATGATGAAAGCACTACCTCGTACGATTCAAAAGTTATAACCAATGTTAAAATTCTTGAAATGTAGGGCAAAGGTCGCAGTCAATGTCATTAGGTCAAAAATTATGTAGCCACTGAAAGGTCTTGTCACAATCAATATAAGCATGTGAAGCATGCGAAAACCCTACATTTTACGATTCAAAAGTTATAACCAATGTTAGAGTTGTAATAAAGTGTAGGTCAAAGATCAAGGTCAAGATCACAAGATCAATGACGTTGGTATAATTGAAAATTGAAATAAACGTTACAGTATTTGATTGATTCCAACTTGTATATGGTAATTATACCATTAGAAACTGATTCTGACTGGTGTACGGTAATTATAGCATAGGAAACTTATTCTGATTCTGACTGGTATGCGGTAAATATACCTTAGGAAACTGATTCTGATTGGTGTCCGGTAATTATAGCATAGGAAACTGATTCTGATTCTGACTGGTATGCGGTAATTATAGCATAGGAAACTGATTCTGACTGGTATACGGTAATTATAGCATAAGAAACTTGTTCTGACTGGTATGCGGTAATTATAGCATAGGAAACTGATTCTGATTGGTGTCCGGTAATTATAGCATAGGAAACTGATTCTGACTGGTATGCGGTAATTATAGCATAGGAAACTGATTCTGACTGGTATACGGTAATTATAGCATAAGAAACTTGTTCTGACTGGTATACGGAAATTATACAAAAGTAAACAGGCTTAGATTGGTATACGGTAATTTTAGCATAGGAAACTGATTCTGATTCTGACTGGTACGCGGTAATTATACCACAGGAAACTGATTTTGACTGGTATATGGTAATTAAAACATAGGAAACTGATTCTGATTCTGACTGGTATACGGTAATTATATCATAGGAAACTGATTCTGACTGGTATACGGTAATTATACCATAGGAAACTGATTCTGACTGGTATACGGTAATTATACTATAGGAAACTGATTCTGACTGGTATACGGTAATTATACCATAGGAAACTTATTCTGACTGGTATACGGTAATTATACTATAGGAAACTGATTCTGACTGGTATACGGTAATTATACCATAGGAAACTGATTCTGACTGGTATACGGTAATTATACTATAGGAAACTGATTCTGACTGGTATACGGTAATTATACTATAGGAAACTGATTTTGACTGGTATACGGTAATTATACAATAGGAAACTGATTCTGACTGGTATACGGTAATTATACTACCGGTATAGGAAACTGATTTTGACTGGTATACGGTAATTATACCATAGGAAACTGATTCTGACTGGTATACGGTAATTATACTATAGGAAACTGATTCTGACTGGTATACGATAATTATACTATAGGAAACTGATTCTGACTGGTATACGATAATTATACTATAGAAAACTGATTCTGACTGGTATAAGGTAAGTTAGTTTGTACAGTTTTACAGATTATTATAAAAGTAATGTATTGATTTCGTCAAACCTGAGGGACTCCAAAAGAGAAAGACATTGGTATTGCGTTAGACGCCGTGCTAAGAAAAAATACCACTAAAACACAATTAAAAAATAGGAAGAAAATTAGATAAAAAACCAAAACGACCCCCCCCCCCCCCAAAGGCGAGATTATCGGTTTTAGTGGTGTATTTCTCTGAGGAATCATTTTCAGTACTAGCACATTCTGTTTAATTCATGTGGGGAGTTTATTCTATTAATGGTTTGTCGACAAAAGGACAAAATTTCAAATGTCCATCTTTTTATAATTATTATGAACAAATGAATCCGTCTTCATCCTGTATGAAACATTCATATGGCCCTAATTCATAATATATAACTCTTAAACGATTCATTTCCAACCCTAAACTGTTGAAACTCACTTAATTTCCTCACTGCTGTTGTCTGAATTTCTAACGTAAGACATTGTTCAAAGTTAATGTTACACTGTTTCCAAATGACTATAATTTTTCTATAATATCATATTTTAATATGACATCATGTATGTTTGTATTTGAAGCCGGCGTGGCCTAGTGGTATCGCGCTGGACTCCTGATCGGGAGGCCGGGGTTCGATTCCCGCTCTGGTCATGCCGGTGTCCTGTCTTTCGGATGAGACAGTAAAAACTGAGGCCCCGTGTCGTGGTATGCATGGCACGTTAAAGATCCCTCACTGCGGGTGGGTCCGTTGCAAAGGTCAAAATTTGTATGCCCTGCATCAGGCAGATGCCATCACCATATACGTGAAATATTCGTGGTGTGACGTTAAACAAAAATCAATCAATCAATCAATCACCTCATTTGTGATAAAAAAAAAATACAGTCTAATTTTATGTCCTTTCGCGTGGGAAGAATATAAATCTGTAACGCACATAAATGCGGAACATGTGTACGTGGGCAGAATATACGCCTGCACGGTAACGTCTAAATGCGGCCTTTTCATGGGTAAGCACGATGGGCGTAGCGTCTGAATGTTGTATATTTGCTCATAGGTAAGAATGGGCGTCGGCAGCGTACGCGAGGTGCAAATGGGCCTTACGATTGTGTACAGAATGGGCGTCGGTATCGTATGGAACGTCTAATTGGGCGCACTCCTTCGCGGGCAGATGGACACTGACACCGTGCGTTACGTCTGAATAGTGCACACTCGCTCGTTGGTAGCATGGCAGTCGGCACCGCATATAACATTATGATGTCGATACAATGAAGTTCTACTGCATGTAATTTTTTGTCAACTTTTTGTCGACAATATGTATGTTAACTTGAATTCTTGTTAGGAGATGACTTAATATAAGATTATGAATCTTGTTGTCAGATCCTAAATTTTAAATGTTATTATGTATATTTGTATTTGTGAAATATACTAAAGACGTCTATATCTAAAATACTATATAAATACTGTTAAAACCAACATTGACATCCTTCACATTTGCTTGTGAAAAGAACGAACATCGGCAATGTACATTACGTTTAAGGAGTTCCCCAATGAAGCACCTAGGCTCTATTATTAAATTATTTTTTCTAAACAAAAAGTTAAATTTTTCTAAGAAATATTATCATTTCCTTACTTTCAGTTTTGAATAACTCCAAGTAAGCACCTGAATACAAGTGCCATCTGCTTACTTTCAATTATTGTAAATTTAAAAGTTAGAAAATTACCCCAAAATATGAACACCGCGTTAACATCTAATTGCCATCACGTCATTCAGTTGAAGGCTCCCCAACCCATCCTCCTTTTTCAATATATAAATCTAAACAAATGACAAATTAATACAGAGATAGAAATTAATACCAGTGTATTCAGTACATTTGATAAGAGTATAATTTGATAATATTTATTTGATTCAGTCGTTGGCGTAGAGATTAAAGCAGATGGACAGTTTGCGATCTCCTACTGAACACAATTCAAGTTATTCTTTTCCTGCATTTGAGTGAATTATTTGATGATTACCTTACAAGAAACATTTGATCACATCGGGTTTTAACTAAGAAGCGACCGAGATGGGAATACTGGCAATAAATTAAGGGATGGTATGTCTCGAACTCCTACAATCCATCATAACCTTGCTGCCGTCCGATCCTGACAAATTGCTGATATACGATAAGTGTAAATGATCCTCTCGGCAAAGGTTATCACTACTGTTATCATTTCTACGTCAGCATTATTACAACAAATACGTTATTGAGACAACACTTGAGTGAAGTATAAAGAGTGACAATCGAAACAACACAACGAGCGTCCGTGTGGGCGCTCAAGCGTTATATTTTTGTTCCATTAATTGTTAATGCTTTGGATAGCATTGTGCAACTCTTTTAGTGTTGTTTCTCAAATGCCGATGTTTACTGCCATTTTCCTGTAGTTATGCAATAGTTTGATGTAAATAAATAGGTTTTAATAGCTGTAATCGTGATTATATTAGACAAGCAAACCAGATTTTTATGCTGGAAAGTTAAACGCTGTATTGGATACTTTAAGTGAATTGGGGTTTTTTTCTTCAGTTTGTTATATCAAGCTTATTTCAATATTTACAAAGTCGATAGGATATCATTGTATAAATGCCCCTATAAATAGATCCAGAATAGTTTTTGAAAGGTTTCGTTTTAGCAATATTTCTTAAGGCGACATATTTTTAATTGCTCAATCCCGAACAAAGAATTACAGAATATTTATTATAGCTGTGGCAGTCGCTCTTTAAAGAAAATATTCTATTGAATGTTGCATGGTAGAGTGTATCACTATTTAGAAGTGTTAAACGTTTTCCTAAATCTGAGAACGTACAAAATATTCAGGCCTCTATTTGAACAACACCCATGAGAACATTTGCCATATATGGATACAAGTTTAAGAATTATCGGTAAACCTGTAGATATCTATTTCTGACAAAAACCCGTGTTTATGTATATACAGGTATTTTCTTATACTGTAGTAAAGTGTCACTAATTCACATACAGAAAACATAAAAAGTATTCTGACTGTCTTTCCTGTCACAAAGTTGTCCATAACAATATCTAATATTTCTATTTTACCGAAACAAAAACAGTGTCCGAAATTTATAGTCTACAGGAATATACTACTCTATCTACATTTAAATCTATGCTGTTGATCTGCGATAGAATTATTTCTACCTTTCAGTTTTCACTGATTTGTCTTTACAAGGGAATCCGCCCACCATTTTCGATGATATCTCTAACACACGTGTGCATTACGCACTGCATTATAACCATTCTTTTGTCGACAGACTTCATACACGCATATTAGATATCTTTAAAACATAAGTTTATTAGTTTGTAGATTTTATCAAAAACCAGGAAAAGGAGAAGCTGCACATAACACAAATCCATCATATTAGAGTCATATCCAATTAGTTTCATTTTAGGAAAATCTTATTTTCTTGTAATATTGTCGATAAATTCCTATGAAATGCATTATTATGTCATGAGATAATCACATTATGATGTTATATAAAGCTAAGTACATGCTTTTGTCATTGATTTGACAGAATATAAACTTCTTGTTGTAATCGCATTAGTTAAAGCGTAAGACTGGGTACTGCTTTTTTACTTAATACTTATGCGGATTTTGATAACTGTGCACGTGTGAATGGCAATGCCATTAAGGATAAAAAGGTATGACACAAGTCCATTCGGACATCCTCGACCTTTTCCGGCGTAAAAAAGCTCGGACGTCACTCGTAGCCATTATTTAAAAATAGTTCCTGTAGTTATAGACGTTCGCATGTGTACCAAACAAATAGGTCAGTGCTTGGCGTGTAATAAAGACGGTAGAAGACTTTCACAATTCAACGGACTTAAATTAAACATTAATCTCGAACTGTTGCAGCTTTCATTACTTTCCTTGACATAGAGGACATAGATTGTGTACTGGATTACATTTTACATCGCGGATATATTACTGAGTACAATGCCGGAAACCGATTGATGCATGGAATCGATGTAAGTCATTCCGCCGAGTGACGTCCGAGTCTTTTTACGTAGGTACAAGTAAAGGGCGAGGTTGTTCCGAATGGACACAAGTCCAGAAACGACATTTTTATCGAAACGATATTTCAGCAATTCATCTTTTCAAAACCAAGGTGATTAGTAAACTAGGTTTGACCTTGCTGTCGAGTCTGTTTCCATCATTTTCTTTCCTTCGATTTGTATTGTACTAGATCTGCCTGACACCCGCCATTACCGCCACACACGAAGATCAACACCGATGCTGAACTGCAAATCTATAAAGGCGCACATGTTCATGATATATCCATTTTTGTGCATTACAGTCGGATAGTATTAGCTTGGTCATCTCTTATTTCCCTTTCATGATGTAACTGTATATGCTATATTAGCAAGAAATCACAAAACTCAAATGTCAAACTTAAAATCCCTATGCGTAACGATCATTTGAAGACATTGTTACTCGTTGTCGCTAACAACCGATTTTTTCTGGCGATATTACGTGATAAGTCGATAAGCACTGAATTTCTATTGACATGTTGAGGCACTGATAGTCTTCATGACATGCAAAGTCGCTAAGCACTGATGATTCTAGTGACATCTACAGCGCTGATGATTCTAATGACACGAAGCGTCGTTAAGCACTGATGATCCTAGTGACATGAAAAGTCGTTAAGCACTGATGATTTTAGTGACACGAAGAGTCGTTAAGCACTGATGATTCTAATGACACGAAGAGTCGTTAAGCACTGATGATTCTAATGACACGAAGCGTCGTTAAGCACTGATGATCCTAGTGACATGAAAAGTCGTTAAGCACCGATGATTTTAGTGACATAAAAAGTCGTTAAGCATCGATGATTCTAGTAACATGAAGAGTCGTTAAGCACTGATAATTTTAGTGAAATGAAGAGTCGTTCGACACCGATGCATTTTGGTGACATGAAGAGTTGTTAAGCACTGACACATTTGGTAACATGGAAAGTTGTTAGACGCTGATGTTTCCAGTGGCATGGATAGTCGTTCAGCATCAGTACTTGAAGCGTCATGAAGTGCTGTGAAGGACTGATGCTGCGAACGACACGAAGAATCGTGTTACACTGATACATTTGGTGCAATGAAGGTTCCATCAGCACCCAGTTATTCTTCTGGTGACACGAAGACTCGTTAAGAAATGATACCAGGTGGCATGAAGATTCGTTAAGAAGTGATACCTCTGGTGGCATAAAGGATCGTTAAGATGTGATACATCTGGTGACTTGAAGAGTCGATAAGAAGTGATCATCTGGTGGCATGAAGAGTCGTAAAGAAGTGATACATCTGGTGCATTGAAGAGTCGTTAAGAAGTGATACATCTGGTGCCATGTTTTGTAGGCACTGATACCCCAAGTGATTTGCACAGGCATTAGGTACTTTTGTTATGTTTAAATACTAGTACTATATACTATATACTATAGCTCCTGCACAAAAAGGTGTATCAGCTAACATATTCATTTCTTACATTTACACGATATACCAAACACAATATAATACAATATATACATTCATTTTGTTTTTTACTTTGATTAAATTTTAATCTAACAAAACTCATTTCGATACATTCGTGTGATTTACTGTCTTGCTCGAATATCAATCTTTTATTTTGATCGATTGAAGTTTCCATTTTCCATCAAAATTATCATCTAAATTACTTCAAACATTATGAAAGCCATTGGAAGTTTGTTTTACAAATGCATTTGTTTCGTGAAATGGTTGGGCCATTTTCAAACAATAATAAAATGAACCTCCTCAAAAAAGCTGAGTAGATGAAATACCTAAAACAATCAACACCATATATATGTCCTTTTAGTTGCAATATACTGTAAAATTTTTATGGTTTAGGTAGCTATAACAACTGTTGTATGGACGCTTGCGCTGACTGATGATTTCCGTAAGCAGTGCAATACATCTTGCCCAATCAGTCATTGTTGTTCCATCAGATCTCCACTTAATCATATCGATTACAATCCTTCTAACATACACACTTCCATCAAATGTTCAACAAATCATTCCATTTCCAAATATTCCCCTTTATTATTTTCACATTTAACCCGTTTGGTCGGGCATTTACAAATGACCGGTTAACACTACATCCTTGCTAAAATGCTTCTGGAAATATTAAAACAAATTTGCTGTCGAAACAATTACAGTGTTTTCTAAAAGTTGTCGATCACTTGTCATGTTATAAGTCATACCCCATCACCTAACAGCTTAAAATAGAGATTTTGTGGCGCTTCTCCTTCATTAATACGTAACACAGTGTCCTATGACATATTTGTTATTTGGGAAATTAAAATATGAATATAGTCAATAATTTATGCATATCTTAATTTCCCAAACTACAAATATGTCGAAGGACAATAGTATATTCTAATACGTTAAAAGTATATCCACTGCTATAACTACTGTGGTTTTGCTCTCCGTTTCCTTTTTGGAAAACATACGACTCAATTTGAGCAATAAACGTCAGAGAAACTAAAGGCAGTGCACAAACCTATTTTATCCTTGACGGCAAAATGGAATAAACAATATTTTTTCGAATTCTATGGAGTATTGGAAGATTACCATTGGATTCAATTATGTAATTGCACATTAGCCAGATATCGTAGTACATCATGTAACCATATGCATTTCAAATAATTAATCCTCCTGTCTTATCAAGAGTTTTCTTTATTGGTATGCCCTACCTCGGTTCATAAAATAAGGATCATAAAAGCATTTTAACTTTTCTATCCTCATTAGACCTTCTTTTCCATCAGTATATAGGAATAGTCAAATCTGTATGGATATTTTTGTATTGATATTTGGTAAGTAATTCAGTTATAATCCGAGAAACATTTTCCTTAGGGTACCTATATACACAGATTTGCATGTGTATTTATCATCTACCTCATGATTACCATATAACTAAATGAATTAAATAAGTTTCTAGGGGAAGTGATGTTATTACCGTGAGTGATCATTTTGTATCAGTAGAAACGCATCACATTGTATTGTATTGTATTGTATTGTATTGTATTGCATCACATGTAAAAAGAGAAAGTAGCAAAGTAAGATATGCAAAACGTTCAAAATATAGATCTAAGATTAAAAGAGAAGAAAATGGCTATGGTGAAATGGACGTGAAGGTTTACAATGAAATGCAAAGATAACCAAAAAAGTGTAATATATAATTGGTTGGTTGATTGGTGTTTTACGTCGCTTTCGACAATATTTCAGTTATATCGCGACATGGAAGCAGGAGGTTACCAACCTCTTAAACATAGTGGCGCAACCCGGGAATCGAACCCGGATCGTCGACGCCGCAAGCCAAGCGCTTAACCACTACACCACACCTGCCCCTATGTAATGTATAAAAGACACCAAAAGATATTTTATGATTATTGTACGACAGCAAAATTAGTCAGAGTGTGTGAAAATTTCAACTTATTTTCTGTGGTTAAAGAAGAATCAGGGTTCTCTAGATAGAAAACCGATGGTGGGAATCAGACTATAAAATGCAAGCATCACCTGCTGACCGAAGGCCATTCGCCATTAATGTAAAGGACAATAAGCAACTAGGTCTGTAGTTACTATGTGTTCATAAAACATAATTTGCTACCTCTGTCATTGAAAAAATCTGAGTTTGAAGATTGAAGACTCCTTGAAAAAGAAAAACGAAAAGCGGCACTTCAGAAGTTTTTTTCTTCTAACCTCTCAATATAGGAATGAATCAATATTAATAATTCCCAAATATGAAAAATTCAAATTAAGTTGCCTAATATTTTTCTTATATATTTTTTTAAAATTAAAACTATAATTGTAATTTATCTGATTACTAATGTGTTCTAACAGACATTAAATGTTTCCCAGATACATTTCTGGGTGAATTTTCTTGAAGATAACCTTTTCTAGCAATATAATGAACGGTCGGTAATAAGCCCTGTCGATTATATATTTGTCGGAAGCAGATACATTAAGACTATCTTTATATAGTTAATTGTTATTAAAGATCCAAAGGCCTATCTGGCCTATAGGTACAACATAGACATATAAGTAATTATTGAACAAAATATAAGTATATAAATAATATGTATAATTGAGATAAAATTAAGGTAAACATTGGAAAAAGGTAACATTATTAATGAATATACAAAACAATTAATACATCAATAAATGTAAGTCAAATGAATCCGGGTACTGTAAAAGAGATTTTTAAAATAGTGACTTTCTCAAAATTTCAGCAGATTTTAAATATTTACATAATTTAATACTTTGTGTGTAATTTTCATTTGTAAAAAGTTGAACTAATTTCAGCATAGATGGATATTTAAAATAATATGGTTTTATATATAATTTTCTAATATCAATATAAACGGGACACTTTAAAATGAAATGTAATTCGTCTTCCAAATCGTTTATATTGCAGAGAGAACATTTTCGCTGTGACCTTTCGATGCTTCTATGCCTGCCAGTTTCTATTTCAAGATCATGAAGAGATAATCTATATTTTGTTAATAATTTTTGATAATTTACCGGCAGTGATTTTTCCAAGTAAAATTGCATATCCGAAATATTAACAATATGTTTATACAAAAAATATTTATTAGAAGAATTAAGAGTAGCATGTGTTCCTTGAATATAAATGTCTTGAAGTCTTCGAATATATTCTTGAATAAATAAATCTTTATTAATAACTTTTTGTGATAACCACACATCTCCAAAACCAGATGAAAGTAGTTCATGCATAATATGACTAGCCCAGTTAACTCGCTTTGTGGGATTATTAATACATAAATGAAATTGTTGTTGATATATATTTGATAAAATACAATTGTCAGTTTCTAGTAATTTCAACCAATATTTTAAAGCACGCACTCTTCTAGTAATGTACAAAGGATAAATTCCAAGTTCAGTATAGACAGCAATATTTGATGTTCTTTTTGGTGCATAAAGAATTCTTTTACAAAAATCTGTATGAATTTTGTCTACGTCTTTACAAGAATGAAATCCCCAAATTTCACATGCATAATTTAAAATACTAGAAATATATGTATCAAATATTGACAATTTTGTAGATACATTAAAGTGATATTGCGTAAAGTACTTTTGTAAAGAAAATAACGCCTTTCTGCCCTGTGTAGCTAATTGCTTTTGAGTTGCAGTGAATTTACCATTTTGTGCAAACACAATGCGTAAATAAACAAATGAATCGACAATTTTTATATCTACATTTTTATAAAACCAATGCTCATTTTCCCTTAAATTTCCACCATTTCTAAAAACAACAATATTTGTTTTATTTATATTGACTTGCAGTTTCCAATCATCACAATACTTGGCTAAGCTATTTAACATATTTTGAAGACCTTGTACAGAATCAGAAAAAATAACAGTATCATCTGCATACATCAAGAGTAAAAGTGATAAATCCCGAAATAATAACGAATCACACGATTTCATTAATTCCATTTCCATATCATTTACATATAAAGAATATAGAATAGGCGAAAGGGGCTCGCCCTGAAAAAGGCCGAGCGTGTTATCAAAAAACTCGGAAAACTGTTCATTAAATCTGACACATGTCTTTACATTACAATATAATGCTTTAATAATACGTAACATTTTACCTTGGATATTTTGTTGTTGGAGTTTTAACCACAGTTTTGCTCTGCTAATGTTATCAAAAGCTTTTTGATAATCAATGAAACAACAATAAAGACGTTTACGTTTAGAAAGAAATTCATTTACAATGCCATGCAATGCATATATAGCATCTACTGTACCAAACCCTTTCCTAAAACCAAACTGAGCGTCAGTCAACACAGAATACTTTGAACTCCACTCATAAAGTGTATTATTCAAAATTGTCGTAAATATTTTGCCAAGATTACTCACAAGAGTAATACCGCGATAGTTGTTTGTATCGTTGATACTACCTTTCTTGTGTATTGGAATAATAATTCCTTTTGCCCAAGAGGAAGGGAAAATACCGTTGTTAGATATATTATTAAACAATTTACAAAATAAGACTATAAGCTTAATCACATTCTTCCCTATTTTAACACAGTGGGAAATATGTCAAGAACATCAGCTCTTTTATAAATTTAATCAAAATCCAATGTTTATCACTGAAGAAAAATGTAGTGTGCTCGACGTCGGAGGATTTCCTTTACAATAATGAAGTCACCGGATGTTGTGTTCTAGGCTATATGCTAAATATCGTGAAGAAAAAAAAACTTGAGGAAAATAGACCCTAAACGTAGAATGTGATTTATTATTATTATTATTATTATTATTATTATTATCATCATCATTATTATTATTCTTATTCTTATTATTATTATTATTATTATTATTATTATTATTATTATTATTATTATTATTATCATTATTATTATTATTATTAGTAGTAGTAGTAGTAGTAGTAGTAGTAGTAGTAGTAGTAATAGTAGTAATAATAGTAGTAGTAGTAATAGTAGTAGTAGTAGTTTACTCCTGCGCTCATTGGCAGAAAACTGTACACGTGATCAGTAATCATGAGACCGTATTCACCAGATTTGAGCTTTTTCATTAAATACGAAATTTCTCGCTTCCGTTTTTTCAGTAAATACGGAAGACGAGTCAAAAATAATGGAGCGTAGGGGTGTATATATTGTTTCTCGTTTCAAGGAGCTGATCAAAAGTAACGCAGCAACCATATTTTCCGTATACATTGATTAAGTTTACTATATATTAAACAGCTATGGACTTTTCACTCCGCCTCAGTCAATATTTTCAAATTCAGTAAATATCACACCATATTCACTAATTAAGAAGTCCTTAATTGTATAGTTTTACACACAAGAACAAAATGGGAAATAGAATAAGGGAAGAAGATGCTTTTATCGATATGATACGTTAGCAACAAATCATTTTAAAACAATATACATATCCTGATTTTTTATGTTGACAATGTTTTACCTGCTGCCCAGTATCTGTAATGTTATTCTTACTAGGTTTTCTATCTGTACAAGCAATGTTTAATAATGGAACGTCTACCATTTCCTATTATACACTTACATTTTAATTTTCCAATTTTATGACAAGAATATTTGATCCTTAACGCAATTCAAAGAACATTGTGTATGGATTACTTTTTTCAGAAACAGTTTTCTTTACGGTGTAAATACTGTATACTAGTTCCCAACGCTGAAAATAAAACAGATTGATTCCGTACGCAAATTTCAGGTTTTGAAGCCGTGTTATTGCCTTTACAAAGGATATATATCACCGTTTGGGGATGAGAATCTCATTGCTTCCCCCATGACTGTCCCTAGATCCTTCTGTCTCGGGGTTGCGTGTTCAGTGTCAATATAAAATCGGTTGAGGGGCGAAGAGATTTGGACTAGACATCATGAAAGTCCTATGCTATGCTATGAAAGTCATTTTGCTTTTTGAACTGTTTTTGATACTGCACATTACACTGCAACAAAATTAGGTAGGTACTAAAACATCTAAGTGAGAAGAAGTGAGAAAGGTAGTGTGTGGTTTAGACTGCGTCAAAAGAAAGATTTAATTAATCGAATAATATTGTCAAGACAATAAGATGACTTGTTTATTATGGTCTTATCAATCTGTCCATCTAGGTAGAATCTGAAAGTAATCATGTTTTCCTAGTTGTTTTTCCGGTTTAATGGTTGTTACCTTTCTCGACGGTCTGTCTTTGCGTCTTGATATAATATCACATCTCGCATCACTTTTACATTCTATGCTTTTTAAGTACGATTGGATATAGTAACGTATTTGGCAATATTGATTGAAGATTTGTCCGTTGAAGTACGCTGGATCGATCGAAAATATACTCAATATTCCGTACAATAACTTTTCCTATATCTCCTCGGAGACCAAGTTAGGACAAATTATCCCTATGTAACACCAAGAGATAAGGGAGTGTTAATATTCAGAAGACAGAATATTAACATTCTGTTCTTAAATCATTTCATACAGCTACGATATTATACATTACTTTGGATTCAATTTTCATTTTAAGAATTTTATACTGACATTTTATTGCTCAGTTCATGTGTACTGACATGATACATTGGAATAATAAGATAACAAGTCGAGAAGAAGCAATTTGTTCCTCATTACCCAGAAAATTTTCTTTTTGCGAATCAAAATTTTCACTGTCTTATAGAAGAACTGGAAGTACATCATAAATACTAAATGTTTTTCGATCAAGATTGACGACAAAATCAACATTTCTAAATCGATTCTAAATTGTTTGTTTTAACGTTAAATCGATACTATTTTTCTTATATAGCCATGGCATCTACCTTATGAATTGCACAAAGATTTAGACCTTTGCAGTAGACTCAGTCGAAGCGGTGAAAGATCCTTCGAGTGCCAAGACTCGGTTGCACAATGCGATGTTAAATCTAACTTGGAGTTGACCCAAAGTTAAGCTCATGGTTAGGTTAACTTCAAGTAAAATCTGTTGCACAAAGTTAAATGAGAGTTAAGTTCATGGTTAAATACCCATAATTTAACAGTGGTATGAAGTATAATTAAATATTTAATGGCGAACTGAAAAGGATGGACCGTCTGCGTTTTGCAAATCTGCTCGATGTAAGAAAACCAAAAACCTGCCGAGAGAGGTTGCAAAATGTGCAGGAAATAAACCATCCAACGGGAAGTGCATGGCGCTTGAGTCTGAAACTCAGGTTACCACAACTCAATTTTATACCGTCAAATACACGTTTGTTTACCTCGTACAACTTGCATTGCAGTTTCACGAGTTATTCTCCGTGTTTCTTGGAACGCTAACACTAAAGATATACTGTAAACCCGTAAATTACATACCATTTTACTCACACCTGTTACAACAGTCTTATACACATCGAACAAAAACGTTGAAGCGTTTGAAATCATTGTTACTTTTATTTCACTGTTGCTTTACATAACATTGGATGATATTCTTAAAAGTCATTGATAGACTGCATGAGGTAATCGTCGAGAATGACCACGGGGAGAGAGGAGTAAACTTCCTTTATAAATATATACAGACGTGCAGCTGGAGTGGGTATACTTTTAAGTCAATCAAAGGTATAAATGGGTGTCACTTCCATTCAAAATGCATACATGTATCGATGGGTATTAACTCAATAAAAGAAAATATTAATAGGTTAAACGTAACTGTCATGTATGTGGAATTGAAAGGAGAAAAAGTATTGGATTTTGACAGTTTATACTGCAAATGTAATTAATGAATATTTCGTACAGCAAATTTAGGTGTTTACAATGAGCGAGGCTTTGACGTCACATACATATATATACATGAGTCTATAAATTTTAGTGAAATATCTATATCTGATTGAGTATGTTTTTCAACATGTCCCCTTCTTCGACCAGAATATGAATGGGTAGAGTGCTATCGACTTCAGCCGTACATCTGTACCCAAATTCATTCAGAGTAACCCTCCGTACGTTTGGTCTCCGGTCCGATGCCCTGGCCATGGATATGTAAGGTTCTTTAACGTACCTGGTCAAGCATAGGAACTGGAGTACTCGTAAAAATTTGGTCTTTCTCTCTTGAGACCGGACCCTTTTATTGTTCAATGGGATTCGAACAAGTTAACGACCTTTGGGAGCATATGTGTTTCACAAACACAACTTGTATGATTTTGACAAAGACACGAATCTCACATTAATATACGTATATTATGATCTCAAGTGGATGGGTGGGGGTTAAACATTTTTAAGGAAAGGTAACTTAAAATAAAAAACAAATTAATTTAACAACGCATTGTGCAACCGAGTCCAGGTCGACCTTGATACGTTCTTTGACAATCGCAGTACCAGTCATTCTGTACAGTAGTCGGATTGTGTTGGAGATACTACGACGGGTTTAGTCAAACTCGGTAGTTGCTTATGTACATTTTAGAAAACAAAAAATGACACTGCATACATCTATGAAAATGACCACTTTCCATAAATGCTTTTTAGTACTTTCATTGCATTTTGTAATATATTAGTGCTTTCACATCTCAGCAAAACTTTACTGCTGATTCAGTTCCCTCAAAATACAGAGTAAAACGCTACGCTACAAATGGACTTCACTAAAATCTTTTGTTTCCCTGATTATCTTTTAATGGGATATAATTTGAAAGACATCGTAAATGTAAGTATCTTTTATTCTCATAATTTAACAAACTGCATTTAAAATTATAAATGAAAATGGATAACTGACACCCAATCTAAGATCACGTTTCAGAAGTCTACATGTTGCTTATCCGTGTGATGGTTTATACATTTTTAGAATTCCAACCATCCAGCAATGAGCATCACTGAAGAGGCATAAGTTGTTGAAATGTGCATCTGGTGCACAAAATTAAAATGCATATATCCTCTAATATTTATTATTACCTTGGCCGTTAAACAACGATTCGCATTTTACTTATTGTCACACTTATTTACTTTGTAGATTGAAGCTCAGAAACTTTGTTCCCCGCAAGATATTTTACACAAGAGTAATAACACCTTTGTTCTGATATTGTATAGTTGTGATGCTTTGCTTAAAGTGTTAGGTCCACATTCTTCTTATATTTGAAATATCAAAATTATTTAACTTAACTTTAATCTTTACGGCGGGTGTGTCTAGCCACATATGAGATGCTTATTCCCTCTTAATCTCTTTATTCAAACGTGCATTGCTTGAGATTTATTCCACAGATGTCACTTGAAATGTTTATTTTTTTCTGTTATGACAAACTATTCATCCTTCCACGGTTCGTTAAGACAGTAACATTAAAACGATTTTCCTTTGTTCTGTCTATGACGTCATACAAAAATGAAAAAATTCGTTTCGTGGAAGGGTGAATTAAAGGTAAAATTGATGTTATTTAAGGTCATTCAAATCGGACATTTGTCATATATGGAAAGTATATTCGAAAAAATGATACCCCTTCATAACAAACAGAAAATTTTATTGGTATGTCATTCGTATCGTGCAAAGTTTATTAATTGGGATTCAAGGTTATATCAACTAGATGAAAAAAAATATTCACGCTGAAGGCCCAAAAACTGAATTTTATTTATAGTACATGTAGGAATATATAACAATAGAACTTAAGCTCCGATAAGCCTTTAAGATCGACATTAGCATATATACAGATAAACATATGTAAATATATGTATACATGCGTGTATATGATTAGTAAAAGAACAGCATTATATCATTTCACATAGGTGTTAAGCCTAGATGAACAGGTTATAATAGAGTTACAACAGAGCACTTGTTAGTTTAGATGAAATATCAACGATATTTGGCATGAAGGTACACACAAAAACTCGTGGAAATATTTGATTAATCTTAATTAATTGAACTAAATTAAATTTAAGGACCATTAAATAAAATGCATCAAAAAGTTAAATAAATCTAAGTACTGGACAAAACAAAAACACAGACAAATGTACTGAATATCAAATTCAATACAGAATGATCGAGATAGTATACTATAGTAATAGTATAGTATACTATAGTTCACTATACTATGCTATACTATACTATACTATATTATACTATGCTATACTATACTATTACTATAGTATACTATAGTAATAGTATAGTATAGTATAGTATAGTATAGTATAGTATAGTATATAACATAGAATAAATATAGAATAATAATGTAGCGAAAATCTTCTTCTTCAAATATAACACAGCACCATGCATTACAGAACAGGGAAACCTTAGAATGCATTGAATAAAGTTCAGTTGTGGAGGAGCTCGGAAAGTTATCCACATAATCTGCATTGGCAGCTTTCTCCATTCCATTCAGAGATAAAAGCTTTTAAGTAATTTGATCTCTGATAACTAAGTATACAGAGTTTAACTTTCACGTGGAACTGAAATATGCAGCTTATTGCATTTTGTTTGTATAAGGCATGTATACGTTTGTCATGTAATTCTACTGAAGGACGTGAATATCTCTTTCACAGATAATGGATCCACCTCAACAAAGTCCATTGTTTTAGTATATGAACAGTGTTCTAATAAGGATCACAGTATTCTCTACTGCACTTTATCTCAATACAGAACCAATACATATTTCTAGTAATTTGCACGATTTACCGTACAATAAATACAATCTTTATTTTGAATCATTCGTTTTAAAGTCACTATATAGATACTTAAATTCAATAATTTACTTATTAAAAACCTATGTTTAAAGTTTGAAACAACTGACACCTAATGAATGAATAATGCAACCTACTATGCGTTTATGATATGGAGTCATGCATCTGTTTGTATAATTATAACAAATCTTTCTATGTGCTTTATCTCCTATGCTCTGCATGTCTACGACCAGTCTTCTCCTACAGTGGAGTCAGATGTCTACTTTCTTTTACTTCACTAAACTGTAATGCTTAATGATCCTTTGTCTGTGGCCTTCACATCATAACACATGTAATGATATACTGGTAAGTACCAAGTACATCAAAAACTAAATTATACAGATGTGTTAACTTACATATCGTCTATGAAGCCTATATTAGATTATGTACTTTATCTTTTCATCACATTTCGTTGCTGATAATGTCTCCTTTAAGGTTTAGCTCCCAATCATTTTTTAATGGTGTCTTTCATGCTATTTTATCATTTACAGGAAAACGCATACATCGTTAACATTATTTACATAAAGAATCTAATTTTCCCTTATCGACGCCGTTGAAATATAAGTTCGTAAGTGGTAGTTACGGCCTTTTTAAGATTATTCTATTTTCAAATAGCTTATATCACCCTACACTTCTCTAATATAATTTTGTAGCCAAATTCCTGAATAGTTTCGGAGAAATCAGGGGTAAAAATGCTATAAAAGGTCGTAAATGGTAGATACAACCCATTTCAACAGATTGTTGACGCTTTGTGGAAGGTGATTATATTTTTATGTAAGTTATTAAAGGTCGTATGTGCCACACACGACCTTTATTTCATGTTTTTCCTTTTATTTTTAAATAAGAAGTAGTATAAAAGTCGTATGTACGAGTACTAGTATAAAATAAGTTATTTTCATCAACTTTATTCAATTGATTTTCTTATGAATCTATGTTAATATTTGTTATCAATATAATAAAAATACAAAGCGTGCAATAACTATATCAAGACTTAAAATTGAAAAACTGTAACTTAGAAAACCTGTTACTTAAAAACTTGGAAAACAGTTTTTGCGTCTAATCAAAAGTTGCAAAATTTCAGTTACGACATTCTAAATCAATCCGTCGTTATGTCATATCCACCTATAACTGCATTATAATACATTTCCAGCTTGACACACTAGAAGATGCATACACATCCTCGGTTCTTCAGAATCACTTGACAATCCATATTTCCATTGTCAAAATTTGACATTGTCTTCAGTTTATTCAACCATGTGTCCGTGTCTAATGACTGGTCTTTGATATAAGTCAAATAAAAAGTAAAATGCTAAGATACCAAGCTAAAGTCAGTAAGGAGCATTGATTATACAAGACAAATTACAGATGTTGGCTTACACTGACACCTGGAAGAACCAGAGGTAAGATCAGGTGCTATGAAGTAGTATCTCCTGCTAACTACTCAACCCCCGCCGTTGATGCCCTACGATTATTCGAGCCAGTATATATATTAGCCTTCTTATTCCATATAAGAATGAGACATTTTGTCGGATTATCAGTTTCCATTCCATAAAAGACCCAGCGGTGCAGGCGATCCAGTTTCAATTCCCGAACTGCGCCACCATGATAAAGAGGTGTTGCTTCCTGTTTCCATGCTGCGTTATAAGCGATGTAATATACCTATTATTCAACAGTAAAATACCGACACTTGTATTCGCTACAACCGGTACCAAAACAATGACCTGTGCTACTCCACTCTTCATTGGATCTCGCCTATTGATTGGTATTGATGAAACAAATATGTTAATTTACCTTACCTTCAATAATTGTAAATAAGAGACCCAAGGGACATATATATCTGATCTGAATTGTTTGACTATATATATATACATATATATATATATACATATATATATATATATATAATATATATATATATATATATATATATATATATATATATATATATATACAGGACTGTTATTGACATGATTTCCTTATTTGTTCTTACAGACGATATGGTATTTATTATTTTTACCGGTGCCTTACCTTTGATTTATGCACATAATGATACATGGGAGGGGTATATACTACAAAATACCATATACTTATGAGTTATATGCTGTACATACTGTATTCCCGCAAGGAATTTTAGTTTGAGAGATTATGTAAGCATGTGTTTGGCTGGATAGATCCGAGTATACTGCAGTATGATATCCCCATGGCTTTTCCTTGATTGATCTTGAAAATGCAATCTCACTTATCTAAATACTTATGAATCTCTGATCGTGTTGGCTTTCACAATGTTACAAGAGTTTTTTTGTTAAATATTCTTTCCACAATTTGAGATATAATGTGACGAACGTATCAATTAACATGTCATACTGTTAAAATGAGTTGAACAATTTTCTGTTTTAAGTTACCTGTTTCAATAGTCGATTTGAAAATTTCGGAACCTAGAAATGTTCTTTCCTATGAAGTTTTTTTGATGATTCTTGTAAAGGGGTCATTTTAGAACAATTCTAGCTTGGTTGCCACTCTGGCAACCTTGGGCAACTTTTTTTATAGGCAAAATTCCAAGATGGCCGCCAAAACGCTTCCTGTATTTGAATAATTTTCTTTTATTATAAAATTTGAAGTGTGATACATCATACCTTGGGTTTTAGGGGTCAGGGAACCAATTTCTATGGTTATTTAATCATTTTAAATTCATATAGTCGTGATTCCATACCTTGTCGCATTTGGGGGGGCTTATCTCATTTGAGTACTGATTTTAATTATATTTATACTTTTGTGTTTGAAGATACGCATGGGGATACACAGGACCTATTCTCGTCTTAAAGCCCAGGGTCCCTACGGGGGTTGACTGTATTTCCAAATTTATATATAGATGGCGCCACTTTGAAGTAAAAGATGTTTTAGTTGCATGTATAGATGGCGCCACTACGCGTACATATGAAAGACGTCACACTTGCATTCTCAGTCACAGTCTCGGTCAGAGAATGTTGATATCGTAGGTTTTACCACACCTTTGATATGGCTAGTAACATAGAGTGTACATGCATCTTGCCAATATGCAACAGTTCCGACCAATTGCAAGCATTCAAAGTAAATGCAATAAAACGAATTATCGAATGTGCAATTGCGAGGCATGACGATGATACAAGAAAATCTATGCAAAAATTATTAGATGAGCACGGCGAACAAGCGTCTGTTAATCTACATAAAAACTGCTACTGCTCGTACACATCGAAGTCCCATATTGGTAGATATGTTGCAAAAAAGAGGAAAGAAGGGTTGATAGAGAGCGAAGACGTGCCCGCCGCGAGAGTAAGGCGCTCACAGGCGGTAGATTTTGATTTTAAGAATCAGTGCTTATTTTGTGCACAAATATGTGTACCGTTAGATCCAAAACATCCAGACAGGTGGGATAGGGTTGTTCAGTGTGAAAGAATGGGTTTGAAAAATTCTGAACCCTTTAAAGAGTCAGTTCTGCTGATATGTGATGATAGAAAAGACGATTGGAGCCAGGAGGTCGCCTTGCGGTGTCATGGAACGCACGACCTATCCGCCGCTGAGGCACAGTATCATGTCAGATGCTATGATGAATTTAGAAAAATTCCCCGTAATGCAGATACATCCACAGGGCTTGATGATAAAGTTTTACAACAAGTCGCAAATAAGATGTTCGCAAATAGGAAGAAACAAACATGGACGTCGTTAGACTTATATGATGAATACTACAAGCTTGGCGGGGTGTTGACCAGAAAACAAATGTTTTCCAAGCTTGTCAAGTATCTTGGGGATGACCTTATTGTATTAAACATTCAGGGTTGTGCCTCTGTTGTCGGATTTCGTGAGTATGTTGGTACGATTTTGAAGCTTTCCCAAATAGACACCGTTGATGAAGACAATGACGACTTATTGGCTAGAAAAATAACAACAGAATGTAAAAGTATTATGACAAGCAATCACAAGTATGAGCTTACCGACTTTAGTCATGAGAGGACAAAAGAAACAACCAGTCCCACACTACTTAGATTAATTTCAAAGCTTGTTGCAAATGGCGAAGTTACAAAACGATCCCTTTCCCTATCACAATCCATTCAATACAACATAACAAATTCAAGAAATCAAACGACCCTTGGATTGGGCATCAAACTACACCACAAATTTGGTAGCAGTGAACTAATTCACATTTTACATGATCATGGATACACAGTGTCCTACGACGAGGTCCTGAAATTTCGAAAATCAGCTGCCATGTATGTGTCTGATAATGTTGACACGCTGCACAAGGTGATGGGACTTTCGAGAAACGTTGGCGTTATTTTTGGCTGGTATGACAATTTTGATCTGTTTGTTTCAACCCCAAACGGACGCAGAGAAACTCACGCTATGGCCACAGAATTCCAGTTGCACCCAGCTGGAATCATTGAGACATCATGTGATGTGAATTCGGAAATGAGCGCTCTGACAATCCCTCGTCTAACCGCAAAAGAAACCAAGAATGTTGGGAAAAACAGGGCTGTCAAAATTATCCATCATGCAGGGCCAAAGAAGGTGTTGCCCCCCGCAATCAACAGAACTGGGACCAGCTACGCGAGGATTTCTGCTCAGTATAGTAGTCTTCTTGTTGCCCAGGAAAAGGATATGAAATGGCTAAATAGTTTGAACCAAGAACAAGATGTAATGGAATGGAATGGCTTCAATAATGCCATTAGCAGAGATCAGAGTGTACCCAAGCCTGCCACTATTTACAAATTAGGCCCATTGATAGATGCCCCTCCGTCCCACCCGGACACCATTCTTACAACCCTTACATACATGCAAGCAGCACTGCTTGATATGGGGATGTCGAAAGTTCATCTGTGTATGGACATGCAACTCTATGCTGTTACACAGCAAGTATGCTGGTACAAGACAGACGAATTCAAGAATGTAGTTGTTCACCCAGGTGGTATGCATATCATACAGTCCTTTTTGAGCTGCATCTCAAAATTGATGAAAGGTTCAGGCCTTGAAACATACGTGGCTGCAGCATATGGTGGGCTTACGGGCATATTCAATGGTAAGTCTTGGGTGAAAGCCATGCGAGCTTACAGGAATGTATCGACTGCCCTACTCCAAAGATTTTTATCTGTTGGAGAGAGAACGTTCGATGAATTGGAAGAATACATGGAGAGAGCTAGATTGCATCCGACGGGCAGGCATTGGGTTGATAATTTCCTGTTACCTACCCTTCTCATTCATCAGTTTGAGAGGGCAGAGAGAGAAGGGGACGTTGCTCTGAAAGAAATCACACTTAAAAGGATGATGAAGTATTTCTTTGTTGCGGGTCATGTGCAATATGCCCGCTACCTCACCCAGTACTTGCTGGAAATGAATGAAAGTGAGGAAGAGGAACGGGTTGACCTTGTTTGTAGACACAAGGAAGGTTACTGGAATGCTGTTTCAGCTGACCAGTTTGGTGAACAGACGGCAATAAAGATAGGAAAAGGATCTCTCAAGGGAATGACATTATCACCCGAGTTGGTATCTGAGTGGATCGATGCTTTCCCTGTTACAGTGCACATAGCTGATCGGCTTGACGGTATCTATACCACAGAAGAAAGTCAGCAACAGAGTTCTCAGAAACAGCATAAAGAAGAACTTCTGCATCGTCGTAAGCTAGATGCAAAAGACAGAGCCGGGATTCAGACAGAGGTAAATAAATACCCGCATCCGCTTGAAGACGCACGTCCCTACCTGTTCAACCCTGTCTCCGGACAAATTGCCTCTCCTGACGTCAATGTAGCAGACTCCCAAGTTCTTGGTGATCAGTTAGAACGGAATTACATTTCAAGTTTACCTGGGGGGTTCTACAATGTTATAAGCTCCCCAATCCGGACTATGAACAGTTCAGAGAAACAGGCAAAGGGAACAAAGAATAACCCTGTGATAGACCTTGAAACAATATTCCTTAGGCTCTTGTTGATTGGCCAACAGAGACAACTTGAGCTTGGTCCCTTATTTTCTTACGAGCTATGTGCAGTTCCACCTGCTCTCATAGATGAGTATAGCTGTTTGAGAAAGGGAAACAAGTCCGGACTTGTTAAACGACTGGGTGTTCTTGAAATGAACCCAGATAATCCAGATATGGTCATAGTAGATGTTTCCCAGTTGTTCTATCATATTGTCTGGCCTTTTGGAGGAAAGCCCTCGGATCTCGTAGAGTCTATCAAAGAACGTCTCAATCATTATCCCAATGAATCGAAGAAAGTCATCGTCTTTGATAAATATGAAAACATCTCGGCAAAAGATCACGAACGAAAACGTAGAGCAGATGAAGTTGTCATCAACTATGAACTTTCTATCAGCAGCAAACTTCCAAAGCGTGATGCAATTATGAAAAACAAACTCAACAAACGGCAGCTTGGAAGTGTCCTTTGTACCTTTGATTTCGGAGACGGTACGACTACAGATTCCTCCGACGATTATGTCTTTGGTCATGACGAGGCAGACATCACCATGGTTTCATACGTGCTTGATGCTGCTAATAAAGGTCACAAAGTTGTCAGAGTTTTGAGCAATGACACAGATGTTTTTGTGCTGTTGGTGTACTGGGTGCACCTGAGTCACTTGACATGCAAAGTTCAAATGGAGAGATGGGATGGAACCATTCTCGATATCGGAGCTACATGTTTATCTCTTGGGGGTAAATGCCTTGAACTTCTTGGGATGCATGCTCTCAGCGGATGTGATACAACGTCATTTCCTTTCGGTAAAGGGAAAATAAGTGCCTTGAAAACCATGCAAAATGGTACGTTCCCCGGCCTGCAAGAGGTTTTAGGAGAGACAAAATCCACAAATGAAGAGGTAGTAGCTGCTGCTACAACATACATTCTCGCTCTCTATGGCCAAGCTCGTGCTCAGTCACTGGAAGCAGCCCGCTTTAACCTCTTTAAATTGAAAAAGCGCAACCCCAAGGTATCCTCTTTACCCCCTACATCAGCAAATTTCAAACAACACGCACTGAGAGCCCATTTACAGGTTATGCTTTGGAAAGCTGCAAATCAGCATGTTCCACCAGTTGAGACGAGTGACATTACCAACTTCGGATGGAAATTTGAGGACGGACTTCCAGTGCCTGTCATCGATGAGGGAATTCCAGCACCACCAGAGTTAACAGAGGTTATCCGATGCCAATGCAAAGCTCAAGATAAAAAGTGCGGCAAGGAGACGTGCAGCTGCCATAAAGACAAACTGTCCTGCACTAGCTACTGCAGCTGTGCCGGTGGGGGCGATTGCTTCAATCCTCATACCACACATCAAGTTATACCTGATGAGGAGAATGAAGTACAGGCTTTGACAACTCAAGAAGAGACTGTCAATGAAGAAGAAGAAGAAGTTCCTGATGCTTTGAATGTAGATGAATGGGTGTAAATAGTATTGATTTGCATGTTAATGAATGGGTGTAAATAGTATTGATTTCCATGTTTTGATTACATTCTTATATTTGATGCTCAAAAAAGCAAGATATTAAATTTCCGAAACTTTGTCCTCGAATATTTCAATGTGAATTTTTGACATTTCCTGGCAGTAAACTGTTGTTTACATCTTCAATATTAAGCCTCGATGATATCAAATTTAAAAAGTAACATCAGAAACGGACTAAATGGTACCTAAATACCATGCCATTATGTGTCACACTTCCCTTTTTGAGAAAAAAGAAAAGTATCAAATTGCAGGAAGTGATTTTGCGGCCATTTTGGAATTTTGTGCATAAAAATATTGCCCAGTCACGACTGGATGACCTTAAAATGATGAAATACCCATCGAAATGGATTTCTTGACCTCTAAAACCTCTGATATGATGTATCACACTTCATGTTTTATGATAAAGAGAACATTATCGAAATACAGGAAGCGTTTTGGCGGCCATCTTGGAATTTTGCCTATAAAAAAAGTTGCCCAAGGTTGCCAGAGTGGCAACCAAGCTAAAATTGTTATAAAATGACCCCTTTACAAGAATCATAAAGAAAACTTCATAGGAAAGAACATTTCTAGGTCGGCCATTAGAGACATAGGGCTGTCAAATCGACTACAAATACTAGTAATGGAAGCAAAACCAATAACGTTGATGCTAATAAAATGAAGATTTACTGTGTAAACTCGATACATTTGTACCAATAATGAAATCTTAGTTCAAATGTCAAC
The DNA here is from genome assembly GCA_035048485.1 of Pteria penguin. Classification (NCBI taxonomy): domain Eukaryota; kingdom Metazoa; phylum Mollusca; class Bivalvia; order Pterioida; family Pteriidae; genus Pteria; species Pteria penguin. The sequence goes on from CM068583.1 coordinate 27,383,588, forward strand.
TACTAAAATTGTTGAGAGTGACACTTCGCACACTTCAGTAAGTCCTGAATGTGTAACGACATCGACACGGACGTGGTATCAGAATCGGAAAATAAAATGGACTTGACATTGGTCTTACTTAATGGTTGAGTTATCAATGTGATTCATGGAATATATTCTTTTGCCATCATTTAAGACTAACTCCACCTTTATCTTTAATTTCTTAAATATGGTTAACAATCGATAAAGCGTCGTGCTCACATCCTTCCATTTGACATGCAGGAAAACACATTCTCAGAGAGTGAAGATATTGTTGATGATATTCAGTGGCAAAGCGAGATTTACATGATACATGTACCTTTGATCATCTTCCTGTCGTACTCTATGGTAAGAAGTTTCTATTAAATAGTAAAAGAAGAACATAATATTCTCCAATGAGAAATATGTTGCTTATATCATTTTATTTATCAGATCCGACGCTGGACGAAAATGTTTGAATAATGCATGAAACTGCTTTTGTGAACATGGAAACTTCAAACGCACGCTTCTCCCTACTTATATGAAATGTTTCTGAAATCCCCATTTGTCTTACTAAAAATATATTGAAAAATATACTTTTTGCCATACCAGAACTTCTAAACACATTTATCTGATATCGTAATTTTTTCTTGACTTGAATTGAAGATGAGCACATAGCTTCTTTTTTTGGTTCAAAGCAATAAAAATAAGCTTCTGAACGCAATACTATATTACAGTTTCATATATACTGAATAGTTAATAACTCTACATATACCTGAACGCAAAAGACAGTGGTCACCAATCATAATATTTGTATAGAAATATTCAACACATTCTTGTGTGATAGCATACATGCTTCAAGTCTCGTTGTGTCCAATGGGAGAAACTGTAATCATCACGATGCATTTAGCGGTTGGAAAAACCCCATTAAGTATAAATCAGAATAAATGCAGACAGCATTTGGTCACTGGTATGTAACTCTTGGATCATTATTCTGAGGTCTACTCCCATGGAATACATGTTGTATTGTTGAGTAATTAGAAATATACATACCGACGCTGTTAACCACCATTTGCCAATAGTGTTTCATAAAACTTTAATCCTCCTGGTGATTGTCCAACTAGTCTTCCTCGAAATACTTTACTTTATTTCCCAAACGTAAAATAGAGCAGAGATCACCAATACAAATTTTTTACGCTTTCCATTTATATCCCATCATGTTATATTTGTGGCACTTTGTGTACATTTTGCTCCCAAAACCGTCTGTGACCAAATGGACATTTAGAGTTCCTATGGAGTCTAAATGATACATTACGTTATTCGATCAGATATTGATGTTCCATGATTAACACTCGGGAGTGATGTTTCAGATAAATTATCATTGGCTAAGTCGACTTAGTGTTGGAGATCTAACCGGCCGTGGACATAATGTTTCGTCCAATTCTAGAAACTTCATTAGTATCACGCTATCCTTGATTGAATCTTTATGCAATGATATCGAGGAGGTGACAAAGAACTCATTTTACAGTAAACAAATTGTAACGTTGGAACTTCTGAATTAATAGAGAATTTTCTTTAACAATCTAAAATTAAATCAAATTAAAATAAAACCCAACACGCCATACACTATACATTACTCAACCTTCATATCATTTCTCGGCACTATGTCCTCATATGCTATGGAATACAGAAATACATGTTTGTAAGTACTCGTGTACGGGCAGCATTGATGTAGTGATTACCGTCCTAAGCCGGTTTGATTCCAGGATTGTCAGTGACATCATGGTTAAGACCTCGTTATTGTTGTGATATGGAAACGACGGAAAATCCGACTAAATACAGACCAAACCGATATTATCAACGTCTGCATCAGAAATCAACAGAATACATAGAACGCTTCAGCGGGAATCGTCTTATGGTCATTACATTTGACACTAAGTGGTCATCTTACAATTCCTCATTAATTTGGTTTAAGTATTCTCAAGGAACGTGAACAAAGAAACGGCTACAATGTTGAGAATACATTCACCTTTTATCTTTCCACGCTCTAGACTTACACCTATCCTAACCATTACGCTCTAGACTTACACCTATCCTAACCATTACGCTCTAGACTTACATCTACCCTAACCATTACGCTCTAGACTTGCACCTGTCCTAACCATTACGCTCTAGACTTGCACTTGTCCTAACCATTACGCTCTAGACTTGCACCTGTCCTAACCATTACGCTCTATACTTACACCTGTCCTAACCAAACGATTTAGACTTACACCTATCCTAACCATTACACTCTAGACTTACACCTATCCTAACCATTACGCTCTAGACTTACACCTATCCTAACCATTACGCTCTAGACTTACACCTATCCTAACCATTACGCTCTAGACTTACATCTACCCTAACCATTACGCTCTAGACTTGCACCTGTCCTAACCATTACGCTCTAGACTTGCACCTATCCTAACCATTACGCTCTAGACTTGCACCTGTCCTAACCAAACGATTTAGACTAACACCTATCCTAACCATTACACTCTAGACTTACACCTATCCTAACCATTACGCTATAGACTTGCACCTGTCCTAACCATTACACTCTAGACTTACACCTATCCTAACCATTACGCTCTAGACTTGCACCTGTCCTAACCATTATCCTCTAGACTTACACATATCCTAACCATTATGCTCCAGACTTGCACCTGTCCTAACCATTACACTCTAGACTTACACCTATCCTAACCATTACGCTCTAGACTTACACCTGTCCTAACCAAACGATTTAGACTTACACCTATCCTAACCATTACGCTCTAGACTTACACCTATCCTAACCATTACGCTCTAGACTTGCACCTGCCCTAACCATTACGCTCTATACATACACCTGTCCTAACCAAACGATTTAGACTTACACCTATCCTAACCATTACGCTCTAGACTTACAGCTATCCTAACCATTACGCTCTAGACTTACATCTACCCTAACCATTACGCTCTAGACTTACACCTATCCTAACCATTACGCTCTAGACTTGCACCTGTCCTAACCATTACGCTCTAGACTTGCACCTGTCCTAACCATTACGCTCTATACTTACACCTGTCCTAACCAAACGATTTAGACTTACACCTATCCTAACCATTACGCTCTAGACTTACGCCTATCCTAACCATTACGCTCTAGACTTGCACCTGTCCTAACCATTACGCTCTAGACTTACACCTATCCTAACCATTACGCTCTAGACTTGCACCTGTCCTAACCATTATCCTCTAGACTTACACCTATCCTAACCATTATGCTCCAGACTTGCACCTGTCCTAACCATTACGCTCTAGACTTACACCTATCCTAACCATTACGCTCTATACTTACACCTGTCCTAACCAAACGATTTAGACTTACACCTATCCTAACCATTACGCTCTAGACTTACACCTATCCTAACCATTACGCTCTAGACTTGCACCTGTCCTAACCATTACGCTCTAGACTTGCACCTGTCCTAACCATTACGCTCTAGACTTGCACCTGTCCTAACCATTACGCTCTAGACTTACACCTGTCCTAACCAAACGATTTAGACTTACACCTATCCTAACCATTACGCTCTAGACTTACACCTATCCTAACCATTACGCTCTAGACTTGCACCTGTCCTAACCATTACGCTCTAGACTTACACCTATCCTAACCATTACGCTCTAGACTTGCACCTGTCCTAACCATTATGCTCTAGACTTACACCTATCCTAACCATTATGCTCCAGACTTGCACCTGTCCTAACCATTACGCTCCAGACTTACACCTGTCCTAACCAAACGATTTAGACTTACACTTATCCTAACCATTACGCTCTAGACTTACACCTATCCTAACCATTACGCTCTAGACTTGCACCTGTCCTAACCATTACGCTCTAGACTTACACCTATCCTAACCATCACGCTCTAGACTTGCACCTGTCCTAACCATTACGCTCTAGACTTACACCTATCCTAACCATTATGCTCCAGACTTACACCTATCCTAACCATTACGCTCTAGACTTACACCTATCCTACCCATTACAGCATAGGGATATCATGGTCTAATCATATCAAATAATTGTTGTTAACACTGGTTTTGATTATATCAGAGACATCATAGGCGGATCTAGAAATGTTTTGCACTATCCGACCAAAAAAAGGGGGGGGGGGGGTTCAGTGGCGGAGTTAGCTCAAGCATGTAAATTATATTTATTTTGGAAACTATAATGAAAGTAGACAGAAGGTCCCACAATGCCATTTATATACAATAAAGAATATATACCAAACTGGTCCGTATTGCAATTTATATAGTATTAAGAAAGTACAATGACCCACATTGTCATTTATATAATAAAAGTTCACATTGCCATTTATATAGTAAACAAAAGAAAGAAAACAGAACAGAATGGTTTACATTGCCATTTACATTAGCTTGTTGAACGTTAGAAAAGGATGACTATGGAAAGATATGGAATATCATAGAACAAAATGGGTAATGATAGCCTTGATATGGAATATTGGAATATATATAAGAAGTATGATGTATGAAACAGAACTCCTGGCTTTGTAAAGATAATTATTCCAGGCGCATTTAAAAGCATAAGCATTTCATAGAACTATATTTATTTAATTAAAACTATTGATTTAATTTAAACTAAAGAAAGTAATGACTTTTGCATAATTAGTACTCTCTCTCTCTCTCTCTCTTCATTAACTCCCATGACTACTGTATTGATCAATTTAACAAGAAATCATCAGAGTTTTTGTCCGAATAGTTTACTCCTCATTTCTGTCTGTGGTGTGGAGAACGGTACATTGGTATCCCTATCTGTGTTGGTGGCGTGGAGAACGGTACATTGGTATCCCTATCTGTGTTGGCGGTGTGGATAACGGTACATTGCTATCCCTATCTGTGTTTGGTGGTGTGGAGAATGGTACATTGGTATCCCTATCTGTGTTGGTGGTGTGGAGAATGGTACATTGGTATCCCTATCTGTATTTGGTGGTGTGGAGAATGGTACATTGCTATCCCTATCTGTGTTGGTGGTGTGGAGAACGGTACATTGGTATCCCTATCTGTGTTGGCGGTGTGGATAACGGTACATTGCTATCCCTATCTGTGTTGGTGGTGTGGAGAATGGTACATTGCTATCCCTATCTGTGTTGGTGGTGTGGAGAACGGTACATTGGTATCCCTATCTGTGTTTGGTGGTGTGGAGAACGGTACATTGGTATCCCTATCTGTATTTGGTGGTGTGGAGAATGGTACATTGGTATCCCTATCTGTGTTGGTGGTGTGGAGAATGGTACATTGGTATCCCTATCTGTATTTGGTGGTGTGGAGAATGGTACATTGCTATCCCTATTTGTGTTGTTGGTGTGGAGAACGGTACATTGGTATCCCTATCTGTGTTTGGTGGTGTGGAGAACGGTACATTGCTATCCTTCTCTGTGTTTGGTGGTGTGGAGAATGGTACATTGGTATCCCTATCTGTGTTGGTGGTGTGGAGAATGGTACATTGGTATCCCTATCTGTGTTGGTGGTGTGGAGAACGGTACATTGGTATCCCTATCTGTGTTTGGTAGTGTGGAGAATGGTACATTGGTATCCCTATCTGTGTTGGTGGTGTGGAGAACGGTACATTGGTATCCCTATCTGTGTTTGGTGGTGTGGGGAACGGTACATTGCTATCCTTATCTGTGTTTGGTGGTGTGGAGAATGGCACATTGGTATCCCTATCTGTGTTGGTGGTGTGGAGAACGGTACATTGGTATTCCTATCTGTGTTTGGTGGTGTGGAGAACGGTACATTGCTATCCTTATCTGTGTTGGTGGTGTGGAGAACGGTACATTGCTATCCCTATCTGTGTTGGTGGTGTGGAGAACGGTACATTGCTATCCCTATCTGTGTTTGGTGGTGTGGAGAACGGTACATTGGTATCCCTATCTGTGTTTGGTGGTGTGGAGAATGGTACATTGGTATCCCTATCTGTGTTGGTGGTGTGGAGAACGGTACAATGCTATCCCTATCTGTGTTGGTGGTGTGGAGAACGGTACATTGCTATCCCTATCTGTATTGGTGGTGTGGAGAACGGTACATTGGTATCCCTATCTGTGTTGGTGGTGTGGAGAACGGTACATTGGTATCCCTATCTGTGTTTGGTAGTGTGGAGAACGGTACATTGGTATCCCTATCTGTGTTTGGTAGTGTGGAGAACGGTACATTGCTATCCCTATCTGTGTTTGGTGGTGTGGAGAATGGTACATTGGTATCCCGATCTGTGTTTGGTGGTGTGGAGAATGGTACATTGGTATCCCTATCTATGTTGTTGGTGTGGAAAATGGTACATTGGTATCCCTATCTGTGTTTGGTGGTGTGGAGAATGGTACATTGGTATCCCTATCTGTGTTGATGGTGTGGAGAATGGTACATGGGTATCCCTATCTGTGTTTGGTGGTGTGGAGAACGGTACATTGCTATCCCTATCTGTGTTTGGTGGTGTGGAGAACGGTACATTGGTATCCCTATCTGTGTTTGGTGGTGTGGAAAATGGTACATTGGTATCCCTATCTGTGTTGGTGGTGTGGAGAACGGTACATTGCTATCCCTATCTGTGTTGGTGGTGTGGAGAATGGTACATTGCTATCCCTATCTGTGTTGGTGGTGTGGAGAATGGTACATTGGTATCCCTATCTGTGTTGGTGGTGTGGAGAACGATACATTGCTATCCCTATCTGTGTTGGTGGTGTGGAGAACGGTACATTGCTATCCCTGTCTGTGTTGTTGGTGTGGAGAATGGTACATTGGTATCCCTATCTGTGTTGGTGGTGTGGAGAACGGTACATTGGTATCCCTATCTGTGTTTGGTGGTGTGGAGAACGGTACATTGGTATCCCTATCTGTGTTTGGTGGTGTGGAGAACGGTACATTGGTATCCCTATCTGTGTTGGTGGTGTGGAGAACGGTACATTGGTATCCCTATCTGTGTTGGTGGTGTGGAGAATGGTACATTGCTATCCCTATCTGTGTTGGTGGTGTGGAGAATGGTACATTGGTATCCCTATCTGTGTTGGTGGTGTGGAGAACGGTACATTGGTATCCCTATCTGTGTTGGTGGTGTGGAGAATGGTACATTGGTATCCCTATCTGTGTTGGTGGTGTGGAGAACGGTACATTGCTATTCCTATATGTGTTGGTGGTGTGGAGAATGGTACATTGCTATCCCTATCTGTGTTTGGTGGTGTGGAGAATGGTACATTGGTATCCCTATCTGTGTTGGTGGTGTGGAGAATGGTACATTGGTATCCCTATATGTGTTGGTGGTGTGGAGAACGGTACATTGGTATCCCTATCTGTGTTTGGTGGTGTTGGTATCCCTATCTGTGTTTGGTGGTGTGGAGAACGGTACATTGCTATCCCTATCTGTGTTGGTGGTGTGGAGAACGGTACATTGCTATCCCTATCTGTGTTGGTGGTGTGGAGAACGGTACTTTGCTATCCCTATCTGTGTTGGTGGTGTGGAGAACGGTACATTGGTATCCCTATCTGTGTTGGTGGTGTGGAGAACGGTACATTGGTATCCCTATCTGTGTTGGTGGTGTTGAGAACGGTACATTGGTATCCCTATATGTGTTTGGCGGTTGTTTCCACGTACCTCGTTTCAATCTTGCTCAAAATTTAAGGTGTTCGACTCAGGAATGCCCAGGTTAGAATTTAACTGGTGTTTCAACCTTTTTTAATTATTTCAGTTGATGGTAAAGAGCGAAGTTAAATCTCACAGATTTGAATAAGTTCGTTTCTTATGTAAACAAGATGCCAAAATCTGTCTATATCGCTCACCAAAGCTCAATGTGCTAAATCACAAACGACTGATTTCTTGAAAAAAAACCCACAACTACATATATTCTCTTTTAATTGTATTTTTGACAACCTACAAATGACCGTTTGTAAACTTGCTTATTTATATAACATTGAATAAATCAAGGTCATAACAAAAACTGTGTGAAAAATGTCAAGTAAGAATTCTTTTTCCATCTTTATCTGAATAACTTAGTTAACATGTGGATTGTTGCAAAACATTAAATATTAATTCTCTATAAAAACCTGAGAAATTAAATAACACATGACCACGACATGGCATGAATTTTAATGGCTTTTTGTATATAAGATCTATATGGAGTGCTGAGAAAAATGTGATCTTTAATTTTTTCCATGTAAACAGGTGTAGTAAGTAACTTCAATTTCCAATATCAATGTTTTAAATCTTCATGATAAAAAACTAAATAATTTAACAACATTATATATTTCCTTCGTATACAGCTAATATGTGTGATAAAAAGAGATAAAACATGCCTTGAAACGGCCCTAATTATTTAATGTTTTGATACCATTTTTATATGTTTTGCTTATTTTTATGTTTAAAAATTTTAAATTTGTAAAGTGGCTCGGAGCAAAAATGCCAATCAACTAATGTGTATCATCCTACAACTTCGAGGAATTATTTAAATTAAATGGAGAAACTCACATATTTCTACAATACAGCATTTAATAGGTTATCATGGCGACGTGTGATAAAATCATAAATAACAGGATGAGTAGACTGTATTTTTATTGATCTTTACATTCTGTAAATGCACAACTTCATAAGTACATCTACTAAACATTAATCAACGAAATAACTGGAAACAAATGGATACAGATTTTATTTGTATAACCTGCAAAATCGTTACGTTTCTTAGAAATACTGAATTGTTTATGCCTATTTATAAACAAAGTAAAAAAATATTTTCTTGACTTTTTTCTAGGACACATATTTAATATTAGAACAAAATCAATTACAATTACATGATTTTTTCCATCTAATAAGCTTCAACTTTAATAAGAAATACTTCTAACAAAATCATTTTAAAGAACAAATAAAGAAATTTGTTTATAAAAGATGTAAAAATCACCATTTTCAGAGAAATAAAGTCTAAAATAAGGCATGACCCTGACCTTGAAGTCAGTGACCTTGAAAAATACTTAAGGTTATCATGTAAAGTAGTAACACAATACATATCCTTGCATATAGACATTCAACAATGTATATAATAATGAATGTAGATATAAATTGATTTGAATATATGTGATGTGTGAGCATTCACATCTGAAGTTACTATAGCAACCATTTTTGATAATGAGCATATAAAAAGCTGTTGATTTCTCCACAAATATTTTCAATTAGTTTCATTTAAATGTGGACATTATTGACGGGGTTTTTTTGTTTGTTTGTTTGGGGGGGGGGGTTTGTTGTTGTTGTTGTTTTTTTTTTTTTTTGTTTTTTTTTTTTTTTTGTTTTTTTTTTTTTTGTTTTTTTTTTTGTTTTTGTTTGTTTTTTTTCTTTTTTGTCTGCACGAAAACAATGCTCTTTACTACTTTACTTTCATAGATACAACGTATTAAACTTAAACCGTCAAAAGCGAACAAAAATTTACTTTGCATTCACTATATTTTATACTCATTTTTGACTTATTTTGTCTCGATCAGTTACTTAACCATTATAGAACTTTGAATGTCTTTTTAGAATTGGAGTTACAATGACTAAAATGTGTTATTATCAAAAAGCTTTGATGATGGTTTTCATGGCAACAAAATGTCAAAAAATGGGATTTCAAAAGTAGAAAAAAATGATAAAATCAAGAGAACTAAATCTTTGCCTGAAATTTTAAAATAATCCCTAAAGTAAAATAAATAAATAAATAAAAGACTTTTTACAACCTTTTGCCACTCACTTGGCCTTTATTAAGTGAAAACAAAAACATGTCTCTGGTGATACCTATGTAAAATCCATATATATTATAAAAAATTAATAACGCCATAATAAATTTAGCCAGTTTTAACAAGATAATGACATAACGCTGACTATCCATTGTTATGACTGTGAATTCTTAACTTTCAAAAATGTTTACAAAATCAAAAAGTTTTAAAGATATATATGTTCAAATTCATGTCGCACCCACTCGGAACTTTTATTTCTAGTTTTCTGACCAAGCGCACACTTGGTGCAGTGGTTAATCGCCTGGCTTGCGTACCGCAAACTGATCCAGAAATCTTCCACTATCAGCCTGAATGTTTCTTTCTTGTAGTGTTCGCGATTCGTATTCGATTCTCGGTTACGCCACTATGTTTTTAGGTTGGTTTCCTCTGCTTCCATGTCGCGATAGGATTGTAATGTAGATGAAAGGGACGTAACACATCAATCGATAAACTGATTCAAGAAGCTTCCATCGTCAATATAATCTTTCCCTTCATATTGTTTTCGTAGCAATAGCCACCTGAAGGTCACCAGTATCTGTAAAATGGCTCATTATCGGTTTGTCTGTAAAATGGCTCATTATCGGTTTGTCCTTTTGAAGCAAGGATCAAAAAGGAAAAGAGAGAGAGATACCATAGTTTAACTTACTCCAAGCTATCATCGGCAGCATTCCTTCTCTTATGTAGGCATCGTAACACTTTGTTTCTTTCAGACTGCATGCGAAAGGGGATTTTTATTTGCGGAACCACCAACTGTTAGGTTTTAGATGCGAAAAAGTCTTATGCGACTCTGTTATAACAAGACGAAGATAAATATAAATATGAAACATGCGACATAATTTTACGGAAGCCAATCAGGACCACGTAATTTTTTTTTATTTATTTATCTTGAAAATTCAACTACTAACTTGAAATTTAAACCAAACTATCTTAAATATTCAAGGTACTATCTTGAAAACTCAAACACAAAATATATCAAAAAATGTGTGAAAAAGAGTAAATCGCATGTTTTGATACCACTTACTGTGTGTTGCGAAGCATCTGAAATATAAAAAAAACCAGGAAGCTATATTTGAAATGAGTTTCAAATAACCATTGAAAAAGACATTTTCTAACAAAAAGACAAATTCGCAAATACGTGCTTTATTGTTTTCTCTACTGAATAAATCAAGATAATTACATAAAAATGTACGGAAATGACTAAAGAAAGAGAAGAAACATCTGACTCAGTTGTATGACAGAAGTTGCCAAAAGACATGCACGTATAAAACAATTAGCACATCACAAAATATTCGATTTTAATGCAGTTGTGTTACCGACTACGGACGGTAAATGAGGTTCGCCGTCATTTGCTGAAATCCTATTTTAAAGACAGGAAATAAAACGTTTTCCCACAAAAATGACGTCAAGAACAACATTACTATAAAGTCATAACCAATGTCTCTAATAACCCTTAATTAAATTCCTCATAATAGAGATTTCAGTAGCGAAGCCTATTGAGATGATAAGATTGTCAAAAGAGGCAAAAAAGTCAAAATTGTGGAATGGAATAAAAAAAAATACTCCTTAAGACACCCTTCTAGAACACGCTGGTGCATTTAGTTTGTCCATCTATGCAGATGGTCCGAAAAAGTTTGTCAAAGGAGGGTAACCCCTAGGACATACGTCGCCTTGTCCTGAGTCTATCCCTTGATATATCTAGCTGTGATAGGATACTGAGTACCTCATCCATACCAAATTGATAACCTCCAGTAGTTCTGAAGAAGTTCAGATAGAAAGACAGATGGATGCCGGACAAAGAGAGATCACTTGAACCTTTAGCTTAGTTGAGCTAAAATATGTGGCAGCGTACCACGTATATACTGATGTGTGTTTAAAGAAAAATCGACCAATCACAGTTCCCTGGTCCTACTTTCATCACCTCTAAATGTGAGTAGTTATATACTACATGAGAAACAGTGATATTGTACATAATTCTGTAACGAGCAAATTCATTTATGAAACGTACAAAACTGATGCATTGCTCTTTATCCACTCTTCGTCATTCTCTCCGCTCTTCCAGTCGTTCATTCGCTCCTCTCTTTCTGTATTACCTTGCATCTATTCCCTTTCTATCCATCGTTTCTGTGTATGAATTTCTGCTTTATCGCATTGTTTTGTTTAATCTTAAAGAAGACAATTTAATCCATCTAATTTTAGCCAATATCCCAGCAAGATCGACATTTCCTTATTGGGAAACAAGTGCTAATGAGATGTCCTTGTCAGAGATAGTTTAAGGACTATTTTCTCTCATTCTGGTGTACTTTAAGAAGTAAAAACATAGCATTGAATCAGAAATCACGAAAACAGATAATCTGCTCATGACAGCTGTCGTGAAAGGCGATTATGTAGCTAAGTGTCCACGATGACTAAAAGACAAAACTATAACGTGCCCAGGCAAATGACGTCAATAGACTCAGTATTAACAATTACTCTTTTAAAACTGATTATATTTCTGTACACGATTAGCAATACATTTCATTTCGGGATAGCCACATTTGGACTCTGTTATAAGTAATATGCTCTAACTTTATAATCTTTTTATTCACTCTTGACTATCTCAACAATGCAGAACAAATCTATACAGCACAGTGAATGTTAATTTTAAAAACACAACATGTCTAATCTTACTTTATATATATATATATATATATATATATATATATATATATATATATATATATATATATATATATATATATATATATATATATATATATATATATATATATATATATATATATATATATATATATCATGCGCGGATCCAGAATTTTTTGTCAGAGGGGGTCCAACCAAAAAAGGTAAATTTTTCTCTTAGACGAGGGGGGTCCAACCCCAAAAATGCTCAAATATTACCTTTTTTTGGGTAAAATTTTCGGATTCCAGGGGGGTGGGGTCTAGACCCCCCTAACCCTCCCTCTGTATCCGCGCATGTATATATATATATATATATATATATATATATATATATATATATATATATATATATATATATATATATATATAATTATATAATCGACGTTGTGGGTTCGAGTCCCAGACGGGGAACGAATATAAGTGAAATATAGGGTGCCTTGTTAGCTGTATATATATATATATATAGCTTATTAGTGGCGGATTTAGAGGGCGGGCGGGGGACCCGTCCCCCCCCCTCCCGTTTTCGCCGCATATTTACCAGTAAAAATCCATATTTGGCACTAAAAATGGCTGAGTAGTTTGGCGAATACACATATGGGCCCCTCCCCTTTTCGGAAATCCTGGATCCGCCACTGCTTATGGTAAATTTACTTATTACTTAACCTACATTATGTGAAGTGACCCTATGTGATGTACAATCTGGTGAAGTTACGTACAAATAAGTGTATATGTATGTACGTAATTATGTTTGTGTATGAATATATGTATACATATGTGTAAGGGTGCATATATGCATGTGATTATATATTTTGCATAAATGTATGTGCATGTTGTAGTTATATTTCCATATCAATCTCCTGATGTATATACATGTAGTTGTAATTATTCATGTGTTGATGATCTCCCACAGGAAGAAATAAAGATTGATTGATTGATTGATTGATTGATTGATTGATTGATTGATTGATTGATTGATTGATTGATTGATTGACACGCCATAATAACACAGTTTCTTCTATTCTTATACTTGTGTTACATTAAAGTTTTATAATTCAAAGAATTGTACACCATGACTGAGAATAAAGTAACGCACCCCTTTGGTAAGAAGGAAAACTTATATATATATAATTAAGCGTATACTTAACTACTTTATACAAGCTTTCAGAGTATTGATTTGATGGAAAGAATAGAAAGGTATATATCGCTTGCGTTTTACTAATTCTCGCTCATATATATGAAAATAAAATGATTCCAAGAAATTATATTCAACAGTGTAGCGGGATGTACTGCCTGACAAATCTATCCATGCAATCTATCCAATCTATCAAATCTATCCAGTGATTAATTGTGGATGATACAGTTTCATGAACATTTTGTAAATCTTCTAATTAATGTATATTGGTCAACTTAAAATGTTTTGACGTTATTTAAGGATATTGTAAATCAATAGACATTTAAATCATCAATTTTTTTTTCAGTTAACTTCTGAGAGTCAACCTCTTTAAAATCCCTAGATGTAGACTAGAGGTGGCATCTATCTGTGACGAAGGATAGGTGAGGCTCTTACATCGTCAATATCCATGGAAAGTTAGATAAATGTAGCAATTAAATGATTTGTTCAAACCTATACATTAAGTGTGAATAGTATTTGTTACGACAGTAATTCAAATAGACACTAAATCCCTATGGTATATATTTGCGTACAGTTCTGGCAATCTTTTTATTTTGATGGTATAATAAATCAATATACGTTAGTGGCCTATGTTATACACGAATGTTAATCAAGTGTCCGAAAATGAATATATTGTCATTACATTGATTACTGGCAGTAAATACCATGAGGGTCTGCATTAATTGTTCTGTGTCGAAAGGAAGGAATAAAGGAAGAATATAAAGTGTAAGTGAGAGTGTGAAGTAGGAAAAAAAATAAAAGTTTGACGCGAAGAATGACGAAAACTCTTTGTTCATTATATCAATGATAAGTGGCAACTAAGATAAGCTAATTGCATTATTTAATTATTTTAATCAATCACATGACAAGGTTTGTTATAGAATGCTTGTATAGTCCATGTCAATCAGTAAGTTATCATCTAGTCAAATAGACACTTGAACTTCTCAACTGTCAGCATTCCCATGATAAATTAATTGGTTGTACAGAAAGTGTATCATTCAATTACATGTGTATTTGCATTACTGCAGATTTTTTTCTTATATAAACATGTTTAGATTTTTAAATTTAACTTTTCTTACTCATAACTAAGTCAATGTATAATTTCTATTATTTATTCCCTCAGATTTTTCTTATTTTGATTTTTCTTCTTTGTTTCTTCAGTCTTTTAAGGTTTTATAAACAATTACTTCTAAATGGTTAATTTAAATGCATGAATTGTTCAATATGGCGTAAGATAAAGTAATTCAAAGTGATAAGCCGATTCAAAGTGAATGAAGATTTCCCTCGCCATGGGAAGGGGATAACTTACGTGAGAAGTACAAAAGGTATTTTACAACAAGAACAATTAGCTAATTAACAATTAGTAACAAACATGGCGCATGTCTTAACCAGTTGGTAGACGATCTTATCACGATATAAATCCATACCCTGTTGTATGGAAGTCAGTCCGGCATTGTAACTGCACACCATCACTACGCACTCGGATATTTGACTTATACAGGTAAGTGAATTATGTTATTACAACAAAACGGTCGACTTACTACGTAACATTTTGTTTTCCTGAAAACTTGTTTTAAGTTATACAGATAAAAATAATTAACTTGGTGTGTCTAAATATGTGTGTACTTAGCTATTCAAAAATTCTATAACTTTTAATAAATGGGCGTTCATTCAGTTTTTGATTCTAAATTCCTTTGTATACGTCTCTGCTTTATATATAAGTTGTCTTAACAGTATTAATACATTACTGGTCATTGGTATTTATGTGAGTATGTATATGACGTAGTTATTCCCCTTGGTCAATCATAATTATAACGTGACGGAGTTACTGCCGTGGGACCATTGTCTTTATTACATTGTTTGTTAATCGAAAGTTGTACAGGTTATGGATATACAACAAAAATATTATAAAACATGAAATCAATGAATACATACCTACAAAGGTGAAATACAGCTACCATTTTATATGTTTTATACAATATAGTAATATTAAATGTATAAAGTATTTTTTACCGAGAATGAGTGTTCGATAAAGGACTAAGGTCGGTATTTATTTTTCAAAAATGCCTTAAATATGAAGCCGTTCCACGGTCGTTACTGACCCCATCCCTTTTCCCAAACCACAAATGTCTTGAACGTTTGGTAGCTGAAATCTCGTTAGCTTACGTCTTTAGCTAGAGTCACACACACGTTACGTTTCTATCATGAAAATTAGCTTGATGGAATTACTCTCCGTGGCTATCTACACGTTTTTGAGCCACATGGTATATTTCGAGTATCTAAAGGTCGACTTAGTAAAAAGAAAAGTTTAAAGTATGAAAATGCGAGTGTTTTAGCCAAGGAAAAGAGAAGTGGTCTATATTCCCATACATCACAATATAAGCAAACTAATGTTAATGAATATTGATGTTAAGAAAATAAATTGAAAGAATATCAAGTAAAAATTTTAATCAACAATTCATTGTAAAATACAGATCTAAGATTCCAGAAAGGTATCATCACCATTATCTGTCTTAATTTACCTTTTGACCTGGTATATTGAACAGATCGCAGTCTGTTTTTGCTTGCTGTTTTTCATTGATATACGTGTAACATGTTACCGAATATTTGGATTCACTTATCATTTATATTATATTCTAGGTCAAATGTGGAAAAAGTAAACGCTGATTGTCGTTTATCTATCCGGTTTTTTTTTTACTGTTAATCCAATTTCAACCTGTAACCAAGGTTACGAGATACACTTAACCGTTTAATGTCAGTTATATGTATTGTGTTTATTATACATTCATACTTTTAGTGTTGCCTTGAGACAATTTAAATCCTAAGGATGTGGCATACTTTCACAGCAGCAGTTTTATTTCGTGTTTTAGTATAATTTCTTTTTATTTCAATTAAAAAGGCATAAAATATTCTCCCTTGTATTTAATAGAAGTTTAATAGCGGTGTGTTTCACTTTTTAGCTCGTCGGGACGACTGTCCGGAGAGCTATTGTCATACCCCACGGCGTCGTTGTCATCGTCATCCTTGACCTTGTTGTCCGTAGACAAAAACTTTCATCTGGATCATAACTTTAGAACCATTACAGACAGGGCTTTGATATTTTACATGTGTATTCCTTGTGTTAAGACATTTCATCGATGTGTATTCCTTGTGTTAAGACATTTCATGGGACACCAAAATTTTTAACCTTGTGACCTTGAAGTTTAACCTACTTTTTTAAAAACTTTAACCTAGGTTATTCCTTATGAACAGCAAGAGACAGGGTTTAGATATTTCATGCGTGTATTCCTTGTGACAAGACTCTTTATTATGTATCAATATGGTTTTTTTACATTTTGACCTTGACCTTGAAAATTAACCTACTTACAAAAACATTTGCTATTAAAATTTGGTGCCACCGGCGAGCTCTGTGACAACTCTTGTTTAAGAGGATTGCCTTTTTTAATTTTTAATGTTGTTATTGGATTATATGTCTTCTGATATTCAAGTATGTTACTTATACGATGTATTTTCTTTCAGAAGCCAAGAAATTGGTGCAAGGACGATGTCAGACCAATGTGACTGTATAGTCCCAGAAGCGAAAGAAGTGCAAGTTTACAAAACAAAATCATTATGTCTACGTATCTAGTGTTCGGGGTTGTGTAAAAAGAAAGAAATAAAAACGTTTATTGCTGAAGACATTGGACCTGAAATACTTCGTGCAAAATGGCATGATCACGTGACCCAGTGATTCCAACAAAATGACAGATATTTCAAGGCAAAGTTAGATGTGTTCATCACATTAATCCGATTTATTTGTTTTTAAAATCTATTATTTACATTTATATTGATGTTTATGTTATCCGTTTTTATTCTATTTTTGTTATCAGTTTTCTGTATTATATATATTGTTTCCAAGTGCCCTACAATATTTTCTTGTTATTTACTCCTAGATTTTTTATCATTATTATTATCATCAAGCATTTTTAATTCTTTTTATGATATTATGCACTCTGTGTTATGCTGAATTTACACACTCTATGATAGCTTTGGTTTTCTGTGATATTTCGTACTCAAGCATTCTCTGACACTTTGTAATCCAGCATTCTGTGATATCTTGTTATCAGGCGCTCTGTGATATTTTGTTATCAGGCGCTCTGTGATATTTGTTACCAGGCGCTCTGTGATATTTTGTTATCAGGCGCTCTGTGATATTTTTTTTATCAGGCGCTCTGTGATATGTTCTTATCACACACTTTCTGAGATATTTTGTTATCAGGCGCTCTGTGATATGTTCTTATCACACACTTTGTGATATCATTCATTGATTTTTTTTTTTTTTTTTTGGTTATCAAACTTTTGTCATGTTTTTATTCTTGAATTTACTTTCAGGTGGTAAATACAGAAATTCGAACATGACAACTTGCCACGTTCCAATTTTTGTATTTACCACCTCCAAGTTAATTAAAAAATTAGAACATGACACTTTCTACGATATTGTGTTATCTAGCACTCTGTGATAATGTTGTTATAAAACTTTCTGTGATATTTTACTATCAAGCTTTCTGTGATATTTTGTTAGCACGCTTTCTATGATATTTTGTTATCTAGCATTTTGTGATATTTTGTTATCAAACTTTCTGTGATATTTTGTTATCTAGCATTCTGTGATATTTTGTTATTAAGCATTCTGTGATATTTTCTGTGATATTTAATCAAGCATTCTGTGATATTTTGTTACCTAGCATTCTGTGATATTTTGTTTAGGTATTCTTTGATATTTAATCAAGCATTCTGTGATATTTTGTTATCTAGCATTCTGTGTAATTTTGTTATTAAGCATTCTGTGATATTAATCAAGCATCCTGTGATATTTTGTTATTAAGCATTCTGTGATACTTAATCAAGCATTCTGTGATATTTTGTTATCAAACTTTCCATGATATTTTGTTATCTAGCATTCTGTGATATTTTATCAAGCATTCTGTGATATTTTGTTATCAAGATCACTGTGATATTTTGTTATTATTATTGTTTTTTATATAATCCGTCCATTTCATGTTTTAATAATATTTTTTCTCTTTTATTGTTGTTACATGCGTTGAATTATGTTTATAATTGTTTATTTTCTATAATCCGTCCAATTCTTTATGTTTTTATACTTTCTTTTAACGGGCTTTATCCATTTTTACACTGTTCACTTTATGTTTCTTATTTTTATTTTATTGATCGCCACACCTGGCTCAGTAAATCCAACAGTAAAAGGTGTTTTTGCGCTGATTTTCCTTTATGTGTTTACTCGGTTTTAAAACAAAATTAACTATTGTCAAGGGTAACACCACCAAACCTTTAACTTTTTCTTCTTCCCTTCGCAGAGAAACACAAATATGTCAACATTAGCCACCATTCTATTTGTCAATACTGTCCAGTGGCGGATCCAGGATTTCCGAAAACGGAGGCCCAAATGGGTATTAGCCAAACTTCTCAGCCATTTTTGGTGAAAAATCTGGATTTTCTACGTAATCTGGATTTTCTAAATATGTGACCAAAAGCCCCCCCCCCCTTCTAAATCCGCCACTGCTGTCCAAAACAGACATATAATGGCGCAACCTGCCGCTTGATTTCTCATGTGTATTATAGCTGTACAGTATATTGTAATATAGCACGTGTTTTTACTATAAGTTTAGTTTATTGGTCAAAAGCTTATAGACATTTAAATAATGTAATAATACTACCTAAATATTATGATACATGGTTAATTATAAACAGATGCACATAAGTAATTCTATACAACATCTTAATCATACAAATACATAAATACTTTTCTTATATTAAAAGCATACTTAATACATTTACCAAACGCCAAGTTCGTTTACATTTTGAGTAGAAAGTAATTCAAAGTATTTGTATTAATTTATAGACAGAGAGTCTCACAGAGTAGTATCTTTTTATGTATTTTGCCTTAAATCATTATAAAAAGGACAAAACAAACTGGAATTCGTCTTCTATATCTACAGTACACAACGGACATAACTGTCGATGACATGTGCAGTTTGACTGGTATGCTTTGAAATGTATCTACATCATATAGAATAGTGTATAAAATTGAGTATGTACATAACTTTTTCTTATTCATAAATAAAATGATGTTAGTAAATTTAAATTTCTTTGTTTTTGTTTGTTTTTGCTTTTTTGGAAAGGGGGGATCAGTCAAGAAAGAAGGTAGGGAAGTTTAGTTGATCAACTTATGTTGGATATTCTGCACATTTAAGCTATGAAGAGCTTATTGTACAACGATGATCATCCACTAAGCTTACTATTGTATGTAATGATTGAGTCAGAACATAGTCAATGTTAAATGGAATGTTTGGAAACTCTGGTGGATGACTGAGCAGAATCGTGGACTGATTCCCGTCGGGGTGAGTGGGAAGGTTTGTCACTGTCGTTGACGTAGACCTGTATGTTCTCCCTTGAATCATATATAGTGTTGACATAGTTTCTTCCATAACTTGACACTATCCATCAGCATATATACAAGTAAATTTAATAATTCTAGTGTTGTATTCAATATCTAAACAACTGTTCTTAAATAGAACAGAGAAGATCAGTTGATAGATTTTGAAGCATGAACGTTAAACCGGCCTCATTATCTTATCTGTTGTATAAAAAGTCAAATCACACAGGACTTTAGGTAATATTAACTTTTATTTAATGATAATACGTGTAGGTTTCATATAGAATATGTACTTGGTTTTTATATGCTCTTCTCATTCATAGCAACAAAAACAATACAGATTAATAGGTCAAGACACAAAACATAACTATTGTCTTTTTCTTACTTTAAATCTTTGTTATTTAAAGTAACAGTCATGTGCTCACTTTAAATAACAAAAATTTAAAGTTAGAAAAAGACGCTATTAACAATTCATCATCTTCGTCAGTCGATGATACTAGAGACTGTTGTCATGTGATGGAAACAGTTCCTTCCTAACCTTCTCAGCAACAACCGCCTGCTCAAAAGGAGGTGAGCTCGGTGTGTTTAGTGCGCTTATGATGTCACTAGAATAATCCAGAGAAGAGCCACTTTCCTCCAACTCTTCCTGCAGAACATCTGACAGATCTACGGTAAGAACAGACTCGTGATCTGAGGCCATTACGCACTCGCGATCTACGGCCAGTACGGACTCGTGACACTCCTCTCTAAAGTTAATAGTTAATCTCTCAGAGAAGGAATCATCGCTGAAGCTGTCGTCTGTAACTTCTTGTACCGTAGTCTCCACTCGGCAGGAGTTTGTGAACGCAGTGCGTGACGTTCTAGTTGAGACGTCCGATATTTGAAAATTAATGTCGTCTGGGACATTCGATACATTGTTCATTTGATCTGACATAACTGTTTTCACTAATTTTGTGTTTTCACCTTTCACAAATGTATTCTCTTTTGGCAAATCTAAAACACATAAACTGTTTCCAAATGATTTCAATGTGTTTTCACCGGTTAGTTGTTTCTCTGTCGACGCATGTGTCTGTTTCACAGTGCCTCTTTGCACTGAGTCAACGTCTCTTTGTGCGGAAGACTCGCCAGGTATTGGTCCATCGTAGAAAATACTGTGAGATGAGTTGGTCATTATGGAAGTCGGGAGACCAAGATCAGCCATTGTTTCATACGAGACTGGTATTAGATTCATCCACCCCATTGCATGATGAAAGTATGGAAACCCATTAGGCTGTAATTTCTTAACTTTAGTGTGAAAGTCGTCTTTAGGTTTGTTTTGATGGGTCAGGGCATCCGTGTTCAAAGAAAAGACTTCTTCGGTGTTGATGGTTGAGGTACAAAGTTTTGAGTATCGTGCAATGTTGTTCACAGATTCATTAGATTTACCATTTAACGGTCTAATCATTTGGCTTTCTGTGCATCCATTGTTAATAGATAATGGAGATCTTTCAGTCCTTTCATCAGTCGACTCATGTGCTCCATTAAGAAGTGATTGTAAGGTATTAAAAGTGTTTGTTTTCTGCATTTTTGAGATATTTCCCAAAATGTCGTCATCTTCTGCTTTCCGTTTAACGACAGTACCAGGCCTGTTCGATAGTCTACTCCGTAGTAATGTAACATTTGTTGTCTGCTGCTCCGATCCTTCGTACTTTGCATACCTTTGATTCTCGGTCGAAATAGAGGAAAATTGAGATAAGGAAGACAAAGAATCATGAGTTGTCATTCTGTTGTTTCCGAGAGAGAATTTTCGCAAAATCCTGTTAACTGAACTTATGCTGGGTGCGTTGTCCTTAGAACATAATCCTCTGTTGATCACGTTTTCCAGAATTTCCCGCGCAAACACATCAGGGTTGTTTTTCTTGAGATCAACTATAGCGGATATAACTTCATCAGTTGCTACCTTGGCTTTCGAACCCCCGGTACTTGACGGTTTCAGAGAGCCTGTTGCATGATACCTGCTGAGAATTTTACTAATACATCCATGGGAAACTTTAAGCTGTTTTGATATTTCACAAGACTTCACTCCTTGTTGAGACATTCGGATTATCTCGTGACGTACAGAGTCTGGTAATGGTTTTCCGTTCGTAAATACACCTCCTAGCTGGTTAACGCTATCTAAAAACACAAGAAAAATGCAAATCATTTCTGACAATAAAATATTCATTAACTCATCTCACCGTTCTGTTCGATTTAAAATTATTCAATGGCTTAATCAGCATAATTGCCATATATTCTACATTCATTTATAGAAGAGAAAACTGAATACAAACTTAGAGAAATAGAAAACAAATTTAGTATAATGTTATACTGTAAATTCAAAGCTCCCGTGCCATTTAGCCTATTATTTCACGAAATGTACAGGCTATGTTAATACCATATCATTTGTATGTTAGCATTTTGGCCGCTATTTTATACCACTACTCCCTGTACATAAGCATTTATACTTAAAAGTCGAATTATAGCATTTATAAACGATTTCAGAAACTTACTCTTTTGTATGATTGGCTTTTTATCTGTCACGTGGCTAAGGTATTGAGGAATGAATCCTTGTTGATTGATAATAGGATGTGCTGTGTGACCCATAAAGTTGAAGGGCATCGTAAAAGATGTCATAATGTTCTGGAGATCAATATTCTTTTGAAATTAATAATTGTTTCAATGTACCTCAAGAGCACACACTGATACTTATATATTCTAAGTCTCAAGAATTTTAACCAATTGGAAATGATATTTATAGACAAAAAGTTTTCATTGGTTAAAACGTGAAGTGTGGCCTCAGGTAGAATTAGATGCACGGGTGCATTTTGCACCTGAGATGTGTTAATGACTGCACACTCCAATTGCGATAAATAGAACGTGCCTGGTCAATTAGTCTAATTGTAGATAATCAAGATTTAATCAGAGTCCACTGATTACAAAACCAAACTCAACCTACAGGATATAAAACTATTTATTCCTAATTTTCTTTAATTAATATGTGATTTTCAGTTTAGTGTTGTCATTACAAAACTATGAATGAAATAAAATAATGAAGACGTACATAAATTTTATCAAATAATCTAACATCTTTATTTCATAAAAATGAAATATATTGAAAAAAAATCAATTGATTTTCTTGCAGTAAACGGTTTCTATAGGATATATAACTATCTAATGTCATTTCCTATTTCTTTCTTCTTTTTTTTTTTTTTTTGATTATGAATAATCAAAAGTACATACATGGCTAACGAATCACATGATCACTTTTGAGTATTCAGGATTAAAACGTAGGAAAAGACACTAACATTCAAAACTTTAAAAAGTGTATGCAATCTCTTTTTCATTTAATATGACAAGAATTTAATATCCAATATCTGATTTAACACCAAATCACTTCTCGGCCAGTCGGTATTTGAACCTACACTCCCACTCTCACTTCCACACCCTGTTACTCCCAAACAGTCACCTAAATCACAAGCTTCTTATTCATCTCCCGAATCTAGACGGTTACTTCTCCACATATGTAAAGACCCACTAACGTCCGAAAAAGTCTTTTGAATATAGACTTAATAACTTCTCAACAATCGTGTGAACCCAGGGTCCTGTGCCATAAACTGAGAAAATTATTTCATTTCAATTTATTCCATTGTCAGAAGTTCAAACTAACTGTCATGCAGATTGGTCTGATTCTATTTATGAGTAGAATAAGCCTCAATTAAACCAAAACACCAGTTATTAAATCATACTTGCTGAACAGAAAAAATGAAAAATATGACTAACATTTTCTCAGTTTATGGCGTAAGACCCAGACCGGACAACTTTCAACCAGCATAATATGAGGCCGAAGAAGCTTTTTGTCCTCTGATCCCAGACTAAGAAATATTGCAGGCACCATTTTAACCTAGACCTGGTAATTTCCAGTGCATCATTTTAATATAAGTCAGAGAGAGTCGCGCTCCTTTTACATTACCAGAGTCTCGGTTTATTTGTTATCCCAGGTCGAGTTAATTTTCAATCAATATCTAGTAACTTCTGCACAATCTATCTCTGCTAAAGAATGAAATATTGCAATTAATGTTATATTTGAGTGTATTTATATTCAAATTACTTCACAAACATTGAAAGAAAGAAAGAAAGAAAGAAAGAAAGAAAGATGACTATGCACGGCAATTATTATAATTACACAGAGGATACACGGGGCATTGCACATAATTATGATTTATTAAAATTCAATTTACACATATATCGCACGCGCCTGCACCTTTTATGCCTTCAGGATAGGTATCATGGCTGTGCATTTTCATTGGCCGATGAAACTGAAACAAATACGATATATAATGCACAAATTTACAAAGTAGCATCATATTCAAATCTCTGAATAGCTTTACATAATACAATATAACCACACACAATGGACACCCTTTGCTCTCATCCAAATATTTTCTTTGGAGTCCAAGCTATTACCTTAAATCCTTCGTCATCGAGTAGATATTTTCATGCAGCCTACGAAGAGAAATACAAAGATGACAAATCTCACATCAATAACGAATTACAAGGTAAAATCATTAGACACGATCTTCTAATCACAGAAATGTCTTTTCTGTAGAAAAAAAAAATTAATATACATGTATATTGCTTGTAGACTTTTGAGAAGTGAACATGTAACATGATGAAACATGTAACTGAATCCTAAATCCAATTAGATTCGTCGTAGCACAATCGTGCTTGACTCCAGACCGAGAGGTGTCTGGTTCGAACCCCTGCGGAGGCGATTCGTCTTGCCATGTGTATCGGATGAGACAGTAATATCCTACGTACCGTGTCGCAGTAAACTGTCATTTTCTATTTTTTTTTCAATTTACTCGAGGGTGGTAAATACAAACATTAGATGTTGTCATGTTCTAACATTTGCACCACCCACAAGTAAATTTAAAAATTAGAACATGACCAAAGTTGGCCTGTACTAAATCTTCCACTTCTGATGGATCCGTTGCAGATGTCTTTTCTGCGCATTACATTACGCACATACCATAATCGTATGATTGGTTTCATCTTGGTTTGATGTAGACCAAGACAGGCCAAAAAGCTGTTTTATTATTGGTTGGGGTTTTTTTGGCCTGAGAAACACAGAAGGTTCCAAAACTGGAGAATTTCTACGATTTCGAAAATCAGCCTTGCATTGGCAAATTATGGTGAGATTCAATCAATCATGACCATATTTGCTTATTTCCATCGTAAATTCACTAGATAATAATTGTTTAATAGCATTCATGACAAGTTTTCACCATTTTGTATGCTGTTTATGGCTGTATATTGTACTTTCTATTTGAAACAGAAAGTGAAAATACACTACCAAACAGCATGTAGCAAACTGGTCACGGATGCTATTGCCTAGTGAATTTACGATAAAAATAATCAAATATAGTCATGATTAATTGAATCTTACCTTAATTTGCCATGGTAAGTCTGATTTTCGAAATCGTAGAAATTCTCAAAATTTTGAACGTTCGTTTCTCAGGCCAAAACCCCACCAGCAATAAAACAGGTTTTTGGCCTGTCTCGGTATAGGTTTGACGTAACACGAAATAAATAAATAAATAAAAATTAATTACGTTTGCAGCGTTAATAGTTACGTGACATATATGTTGTATTTAATAAAACGCATGTGTATAATGTATTCATTCAAAACAGATCATGTTTAAACAATATCCATATTTTCAGGCCAGACAGGTGTGAACCAGATGGGTGGAACTTACATCAACGGAAAAGCTCTACCGGATGACATGCGGCTGAAAATAATAGAGATGTCAAAACGAGGTTTGAAAGCAGCCGACATTTCTCGTCATCTTAAGGTGTCACATGGTTGTGTTTCCAAACTGCTAAGGCGTTACAAAATAACAGGCTCATACAAAGCCGGTAGTACTGGAGGTTCGAAACCCAAAGTGGCCGTTCCAAAAGTGGTAGAAACGATACGAAAATACAAAGAGGAAACACCAGCCATTTTCGCCTGGGAAATCAAAGAGAGACTGCTTGCTGAAAATGTGTGCACAGAGGAGAATGTTCCTAGTATTAGCTCCATAAACAGAATTGTCCGACTATTTATTGATACATCGAGCAGACGACCCTCTTTGGGCAGCACATCTCCATCGTCAAACGAATCAACCAGTCCTCCAGTTATCAAGAAATCGCCGACTTCACATTTCATCCGCGACATTCTTGGTGACGTCATATCGAATGATAAATCTAGAAAGAAAAGAAAACTAGAACTAGATGACTTTGTAACGGACATTAATAAATCTTTAAAACGTGAAACAGAGAATGACTTTCCAGTGAAAGAAGCACACGACAATGAAATATCTCCAAGCTACAGACGATCCCTATGTTATTCCAATGTATATCCAGGATATTATCATTATCCTTACGGAAGGATTTACAATCTTCTATCTTGCCAAGTGGGTGGAAGTGATGCGGGACATCAGACAGACAGTGCCTATAATCCATACCCTCGAGAATCATCTCAGTCTGTCTTAACCTCTACATCATCAACAGACCGTCGGAAAACCTTAATACCAGGCCGAGATACTTTGTGTACTCAAAGTCATCAAGACCATTATAACGTAATGGACTCTAGAACGAGCATTATTCTCATCTAATTTACACATATGTAGTAATGAATCTTAATTAAAAACTATCCACCTTGCTGATTTTACATTTCTTGTCTTTGCTCATCAAATGCGATGAAATGGGGTGATAAATTTACAGACGTAATCAGTCAAAGAGAAAAATTCAGCTTGTCACTTTCGGAGATGTATTTAATTTTCCTTGCAACAATTGACTCTCTTCTTAATATAGTGTCATGAAATTTCAACATTACTTACTTTATCGCTCTATTAGCACTGAACTTCTCAAAATGTAGACGAGCTGTTTTGTGCGTGTCCCAGAGGTCACGGGTTCGACTGCAGCTGTGGGCACATGGGAATTCTATCTTTCGGATGAGACGATGAAAACCTAGTTCCGGTGACACGGTAGGCGTCGCACGTAAAAGATCCTGTTTTGCTTGGCTTTGGGTAGGTTCGTTGCAAAGGTATAAATCTCTATGCAATGCATCAGGTAGATGACGTCACCATATATGTGAAATAATCATGCATTAAGTCTAATGTATAACAATAAACAGACACGGATTAAGAAATTTTGTCTAGAGGAAGACCACCCCAAATGGATTTTCCGAGGGGAGGTCCAACCATGTTTGATTTTGTAAAAGTGCTTTTTTACATCGAAAAATAACAAATAATTTTAGCTGAATCTCAGAGTGGGTCCAAACCCCCGGCTGGCCTGGATACGCACGTGATAAGCAGTTAATCTTAAAGGGCGTGTGCTTGAACATAAATAAAGCTTGTTATAAGGTTACTTAATTAACTTTTTGACGAATGGCCATTTTACACAGCACCGTATAATTCGTCAATTCTGTGAACACTTGCTCCTTCACTTGTATCTCGTATCGATGCATGGTTTGAAGAAATGAAAATTTGCAAAAACCGTTGTCGCCTTCGTGTAAAATCCAATGGTTTTCGTTGTAGAGTAAATGATGGATCCGCAATAAGAAGCGAGACAACTCTTAGACGTTTTCTATGTTTACATCACATCTTGTATGTATTTCAGTCGGAACACCATCGCCATTTTTTACAAAAATTCGATGGACGAGTTGTCACGATTGGGACGTATTATCTATATACACGTCCTTTATCAAATGCTGTCTACAATGTCGTTTACTTTGCATATCTTGTTCAATGTATATAAGTGCACAATGTGCATATAAAACCGATGTAGGCCTACATAAATAAGTACACAATACAATGTTGTAGATACTAAAAATACATTTAATGAGACATTTTCAAAAACGCTTAGATGATCCAGACTGGTGATTTGTTATGGGTTATACTCCTCGGGATTTATCTTCAATTTCTAAGTAAAATCTTGTTTTTTAATCTTTTGTTTACCATGATTATTATCTTAAATAAAAATAATTAAATATATATCATCTATGTATGCTTCTTCATTGAATTAAAATGTGTATTTTAAAATATTTATAATAGTATTTGTAAAAAAAAATTACTAAAAATTTGCATTATGGCCTAGGATAAAACCAAAGTCATATCTCCTCATGCCTTCGGAATCTCTCGTTCCTCTACTCTGCTGCAATATGTAAAACTCAAAACGGATACGAACAGTGAAATAGTCCCATTGAATGATCTGTATCTTTAACGATATGCCTCTGAGTGGAATATAGGTATTCCTTAACTTTAAGTTTTTATTTGAAATACTCGAGATGGTTTGATTGATTGATTGACAGAACCACACCGAATTGGGGCTGGGTTTTTCAACCCGGCCAGATACTATTTTTTACCTCAGCCTTCGGGCAACGGACATTTTTTTCACCAATAAGATATTGTTGTATAATAATACAAATTTGATAATAGACACTGTTATTTTGACAAAATTCTGCTCAAACCGAACTCAGCTATGTTATACGCTTTTAGCCCATCATAA
Organism: Pteria penguin; assembly: GCA_035048485.1. Lineage (NCBI taxonomy): Eukaryota > Metazoa > Mollusca > Bivalvia > Pterioida > Pteriidae > Pteria > Pteria penguin. Next base: position 27,412,266 of record CM068583.1, read on the forward strand.
TGATGCCGTATACTGAAATGAGGGTGAGACTAGAAGCAGGAGAGTGAGGAAGGAGAGAAGGGGGTAGGGGTGTGGAGAAAAGAGGGCTACCCTGGGCTAAAAAAACTAACAAAGAAATGACAAACATTCTGAAAATGTTAGAAATGTTGATTCCGTCTTAGTCGAGAAATCAATCATGAATTATATAGACAGAAAATGTCAAAATTTGGCATCTTCAAACTGCCATACCTTTTGATAGGATAGAGATATCAGCAAAAGGCAAACTGTTTTCAATTTGTCTCACTGAGCTCTATCCAAATACATGAAGCACATAAAGATATTGTCCTATGACATATTTGTAATTTGGGAAATTAAAACAGGCATGAATGATTAATAGTCATTCATGCATGTTTTAATTTCCCAAATTACAAATATGCTATAGGACAATATAAATACATTGCAAAATTCACTTGGGGTTTTTACTATCCCCTGTCCACTCCTCGTGAAACATTTTAGCATATATCCAGTATAAACATTACATTACTCAAAGAAACAGATAAACACATCTGACTCTGTCAAATGACAGAAATCACCATGGAAATGCACTGTTAATAATGTAATTATTAAAAAAAAAACAGACACAACTTGTCACAAGAACATCACATAAACTTTCGATTAAGGTGCAGTTGCGATACCGAGTCAGGACGGTCAATTGATATGATAATAGTCAATCATTTGGAGTGGTTAACCGGTTTACGAGTCTTCCTCCCCACTTTCCACAAAAGCAGTATAATCAAAGAACACACATTTAAAAATCTATGAATAATCCCCCATATAGAGAGCAAGGATCAACAACTTTCTCAAGCTGATAGGTCATAAAAATATAAACATGTATAGCAATGCTGGGTGAGACCAAGATATCAAAAATGTAGAAATCGTCATCATAATGAGTAAACTGTACTCTGCCGACCTGGAAGCGAACTCAGACCATTGATCTGTAAGAATCTCAAATAGCAGTGAGAGGGAAGGAGGTTCAGGACCATTTCTCATTTGAAAAAGGTTTCAATAAGGCCCACCATATGGTCCCCACCCGCCTGTTAGTCAGCGTACAGGTTCAAGTAAAAATCTTTATATAAGAGCGTAGAAGAGGTCAATATACAAGAATTAGTGTCATTTTGATGATCTCCGGGTCATATTATTGTAAACTACGAAGGCCTTTCACTATTTTGGAATCCGACGAGATAAAATTGTTTGAATCTTGGATCCTCTTACAGTTAAGTTTGTACACAAGATCACCGTAGAAATTGGGATGGGAAATTCTATTGGGCACAAAGTAATATTATCGAATTTTGATAAAAGTTCTGAATAGGACCTAAAACAATTTCCGAAGGCTTTTCTAAGTTTATGATACTTGTAACCCTGAGTTGAAAGTTCCAATGTTATTTGTAAATTTTTTGTATGTCCAAAACGTAGTGCAGGCGCTGGTAAATCGAAGCAAACGAATTTTATGAATAACATATGATGGGAGTCTAGTTTTCGAACACCTGTAACTATCCAAAATTTACAACAGGAAATCTAAAATCGTCATGTTTATAATAAATATTGGTATAAATTTTATTGTTAATTGTCTTAATGTATAGGTCCAATAAAAGTGTTTCTGTATCACAAATATTGTCTTTGTTTAAGTGTAGTTCAGGTAGGTATATGTTAGCTATATACATGTATCTTTCAAACTAGGGAATATCATGATCAATGACTAAGATGTCGTCAAGATACATGTACATGTAACTATAGGTATCATCCAACATCTCAATAAGGTCGAATCATTGAAATTGTTGAAAAGATTACTCGAAATCTCCTACATAACTATATAGAAATAAATCTGCTATATGAGGTGCACAGTTAGTACCCACAGAAATCTCAATTATCATCCTGATAAATCTTAATTGCCATTAAATTCAAGTAACAAATATGGTAGGTTTGTCCATGAAATAGATCATAAAAACGTTGCGTAATTCTGGCGAGCGAAGCTCGCCATGGAAAATCGAGTTTTATCACCTAATTTTTTCCAAAGTATGATTTTAGATTACATTAGTCTATTGGAGACAACATTGTTTTTTCAGTCAAAATCAGGACAAGAAATTTTTTTTAATCCCAGCCCCCTCTAGAATATCAAATGGACGGTGCCTAATATAACTAGATCCACCTTCTGCCGATACTGGTGTTCTGGGTTAGTTTACTTGGAGGTGGTATTATGATTATAAGACTAAGGTTGGTCAATTTCTCTTAAGAAAAGAGTTTTAGATTTTCAGTCCGGTAGTCCAAAGGTCCTAAATGTAAAGATGATGGATAAATCCAAACCACAAGTCCAAAAATCATGAAACCATAGGACATACAAAATCAGTGAAAATGAAAAACAAATGGAAAATAACAAAATATGTCTACTTGGAGAGCATATGTGAGCCCCTGTGATGGAGTGAGATCAGGTGCCCGGGGAGAGTGAGCATCTCCTGCTTGCTAGCAACACCCGTCACATATACCCCGTAGAAAGAGTCAAATCGTGTGAATTCCATATGTATCTATATATGGAGAAGTCGAAGTAGGTAACCTTCTAGTATAGAAGGTGTCAAATCTGTGTAAAGTGATCGGAGTCGGTCTCAGTCCAGAATATCATTTAAAAGTCTGGATAACGAGATATCATATGGAGTAATAAGAGTCTCGTAACGACCGTAGAACTTCCTCAGTGACGATGCTAGTCTAGCACATATATAACCCTGGTTGAGCAGCTTAACTGAAAGTCGCCTAGCCCTCAGAACAAAGTCATTGTAATATGAACATGCTCTGGAATAACGTATTAACTGAGATATGAATACGCCGTATGCGGGCGATGATGGAATGTTGCTACTTATGAAAGGAAAGTTTGTGATAGCGAAATTGAAATCGTCACGATTGTCATAGAGTGAGGTGTTCAATTGACCATTAATGTCGAAAGACAACATAATTTCTAAATACGAAGTAGAATTACTAGTTTCTGTGGTTTCTTTGACCTCCAGTTCACTTGGATAGATGATGCTAAGGTAATCCGCGAATGAAGGATTATTAATTGAAAGCAAGTCATCTATATATCTGTAAGTAAAATTGAAGCCAAGAGCCAATTTTTTTTCCTTGCGAAAGCAAAGACTGAATGAACTCAGCTTCGTATGAATAAAGGAATATGTCAGCCAGAAGCGGAGCACAGTTAGTGCCCATTGGAATGCCGACAATTTGTTGAAAAACCTTACCTCCAAACACCACAAAAATGTTATCGATAAGAAAGTTCAACATCTGAATGACAGCTGTTTCAGTGTATTTATTTTTGGAATCAGAATTTTCCCTAACAAAGTAAGTTTTATCGTGGCCTATTACTATATATTTGAATTTGCGGCTTCCGTTTTTACTAGTAAATGCATTTTGAATAATTTCCGCTAATCTGTCTTTTAATTTCTGATGAGGGATCGTTGTGTACAGAGTCGAAAAGTCAAAAGACTTGATGGAGTGAATTTTAGTAAAACTTTTTGATTTTAGATGTTCTAACAACTCTTTTGAATTTTTAAGGATCCACATTTGATTAATTCCACTTCTGGAATATACTGTTTCGCAATATCTATGAAGGCCAGATTTAATTTCTGATAATATTTTTGTGAGTAGCTTCGATACAGATTTTGTGGAACACTTCGAGGAACCAGCGATAAAGCGTTGTTTGTGCGGAGTTTTGTGCATTTTTGGAATACAGTACAAATATGGAAGTTCTAAATTCAATTTATTTGAGTCAATACCAAACGTATTGAGGACAGATTTATTATTCTCGAGTACTTCCGAAACCGAAAAGTTCGTGAGAGTATAAGTAGGATTTCCTGGAGCTGAATTTAATCCTAATTCTTTCACTAGGCTGTCAAAGTAATATTTCTTACATGTAAATGTATAATTATTAGATGCTTTATCTGCTGGTGTAATGATATAATGTTCTTGAAGGAAGGTAAGTTCTCTGACAACATCAGGATCTTTAAAAATAGATTCGAATCTGGTGTTTACAGAACCTTGTAATTTTTTAATTTTTGATCTCAGCAGTACTGCAATAGATTTTATCCATTCCGAAAGTTCGAAATTTTACTGTTCAATGATCGGAGTGTCAGACATCTCAACTTTTACATTTCCTTATATATGTATATATGCTACGTACATTTATGCTATTTAACATTATTACTACTAATCCTGAATAAAGAGTGGTCGTCTTATCCAGAGTCAATGAAGTTTTGAGTTATTTATGATAAAGTGCAGTTCCTCTTTTATTTCATTCATTCATTCATGATTCATTCATTCATTTGCTTAAAACCACATTTGGATTATTTCACCAAGATCCAAGATGTTTTAAATGACACCTCGCCGAAAATTACAAAAGAGAAGCGAAAGGTTTCTATGGTTATTGAAAACTGCCCTGCCCATACTGACATCAGAGGTATTACATCAAAGGAGTTGGTATTCCTCCCCCTCCCCCTTACCAACAACCAAGGCCCAACATACGGACCAAAACATTATTCAGAATTTGAAGGTCCATTACAGAAAGTGGGTAATCCTGAGGTACATCAGAGCCATTGACCAGGAGTGTGAGGCAAAGCTTCCTGTACTTGATACATGGACAATGCTGCAACAGACCAGGGACGTATATACGTCCCTGAACAGACCTAGAGTTTCGTAACGCCCTCTACGCACGAGGAACGCTGCAAGCACGCTGGATTTGTTCCTGACGCAGCAGACACTCAACGTTCTGATATCAACAAGAACGCATGACGATGATGACGACGAAGTCCTAGATGACCACATCGCTCTCGCCCAACTAAGACATCATGGCCTCACACGGGAGTATCTACGACGAATTAACGACATGCGTTGAGATGACAGAATACGACTTGTAGATGAGATAAAAACTGCACGTAGAGCAGAAAAGGAACGCGAAGGCGATGACATAACAGAGAACCCAGAAGACGAGTATCAAACCCGACCGACCCCTTCGGATAGTGATGCGCTTGCCGCGTGTGACAGTCTACTTGAATATTTTACCAAGAGAGACAACTGTTTTTCATTTCTGAACCACGTGTGGAATATTGATGGCGCTTCAAATGACAAAGGATGTATTTGTGTCGAAGTGGCGTAAACAATCGTCAATTAAAGACTTCTTTATGTGAAAAGTAGCTGCAAGATAGCTAGTGCTTAGGACAGTGCTTTTAAACTGTTTTATGCTATTTTGTTTTTCACTGCGCGTGTATTGTTTTTGCTCTTAATGCTAGTTTCAGGTATTATAACATGATTTATTGCCTTTGTTCTTTGACTTATACACACTTGTAAACCTGACAATAGTCAAGTTTGAATCCTTCGTCCTTCTTATTTCCATCAAGTTGAATTCAATGACTCGAACCTACCGAAATTCGAAGTGGTTTCCATAGTCACTAGTACTTCGAGCTATCGAAGTTCAAACAAATATATATATATATATATATATATATATATATATATATATATATATATATATATATATATATAAATATATATATATATATATATATATATATATACGATATAATCTCTATATAGCCACTTTCCCACGTATACAATTCTGCCATGATCACAATAATTTCAAGATCGTAATTGATCATTGCGCAGAGGCATCAGGAACACCGAGTTTGTTCTTATGCTATGTGACAGTAACCAGACTCGGGTGTATATGTATGAATACGTTAGAATTTTATACATAAATCGCCCGTGCGTTTCAAAAACTGAGTTATTTGGGGAAGGCGTAATCCAACATTAAATATGTACAAGACTCATAAGGCCAATTCAGAGTATGGACTACTTTCTGTCTATGTCTCTGGGCCAATCAACATAAGTGATATATTTTTTTTTCATTTATTTGTTTATTTTGGCAAACTTTACGATTTTGGGAGGGAATACATGTATATAAAAAACATCTTGATTAAGATAGGTCGCGTCGCTATAACATTTACGCCATCGTATCGCTTTCTGAACCTGCAATACTCCCATATCGGCATTATGATTATTCCTCTTCTTTTTTTTAAAGGGAGGGGGAGGGGTTTAATTTTCCCCATTGAATGCAAATGACGAATGCTCCCTTACTAGTACACATATGTGCATAGTACCATTCCATTTTCGTGAAACCACCAAACCATCCTAACACAGTAACACAGTACCATTTCATATTACTAGTATGTACATGATACCATTATCGTGAGACCACCTATCGCTTCCCCCCCCCCCCCCACACACACACACTATGCACCATTCCATATTACTAGTACATGTATGTACATGGTACCATTATCGTGAGACCACCTAGCACCCCCCCCCTCCCACTATGCACCATTCCATATTACTAGTACATGTATGTATATGGTACCATTATCGTGAGACCATCTAGCGCCCCCCACACCTCACACTAACTATGCACAATTCCATATTACTAGTACATGTATGTACATGGTACCATTATCGTGAGACCACCTATCGCCCCCCCCCCCCACACACACACACACTATGCACCATTCCATATTACTAGTACATGTATGTACATGGTACCATTATCGTGAGACCACCTAGCGCCCCCCCCCACACACACACTATGCACCATTCCATATTACTAGTATGTACATGGTACCATTATCGTGAGACCACCTAGCACCCCCCCCCTCCCACACACACTATGCACCATTCCATATTACTAGTACATGTATGTACATGGTACCATTATCGTGAGACCACCTAGCGCCCCCCCCCCCACACACACACACTATGCACCATTCCATATTACTAGTACATGTATGTACATGGTACCATTATCGTGAGACCACCTAGCGCCTCCCCCCCCCCCCCCACACTCACACACTATGCACCATTCCATATTACTAGTACATGTATGTATATGGTACCATTATCGTGAGACCACCTAGCGCCCCCCCCCACCCACCCACACACACACTATGCACCATTCCATATTACTAGTACATGTATGTACATGGTACCATTATCGTGAGACCACCTAGCACCCCCCCCCCCCACATACACACACACTATGCACCATTCCATATTACTAGTACACGAAGCCGGTGTGGCCTAGTGGATAAGGTGCTCGGCTCGTGATCGAGAGGTCGCGGGTTCAACTCCCGCCCGGGGCACACCGGTGTTCTGTCTTTCGGATGAGACAGTAAAAACCGAAGTCCCGTGTCACGGTAGGCGTGGCACGTAAAAGATCCCTCACTGCTTCGGGTGGGTCCGTTGCAAAGGTCTAAATTTGTATGCAATGCATCAGGCAGATGCCGTCACCATATACGTGAAATAATCGTGGAGTGACGTAAAACAATAATCAAACAAACAAACAAACAAATACTAGTACATATATGTATATGGTACCATTATCGTGAGACCACCTAGCGCCCCCCCCCCCCACACACACACACACTATGCACCATTCCATATTACTAGTACATGTATGTACATGGTACCATTATCGTGAGACCACCTAGCCCCCCCCCCCCACACACACACACTATGCACCATTCCATATTACTAGTACATGTATGTACATGGTACCATTATCGTGAGACCACCTAGCACCCCCCCCCCCCCCACACACACACACTATGCACCATTCCATATTACTAGTACATGTATGTACATGGTACCATTATCGTGAGACCACCTAGCGCCCCCCCCCCACACACACTATGCACCATTCCATATTACTAGTACATGTATGTACATGGTACCATTATCGTGAGACCACCTAGCGCCCCCCCCCCTCCTCACACACACTATGCACCATTCCATATTACTAGTACATGTATGTACATGGTACCATTATCGTGAGACCACCTAGCATTCCCCCCCACACACACACACTATGCACCATTCCATATTACTAGTACATGTATGTACATGGTACCATTATCGTGAGACCACCTAGCACCCCCCCTCCTACACACACACTATGCACCATTCCATATTACTAGTACATGTATGTACATGGTGGGTTGGTGAGACCACCTAGCGGCCCCCCCACACACACTATGCACCATTCCATATTACTAGTACATGTATGTACATGGTACCATTATCGTGAGACCACCTAGCACCCCCACACACACACACACTATGCACCATTCCATATTACTAGTACATGTATGTACATGGTACCATTATCGTGAGACCACCTAGCGCCCCCCCCCCCACTCACACACACTATGCACCATTCCATATTACTAGTACATGTATGTACATGGTACCATTATCGTGAGATCACCTATCGCCTCCACCCCCCCCCCCCCCACACACACACACACACACTCACTATGCACCATTCCATATTACATGTATGTACATGGTACCATTATCGTGAGACCACCTAGCGCCCCCCCCCCCACTCACACACACTATGCACCATTCCATATTACTAGTACATGTATGTACATGGTACCATTATCGTGAGATCACCGTATCTTATAGTACGTCATGTGCATAATTTTTACCTTTATCATACCAAACATCAGTAGTATATAAAGAGATACGGTCAAGTTGGTCAAGTTTTCAAAAATGGAAGAAAATGGGCAAAACTTTTAAATGTATTATCTATTTTTGCTCGCATGGACGGAGTTTTGATTCCTACGTCAATGGTTGATTGATTGGTGTTTTAGGTCGCTTTCACCATTGTTTTAGTTATATAGCGACATGGAAACAGGGGGTATTAAAATTTAAAATAAATAATCCGGCTCTGAAATTTGGCAAAAAAAAAAAATATCCAGGCCGGTGAAAGTCTCCCCCCCCCCAATATAAAACAAATGGTTACTCCCTTAGGACTGGTGGTCCTTCGCACAACTGAACGTCAGGAATTTCGGACAATCGGGCCTACGGACTATCGGACCTTCGGAACATCGATTGGTCACCCATCTATCTCAATTCTCATAATAACACCACACTCATCGCCACCGACAGCAGTCTTGCTTTGGCCATTTTATACCACAATTCAAAAGGATGAGGGAGGGCGATATATAAAAGCCCTTTCGTCTTGTCCAAAGACAACAGTATGCATCTTTAATGACTATGGACGTGGATTCTATTCTGGTCATCGATTCCTCGTCTTCTGCATACACTAATATTTCATTATTAAGTGATCAATGACCAAACGTCCTGACCACCGACCCAAGCAGGCTTAGTCCTATAATATATGACCTAGACCTTCTTTATATTTGGTTGATAGGCCGAATATAAAGAAGGTCGAGGTCATATATCATAGGACTACGAGCAGAGACAAGAACTCACTACAAAATTTCCAAACAACAAAACACACATTAACCATCCATCCAGCCCATAGACCAAGCGTAGCCTTACAGAATTTGTTGATAATTTGATTAGTCCTTCTTCAATTTCAAACCTGGCAAAATGCTTTATGAATGGGTCTAAACAATCCGAGATCGAGATCGAGGAAAGGGCATGTCAGAATCAATCACGAAGGACATGTAGTTTGATTTACATCACGACAAGGTTATATGTCAATCGTACCGTTGATGTTACGAGAAAAAAAAACACACTTGGAGAAACCTTTGTAGCCATACAGCAGGGCTTCCTAAGCCTGGTATTGAACCCAGCGAATGACTATAATAAGTTCAAACCTAGAGACTTGACCCACTCGGCCACCAAGGCCAATTCATTGTTTAGATTCGCACATATATTAGTCTGGTATATCATGGCATTATAATGGCTTTCAAACCCAATTTTTGTCGAAAGAACAGAATGTCCAGGTTTGCCAAAAATACATAAATGAAGTGAAAAATTGGGGTTTTGCGCGATAAACATTCTAGCATTTCTCAAAACAATCCAGTGTTGCAACTTTCCCTTCTCTTTCAATTGTTCTTAAATATTCAAGTTTTTATTGACATTTCACTTCATTTTGTTTTTCAACAAATACTTTTCAACCCCTGTGTTATCATATTTCATACAATGGCTGAACACAAATCACAGTATTTTGACTAAAATTTATTACAAATGTACAATATAATAAGCAATGTACTTAAGCACTAATGTAGTCTATAACTAAAAGGACTTTAAAATACACAAATATATAAAGTATTTACAAGAAATTTATATCACTCTAAACACTATACTAGATCGTTCTTGTTAAAATTGCACTAATCTAGTAAACATAAAAATAACTTTGTACACAATTATAATTAGTATGTAATTTGATTTAAAATAAAAAATATTGGGAAAAATTTTCATCAAAGTGAAGTTACTAGAATTGATTCAACAATATCACACTCAGATTAATAAAACCATTACCTCATTCTATCACTTGGAAACATGGTAGAATTATGACACAATATACCAATCTGAACAATTACTGGAAAATTTACATTAAAAGTAAATATTAATGTGAATCGACAAGGTTTTAAAAATCATGTAAATCAACAAGGTATTAAAATCAAGCAAAAATTACGACATTCATTTTGAAAGTCTTTCTTCACTTCTAGTCCAGATCGAAGGAAGATTTTCTCTTTTTGCCTGTGCTGATTCTGGCAGTTTTCAATGTCAAGCTAGGGCCCGTCCCTGCCTCGTTCTTTGGACAATAACGAATGGTGTGGGCGTTGTCTCCAGAAATTCCACAGAGGGGGCACATATATTTGCGGAGAATAGGACAGCTCACTTTTCCATCTTCATTTTTCAACACATGACTAGTATAAATGCTTGCAGTCTCACCATTATTCTTGCAAAACACGCACACATTTTTCTGTTTCGCTCTTCGTGCAGCCTTTTTCTTTTCTTTGAAAGCTAGAACCTCAAGTACCACAGGATTGTTCTCTTGCTGAATGATCGACTTTTCCTTCGCGGACTGTCGCCTGAGCTCCACTTGATAACTATCCAATTCATCCAAATCGCATTCTTTGCCGTTCAGTCGAAATTCGTCTAATGCATCCTTTCGAATACTTTCTAATGGATCGAAAGTTCCAAATCCGTTGATATCCAAACGAAAATTATAACTGCAATCACTATCGTTACTGTTTTCGTCATACACCGTAAACGGTGCCGATTCCATCAGCTGATCCAAGTTGGATAACAGATCCTTGTTTCCACAAATGTCAATTCCCAAGTAATTATGAAATGGTTCGTACGTAGACATATTGATAGGAAAATTAAAATACACCGTACATGCAAATATTCTAAAACCGATTGTCTGAAGTCGCTTCAAATGGTTGACCTATATATGCCGTAAACACATCTCACATATAAATTGGGCGGAGCCATCGCAAAACTGATGACCAGAGGAAAATTATAATGATTGACACTTCGCACCAGTGAAATCAACGAGTATACCTCATTTCTTGATCGCTGATTGGCCAATTAACGTGCACTTTAAATACCGTGAGAAGCTGTAGATTCTGTTGTGTTATTATGCAATATGTAATCCCCACAAAAGACAATAAACACTTCCTGGGTGATTAGTTTATGAATTGATTTGCACAACAAATGTACGCATCTTGATTGTTCACACCTCTGTGTCATTATCTATGGAGTAATCACAAGCATTATTATTATTATTGAGATATATCCTTCACCAGAATATCGTGAGATTTTATTGCCCCTGCAAAAATTTAAGTGACCTTGTAATAACATCGATATTTATCCGACCCATTACTGAACATTTTATGTAAATTGATAAATATGTTGCATAGTGATATTTCGGCACCTTTTTTGGCAAAGATAGAATCATTCGTGTTTTAAGCGTGTGAAAATATAAAAATGTTACAGGAAAAAATCTAACTTTCGTACAATGTAAAGGAAAACTAGCGGACAATTTATATCAGAATAAAGGTCAAAGGAAATAGAACACAGTTCATTGTGACGTAATGTCACATGCAACACACGATACTACTGTACTAGGTAGCTTTACATTTTAACAGAACACGGTTTGGGTTAAAATTTAGGTGAGTAAACTATATCCCATAACATGCTTAGGAAAGTGTTTTAATGCAGCGTTAATAATGAAATATAAGTTTCATGGAATAATAAGCACGATACTCGGATTTTAATTTCCGCTTTGGCGGATCTAAGAGTATAACTTGAGAGGTGGAGAAAAAAAAGCATAAATTTCTTTATGTGTGTGGTAGATCTTTAAAATGGCAGTGTCAATATCGAGATTCTTCTTCTTCTTCCTTTTCGGTACTTTACACAGGTTATGTGGTAGGTACTGTATAGTAGAGTGAACTGTAAGATACTTTGCAGTGCTTTGTGACCACGAGGAATAAACCTTGGATATTATGAGGATATATACTGAAACTTCGAATGTACTGGCACTGCAGTATTGTTTTCCTGAAAGAAACATCTATACCTGTAGTTTTGGGGTAAATACTACTACTAAATAGGCATTTAAAAGGGTTTATAACCAAATTTCTGTGTGGTTGGTTGTTTGAATGACGTTTTATACATGTCGCTTTCAACAAGTTTTTAGTTACATCGCGACATGGAAGATTGATTGACTGATTTTTGTTTAACGTCACACCACGAATATTTCACGTACATGTATATGGTGACGGCATAGATCTGCCTGATGCGGGGCATACAATTTTTGACCTTTGCAACGGACCCACCCGAAGTAGTGAGGAATCTTTAGCGTGCCATGGATACCATGACACGGGGCCTCGGTTTTTACTGTGTCATCCGAAAGACAGGACACCGGCATGACCAGAGCGGGTCTCGAACCCCGGCCCCTCGATCAAGAGACGAGCGCGATACCACTAGGCCACGCCGGCTTCGACATGGAAGAAGGAGGTAACCTACCTCGTAAACATCATTAGTGGATCCGGGAATCGAACCCCGGATCGTCTGCGCCGCAAACAAAGCGCTTAGCCACTACACCAAAGCTGCCTTCAAAGTGTCTGTGTGGTAATGGTAAATAATCCAATGACGGCTCAGATAAATAACATGTCTAATGTAAGTATAATCAGCCATAGCTATTTTATACAAAATGAGGCATAATCCACTGACTTAACATTTAACATTAATATATGGGTCATGGCTAGGAAATAGAAATATTACGAAAAAGAAAACAAACAAACAAACAAAAAAAAAAACAACAAAAAAAACCCCCATAGATCTACGGCTTTTACTTTGCTCCTCCCCCTCTCTCACCACTCGGATTGCAATACCAATTCGATAAGGAAAGTTATGTGTCGGGAAGCCGGACACGAAGACCGCGAACGAGTCCTTACACTAAGAAGTCCACTTTACAAAATAATTAAGTTAGAAAATTAAAGTGCTATCATGCCGTAGCGTAAGAATTTTTCGACATGGAAGCAAACATTAATTTATGAATTCAGGTTGTTAGTACATGTAAGTATGGGAACGGGAGTTATCACATGTATTAATCTTCTCCTTTTTCCTCTAAATGCAGACATGCGACTAATCACAACAGATACAATAACCAAAATCTGAACATGCGTTAAAAATTTGTCTATTTACGATTTTATTTATGTATTAATTAAGTTAATAACTTATTTATTTCTCTGCTAATCATTACTACATTAATTTTCTCTCTACATTTATATATCATATAAATTGTCCAACCTTTCGGACGGGAAGGAGTGAGTATGGGGTGACTCGTTTTAAAATGAGATGAGATACTTTTGCTCCTTAAACTTTAAATTTCCTTTTTCCATCAAAAGTAAAAATAAAAATAATTATGTCAAACTAAATGTTAGATGGAGAGTAATCATGAACATGTCCAAAAACTAGATCTAGATTTTCCCAGAGATGTCGATGTAAGTGTTTGATGCTCTTGCAGACATAATTTACACTACATCGTGACTTTGTCTTACAGCGCGGTGTCTTTGATGACATCGGGGGAACGTCTGCTGTAAAAGCGCATTATACCCGCCAAATTTAGAAGCAACGCTTCAGACGCACTTGGTACTTGCATAACATGCTAATTAGATAGGTACTCTAATGTTGCTCATTCCAGCTACGAAATACAAAAGTTTACCAACAAAATTTCAGAAAATATTTCCTAACTCATTTCTTCCCAGAATATTTAGTGCTGGTATTTGACCTAAAATGGAGGTAATAAAGATTCGAAGAAGTCCTCCAAAGGGAAGTCTGGTACATAAAAAGTAAAGGAATACAAACACTCTGTATTACAAATTTTCAGCCTCACGACCTTTATCAAGCAATTTTTCAAATGACAAATACAAAGCTGACGTTAGGGTACTTATCTAATGAGCATGTTATGCAAGTACCAAGTGCCTCTGAAGCTTATGTATCTTTGAAACGTAAACATGGATTTTACTTAGCTTTGTATTTGTCATCTGAAAAATTGCTTGATAAAGGTCGTAAGGCCGAAAATTTGTAATACAGAGTGTTTGTGTTCCTTTACTTTTTTTAAAATGGAGGTAATTTAATATAAATGTCACACCCTCCATCGAAGTCGACTGTATGCGTGTAGTCAGTGGCGGATTTAGAGGAGGCCGGGGGGGGGGGCACATTTTTCGGCACATGTGAAACTCCAGATTTGGCACCCAAACTGACTGAGTAGTTTGGCTAATATGGCTAATACTCGACTTTCACATGTGGGCTCCCTTATTCGGAAATCCTGGATCCGCCACTGGTAGTCATAGGTCATCCTATCATGGGTTCATTTAGAAATTCCCCTCAATACTTTATGAAATTTGCAAGTCGGAAATGTCAGACTCAAGGTGTTCGGACCAGAACTGTGTGGAACCCCCCCCCCCCCCCCCCAAAAAAAAAAAAAAAAGAAAAGAAAACAAAAAAACAAATCAAAGGACTCAAAAGTCCTGAGAGTCGGCTTTGCTGATTTTAAGTATGTAATCATTTTACCATTTTAGTGGCGGATTCAGGATTTCAGGAAAATGGGGGGGGGGGGGCAAAAATTAGGTCTTTGTTGCAACTACATCGTCATTATACCTATGTACAAAATGCTAATAAAATTTGCTCTCTTCATACTATCCTACGGCAAAGAGTTTGCAATTGCTTGTATCCGAAATGAACGTGCAATCGACAACTTCATGGCAACAAGTTTTACTGCATTGTTGTCACGAGTCGAAGCTGAGCCAAGGAACGACATTCCTTCAAGTGGGACATTAAATAACCATCTTATTCACGATTCTCATAATGTTTTAACATCATTTATATTTAGAAACATACAACATTTACCTAAATATTTATATTGCATTTTCATTATCAGAGGAAATGCGGGAAGATCGATCTTTAAATTTGTCATATATGTGAAAAAGAACTAAAGTTCCAGAACATGTTGGGGAAAACTTTAATTGAAATATCTCGATAAAAACAAGCGATACAAGATCAAGACAAATGCTTTGTCCGGAGAATTACTCAATCGAGTACATCCGACGGTGTCGGTGGTAAACACATCGTAAAGTAGTCACAACTACATATTATTACGCGAAATTTGAAAACATTATTGCAACTCCTTTTGAAACTAGTTTATGTTTAGCTTAAATTAACTGAGCTAAAGGTACATTGTGCTGACCAAGAATTTTTAAGACAACATCAGTAATTTTTCGGCACTTTATTTTTCAGCGGCGTAGTAAGCTCTATATCGGTAGTGAAAGTTATAACCCCTGAAAAGAAAGTGATTGCAATGAGTGCGGCTTCACCGAAGCCGACTAAAAACCACCGCTCTCTTGGGTCCAAAACAGGATGTTTTGTTATAAAGATTGGAAGAGGAGAACAAACCCCAAGTTTTTGACTTCCCTCGGCCTGTAAAAATTCTTAGAAAGGAAGTTTTCATATTAAAACGTGTATAATTAATGCCTTAATCGCAACATAATTGAAAATAGTTCAATTCTAGCTTTTAAGTATTTATTACATTCAATAAAAAGCGGCATTTACCCTCAATTTCATTTTTATTGCATTTATTACAATATGCTTGTTCTCTAGATGTTTTCTTATATCTACTATTTTCAATTTCAAATTTATGACGTGATAATTTTATTGTGGAACCAATTTTCTATGATCAGCATTGTCCATTAACTATAAGGCCCAAAACAAAAATGTGGGGTTTTTTTTATTTGTAGATATGTACCTAATTTTCATTTTTCAAAATTCTTTATCACTATGCCAATTTTCTATTTATATACATGTATTATGAATTTGTAATAAATGATTTCAACCTAGACAAAGTGAAGGATAATTTTTCACTTGAAATGTTTAGGGTTTTCTTAAGATATTGCGCTGTGATGAAAAGTTCTTAATGTTTTGATGAAGAGATATAGAGAGATTATATGCGTCTTTTAGTAATTTGACCTTCGGAGTTACGAGTATCGGGCCTTCGGACAGTTGGAGTATTGGGTTATTGGACTATCGAAACTTCGGACTGTTGGGCCTTCGCACTATTGATCTGCAGAGTTTCGGACTATCAGGCACTCGGATCATCGGACTATTGGGCCCTCGGAATATCGGGTAGTCACCGAATTTACACGATATATGTCGTCCCTGCAGTGTCTTTGTGCTTTATATGTTTATCTAATTTGTCTTTATTTTCTACAGGTATTTCTTCGGAGATCCAAGGTCCATAGTACTCCCAGGTGTTTCACTGATTCTGTTTGTGCTTTATATGTTTATTTCTCTTTCAGTGATGTATCCTCTCAGGGGATCCGCCTGCGTTTACGTCGGGTAAATTCCTTCACTTTCCGCGGCCGTGTTGTCATGCATGCGATTAGCTAATGATTGGCTATTAAAGCTCCATTTTTGTGGAGCTCGGGTAGCTCAGTCGGTTGGAGGGTCGGATGCATGACAGCTAGGTGATTCGGTACCATAGGTCGTGGGTTCGAGTCCCAGACGGGGAACGAATATAAGTGAAATATAGGGTGCCTTGTTAACTGTAGTGTCTTTGTGCTTTTTATGTTTATCCAGAGACATATGTGTATATATGTCTCTGGTTTATCTAATTTGTCTTTATTTTCTACAGGTATTTCTTCGGAGATCCGAGGTCCATAGTACTCCCAGGTGTTTCACTGATTCTGTTTGTGCTTTATATATATATATATATATAACTACCTTTGAAGAAATAGTGCGAAGTCTGTGTCAGTGTTTGTCTATTCTAGCGAGCATAGCTGTGATGATTTAATCGATTCATTGTAAGTCTTTTCTTAAAGATAAATTTTGACCACAATCGTGTGAATTCTTTTAAAAACGTCCCCTCCCCCGCCAAAGCGAAAACAACGGTGTATATATATATTGTATTATATACCATATGCTGATGAGCCATTAGGCTAAAAGCCAATAAACATTAAAAAAAAATAAAAAATAAAAAAACATTTAACATGAATTTATGTTCACGATCAACAATCGTGTTCACCAATTCGGAGCAACCTCGCCCTTTACTTGTACGTACGTAAAGGTCGAGGATGTCCGAATTGTGTTGACCAACATTCGTGCGTGTAATTGCCGACTTCATCGTCTATTCTATTTTTTCTTAATTTTCACATTTTGAAATGTTTTTTCGCACATTTCGTAAAATAATAAAGATAACACATTTCAAACTACAAATGTATAACGATGTGTTTTATGAAATGATTTTTATTCGTACTCGAACTACGCTCAAATCGACTTGTTTAGGGACTATACATTACAGTTTTTATTGTAGTCCGAGATTCTCTGCTCTTCTCCCACTTTTGATATCGGTGATTTGTGAGAGATGGTCAGAGGGACTTTGTTCATCAAACGTTGGATTTTCGCAAACCGCCGATATCAAAAATGGGAAAAGAGCAGAAGATCTCGGACTATTTTCATTACAATGCACTGCCGTTACTGAGAATTAAGGACGTATGTGGAAACATCATAACACAGCATGTAGTCTTCACTAAAGGGATAATGTGTTGCATGGAACACTTGCTTTTAGTTCATTAATCTCACCGCATAATTTGGATAACCAATTCAGTCTTTAAATATACAAATCAGTGTACATGTAAATAAAAATTAAAAACACCTAAGAGGAAAAGATGGACACTCCATAGAGTTACGGGTCCAAGATTTCCGAAAAGGGGGCCCACATGTGTATTGGTCAAACTACTCGGCCATTTTTGGTGTCAAAACTGGATTTTTACTTGTAAATATCCCCCCCCCCAACTGAACCCACCACTGCCATTGAATCACATTGATATGGGATAACCTTGTGAGCAGGTTTCTATGTGCACTACCTTATTTTTATTAACATAACTCATTTCGATCAACTACATACAAAATGAGGTCGGGGTGTCCTTTAAGTGTGATACATACAGATCTCTACTCACAAGAAGATGTGAGTAAGAGTATCTTTAAGGACCTTCAGGTCCTTTGATTTTTTTAAATCTATTTTTGCTGTTTTTGGAAATGGGGGAGGGAGTTGTGTTGAGTTTGAGGTTTTGTATTGTTTTTATTATTGTTGTTTAGTTTATCATTTTTAAAATTTATTTAATTTAATTTTGCGCAGAAAAAGAGCGTGAAACATTCGCATTCGTTTGCTATGAATAATAATCTATGAAATCCAGTTATTTATGATTTTGCCGTTTGTTTTATATAGCTTGCACTGTCTGATATGCTTGATGTTATTTGGCAGTAGTCAAACCAATCTATCAGCAATTTTTTAAAGCAGTCAGTTGTCTATGAATAAGCAAATCTTGCATGATTGCATTGAAATCTTCCGTTCTTGGGAAAATCTATTGCCTTCACGTTAAACTAGATATTTCAATATCACCTGTCAACCGCTATTCAGCTCGATTTCTACGCTTCGAGAGTAACGTTCCCATTACCCGAATCGCGCGCCAATTTATACATGGAATAAAAGAGAGCTGATAAAAGATTGACAGCTCGCGGTTTGTACGGTAAGATCAAAAGAGACGCACAGGCCTATGAAAACACCTCTCGGGCAAAGAGCTATAGAGGGGTTGTACTAGGAATTAAGGAGTGCACAGTGTTTACTGGAAGGGATTGTACAACGGCTGCTTCTTGTTATTGATAGATTTTGTTGAATCCAAAATAGTTAAAAGACTAAGAGCAAGATCATCACAGCTGTTTGAAATTTGTTATCAATTTATTTTTCTTTCACAACCGAAATTGGTTTTCTTAGAAAAAGGTCTATATAGGAATAAATGATTTTTTCTGATTCCACAAAAAATGAAATGCGTATAAGTGATTTTAGCTCACCTGAGTTAACGGCTCAAGTGAGGTAAGATCGTAACAAGTAAATTGCCCGCGTGTCCGTCATTTTTCATCCGATGTCCGTCTGTTATAAACTTTCAACATTTTAAACTGCTTCTAAAGCACTGCAAGATCTGATGAAATGAGGTAGAGATGAAGTACACAAGGTTGGGCTTTTTTTTCGAACAAATTTGTCAATGTATGGATCCAAGGCGTGGCCACTTATGTCTTAGAGGGTAACCTCCTTTGAAAAGCCTCCTTCAGACCAAGTACATAGACTGACAAACTGATTGCACCAAAGTCTGAAGAAGTTTTGGTTCCAGTAAAAATAAAATTCATAATGCCTTTTTGTTGTCTTTCCAGACTTTATTATACATTGTATTTTCAGATATTTCTTGGATTTTCTCGTTGCAAATTGCTTGCTATGCGTGTATTGGCCGGATTGCAAAGGATCTCCGATAATAGACTTGCGATGTCCGTCCGTCTTGTTATCCGTCTGTTTGTCAACATTTTGGATAAGTTTCTGGTTGAATAAAAGTGGTTCACTCTCTGGTTGAATTAAAATCTAAATAGCTTTCAAATTATGCATTGACTTTTGACCTAGTGATCTTGACCTTGGACTTTGGCCTTCTTTAAAAAACTTAAGTTTGATTTTGGCTGCATCTATTCTTATGAATCTATAGGGGTAGGGTATTGATACTTCACATATAGGTTCTATATGAATAGAACTTTCAATTGATTCCATGGCGTTTGACCTTGAAACCTTGCTTTGCAATTCGTCCATACCGTCTTCAGCGCTTATTTATTTTGTAAATTTCATTTGGTTTTAAAGAAATGAATGATACTGAAGGCTCAAGTGAGCTATTATCATAACGTGCCGTCCGTCGTCGTCCGGCATCTGTCGTCCATCTTGAACTTTTTCACATATTCGACTTCTCCCCTGCAACCACTTTACAGAATTTCACCAAACTTTAATCAAAGATGGCCGCCATGGGCCCCGATTTGATTGACACATTTTCGACTTCTTCTCCAAAACCATTTTACAGAATTTCGCTAAACTTTACAGGAAGTAAGGTCTCAAGGTCCTCTAACAAGTTTATGTTTTTCGACCCGATCCGTAATCCAAGATGACCGACATGGGCCCTTACTGGCTGACGCATTTTCGACTTCTCCAAAACCCCTAAACAGAATTTCACTAAACATACAGGATGTAAGTAATCAAGGTTCTCTACCAGTTTTGTGTTTTTCGACCCAATCCAGAATTCAAGATTTCCGCCATGGGTTTTGATTGGTTGACTCTTTTTCGAACTCTCTTCTGCAACCTCTTCACAGAATTTCACCAAACTTTACATGAAGTAAGTACTCAGGTCTTCTACCAAGTTTGTGTTTTTTCGACTCGATCCGTAATCCAATATGGCCACCATGGACTCTGATTGGTTGAAATATATTCGACTTCTATGCAACTGCTTTAGAAAATTTTATCAAAACTTAGAGGTAGTAAGTACTCTAGGTCTTTTACCAAGTTTGTGTTTTTCGACTTGATTCGTAATCCGAGATGGCCGCCGTGGGCTCTGATTGATCGACACATTTTCGACTACTTCTCGAAAAATGCTTCAGACAATTTCACCAAAACATACAAGAAGTAAGTACTCAAGGACATTTACCAAGTTTGTGTTTTTTGACCCAAACCGTAATCCAGTATCGCCGCCATGGACTCTGATTGATTGACACATTTTCGACTTCTCCTTTGCAACCGCTTCACATAATTTCCCAAAACTTACAAGAAATAAAGAAGTAAGCACTCAAGTCCTCTACCAAGTTTGTGGGTTTTTTAGCTCACCCGAGCGTAGCTCAAGTGACTATTGTCATAGTGCAGCGTCCGTCGTCCGTCGTCCGTCCGTCGTTAACTTTTCTACATTTTCGACTTCTCCTCCAGAACCGCTGCACAGAATTTCACCAAACTCCATAGGAAGTAAGTACTCAAGGTCTTCTACAAAGTTTGTGTTTTTTATGCCGATTCGTGATCCAAGATGGCCGCCATTGGCTCTGATTGGTTGACACATTTTCGACTTCTCCTCCAGAACTGCTGCACAGAATTTCACCAAACTTCATAGGAAGTAAGTACTCAAGGTCCTCTACCAAGTTTGTGGGTTTTTTTGCCGATCCGTAATCCAAGATGGCCGCCATTGGCTCTGATTGGTTGACACATTTTCGACTTCTTCTCTAGAACTGCTGCACAGAATTTCATCAAACTTCATAGGAAGTAAGTACTCAAAGACCTCTACCAAATTTGTGTTTTTAATGCCGATCCGTGACCCAAGATGGCTGCCATTGGCTCTGATTGGTTGACACATTTTCGACTTCTCCTCCAGAACAGCTGCACAGAATTTCACCAAACTTCATAAGAAGTAAGTACTCAAGGTCCTCTACCAAGTTTGTGTTTTTTATGCCTATCCGTGATCCAAGATGGCCGCCATTGGCTCTGATTGGTTGACACATTTTCGACTTCTCTTCCAGAAAAGCTGCACAGAATTTCACCAAACTTCATAGTAAGTTGGTACTCAAGGTCCTCTACCAAGTTTGTGTTTTTTATGCCAGTCCGTGATCCAAGATGGCCGCCATTGGCTCTGATTGGTTGAAACATTTTCAACTTCTTCTCCAGATTGGCTGCACAGAATTTCATCAAACCTCATAGGAAGTAAGTAATCAAGGTCCTCTACAAAGTTTGTGTTTTTTATGCCGATCCGTGATCCAAGATGGCCGCCATTGGCTCTGATTGGTTGACACATTTTCGACTTCTTCTCCAGAACTGCGGCACAGAATTTCATCAAACTTCATAGGAAGTAAGTACTCAAAGACCTCTACCAAATTTGTGTTTTTTATGCCAGTCCGTGATCCAAGATGGCCGCCATTGGCTCTGATTGGTTGAAACATTTTCAACTTCTTCTCCAGATTGGCTGCACAGAATTTCATCAAACCTCATAGGAAGTAAGTACTCAAGGTCCTCTACCAAGTTTGTGTTCGGGATCCAGATTCCTCAGGGGTGGATCCAGGGCCGGACCAAAAGTGCCCAAAAGGGTACCCCTCCTCAAACATCTTTTTCTCCAGAACCAGTACATAAATGGGGAAACTAATTGCATTTCAACAATCTATAAAGATGGGTTATTAAAAATTGTGTTCGGGGTTAAGATCCGTCAAATAGAAATTTACGCTTTTTTGACCTGTTTCTGGACTTAGTCATTTCAATGAAGAAAAGTGTCATGTTTTTCAGTTAATTGATATTGATGATTTCTTAATGACTATTTTGATCACATTGTGGTAAGGAATATTATTGTGAAAGAATTTTGTGGTTATCTCAATTTTTGGATTTTTTTATGAATTTTTTAAAGACTTCCAGAAAAAAGGGGGGTTGGCCATTTTTCACATTTTCAACTTTTTCTATAAAACCACATGAAAGATTTTAATGAAACATGGAATACATGAAGTACTAAAAGTTCTCTATCAATTTGGTTAATTTCATCCAAATTGGTTAACAGATAATGCCACCATGTCTAAAAAGTAGGTCTCGCAATGGTACATATACCACTTGGTAATTGAAATATGGAGAGTAGCGGTTCAAATCCAGCTGTGGTCAAAAAAAAGTTTTTTTATTTTACACATCTAAATAAGTTTTTAGATGTTTCTCAACACTCAACATATAAAATTAGAATTTTACGTTTAAGACTTCCAAAAAAAAAAGGGGGGGGGGAGGCCATTTTTCACATTTTCAACTTTTTCTACAAAACTGTTTGAAGGATTTTAATAAATCTTGGTAGAAATAAGTCACTTATGATCCTCTTCAAATTCTGTTGTTTTTGTCCAGACCTCTTTACAGGTGGCGCCATCATAGTCAAAAGTAGGTCACAAAAGAGTTCCCTCCTTTAACAATATTCTTTTTCATACGGGCTGTATACAGAGACAAACAGAATGCATAGAAATGATCTAGAGGGATGAGTGAAGACGTATTGTCATTTTGGTTCCCTTCCAAAATCAAATTTTAGAATTTTTTTTCGACATTTCTTTGGACTTGGTGATTCAATGCAGAAAAAAAGTGTCATATTTCCTAGTTAATTGATAATGATGATTTCTTATGGACTATTGTGATTATTATTATGGTAAGGATTGTTACTTTGAAAGAATTTTGTCAATATCTCAATTTTTGGATTTTCTATGAATTTTTTAAGACTTCCAAATGAGGGTGTAAAGGAACAATTCAATCACATTTTTCACTTCTGCTGTTATACCGCATGAAAGATTTTAATGAAACATGGAATACATGAAGTACTAAAAGTTCTCTATCAATTTGGTTAATTTCATCCAAATTGGTTAACAGATAATGCCACCATGTCTAAAAAGTAGGTCTCGCAATGGTACATATACCACTTGGTAATTGAAATATGGAGAGTAGCGGTTCAAATCCAGCTGTGGTCAAAAAATTTTTTTTTTATTTTTACACATCTAAATAAGTTTTTAGATGTTTCTCAACACTCAACATATGAAATTAGGAATTTTACGTTTAAGACTTCCGAAAAAAAAAAAAAGGGCGGGGGGGGGGGGGGTTGGGGGTTGGCCATTTTTCACATTTTCAACTTTTTCTACAAAACTGTTTGAAGGATTTTAATAAATCTTGGTAGAAATAAGTCACTTATGATCCTCTTCAAATTCTGTTGTTTTTGTCCAGACCTCTTTACAGGTGGCGCCACCATAGTCAAAAGTAGGTCACAAAAGAGTTCCCTCCTTTAACAATATTCTTTTTCATACGGGCTGTGTACAGAGACAAACAGAATGCATAGAAATGATCTAGAGGGATGAGTGAAGACGTATTGTCATTTTGGTTCCCTTCCAAAATCAAATTTTAGAATTTTTTTTCGACATTTCTTTGGACTTGGTGATTCAATGCAGAAAAAAAGTGTCATATTTCCTAGTTAATTGATAATGATGATTTCTTATGGACTATTGTGATCATAATTATGGTAAGGATTGTTACTTTGAAAGAATTTTGTCAATATCTCAATTTTTGGATTTTCTATGAATTTTTTAAGACTTCCAAATGAGGGTGTATAGGAACAATTCAATCACATTTTTCACTTCTGCTGTTATACCGCATGAAAGATTTTAATGAAACATGGAATACATGAATTACTAAAGGTCCTCTATCAATATGGTAAATTTCATCCAAATTGGTTAACAGATAATGTCACCATGTCTAAAAAGCAGTTCTCACAATGGTACATATACCACTTGGTAATTGAAATATGGAGAGTAGTGGTTCAAATCCAGCTGTGGTCAAAATTTTTTTTTCATTTCTTTACACATCTAAATAAGTTTTTAGATGTTTCTCAACACTCAACATATGAAATTAGGCAATTTTAAGTTAGATCTGGACAATATTTGAAACAATTGTTGTTCATGACCCAGACTTAAAATCAGTCAACAAAAGGCCCCACCTAAAGAAAATGACTAACTTTTTGCCCTGAATGACATCTTGCAGAGACAAAGGAAATGCTTAATATCAAAATCACCTGAGTGGAAGTGAAAAAAAGTGTTGTTTTTTATTCTAGCCTGAAATAAAATTTGACATATTTTCAACATCTGTCTTGACTTAGTCATATTAATGCAAAAATAAATGAATTCTTCCTTCATGCATGACTGATCATCTAGGTACTCAGGTGAGCGATATAGGCCCACTTGGGCCTCGTGTTTTCGACTCGAGCCGTAGTTCAATATGGTTGCCATGGGAACTGATTGGTTGACACATTTTCGAATTCTTCTGCACAAGTACTTCATTAGATTTCACCATATCTTTCAAACAGTAACCAAGTACTCAAGGTCCTCTATTAATTTTGTGTTTTTCGACCCGACCCGCAAACCATGATGGCCGCCATGGGCTCTGATTGGTTGAAACATATTCGACTTCACCTTTGCAACCGCTTTACAGAATTTCACCAAAACTTAGGGAAGCAAGTACTCACGGTCCTCTAATAAGTTGGTGTTTTTCGACCAGATCCACAGTCCAAGATGGCCGACATGGACCCTAATTGGTTGACACATTTTCAGCTTTTTTCCTCAACTGATTCATGAAATTTCACCAGACCTTACAAGAAGTTAGTAATCAAGGTCCTCTACCAAGTTTGTATTTTACGATCCTATCTATCATCTAAGATGGTCAGCAAAGGCACTGGATGGTTGACACTTTTTTCGACTTCTCATTAACTGCTTGGCAGATTTCTGCTAAATCTTGTAGGAAGTAAGTATCAAAGTCCTCTACCAAAGTAACTTGTATCTTTCGACCTGATCCATCATCCAGTGGCCACCAAGTGCTCTGATTGGCTGACACATTTTCACCTTTTTATTAACAGCTTCACAGAATTTCACCAAATCGTACAAGGTACAAGTACTCAAGGTCCTCTACCAAAATTGTATCTTTTAGTAAGACCAGTCATCCAGGATGTCCGCCACGGACCCTGATTGACTGACACATGTTTTACTTCTTTTTGGCAATCGCTTTACAGAGTATCACCAAAACATACAAGAAGTAAGTTATCAAGGTCCTATAACAAAATTATATCTTTTGACCCAATCTGTCATCAAGATGGCTGCCAAGAGCTATGATTGGCTAACATATTTTTCGACTTTTTCATGAGAGCTGAAAGTACTCAAAGTCTTCTACCAAAATTGAGCTGTCATTTATTTGTGAATAGGCAAATTGTACTCAGGTGAGCGATATAGGCCAACTTGGATCTCTTGATTCATTCTTCAAATCAGGTTCGTTATAAGGACCCTTCCCAATGGAATTTTCAAAGCTTTTCCAAATATTGATCTTTTAGCATTATGCAAATGGGACATAAAATTCCCGAATGAAAAGGTACAGGTAAGGATGTATAGTTTAAACTATCCTTCCCCAGCTGGTACAGGTACCTTTGACAAAAACTGGTTGATTGCTTGTTATGCATAGGATTGTGAATTTTAGCTGATTTTAGGTTCGTTGGTTCATTGCTTACTGCCTACAGAAAGCCTGTCCTTAGCTGATCTTAGTAAATTGAATGCTATTTTTAAGAATTGGAAAGCATAATTATTTCAGAGATTTTTATTTCAAATTAAAAAAAAAGGGGGTAGGGTGGGGTGGGGGTCGCAGTATTACTATATGTATGTGTAAAGTTCTGTTGGACTTGTGGATAATCCAAGACAGGGCAAATTATATTCAGCAGACTACTCTCATTTGTAAAAGCTTACCATTGACTGTATAAAGAAATATGGGTATTGGGGGTTTATTTGGGGTGTTTGTTGTGTATATATATATATATATATATTTAACATGTGCTTAAGATGCTTGAGTGAGAAATAATATTTTATTTGTATATTTATTAATTAAATTATTTATTTATTTATTTATTTAAAAAAAATATGGGTATTGGGGGTGTATTTGGGGTGTGTGTTGTATATATATATATATTTAACATGTGCTTAAGATGCTTGAGTGAAGAATATTATTTTATTTGTTTATTTATTAATTAAATTATTTATTCATTCCTTTATTTATTTATTTATTTATTTATTTATTTATTTATTTATTCATTTTTATTTTTTATTTTTTGTTTTGCCGAATATCCCCTGTTTCCCTTGAATGAAAAAACTGTATTTTGGAAATCTTTTCTGTTTTTGTATACTAAATACACCGTAATTAACAGTTTGATTTGCCTTTTATAGAGAACATGAGTGATTTAATATTTTATAATGTATTTAATCTGATCTGTATCGATGTAGCTGCTCTTTGTAGAAAAGTTTTCCGATCTTTGTACTGTCATCCTTGCAGATACTGAGATGGAACTTGCTGCAGAGTTTAAGTTTCACATGTTTACACAGATCTAATCCGAGTTTCTTTGCCTTTCTCCCACTTTTGATGTCGGCGATTTGAGTCTCCCTCAAACCAGCAGTATCAAAAGTGGGAGAAGGACAGAGAGCCTTGGACTAGTACAGATCTAGTTCGACTTCGGTCATTGTTGACTTAGTTTTGCCAGAGTTTCTGCCCTTTGCATTGAAACTGCTATGTATTTTTCTGTTATATTTACAAGCTGGTGTGGCCAAGTGGATAAGGTGCTCGACTTGTGACCGAGAGGTCCCTACTTCGACTCCCGCCCTGTGCGAACCGCTGTTTTGTTTTTCGAATGAGACATTAAAAGCCGAGGTCCCATGTCACGGTAGGCGTGACACGTAAAAGATCCCTCACTGCTTCGGGTGGGTCCGTTGCAAAGGTCTTAATTTGTACGCTGTCACCATATACGTGAAATAATCGTGGAGTGACGTAAAACAATATTCAATCAATGAGTTTGTTATTTTTACAGAGCATGAGGGTGAGTTTTGAGGACGGGTGATAGACATTTATTGCATCAGCGCTACTCAGTATTATTGTCAAGAAAATTATTATATGCATTGTTACATCCAGGAATAATTGAAATGGAGTTGCACTTTTAAAAATAGCAAAAATATATTCTCTTTTGCAAGTCTTGCCAGAGAAGGGGGTTGCACCTTCAAAAATTGTAAAAAAGTACCTTCTTGGTAAACTTTCCCAGAGACAGGGGGTGCACTTTTCAAAAATAATAAATGACGTTTTGTGTAAAATTTTCCACCCGAAACAAGAGAATTGTAGTTTATCAATCTGTAAACGACATGTAGAACCATTAAATTGTATTCTTTTCTCACGGAATTCTACCATGTTTTTACCGTAAAGGTTATACAATACTTTTCAGAAGGATCACAATGGTGAAGACATCAGATATATTCCTCCAAGAAGACTTGGATAAGTTGTTCCACAACAAATTTGTCGTAGTTATTGGGGATTCAAGTAAGTTTTTCTCAGATGAGAGTTAACAAAAATAATCGACATCAAGCCATCATTGTTCACTTGACGAGGCTGAAGTAATTTACTTACTGACTTAAATATCAAATGACCTTGATAATATACAAAGAAGATTTTACAGGTATGTACATACAGTTTCTCAAACTATATTTTTGAACACTTTCACTCGTTATACTGCATGCAGTGGAACACATTACTTAAATAAGCTACTTCTCTCGTTATTTTGTCGTTGTCAATTGTCGAGAACAAATGATACTGTCAAACTAATGACTTTTGTTAAGATTCTACTAATTTTAGTCGTGTGCTGACTTAAAAATTAGTGGCATTTGAAAGTTAGCTAAAGACATAAGCAACAAATCGCAGAGAAGGATATATTAGAGAACAAAATAATAGAACAGTCTTAAAGGGACATAGTCCGAGACTGGAAAATTTTAGCATGAAAAGGATAAATTACGACAATATCTTATTTTACCTGTATTACATACATTATACACTTTGTGTTAATTGCAAAATTTAAAGCTAAAATCCCTCAATGTTTCCGTAGAATAAAGGTAATTGAGTCGAATTAAATTCGGTTGGTATCAATTCCCCAAATAAGGCGATGCTCCGCCCATAATCTTGCGCGTGCTCGGATATTCACTGTAGAAAACAACAAAAATGGTTCACTTGGAGGAATACGAGCACGAGAAAAGCAAAAGTGTGGTAGAAAATAACTATACACAGACTCAGAGAAAAAAATTTAGAATCGGGTAAAGCTCGAGTTTCATTGTCACGTGATCTCCTCTGATCGACCTCATCTATATTCCAGGAGTTGACCTGGTTATGTTGCAAATTTAAAACGGGCATATCTCGTTAACGACATCGACTTTGGTTAAGATACTTTTCACACATCTTAGATAATGTACTAGCAATCGATTTGCCGTTTAAGATATCCGTTTACATTTTTACTTACTTTTCCCGACTTCAATCGGACCATGCTCCTTTAGGCACGGTGCTTGTTTTGAATTTCAGTCACCTACCAAATTTATTGTTCTAAATTTGACAGATCTTCTGGCCCACTGAAGATGAAAAAAAAATGGTGTGAAACGGTCAATCAGTAATCAGAATCTTGCGTATTAAGCAGGTAAAAAGGTCTACAGATGTATCTGTCGAACGACTGCGGTTTTCTCCCGGTATGAAGTTCTCTCCATTGCTAACACGTACTGACCACTGCTATGTATAAATATGAGAGCATAATATGTGTACATTTTGGTGCACAATATGCGCATCACGACAACTTATATCTCTTCAGTGATGCTGTGGAAATCGAAAACACAGATGTTTCAAGAGAAAGCTCATTACCAAATTGACCTGAAAATCCATCGAAGGACACAGCTAGGCATGTTTTAGTTTTAGAATAATTTACAAAACTTTTTATCACTAGGTACTTTTTATACGCCCGTCTTTAAAAGACGGGGGCATATTATGTTATGGCGTTGTCCGTCCGTCGTCCGGCGTCCGGGATAAGCTTGTCCGGGCTATTACTTCTTTCCCTGTGCACAGATTTCAATAATATTGCATGTTGTCACAACATGCAAAGTGAGTAAAACCTTGTCTGGGCTGTTACTTCTTTCCCGGTACATGGATTTAAATTATATTTCACAGAATTGTTACACTTGACCCAAGGTCATAGGTCAAAGGTCAAGGTCACAACATGCAAAGTGAATAAAACCTTGTCCGGACCGTAACTTCTTCCCCTGTGCATGTATTTCAATAATATTTCAAAGAATTGTTATTTAGGACCCAAGGTTATGTCATGACCTAAA
This sequence comes from Pteria penguin, assembly GCA_035048485.1. NCBI lineage: Eukaryota > Metazoa > Mollusca > Bivalvia > Pterioida > Pteriidae > Pteria > Pteria penguin. The sequence goes on from CM068583.1 coordinate 27,442,197, forward strand.
CACAAGGTCATAGGTTAAAGATCAAGGTCACAACATGCAAAGTGAATTAAACTTTGTTCAGGCTAAAACTTCTTCCCCTGTGCATGGATTTCAATAATATTTCACAGAATTGTTACTTGGGACCCAAGGGTGCGTTATGAGCTAGACAAGACGTCATAAGTTACAGATCAAAGTTACAACATGCAAAGTGAATAAAACCTTGTTCGGGCCATAACTTCTTGCCCTATTCATGGATTTCAATATTTCACAGAATTGTTACTTGGGACCCAAGGATGTGTCATGACCTTGGCCAAAGGTCATAGGTCAAAGGTCAAGGTCACAACATGCAAAGTTAATAAAACCTTGTCTAAGCCATTACTTCTTGCCCTGTACATGGATTTCAATAATTTTTCACAGAATTGTTACTTAGGACTTTTTACTATGAGAAGGTGCTATGGAGATGCTATGTAACGCGATAACTTAAGTAAACCTCAGTTGTTTTTCATGAAACTTATACAGAATAGGGGAAGCCACTTTTCAGTTTTGAGCAAATTCCATTTTGTTGTTACAGAGTTATGGGACTTGGATCCCTCTTTTTGGATTTCAATACTTCATAAAAGTATTACCTAAGAGACCCATGTTTATGGTTTAACGACGAATGTAAAGCTTTGTATAAAGATTACCGGTCAGCAATTTCTGTTTTTAATAATTGTAAATCACTCAATAACCATGTAATGCTTGTAAGAAAAAAATCTAATTATAAAAAGTGTGCACTGAGATTAAAGCGACAATTTGATCGTCACGAAGGCAATATGCTCGAATACATGAGGAAGCACAACCAGTTTTATAAGCGTTTTCGAAAACGCAAATGTAAACCAAATAACGATGTGCACACACCAGTATACGAAGAACTTGTTACTGATATTACCATTCAAGAAATCGAGCATGCTATTAAAAATTTGTCTTCTAATAAAAGTTGTGCTGAAGATCGCATAATCAATGAATTTCTTACAAACTGTAAAGATATTCTTATACCTTCTTTACATACTATGTTTAACGCAATTTTTGGATCTGGTTTTTTCCCAGAAGCATGGTCAAAAGGTTGTATTGTACCAATTTTTAAAAAGGGTGATAAAAATGAACCCAATAACTACAGGGGTATCACAATTGTTAGCTGCCTCGGAAAACTTTTTACTTCAATTTTGAACAGACGATTGCTTGAATGGGACAAAGAATATAACGGGGTAAAATGTTGTGTATAATTAAATCCCTGTATGATAATGTCAAAACATGTATAAAACACAATGGAATATTGTACTCTTTATATGTCAATGATTTTGAAACTTATTTTGTACGTGAAAAAACGAACGTTCTTGTTTTTAGAAATGGTGGCACATTACGTCACAATGAGCACTGGTCATATAATAACTCAGAAATAGAAATTGTTGACCGATTTAATTACCTGGGGTTGCTGTTTTGTACTTTACAAAACTGTAATTTCAATATTGAAACTAAACTAGCTATTTTTGATACATATATAAACTGTATTCTTAATTATGGTTCTGAAGTATGGGGACTCCACAAAGCCCCAGATATCGAAAAAGTCCATATTTCTTTTTGTAAAACCATTCTTGGTGTAAAGAAATCTTCATGTTCAAATTTAGTTTACGCTGAACTCGGAAGATTTCCCCTTATTATAAGGAGAAAATTACGTATATTCAAATATTGGCTTAAATTACGCAATACTAACAACTGCATTTTAAAATCTTGTTACGAGGAATTAATAGAGTCAAATGGACTATGGTTTTCCAATGTATACAACGAACTTTGTCAACTTGGGTTGGCTTATATTGTCTATGACCAAAAATTTTCCTGCAACACTTGTCTTAAAATAATTGAACAAAAACTGTGTGACCTTTTTAAACAAACATTATTTTCGGATATTAGTCGTTCATCAAAAGGTTGGATGTACCAACATTTAACTGATAATTTCTCTCTGCAGTTTTATTTACAAAAGGCGTTGAACCCTATACACAGAAAATTAATTACAAAATTCAGAATTTCTGCTCACAATCTTAACATAGAAAAAGGACGTTATAATAACGTGCCCAGAGTCAACCGTATATGCAACTATTGTGATCGTAATGAAATTGAGGACGAATTTCATTTCATTCTTGTATGCCCTCACTATTCTGTATTAAGGCGTCTGTATATCAAGAACTATTATATTCGCCGACCAAGTGTCTTCAAATTAGTGCAACTTTTAAGCACCAACAATTATAAAGAACTCATGTACCTTGGTAAATATCTCCACGCTGCCAACAAGATTTGAACCCAACCACTATAATTTCTACTTGCTTTTAATTAAGTATACTCTCCATATATTACAAGTAATTGGTAAAGTAAATACACATAATGTATATGATTGTTGTATATATCTTATATTATATATGTTGTACATATGAATGTATATTTGTATATATGTTGCTAACCTATGAGTCGCATGGCTCAAGGTAATAAAGAACTTGAACTTGAACTTGAACTTGTTTGGCGGTAATAAAACCATACGTTCACATTGATCCAGTCCAAAGTAAGCGACGGGCGTATTAAGCCACGCTAGGCGTTGCTCTTGTTAGTATATATTTCGAATAAGTACAAAGGTATTGAAAACTGGGCTGAGGACATCCTCGGGTACTAACAGTCCACCATCAGCGGTATCGACTTAGTGATGATAATAATAAATATTTAAAAAATCATATATACGTGTTTTAATTTTGATGTACCATATGCGCATTCGACAACTTACGTCTCATCAGTGATGCTCAAGACATACACGGTGGAAATCGAAAGTATAGATATTTGAAGAGCAAATTCATTTTAAAAATTGACCTAAAAGTAATAACCATAAAACCCCATCTAATAAACACCCCATCCATGCAATCTGATTAAAACCATATCTTTATTTCGCTTCTCTATTTGTCCCATTGCGGATAAAGATCTGGCGAAACCCCGTAAGAGGTCATGTTATGGTGAACTCTGATGACGTTTCAGTCACCGAAATCGTTTTTTCCCATAGCCAATCAGTGTCTCGGCTAGGCACGTGATAGTGACGCAATATGTTACAAACATTGTTCAAAAACTACCTTGTTGGTCACGCACGCTGTGGATGTTAATTTCATTCCTAGGAATTTGTAGCCGATCCACTGATTGGCTGAAAATCAGAGTTCACCAGAACATGCCCCCTTACGGAGTTTCGCCAGATCTTTATCCGCAATGGGACAAATAGAGAAGCGGAATAAAGATATGGTTTTAATCAGATTGCCCATCCATGTATCTAATATAATCTCGGTGCGACATAACACAGTAGTGTCGTTTACTTATGTAATGGCCTTTACGTCGTGTAAAATTGGAGTAAGTTCTATTGCGTTGTTGTGTTGAGGGGGTTACTCACTTTTAATCATTTTCAGATATATTTCAACTGGGAGCAGACGTAGTGTAATAATTTGGGAATTAAGTACAGATCGAATGAATGCACTGTAGGTCGGCTGATGTTACATAATACTGTCTTCTCTTTAAAATGATACTCTTTAAAAGGTCAAGTCGACATAACACATGACTAGTCGATATGAATTTCTGACAGGTCGACATAACTACCTGACTAGTCTACCTAGCGTATGCCAAGTCGACATAACTACCTGACAAGTCTACCAAGTGTATGCCAAGTCAACATAAGTACCTGCTAAGTATGCCTAGTCGACAAAACTACCTGACAAGTCTACCTAGCGTATGCAAAGTCAACAGAAATACCTGACAAGTCTACCTAGCGTATGCAAAGTCAACAGAAATACCTGACAAGTCGACCTAGCGTATGCCAGGTCAACATAACCACCGGACAAGTCTACCAAGTGTATGCCAAGTCGACATAACTATCTAACAAGTCTACCTAGCATAAGACAAGTCGACATAACTACCAGACAAGTCTACCTAGTGTATGTCAAGTCGACATAACTATCTAACAAGTCTACCTAGCATAAGGCAAGTCGACATAACTACCAAACAAGTCTACCAAGTGTATGCCAAGTCGACACAACTACCAGACAAGTCTACCTAGTGTATGTCAAGTCGACATAACTATCTAACAAGTCTACCTAGCATAAGGCAAGTCGACATAACTACCTGACAAGTCTGCCTAGCATATGTCAAGTCGACATAATTACCCGACAAGTCTGCCTAGCGTATGTCAAGTCGACATAATTACCTGACAGGTCTACCTAGCGTATGTCAAGTCGACATAACTATCTGACAAGTCTATCTAGCGTATGTCGAGTCGACATAACTACCTGACAAGTCTACCTAGCGTATGTTAGGTCATCATAACTACCGGACAAGTCTACCGAGCGTATGTCGAGTCGACATAACTACCCGACAAATCTAGCTAGCGTATCCCAAGTCGACATAACTAGCTGACAAGTCTTCCTAGGGTATGCAAACTCGACATAATTTTCAGACAAGTCGACATAAATACTGGACAAGTCAACATAAATACCTGACAAGTGGATGGCAGAGGTGTGTCTCCATATGTTTCATTACAGTTGCCTTTGCTGACTATTCTATCACTTGGTTTTAGATAGCCGCAAGTAGTGGCCCTAAATGAATGATAGGGCCACAATTCCTTAAGTTGCGTAAACTTGCATTTTTGATAAACGGAATGGCCGGCACGATTCTACGCATTTCGGCATCAAATGGAGCAAATATCTAACATATATAAACATAAAGCAAACGATCGGCAATGTTATCTTACCCCCGATCTGTCGTCTGAAGGCACTACCTACATTTTTTCCCAACCTGTTTCAAATTTGCCGGTTTCTGTGTCAGCCATACGGTCTCGCGAGATCTCGTTAACAGAAACTTTGCAAAAAGAGGCGGAGCTGACGAAAAACACGTGGTCATTGTTATTTTTATGTCATTTCTCTGTTTGCATTTTATTCATCGGCTAGTTATTTATGAAGAAGAAAACTAAATTGAAATGACCAGAATTGCGGTAACTAGCCGATAAATAAAATGTAAACAGAAAAATGACATAAAAATAACAATGACCACGCACCCATGACCACGTGTTTTTCGTCAGCTCCGCCTCTTTTTTGTGAGGTTTCTTTTAACGAGATCTCGTGAGACCGTATGGCTGACAGAGAAACCGGCAAATTTGAAACAGGTTGGGAAAAAAAGTGTGTAGAGCCTTTAGACGACAGATCGGGGGTAAGATAACATTGCCGATCGTTTGCTTTATGTTTATATATGTTAGATATTTGCTCCATTTGATGCCGAAATGCGTAGAATCGTGCCGGCCATTCCGTTTATCAAAAATGCAAGTTTACGCAACGTAAGGAATTGTGGCCCTATCATTCATTTAGGGCCACTACTTGCGGCTAGGTTTTAGACGCCTGTGTATAGAGGTTATTTTACATGCACTTACGCGCTTGTATAATTTCAGACCAGCGATCCATTTACAAAGACTTAGTAATGCTTCTTCAAAAAAATGCCTATATCAGTGATCGTCAGCTACGAGCCAAGGTTAGTCTTTTACCATCGGAATTATTTTCTTTTCATTTGGGTTGCCGCATATAATAGTCTTAAACAGTGCCTAAGTTTCCTGTCACAACACGTGCTATAACAATTGAAAGTGAGATTCCCCTACCTTTTCAAGAAAAAATTGAGTCATTATTGGAATTTGATATAGTACCTGAACTTCTGGAAATGGTGTGAGAATAATTTTCAAGTGATGTCCAAGTTCAGATAATTGTAAACGAATGAACAACATGAAAAGCAACGAACTGTGATGTATTTAATTCCTCTTTCTGTCAGTAAGTCGGCTATTAGTACTTTGATTTATTATATTATGATGGCATTTGGCTTGTTTTAATTTCAGAGGTATATGTGTCATTTATAAATTAGAAGTGACAAGTGGGAATACATTAGATATATGTGAAACGGGCTTTGTGATATATTACTTTAGAGATCCATATTAAAACAAGAGTATCAGTAAAACTGATGGATGCTCCCCGATAGGCAGTAATACTTATAATGCAGGTAATTGATGACTCAATTCATGTACAAAAAATTAGTAAAACTGATGTATGCTCCAAGAAGCACAGCAATAATGAAGGAAATGAATGATTCAATATACATGTATAGGAAATCATCGTATTAATTGGTGACGATTTTAAATCTCAATATATCAATTGCATATTCAGTTGAGTCAACTGTAAAACAACAAGTGAAGTTATAGTTAATAAGTGACCTTGACCTTTCAGAAATGACATTGAATGACCTTTGTCCAAAAGCCCATAACCTAAATAACATTTTGGTGAAGTATGATCAAATTCTGATGAAAGGTGCCGGAAATATAAGTACTTCATGGTACTTTAAATCATAGGTAATAAGTGACTTTGACCTTTCAGAAATGAACTTGAATGACCTTTGTTCAAAAGCCCTTAACCTAAATAATATTTTAGTGATGTATAATCATATTTTGATGAAAGGTGCAGGAGATATAAGTACGTCATGGTATTTTAAGTCATAGTTAATAAGTGACCTTGACCTTTCAGAAATGAACTTGAGTGACCTTTGTCCCAAAGCATTTTACCTAAACAACATTTTTGTGAAGTATGATAAAATTCTGATGAAAAGTAAAGGAGATTTGAGCTCAGACGGACGGACAGATGGACAGACACACAGACACCACAGCGACTATATGATCCCCCGAAATTTTGGGGGAGCAAAAATTACATATTGTATTCTTTTTGACAAATATTGTTGATACTGGTTAGAATTCGTTCGAAAAACGTGGAAATATTCGGATCCCTCATCTAATGTAAATTTCGAAATTCGGACTTTTTCATGATTCACACAAAACTAACTGAAAACCAGTGACGAAAGAATTTATGGAAATATTTTATATGAAGTGCATATTAGACCATTTCAATAAAACAGATGTTCTGTATAATCTTCGTATCGGCAAAATGTCAGGACTCTCCTATTGCCATATAACTACAGGGTCCCGGATGTTGTTAGAATGATATTGCGGCTCCTCTCATTGCGCTGCTCGTCCGAGATAGGTCATATGTTCCAATGTTACGAATTCATAGAAAAGTTAAGAATGCATTGTAGAATTCAATTTATCAAGCATCAAATTAGCTAACCTATATGGAAATAAAGGCTATTTTATTTATTGGAAACTTTCCTTTTATCATTGTAAGGGCGAATTTCACTATGAAAACGACGAGCTGATAGAAGGAGGTAGAAGCGCTAAGATGGTCAATGGAGTAAATTATCGAGAAGTTCGTCAGTATCAGACAGACACACATCTTGTGCGTTTCTACTTTGTCACCAAATGTTATAGTACATACATGGAGTCTATACTGAGCGACTTCAATGATGACGTCAAACCGGATGTGGTCATCATGAACTCGTGTTTATGGGACATTAGCAGGTATTCTTCTTTTTACCTTAACTCTCCTTTCATCAGTACCATCATTTCATTATTCCTGTATGGAAGGGCGGGTCTTGGTGATGTAGTGGTAATAAAGTGCTCAGGTGGAACCCTCTGAAGCTTAACCTCAGTCAAGCCCGGGTTTGATACCCAGTCAAAGTCCGTCAGTGTATCTTCCGTAGGCTAATGTCACACACTTAAATTGAATTGTAAGCCGGTGTTGCCTAGTGGATGAGGTATTCGGTTCGTGACCGCACTGGTGTTCTGTCTTTCGGTTGAGACAGTAAAAGCCGAGGTCCCGTGTCATGGTAGGCATGGCACGTAAAAGAGCCCTCACTGTTTCGGATGGGTCCGTCGCAAAGGTCTAAATTTCTATGCAATGCATCCTGCAGATGCCGTCACCATATACGTGAAATAATCGTGCAGTGACGTGAAACAATACTCCGTCAATCAACCAATCAATCAATCAATGAATCAATCAATCAGTCAATCAGTTGAATTGTTCAGGTATCCTCGACTACTAAGCAATGGCCTCCAGCATAAAGGTGAAGTACATTTTGGTGTGCCATTTATCAAACATACGATTCAAATTATAAAATGGTATAAACGCTTTTACTATTACTGCGGGACTGAAGCTTTGGTTAGCAAATGATAATCCGTAAAATTTAATAAGAAATGGATGGTCTCTGACGTCACTTAGGGAGAAAAATTAAGATTTTGTCAACAAAAATGTCAGTCCTGCAGTATTAGTGAAAGTGTCTCTGATCAAAGTTAGTTTGCATGTACATTATACTTTATTATCATATGTACAAATCATTCTTATTTGCATGTATTTCAAATTTTAGATATGGCAAGAATGGTGTAGAGGAATATAAATCTAATCTGAAAAAGGTTTTTGCTCGCTTTCGTGAAACTCTTCCGGAGGAAACGCTGGTAATCTGGAATTCCACCCTGCCGATATCCAAAACCGCTCGTGGTGGTTTCTTGGTTCCAGGGATCGAGTTCATGAACAATACGCTGCGTCTGGACATACTAGAAGCTAACTTCTATGCCAAACAGATAGTCGTTAGCTTTGGATACGATCTTTTGGACCTACATTTCCATTTGAGAGACCAGCTTCATCGCCGGGCAGACGACGGTATTCACTGGGATAAGACCGCGCACAGGCGAATATCAAACTTGATCCTCACACACATAGCTGATGCTTGGAGAGAGAAGAAGCCCGGAAGAGCTACACGTGCTTTTAGAGTAAGCACTGAAGACATATTGGAACATTCCAGTGACACTCAGCGCTTTGACGAGGACGTCAATATTAACGACATTCCTCTGGTAAACAATCAACCAATTGTACAGAAATGGGAAAGACACACTTTTGGAAGTCCTCCAGTGAATGGGTATATGAATACTGGAATGAACATGTCATTCAATACTGTGGCATCCTTCAATAATCCTGCAAATGAAAGGTTCCCACAATATATTGATGTCCCTCTTTACAGGAATGTGAATATGAATGTTATTAATCAACCAACCCACTCAAATGCTTTTTGCAGTTTCACCAGACCAACGGTTCCAAATAATACTTCTTTTACAGTTCTTAACAAAATGCAACAACTTATTGCAAATCAAACAATGTTTTTACAAAACCAACGTATGAATTCAAATCTGCAACCACACATAATGCAACAACCTTCTACAGTATTCAACTGGCAACCTTATGCACAGCAACAACTGCAAACTATCAACCGCAACCCCGGCAGACGACATGCTGTCAGAGAAAACCCGTATGTAAACCGGCAATGGTTTCGTTATTAAGCCCTTACAACAGGGTTCCTACATGTGCTTATCTTATATAGTCGTTTGGTTTCCTCCTTTTTAATTATCGCCAATGAATTGGTCATTGAGGGTCACTTGTGGCCGAATGGTGCTGTGAGGGCTTTTACCAGCATTGCTAACAAACTTTGTAATACTGCCGTTTTTGATATTGTATTACCCAGCTTTGGATTGGTCATTATGACCCCAATAGAAGAATTCTGGGATGTGTTTAATAGTGCTGGGTACCAGGAATATGTAAGGGTTCTTTTAATATTGTTGTTATTTTGTGCTCTTTTACCTATAATTTTAGTGCGGTACAGTATTTCAATGTTTGTTTTACTGCTTTTTTTCTCAAGAATGTTTAAATTCTCTGTGTTTTACATGTTTATTACTGTGAAACCCAATACATGTAGGGTCATAGAAACGTTTTGTCTGATAATACTGATAATAGAGACACATGCAAATAACTTCTTTTTTAACTGCATTTCTATACACAGGATTTCAAACTTAACCCTTTTGTAAATGATTGACAGACATGTACATGTATGTACAGTGTTTCTTGATTTTGTTCTTGTTTATGTAACAAATGAACACTCAGTGCTAAAGTTTTTTTACATTGTACTTCATACTCAAGAACAATAAAAGAGAATATTGGAATCGTGACAATATTCCGTGACATTGCTTTCCACATGGCCTGTGATACAGAGCTAGCGATATATTACGATTCATATGTCATGTTACAGTAATTAAGAAGAGAGAGAACGGTTATATAGGAACGGTTAGGGTAAATGTTTCCACAGTGACATTCAACTTGCAAACTTGATACGCATTCTAAATTCCTTTTCGATCCAGAGTTTCTTCAGTGATAATTTCTGTTGGCATAGTATCCTTGGTCGCTTGGTCAACTTTTTCTAGTTCGTTTTGCTTCTATGTTCAGCTCAATCACAAAGTATAGATTTATTTATTATTTTTGCCTATATGCATAGAAACATTTGCAAATAGTGATCTCATTCCTTATTTTTGCTTGTAAGTTACTTTTGATTTATATTTCTTTGCAAAAATTTCATAATACAGCAGTTCATATGAAATGAACGTTTTATCTTAGGAAACAGCATAGATTTATTCTTTACTTTATTTATTATATTAACATCGTTTATGACTCGGGTGAGCTAATTAGGAATGATGTCATGCTTCATTGACTAATGATACAGATACTTGTCACTTTCTGTTACGCAAGAAGTATATATATATATTTTTAATTTTTAGAATTTATATAAATATGACCAATTAGCAATGTATTTATTTTCTGTTTTGTGTGTGTAGATAACACGGTTGATTTATTATTGTGATTAAAATTCTTTTCTACAATTCATTGGATTTTTATTTTATTCATTATTATTATCATCATCATTATTACAATGATCATTTTTCTTTGAAAACTAAAGTGCGGCGGCTAAAACTTGTACTTCGTGTTGTAACGTGATAAAAAAAAAATTGGTCCATGAACTGCCAAAAGAAAAAAAGAGGGGGATGGGGGCACCCCTTTCCCACGGGCCTACATGTCGTGTGAGAAGGTCTTCATTCAATTTTTAGTTCCTTCCTAGTGAAACTGGAGGGGACTATAGTGTTTGCCGTTGTCCGGATGGCTTCAAGACAATAAATTCAGTGAGGAATGACCAATTTGATTCAAACTTCATACAGTGTTAGCTTATATAAAGATATAACGTGGAAGATATTTTGGGGTCAAAAAGTAAACTCGAAGGGTCACTGTTGCTAAAAATAGAAATGTATCATTGTATTTCGGTTTCCAGATGATAACTTGAGTTAGGAATGATTAATTTCTGTCAAACTTCATATAAGACTAGCTCATGTGAAGGTCTAGGGTGGATTGATTTTAGGGTCAACGGTCAACTCGGAAGGTCACCGTTACTAAAAATATACATTTATTATTGTGTCTTTTTCTAACTTTAAATTTTTATGATTTAAAGTGAGCACATGACTATTTAGTCATATGCTCACTTTATATCATAAAAAATTAAAGTTAGAAAAAGACAATTGTATTTCAGTTTGCATATGACTTGAGTTAGAAATGATTGATTTCTTTTAAACTTCATGTAGGACTAGCTTTTGTAAAGGTGTAGGGAGATTGGTGTTGGGGTCGAAAGGTGAATTCTAAGTATCACTGTCACTTAAAATAGACATTCATCATTGTATTTCGGTTGTCGGATAATAACTGGAGTTGACAATAATTGATTTCTTTTATATTTCATACAATGCTAGCTTGTGTGTAGGTCTAGGGTGCTATAGATTTTGGGGTCAAAAGGTCGGCTTTAAGGGTCACTGTTACTAAAAGTATACATCAGCATAGTTCAGTTGTAGAGATCACTGAAAATACTGATGCCAGATATGAATGAAACAATGCTATGTTTTTGCTGTCAGTTTCACTAGAACTTGGTATAAACTTCACAATATTAATTCTTATTAAATCATGCAAAAGGTTACCAAGTTCACATAAGTGTTTAATGTTGCAATAAGGTATTAGTCACTTCGAAGGTACAGGTTGTGGCAGGGGACGAGTGTTGCATGCAATACTGACTGTAAGCTTGTATATTTTGAACCGGTTTTATGCAGTAGTTTTCCCAGATTTCCACGGGAAACAGTTTTCACCTAGAGAAAAATTGTTTTTCAGTATAATGTATAATTTAGAATAATATATGATTTGGATATAAATGTTCTTAAACCTACAAAATACTTAAAAAATTACAAATCTTTCAAATTGATTATCAGAAAAATGTGTAGCACTACCGGTACAAGCGATTTATTGTGGTGTGGGTGATAGAAATTAATCTTTAGTCACATACTTTATGTTTTAGAGGCTGGTATCTCCTGCTCTAATGTTGTGATATTACCGAGAACAAATTAAATTAATGTGAGATAAGAGTTTTAAATTAAAATTCAAATCCGATCAGGGAAGGGGTTTGGGTGGGGGAAATTACTATATAACCGGTTTTTTTCCCGGAGAAGATCTACTATAAAATAACAAATTCATTATTTTTTGTTTTCATTTTAATTTTTAGAGAAAATGTTTATGAATTATCAATACGTATAAATGTTATTGTATCATTCTTATTTCTAAACTTACTTTACAGAGTGCTGATGTACATTTATCATGTAGAATAGTTACATGGTCCCGGTTTCGACTCCCGCCCTGGGTGCACCAGTGTTTTGTCTTTCGGATGAGGCAGTAAAAACCGAGGTCCCGTGTCATGCTGGGCGCGACACGTAAAAGATCCCTTATTGCTTGGGTAGGTTCGCTGCAAATGTCTAAATTTGTATGCAATGCATCAGGCAGATGTCGTCACCATATATGTGAAATAATCGTGGACTGACGTAAAACAATATTCAAGCAATCAATTATTCAAGAAATCAAACTTCTTCTTCTCTTTCTTCTTCTTCTTCTTCTTCTTCTTCTTCTTCTTCTTCTTCTTCTTCTTCTTCTTCTTCTTCCGATGTACTGGTGTATTTTAGAACTTCTCTACATTTCTGGTGTAAGTAATTGGCTGTGCAGATAAAGTTCTCAATATATAGAATTAAAGTCAAAGAGTTCTGGAACTAGTGGCGGATTTGTAATCCATGCAACCATAATGCTAAAGACAAATAAACCACACCAAATATACTGCCAGGTCTTGATTCCACTTCATGCAAATTGAAAATACTGCGTTGACGGTTGACGATTTCCTTCGAATGATCCATTCAGTTTTCGTAGCCACGAAATACTGACCACCAATACAAGGCGAAAATAGGTAATTATTGAGGTGTCGAACAGTGGAGATAGGCCCTTTCTCTTTCACACCCTTTCTCCCGCTACTAATTCCCTTCCCCATTTTCTCCATACTCCCAATGATTTTACACCGAGTTGCCTGTAAATCTTCCACTCTCCGTCCTTATACCTATCCTCCCTTTCCAACCTGTCTTCTCCCTCATTATAAAGAAATTGAAATGACAGCTATTTCAAAGTACCTTGTTTTCTGACGAAAAAAAACCCCCCAAAAACAAAAGAAGAAGAAAAAAGGAAAACAAACAGAAAAAAAAAAACCAACAACAACAAAATAAAACAAAAGAAAAACCAAAGACAAATAATAATAATAAATAAGAATAAATAAATAAATAAATAAATAAAACTATCAACCGTCCAAAACTTGCTCGGAAAACAATGCAACATGACTGCAAAAAATAAAAGTAATATAAAACCTCAATCAACGAACAGTCTGTCGACTTTTTAGTTATTGAGTTGTATATATAGGGAGACGAAATGTAGTTGATATGTTCAAACCACAAAATGTCCTTTGGGAGAAAGAAACATAGAGTAATCAAAGATTACAAAGCTCACCTCGTAGCATATTTGCCAATAAAACATAATATAATCCCTATAGCAGAAACCAAGAACTTTGGTAGCTGTCCAAATTTTAAAAAATATAAAACTTTTTAACATGTTGCTTTCTTCTTCACAGGTGCACTGAAGCGTAAAATATAGGTCATGACCTAGATCTGAAACTTAAATCCATCTCTACATACAAAGATACAGCATTTGTGCAAGTTTGGACTTTTTAACTGTCCAAATAAAAAAGTTTAAACTCTCTAGCTACGATAGTTCTCGAGTTATTGCCCGGACAGACGCCGACGACGGGGTGATAGCATAAGCTCATCGTCACTGAGGAAGTTCTACGGTCGTTATGGGGATCTTGTACGAAAATATGATGTGCCTCTTTCTAGAATGATTGATAATATTCTGGAATGCGACTAAATGACCTGTTCAGTGAACACCAAATATGACTTTGTATACCAGTTTTGTACGTTCGTATGTACAATTAGGAAATCAAAAATCTTGATTTTGATATGTTTCTTAAGAACTGCTGTGACGGGTGATGCATGAAAACAGGAGACGCTTACTCTCCCCGGGCACCTGGTCTCACCTCGGAATTTTTCAGTATTTCGGGGTTCACAACAGTTTCTTTTTGAAACTTACACGATTTTGTATCTGTCCTTGGACTTTGAGAATGATTAACGGTTTGGCACTTCTTCGATATTGATATGAGGTGAACTAAAAATGTACTGAAGAATTATTCTAGTAATTTTAAAAGAGTTATCTTTCTTAGTACAGTTTAAAAAATTCCCGAACGTAACAACCTACTAATACTGGGTCAGTGGCGGATTCAGAGGGGGCGGAGGGGACATCCCCTACTCCTTAAAAGAGAGAGTTATAGACGCGGCATACTATTATTATCCGATAATCGTACGACTACTCGACTTCTCCGAGGGGAAAATTGCGGGTGTGAAGCGCGCGCCATTGAGGAGGGAGGAAATGTAGTTAAGGAAGGGACGTAAGGGAGGGGAGAACCATAACCCACCCACCCCCTGTGACGAGCCTGTCCCCTCATTGTTGGTGTGGAGTCTATTTTTCAAGATATACAACAGAAAATGATCAGGTCACAAATATCTTGGAGTAAAGTTGATTTTGTTCAGTGTAAGGCTTACAGAATAAAAATTGTTGTATTTTAATTGTTTGTGTTCGTTTACACCATTCATTGTAAATAAATAAATGTTTATCCTTTTGTTGCAGTTTAATTAGCTCTACCAGCCAGGTATCAGCAGAACTTATATTCGATACCACTCGTCTTCCGTCCGTCCATCCGTAAACAATTTGCTCATTATCGCTCTTTCTATGAGATTTGATCATAGGCTAGAAGTATTTCTATATAATCTAGTGCAGGTGTAATTTTGAACCCGAACCCAGCCCTAAGGAGTGGGAAATGGTCGTGGACTTAAAATCTTGTTATAGCTTCTTTTCCAGTATAGATGTTTATTATTGTATACTCTAATATGACTTTATTTTTTCTTTATTAAGTCAATAGAAATCATCCAAGTGACAAAAAATAAAAATTTCCATACAAACCATCGTTCAATAAGCTCCGCCTACCCGTAAATAATGAAAAAAAAACCTCTGGTGATAAAACAGTAGTAAATAGGGGAGTTTTTTGCTAAGTTAAGGGCTTCAACCCAACCCCATCCTTTCCTGTCTAAAAATCATTCATGGCAAGTTGCAAACCCTTTTTGAAACATTTCTACCATCGCCTAGTATAGATTGATTGATAATTATATCATATTATTTTACGTCACTCCACGATTATTTCACGTATATGGTGACGGCATCTGCCTGATGCATTGCACACAAATTTAGAACTTTGCAACGGATCCACCCGAAGCAGTGAGGGATCTCTTACGTGCCACGCCCACCGTGACACGGGACCTCGGTTTTCACTGTCTCATCCGAAAGACAGAGCACCGATGTGGCCAGGGCGGGAGTCCAACCCGGGACTTCTCGGTCACGAGCCGAGCACCTTATCCACTAGGCCACACTGACTTTCACTTATTATAGATGCTTCGGTTCTGTGTACTAAAAGTAATGATGATGAATTTTGCGATATAGCTGAATCAGATATATTATCGTAAATTGTCTTTGTGATAAATCACAAAAACAGTTTGTGATTATATTAAGACTCGGCTGTATGACAAAATCCACTGCATGTCATGGTGTACAACAAGGAATAACAAGGTATGGACCAATCTGATTAAAACCATATCTTTATTCCGCTTCTCTATTTGTCCCATTGCGGATTATCCTCAATGGGACAAATAGAGAGGCGGACTAAAGATATGGTTTTAATCAGATTGGGTATGGACAAGACATGAATAACATTACAAAAACTTCGTCAACAAGCCAGTTGCGGTACAGATTGAGAACGGCCAGTTAAAATGAAAATGCGCAAATGTCCCAGAATAGCAAAATTGCCGGAGCTTCAAAGGGTGGGGTTGGCGTAGAAATTGTGATGGAAAATTTCATTTATTATAAAGAAATAAAACAAAGAACCGCGAAGCGCGTGTTTAAATCGTATTAAAGTTGACTAGAATAAATATATTTAATCAAAAGACTTTTAAAAAATTCGTTGGTTCATTGGGCCACTTTTTTCCCAAACCTTTTGATATCGGCGGTTAGCCTAAAAGTTTGATCATCATCTGCTAGACCATGTCGCCGTAGTCAGAGACACAAGCCACGTCCACTTCGTATTATTAAAGAAAAAATCGCACATCTTTAGTCTATAGGAATCTAGAACATAAAAGTTACATTTATGGAATTCAAGTTTTCTTTTAAATATCATCGATAAAAACAGTGTAGGTTGACTCGAGAGTTTCGACTCTCTGTGGCAACATGGTGATTTCTCAAATTCGATACTGGTTACAGAACATAGCATGGAATGATTCTTGCTTTGGACTATGGAAACTTGGGGATATTGGTTAGAACGATTAGATTACAACACATCTGGATTATTGACTAATTGAGCTTCCACTGTAACACAAAGGAGAAAAGATAATACATTTACAGTTCAAAATGTCTGATCAACCGAGGGTCGATATGTCATTAAAATTCGAACAAAATATACAATGTAAGCACATACTGAATTAATACATTAACATGTTTAACGTGCTCCTTATTTGACGAGTCGGCCTCATGATGGGCGACACAGCAGTTTCAGTCAATCTTGCCCAAAGGATCAATAGGTTAATCAAACGTACTATACAACGTGTTCATCAGGATTGTGTTCAGAATCGTAGCGTCTAGCCGCGTCTGAAGGTTTGTAGACCTCGCTTTTCTTGAAAGCTACGTGTAAAAGTTATCGGCCAAGCAAAATGACTCTTATATTGAAAATATTTTTTTTCTCTACGAAGCGCTGCTTAACCCCTACTACCCTGTACTCACACACTGAAGATATTCGGTGGTCACGTGGCGTTTGTACTATTTCTTTTTTCAATCATAGGTGAAGGATCCGCCTGACTATTACAAACAATATGTTGGAAGTTGTGGTTAAGTTCATTATAATTATTAAAATTGTTACATTAACTAACGTACACAGTGGCGGATCCAGGAATTCCGAAAAAGGGGGATCTGTATTATCTCAGCCATTTTGGTGCCAAATCTGGATTTTTTGTAATATATATGTACCGAAAGGGGGAAGGGGCGGCCCCCGGGCCCCATCTAAATCCGCCACTGATACATGCATCTTCATGTCGCGTAGGTGGCTTATTTATCCACTATTCAAATGTGTTGATGTACGCGGAAAACGAGTGCCGTTTCATGGCGTACATGTGGCGTAGCTCGGATCATATGGGTTCAAGGTACACAAAATTACGACGCACCGAAACGTAAGCGTGGTGTGACATTTTGTGCGACATTTTGTACCGTCTTTAGACGGTACGTATTATAGTATGGCGATGTCGTTTGATCCATCCGCTAATATTTTCCATATTTTTTTTTTTAATTACATTGAAACATACATTTATACATGCGGTTACAAAGAATACAATACCATTATATCACTTCTCGACAAGAAGCATTTAGCAATAAATAACATACAAGAGCAACATATTACAGCTAACATAAACACATGTATACACACATACAAACAATTTTATAAACAAACGAACCCATTTTCTCTCACTTTTTGGTCTGATATAGTTATTTCTAACAAAGAGGTCATAAAAATCTCTGGAACCCTTTGTGTTTCTATTAAGGATTTGTATATAATAAGGGTATCTTATTTGATAATGAACCAAAGGGAACATATCTAAATTTAACCTCCTTTTCTCAATACATGATTTTAAGCCATAATATATTGTGAATGGTGGATGGAAGCTGTATCTAGCACAGAACAATTCTTAAGACAGCAAATTCCCATGTTCATACATTAAATCGCTGATAAAAGAAACCCCTTTGTTAATCCAAATTCATATTTTCTTAATGTTTTAAGTTTTGAAACTGCATACTTAGCACAATTAGTCCTTACGACAAGGTGTTATGTCATGACCTTGCCTACGGTCTTGGCTCCATGGTCAAGTCACTGTAGATATATCTAGAATTTCCTTGTCTGAACCATGTTTGAATGCTATAGTCCTGTGGATTCATACTTGGAACAAGTGTTTCTTGTAACAAGGTGACAGGTCCTTGGTTTGAAGGTCAATGTCACTGTAGATATCAATAGGATATCCTGGTCCGCACTATATTTTCTTAATGCTTTAGTTCTGTGTCCACACACTAGGCACAATTATTGAGCGGATTGCGAAGCAAAATCCATTCTATTAAATGTCGACGTCCATCTTTCTGTCTGTCCGTCTGCGTCAACAATTTGCTTTAGCTCTTGCGTTTAAGTTCATTTCAGAAAGACCATTGATAATAATTCTTTCAAACTTCACATGTAGATACATCTTGATGAGATCTATCCACTGAAAATTTTGTTTGTGACCTTGACCTTGAAGGGTCCCAGTTTCAAGGTCAAATGTGAAATCGGCTTTAGTTCACTTACAGAAAAACCGTGAGAGTTAGTCTTTCTAACTTCACAATTTGATAGACCTTAATGAGCTATATCCATTAAAACCTTTGTTTTTGACCTTGACAATGAAGGATCCCAGTTTCAAAGTCAAATGTAACTGAATTTAGTTCAATCACAGAAAGACCATGTAAGTTATTAACCTTAAATGTTACCAGCTGCAGGGTCAAATGCGTAAATGAATGTAGTTGAAAGACTATAGACAAAAACTCTTTCAAACTTCACAAGTAGATAGACCTTGATGAGCTTTATCCATTGATAACCATTGTTTCTGATATTGACCTTGAAGGTTCTCAGTTTCAATGTCAAATGTTAAATTGACTTTAGTTCAATTAGAGGAAGATTGTGAGAGTTATGTCTTTCAAACCTCACACATAGATTGACTTCGATGAGGACTATTTCTGGTGACATTTCTGTGACCTTGATTTTGAAAGTTCCCAGCTTCAAGGTCAATAGCATATTTAAGTTTAGTTTAATTACAGACAGATCATGAGAATTAGATCTTTCAAACCACATACGTAGATAGACCGTGATGTGCTGTAACCCTGAATGACCTATGTGACCTTGACCTTAAAGGTTCCCCGTTTCTTCATGCTTTGCATACTCCTCAACCAATGAAGCTTTTGCAGATGTCACCGAGTGAAATGACCTTGTAAATTTGTCCTTTATACTTAAATAGATTATATTGCACTCTGTTGCCTCTGTGGGCACAGTGTTTCAAAGCATATTCTGTTTTCAATAATTGTCAATGCTTAGCAATCCGACCATACTGCTTAGCGGTATCTTATTCCATATGACAAGGCAGTGTATCATGATAGTAGCCGAGGGTCTTGGCTTCAAGGTCAAGGCCACTGTACACATCAATGGAATTTCCTTGTCTGAACCATATATTTGAATACTGTAGTCTTGCTTTATAGGAATGCCTTTGTCTGGGCAATATTTTCTTAATGATGTAGTTCAGCAGCTTCACACTTGGCACAATTGTTTCTTACTACTATATTGTATGCCATGTACTTGGCCCAGGGGTCATGACGAAAATGTCAAGACCACTGTAGATTTTGATGAAACTTCTTGTTCATGTCATGTGTTCTTAATGATTTAGTTCTGTGGTTTCAAACCTGGCAGAATTATTCCTTTGACCTAATTTTTTGTACCCGAGGTGAAAGGCATTCCGTACCTTGATATAATGTTCTTGTTTCCCTTGTACTTTATACATGCCTTAGTTGTGCAGTCCCTCTTCTAATAGCAGCTGACAGTCGTAATATGTCGGCTACTTGCACATCAAGTTCTTTCAGGTCCGTAACTGTGGAATGAATGATACCAAACATAAAATGTTGGTAATTCATAGCTATACATCATTTAAATGGCCTTATACGAGAATGTCACAGTAACACCATAACGTTATGTATGTATTTCATAGGATTACATCATATGACCTGATACTATAATGTCATAGTAACACCAAAACATCATGTAGGTAATTCATAGGGTTACATCATATGACCTGATACTAGAATGTCAAAGTAACACCAATGCATCATGTCGGTAATTCATAGGGTTACATCATATGACCTGATACTAGAATGACACAGTAACACCAAAACGTCATGTAGGTAATTCATAGGGTTACATCATATGACCTGATACTACAATGTCACAGTTACATCAAAACTTCATGAAGGTAATTCATAGGGTCACATCATATGACCTGATACTAGAATGTGACAGTAACACCAAAAACGTCATGTAGGTAATTTATAGGATTTCATCATATTACCTGATACTAGAATGACACAGTAACACCAAACCGTCATGTAGGTAATTCATAGGGTTACATCATATTACCTGATACTAGAACGACACAGTAACACCAAAACATCATGTAGGTAATTCATAGTGTTACATCATATTACCTGATACTAGAATGACACAGTAACACCAAAACCGTCATGTAGGTAATTCATAGTGTTACATCATATTACCTGATACTAGAATGACACAGTAACACCAAAACCGTCATGTAGGTAATTCATAGGGTTACATCATATTACCTGATACTAGAATGACACAGTAACACCAAAACTTCATGAAGGTAATTCATAGGGTTACATCATATTACCTGATACTAGAATGTCACAGTAACACCAAAACTTCATGTAGGTAATTCATAGGGTTACATCATATGACCTGATACTAGAATGCCACAGTAACACCAAAACCTCATGTAGGTAATTCATAGGGTTACATCATATGACCTGATACTATAATGTCACAGTTACATCAAAACTTCATGAAGGTAATTCATAGGGTTTCATCATATTACCTGATACTAGAATGCCACAGTAACACCAAAACCTCCTGTAGGTTATTCATAGGGTTATATCATATTACCTGATACTAGAATGACACAGTAACACCAAAACCTCATGTAGGTAATTCATAGGGTTACATCATATTACCTGATACTAGAATGACAAGTAACACCAAAACTCCATGTAGGTAATTCATAGGGTTACATCATATGACCTGATACTAGAATGCCACAGTAACACCAAAACCTCATGTAGGTAATTCATAGGGTTACATCATATGACCTGATACTATAATGTCACAGTTACATCAAAACTTCATGAAGGTAATTCATAGGGTTTCATCATATTACCTGATACTAGAATGCCACAGTAACACCAAAACCTCCTGTAGGTTATTCATAGGGTTATATCATATTACCTGATACTAGAATGACACAGTAACACCAAAACCTCATGTAGGTAATTCATAGGGTTACATCATATTACCTGATACTAGAATGACAAGTAACACCAAAACTCCATGTAGGTAATTCATAGGGTTACATCATATTACCTGATACTAGAATGTTAAGTAACACCAAAACTCCATGTAGGTAATTCATAGGGTTACATCATATTACCTGATACTAGAATGTCACAGTAACACCAAAACATCATGTAGGTAATTCATAGGGTTACATCATATTACCTGATACTAGAATGACACAGTAACACCAAAACTCCATGTAGGTAATTCATAGGGTTACATCATATGACCTGATACTAGAATGTCACAGTAACACCAAAACCTCATGTAAATAATTCATAGGGTAACATCACATGACCTGATACTAGAATGTCACAGTAACACCAAAACATCATGTAGGTAATTCATAGGGTTACATCATATAACCTGATACTAGAATGTCACATTAACACCAAAACCTCATGTAAATAATTCATAGGGTAACATCACATGACCTGATACTAGAATGTCACAGTAACACCAAAACATCATGTAGGTAATTCATAGGGTTACATCATATTACCTGATACTAGAATGTCACAGTAACACCAAAACCACCAAAACGTCATGAAGGATTTGTTGGCACACTTACAAAACCACAAATATATTACATCGACAACGCATTCGCAACATCAACAAACAGTACATACTACCTAGATGTCTGCCGTATATAGTCAAGTCATGCAAATGTGCCTAAAATACGTTGTAGATAAAAGAATTCGAAAAAATGCAGTAGAACAATCTCTAACTATATGCTACAGTTAAGGCACTCATCATGTGAGGGTAGAACCATGTACAATTAGATATTGTGGTCTTGACTAAAGGATCGGCATTGCAGTCACTTGCGGATTTAGGAGGGGCGTAGGGACACAAACTCACCACTCCTCTTCTGGACTTTTTGAAAACTACGAACATTTGATACTTACTGTGGTGGGAAACAGTGTAAAAAGAGTAAACACGTTTAACACTTATCCTTGATATAACTAATGTGAATTCCGTCGTCTTTCTTCCTTCTTAAAACGCTTTCTTGTTAAAGCTTTTCATTCCAAACTGCTTAAGGGAATTTAATAAACCTTGGTAGAGATAAAATACAAGTGTTGTTGCAATTCGACTAGATCTGTCGAGTGTATTCCAAGCTTGGCGACCTAGTCCGGAGAGAGAAACCTTCGTGTACAAACATCTTCAGAACTGCTATCGTTTTTTGTTTGTTTGTTTTGTTTTTATTTTTTGTTAAAAATGATGGCATTGTGTTCTAGCAATTTAACCTATTTCATGCTATTTTATGAGATATTCAAATCTGTGTGATATCTAGTAGCGGATCTCTCTTTGTTTATGTTGGACTTTGAATGTGTAGCGTTGAGCTCTGATGTCCAGAAGAATAAGCATCTCCTGTCCGGCGATTCAAACCCGGTCAATGGTGTTATAAATAGATAAATTTATAAATGAGTAGATAAATGAATAAATAAAACAGACTAAACGTAAATGAAACATCAGTGCTCGGTAGTTCTCATTGAAAATCATGAGCACCATTCTTTGGATTCAAATGTGGTCCTGTCATATAGATCTGTATCTCAGAGAATCAGTGACGAAAAAATAAAACAGAAACACACACACACACACACACACACACACACACACACACACGGATATCCGCAATGGAACAAATAGAGAAGCGGAATAAAGATATGGTTTTAAACAGATTAAGAGAGAGAGAGAGGGAGAGAGAGATTTGTGCCATTCTTAATGAGTTAACGAGTCATTTAGATCACAGCTGAAATCCATATAGTCCCAGGTAAAACAGCAGTTAAACTGCTAAAAGCATTTAGGTAATTGAATGTATCTATTAATTATTGGTACTGGATTCGGATTTCTGTTCTAACTATACGGTTAATCTAACCTTGTCATACGGTCCTGGAAGGAGAAGTAACAGTACAGTATCACAACCGGGATTAGTCAGGTCTAGATTACAGTATCACAACCGGGATTAGTCAGGTCTAGATTACAGTATCACAACCGGGATTAGTCAGGTCTAGATTACAGTATCACAACCGGGATCAGTCAGGTCTAGATTACAGTATCACAACCGGGATCAGTCAGGTCTAGATTACAGTATCACAACCGGGATCAGTCAGGTCTAGATTACAGTATCACAACCGGGATTAGTCAGGTCTAGATTATAATATTGATATCACAATGCAGCTCCCAGGATTTCAAAGACTTCCTTAAGTAACTAGCGCTTTAAGCCACAATCGGAATCTAGACGGTCATTGTTGTGTCATGTTCTAATTTTTGAATTTACTTGGGGAGGGGGTGGTAAATACAAAAATTAGAACATTACAACTGGAGGTTGGTAAATACAAAAATTAGAACATGACAGTTGTCCTGGACATTATTTAGCTACAGCCTTTCATCGTTCAATGTAGTAAAAAAATTGGCGTGTTTTAGCTAATCCGACCGACATAATTTTATCGCGCCATACCTACAAATTATTGGCAAATTGAAAAAAATCTAAGGAAAAAAGTCGGGTTCGGTATGTGGTCTTATATGTTTTGGTACAACACTTGAAAAAGAAAACCATTTGCATCAAAACGGGGAAAGGGGGGGGGGGTGTTTCAGAGCTTGTACAATACACGGATGTTATTTCACAAAACATCACATGTCAAAACAATATGAGGAATATGAACAGTATTGAAACAAAAAAATTTAAAAAGGAAGATATATATTACCTACTTACCGACCAAGTTTAAAAAAAACGTTATTGGAAATACAGTTTTTATCAATATAGCTTATAATTGAATATAAACTCTTACATGAGTGATCAAAATATACATGGCTATATTTTGGTTAGGTTGCAAAGGAACTATGGTGTATAGATAGGGGCAATTTGTCTGTTGTCTTAAGATCTTTACACCTTGTGGAGAAAGAATTATACGTATAAGTAATCCATTGGACATGCGTGAAAGGTCTGCCGGTGTACGGGGAGAAGTCGGTTGTTACCTAAGCATACATTGTTGTAGTGTTTTGGGGGGGGGGTTGTTGGGGGAGGTTGTTTGGGGGGTTGTTTGTTTGTTTTTGTTTTTGTTGTTGTTGTTGTTTTTACTACACTCAGCAATGGTTTCAACCATATAGGTAAAATAATCCGAACGCGGTGTTATGTACTAAATATATTACTTCACAAACCATGATGGAGACTTCTATACCTGAGATTACGGAACATGAACTTTGACCTTTAACCTATTGCCTTTGACACATGTCTTACCTATTTAAGAGCAGATTAGCCCCGCATCGTCCTTTCTAGTTTTATCTTTCTGTCGGAAAGGTATGCTGGATGTATGCGAATATTATACTTGTTTATTGAATGTATTGTGCGTTAAACATCAAATGTAGACCTCGAAAAATATATAATAAAATGCTTATAATTTCGTAAGTTCCAAATGTATTTTATTTTGGTTTTCGTTCATATTTTCACAATTGAACAAGGCACTTAAGATATAACAAAATTAGAGACAGTTCAATATTCTTCTTTAATCTATCATATATTTATTTGCTTGAACTCTGTTTTATCTATTCGTAAGTATAGAATTACTTTATTTACAGTTACACCATCGTCAGACACATTGTTTTGCTCCCTCTCAGGTATTGACAAACTTTGATTAATGTGCAGACAAGTCTCAACTGGAGAATTTTACATCCTTTATAGAAGACATCAAAGATACATAAACAGTAATTTGAATTGTTTTTAGATTGAGATGTGATTATATGGAAGTACTGTTAAAATATTTATATTGTCAAGAGGTGTGTTCCCGACACTCATTCTATCAAAATGGCCGCCATGGCTAGAGATTAGAATGCACGTTTTAGGCTATTCGGTTTTTAGGTCATTTATAGGTGCTCCTTATTTTCTTCTATCTTGCTCCACAATCCAGACATGATGTGTTCATTGAGTCAGACTGATCTTGTATGTACTAGTTTTACACAATCCACGTGGTGATAATGGAGGTTATACAGGAGATTTTAAAACCGTAAATACCCACATTAAATAGAATGCTTTACCCAATGCATCTGCTGAACACTTGTGTGTCTCATATTTAATGCATACACAACTACCAAGAAAATATGATGAAATTAAAGATTATTTTCTAGAGAATCCAAGCTCTGCATGACACGTGGTATTGTATTGGTTTCCAAACTGATGGCTGGGGATCTGCTCGTCCATCAATTTAAGTTTTTAACAGTTTAAGGTAGTTTATCTTCTGCCTCCCTCAGTATCTGTCCTTTGGACGAGACAGTAAAATCTGAAGTCACGTGTCATGGTTTGTTTAAGTTGGCAGACAAGAGATCAGGGCGTTTTTAGGCTCTACTATATGGACAAGATAAGTCTGCTATGACAGTAAACAAGCAAAAAAGTAAACACTATCAACAAAAATAAAAGTATTGTGAAGGAATAACCGAAAACTGCATTTTGTTTTTCACTTTTTGTGCAGCAAAAGAATGATCAGGCGTAATTTTATTTACACAGTGCATAAATCAGAGTTAAAGATCAATTTGAGGATATTCTTCAACATTCCCAAAAGAAATGGCAAAAATTAAGTGTATGCATGATCTACTTATTTTTGTTTTAAAATAAAATCTTTTAAATTTTGTCTTCTTCCTAACATTTAAGATATATTGTTTTCTTTTCAAGTATGAATATGATATTTATGTCAATATTCATTTCTTTATACCATTTCCATTTGAAGAAATACGTAGTGTAAATGTCGGAATATAAGTGTGTTTATTAAGTTAGTACATCATATGCGCATTAAGACAACTTACGTCTCTACAGTGATGCTCATGGCCTTAACTGTGGAAATCAAAAGTATAGGTATTTGAAGAGTAAACTCATTACCAAATTGCCCTGAAAATAGCATAGGTACTCGGAACGAAAACTTTGATACGACCCCTAACTTTTCAGCCTATACTCTAAAATAGTATAGGCTGAAAAGTTAGGGGTCGTATCAAAGTTTTCGTTCCGAGTACCTATGGAAAATAGGTGACAAGGACAGAACTATGCACGAAAGAAAAATTCATCAGTTTTAGATTAATTTACGAACTGTTGTTCACTGTAATTTTGAAGAACATGTATATATTTTGGGTCAGTGCAGATAACTGCGCTTATATCATCCTCGAGGATTAACAGTCCACCAGTAGCGGTACCAACTCAATGATAACAATAAATATAACAACATATGAACGTGTAAACTTTTTTGTTTGGTTGGTTGGTTGGTTTGGTATGGTGTCTGGTTTTTTTAGACTTACTTTTCTTGCCACAATATGGTTGCTTTATTTGGTACGCTTGACTCACTTCACTTTCCCACATTGGTATTTCAGAACCAATTTAAAAACAAGAATCCCTACCGTTTCCATCCACGGTCTTCTCTATTTATTTTAACCACTGGCAGTTGTTTAGTCTTCGCAAATTTTTGTACACCTACCCTTCCCCCCCCCAAACCTCTCACACACACTTTCCAAAACTAGAATCCTAAATCCATTTTGCCTCAGTCTGATTGGAATATTGTAATTATATAGAATGGAGATCAGGCAACGATCAATATAAAGTCATGTTCTATGAACTTTCTTGTTTACCAATCACAGTATAACTTGTATGATCGATTTCGTAAACACTTGCATCTGGGTAGTCATCAATTTTCAGCATTTCAATATTGTAAACTCTAGAAAACCAAAATATATGTTGCATACAGTATCATTTACCTACGTATACTTATATTATAGACATACTCGTTAAAAAAGATGATATCTACATCTCTTCCAACTATTTAACATTTATCGAATTACAGTGAATTTGAAGAGAATGCAGCTTTAAAATGCACAGAAGTATATGTAAGCCTTTGTTATTCAGTATCATCCCTAAATCATTGTGAATACATACACCCTCTCCAAAGACTAGTCTACGGAAGCTTATATGCGCGACATAAAAGAAATATAATGACTTATATATTGTTATTACGACTTACTATCTGGTTATTACGACATATAATGGATGTCGTTATAAGGACTTATTATTTCGTTATAACGACATATTATCTCGTTATTACGACTTATATGTCGTTATTACGACATACGACGGATGTCGTTATAACGACTAATTATTTCGCTATATTATCTCGCTACAACGGCATATTATTTCGTTATAACGACATATTATCACGTTATAACGACATATTATCTCGTTATTGCGACTAATATGTCGTTATTACGACATACGACGAATGTCGTTATAACGACTAATTATCTCGCTATATTATCTCGCTACAACGGCATATTATTTCGTTATAACGACATATTATCTCGTTATAACGACATATTATCTCGTTTTATGCGACTTAATAATCTCTTTATTACGACTTAATATCTCGTTATTACGACACAATATGGATGTCGTTATTACGACTTATCATCGTAATAAGGACATCAGTCATGAGTACGGAAACGTTTTGGTGCCTAGTGTTGTTGTGTTGAAAGTAGGTATCATGACAAAAATTAAAATGATTTGCCGGGATTAATAAAACTTGATGACGTAATGAAGTCGAAAAGTTGTCGTAAACTGTATTTAAACGAGTTCTTTTGGGCAACTTGTCATTTATAAAACAGTTAGTTGATTTTCTTTATGTCAAGATAACTTTATGCGATTTCCCTCATGTCAATTTTGAAATAGATCGTCGTTATAAAGTCGCATTTCCATGAAAATCATGAATTATTGACATCATTTTTGTTGATATGTTGGAATAAACATGCTGCTAACGAGAATTGTATGTCGAGTTGTTGTTTTAAAAATAACAATTCGAGATTTCTTAAGTCAATTTCTCTTTAAAATCGAGTTATCAAACGTCATCAGGTTTTATTATTCGTCAAGTCAATTTTATTTTTGTCATGATACCTACTTACAACACAACAACACCAGGTACCAAAACGTTTTCGTACATAAGTACGTCGTTATAAAGAGATAATAAGTCGTTATAACGACATCCGTCGTATGTCGTAATAACGAGATATTAAGTCGTAATAACGAGATATTAAATCGTAATAACAACATATATGTCGTTATAAGGACATAATTATTTTTGAGTCGGCGCTCTCATAGAGTGCTAGACTTAATGGCATCGCTTTTCAAATTCTCGCTTTTCAGGGGTTATAACTTTCACTACCGATATAGAGCTTACTACGCCGCTGAAAAATAAAGTGCCGAAAAATTACTGATGTTGTCTTAAAAATTCGTGATCAGCACAATGTACCTTTAGCTCAGTTAATTTAAGCTAAACATAAACTAGTTTCAATAACTCGAAAAAGGAGTTGCAATAATGTTTTCAAATTTCGCGTAATAATATGTAGTTGTGACTACTTTACGATGCGTTTACCATCGACACCGTCGGATGTACTCGATTATGTAATTCTCCGGACAAAGCATTTGTCTTAATCTTGTATCACTTGTTTTTATCGAGATATTTCAATTAAAGTTTTCCCCAACATGTTCTGGAACTTTAGTTCTTTTTCACATATATGACAAATTTAAAGATCGATCTTCCCGCATTTCCTCTGATAATGAAAATGCATTATAAATATTTAGGTAAATGTTGCATGTTTCTAAATATAAATGATGTTAAAACATTATGAGAATCGTGAATAAGATGGTTATTTAATGTCCCACTTGAAGGAATGTCGTTCCTTGGCTCAGCAGCGACTCGTGACAACAATGCAGTAAAACTTGTTGCCATGAAGTTGTCGATTGCACGTTCATTTAGGATACAAGCAATTGCAAACTCTTTGCCGTAAGATAGTATGAAGAGAGCAAATTTTATTAGCATTTTGTACATAAGTATAATGACGATGTAGTTGCAACAAAGAGCTAATTTTTGCCCCCCCCCCCCCCCTCTTTATGATTCTTTTATGTGCCACGTATAGGCTTCCGTATTATACCCAACACGTGTATTGCAATACGAGTTGCTGAATTACTATTGACATATGCTGCATGATATCTTGCAATAATAAATTCACCGTCACTTTTAATTCCACTGTAATTGCTAATGGGTATCAGCTGATGTTGGATATAGACACAGTAACACTGCATTCAGATCATGGACTCTATTTATCCATAGTGAACGACATACATCGTATTTGCAATACATATATTTGAGTTTCCTATTTAGGACATGTCGTATTTTCATTTGTTCCAGTAGAAACTGTGTAATAATGATGACATTATGACAATAAACCCTTTCCACTTAAAATTGGATAAGGCATAGACGTGGTGCAAGCATCCATATCATATCAAATTTGCTTTAAAATTACAGAACAAATATTGTTATCAAACACTGCCACTCTTGAAATTCAATCTTGTCTTTCGGATGAGGCATTAAAAACCGAGGCCCGTGTCGTGGTATGCATGGTACGTTAAAGATCCCTATCCGTTGCAAAGGTCAAAATGTGTATGCCCCGCATCAGGCAGATGCCGTCACCATATACGTGAAATATTCGTGGCGTTACGTTAAAACAAAAATCAGTCAATCGTACATTCAAATATTGGCTTAAATTAAATTACGCAATACTGACAACTGTATTTTAAAATCCTGCTACAATGATTTAGTACAGTCTAATGAACTATGGTATTCAAATTTATATAATGAACAGTGTTATCTTGGTTTAGAATATCTAATTGACAACTTTTTACCTGGAGAAACTTGTATCAAATTAACTGAACAAAAGCTATATGATATATTAAAAAAAAACATACGCAGATATTGCTGAATCATCTAAGGATTGAATGTTCCATTTAGGCATTACCTTGTAGATAACTTTTCTTTACAGTTTTATCCGAAAAAGGCACTCAACCAACTTCATAGAAAACTTATTACAAAATTTAGAATTTCATCCCATCACCTTAACGTAGAAAGAAGACGTTACAACAATGAATTTAGAGCTAATCGAATCTGTAATATGTGTAATACTTTCGAAGTTGAGGACGATTTCATTTTATACTTGTATGTCCGCACTATTCCGTATTTAGACGATTATATATCAAGAAATATTATAGTCGTCACCCAAGTGTTTTATATAACTACAACTATTAAGAACTAATAACAACAAAGAACTCGTATACCTTGGTAAATATCTGTATGCAGCGAACAAGATTCGAACCCAATGACTATAATCATGCACTCTCCATATTTATTAGTAAAAGTCGTAATATTTATTGTATAGTGGATGTTTATATATGTATTGTAAATATGTATGTATATCTATATATATATTGTTTTCCCTATGAGTCGTATGACTCAAGGTAATGAAGAACTTGAACTTGAATAGATATCAAATATAATGGCATTCCTAAATGTAAAACATGATGACGTGATATTAGTAAAAAAAATTAATTGCTGGTATGATGCCGCTTATACAGTGAGTGTAATGCTGTATTTTGGAGTGGTCACCGTGATTGAAGTACAATAGAGTTAATACCGTGATTACAGTGTAAAAGAATGTACAACCATGGTTGCCGTGGATCCTCATGTTACGTAACCAAATGCACACCGAGATTGCTGTGTAATGGAATGTGCAAACATGGTTGCCGTGGATCCTCGTGTTACGTAACCGAATGTACACCGAGATTGTTGTGTAATGGAATGTGCAAACATGGTTGCCGTGGATCCTCGTGTTACGTAACCGAATGTACACCGAGATTGTTGTGTAATGGAATGTGCAAACATGGTTGCCGTGGATCCTCGTGTTACGTAACCGAATGAGCACCGAGATTGTTGTGTAATGGAATGTGCAAACATGGTTGCCGTGGATCCTCGTGTTACACCGTGATTGCAGTGCATTGAAAACTTGTAATTTAGTGTACATTTCCCCTGGGTACTTGGTTTCTTGTCCTATTTCCGGTGTCTATAAATGGCAATTGTGGTACGCTTTCTTAGTTTTGCAATTTAGCTTTGCTGTTGACGGACTTTGTCATGTAGTTAAATCTACTCTCTGACCTCTTTTAATATCAATTTTATTATCTTTATTTCAGAATCCAAGAACTCCCTCTGTCACCGAGATACAAGAACAATTATGTTAGCCATTATTCTTGGCACTATAGCGGAAAATACTTTATCAAGAGGATGTGCCCTTAGCAGTAGTCAGCAATGTTTATTACCAGATTACCATAATCCATGGTAAAAATGAATATGATCAATAGCAATAGATATGTACAAATGGTGAATATTAATCATCAGATTTGATTCTAAATGAGTACATCTATGAGTAAAAATGCAGATCTCTTTCAGAGAGTAGTGAACGATAACTTTGGGATTACTCTGTGCTTTCTCACTCAATTTATAAACCGACGACTTGTGTTCGATCCCGATTGTCAGAGGCAAATTTCACAAATTTCTTAAGTTATTTATTTATTTGACTCCTCTAAATTAAGGTCCAGCCACTCTGGCACGTAAACTATCCCAACAAATGCGGGCGGGTCAAAATTTTCACGCAACGCACAACACAGATGCCAAGGTCATATTCATGAGAAAAAAACATCTAGTCGATCTTCTGTAGCATTTCAAAACATTAAACGAACAAACTAGTTTATATATCGTAAAATATTCATTTACATACAAATACATAAATATCCGGAGAATTTCACATCTATTCTCGGTTCTTCAAAGGATACAGTGTAGGGTTAGCCCACAAAAAATACTGAAATCCCCTCCCCCTTTTTTCACTATACTTCATTCCACTTATCATCAGCTCACTCCCTTATCCCTCAATAATTGTATTAATTTTATAATTTCAGATAAATTTAGCTTTGATCTTTAACCTTTCACCCATGTTTTCGATGATAATATATTATGTATTTTTATGTGAAAATAGAATAAAGTGAATGAATTTGCGATATCCCGTATAATAATAAAAGTGTGCGTATTTTTGCAGCGTACTGTACAGATATGCGAGACGGTTTATGTTGATACGGGATTTGGTTTAAACCAGCTGTCACCAATTTCTTACCATAAATATGGAACATCTAATGCACAGTCGCATAAATCTGTACACAAACCTAGTAAGCGAGTGTCTGTATTTGGTAAGTTAATCTACAGTTAAGTTAAACATTCATTAGAAATTGGGTTAACTTATACCTTAATATGAAATTTTTCTTTTTTTTTTTCTTTCTTTTTTTTCTTTCTTTTTTCTTTTTTTTCCCTTCATGATTGGTTTTGTTCTCAAAAAACCTTCATAGTAATCTAAATATGTGTATTACATATTTAATTAGTTGATTAGAATTAATGTATATTGAAATTAATAAATAAATAATTTTTCAAACATGCAAACGTCTCACTATGGGAAACGAACTATGAGGGAAAATAATTTGTCACAATAAGTTTTGTCATTTGTCTTCGTCTATAAATTCCATACTTTTATAATACTCTCAAGGTAGAGTAATTACCTTCATGACGTGGATATTCACAATATCTAATATAAATTATTGGATTAACTACGTCATGTATCTAACTATATCTCGTGAGCTCATTTAATATCAACAGCGGAAATGTATAAACGGCAGTTGTACACGAGAACACTTTAAAACGTCTATGAGAAAATAACCGACTTACCGATTTTTTTTTAATTATGAAGATTCCAAGCAAAAATATTGTATACATTATAAGCAATTAAATAGATATAAATAAGACATAAAGGAGGAAAAAGATCATCTTTGCTAGATGATATTTTGGCTGAGAATAGAAAGATGAAATAATAATTATAATTGTACATTTCATTCCGTCTGCATAAGGAGTCTTTCAATAGAGTCTCTTACAAATTCTATTCTTACTCGGTTTCATTTTTGTATAAGGAAATACTCTTGTCTGCTTCAAAATTATGTTTAGATACGATAGTTCTCAATTTCCTTCAGGTTCTCTTCATCTTCTTCTTTGTTGTTGTTGCTGTTGCTTTTATTATTATAATAAACTATATTATTATTATTATTATTATTATTATTATTATTATTATTATTATTATTATTATAGGCTTTATTAATCTCGGAATGAAGCTTTATGTAAATATATCACAGGTAATTTAATTCCACCAAAACAGAATATTAGCTAAGAATTGTGCAGTGTTTTCTAACCAATAAAGTCGGATTAATAGTTGTTCAAGACAAACCTTGGTCCATCTTATACAATCTGATCTGAGCTACTGGTATACTTTATAGGCTATTTTATTCGTTATTCACATTGATAGCTTTACCTTGACGGAACGAGGTCACTTCTTGTCTAGCCGTCTTTGGTGATTCGTAAATGCGGTAACCAAATTTCCATTTTGACGAAACTTTGTTA
This sequence comes from Pteria penguin, assembly GCA_035048485.1. Taxonomy (NCBI): domain Eukaryota; kingdom Metazoa; phylum Mollusca; class Bivalvia; order Pterioida; family Pteriidae; genus Pteria; species Pteria penguin. Next base: position 27,476,096 of record CM068583.1, read on the forward strand.
ATTTAGCTTTAGCCTAGTTGACTGAGAGATAATAAATTCCAGGTTGTTAACAAAGTAACTTGTGACATGAAAATAACTATATGGTAGGACAGAGCAATATGTAATAATATTACTTATAGAAGTTCTACTCACTCCTCCCGGACACCTGGGTCCGGCGCCATAAACTAGGAATATACTTGTCATAATTTCATATTCTTCTCTTCATCATTGAATTAATAACTGGGATTTGGATTTTATTTAGTTTTATCCTATTGATAAATAGAATTACACCATTCTGCATGAGAATATATTTGAACGTTTGATAATGGAATAGATTAAAATGAAATATTTGACTTAAGTATATTCTCAGTTTATTGCCCCAGACCCTGGTTTCACCTCTGAATATTAGAGGTCTATGAATGTCCACTGTGGTACATTGTTGTTAGTGTCATAGTCATGTGACATCAGTTACTTTCGTATTTTACATTAGAATGGTACAAGCATAGATATATTTCAAGAATCCTTTTTTAAAAAGTTAAAAATGCACCGTTAAATAAGAAACCAGAATTTTAGAATAGGTGCTGCTTTTTTTTTTTTTCGTAAATATCAAAAATGAGGGCATCCTGAATGTGTAAATATGGTATGATACAGTACACGTTGTGTTTTTGAACAAAAAAAAAAATACATATTCATCAAACATCATTAGACATCCATCTCCTTAATAATCGATATCAGAAATTAGGACATCCTAAATCTTGAACAGGAAGTAAATATAATGACGTAGTATTTGTAATGAAAATGTATAAAACCACCTTCGTATATCATTGCCGTGCATTGAATAGCACGTGATAAGTTCATAACACATGCTCTTATAGCATACTACTGGTAAACTTACTGTGTTCATGTATAAATGCTGTATTTTATAAAGCTTTCACAGAGAATATTATTAGTATGATTATTTAAAGTGAAACCATTTTCATCTATGACAGTAAACTTTGACATAGAAATATTTTTATCACTCATTAATGAATATGTCATTAACAATCAATTGTTTTTAGTTCGAAATAATCTGGAAAAATGGAAATCGTCAACATCCAAATCGAAGACATAAACAACAGTGAGAAAAACTCGGTAGATTCCGAGGCATACAATAATAATGCCAAAGTGTTCTCTGGGGGGCTGGACAAAACACAGGTCAAGGAATATTATAACAAATGGGTCGACCAATATGAAAAGGTAAGTGGCAGAAAATTCTTTTAAAATCATTTAGATGTTCTTATTTCATAAAAATAATCAGTAACCGATGTTAATTCTTAGATAGTATAAATGTATGATCCAAAATCGGTGTCATGTTAAGTGTTCATTGAAAAATGTTGTTTTCCCCTGTTTATACATTGTCTTAAGTTCACGTAACACATAAATCTTGATCACTTAGCAATGTACAGCCACCATTACTCGCAGTCTCTGATCAGTACAACATTTAGATCTTAGCTGGTGTCATGGTAACACTTAAACCATAGGGTTTGCAATACCAATGATTTAATCCTTGTTAGAAATCTCTTTCACTTGGTCCCCAAAGCATGAAATACCACCACTAGGTCCTTGGTCCAGCAATGATAACAGTCCAGTACTAACACACTCCTATCTTTTTCAGGATCTAGCCCCTGGTCGGTATAATGGACCCTCAATTGCTGCTGATGCCGTAGTCCGTAGCTTCCCGATGTATAGGGAACGCGTTGTCATTTTAGACGTAGCGGCCGGGACAGGATTCTTGGGAGTCGAGGTAGCGTAGCTAAGGCTTCATATTATAATTATAAGTTCAAGTTGAACAACTTTCATGAGTTCAAATACTTGCCCACTTACCTCTTTGAAAATACCAGATTATCTCATTGTATGTGATAATTATTTTGGGAATTTGTAGTTGGCGAATCGAGGTTACCGACATCAACACGCTTTAGATCCATCAGAAGGCATGTTACGGAGGGCACAAGAAAAGAATGTATATGAGAAATTCTACTGCGAGTTCCTTTCCGATGAAAAGTTACCTATTAAAGCAGGTGAGTGGTTTTTTGTTGTTATTGTTTTTAATGTTATATAATAATAGTTTTATCTGTACGGCAGCGCATGAGTTATGGGAAAATTGGGAAACGTGGATAAAAACCAACATTATACGGCAGGTAAAACGACAGGCTCTTCCACTTTGGCTGCACTGTGTTTCGAACCAAGAGTTGAATGAGTTTCAGTTTTTATTAATAATGATAATTGATGTTACAGCCTTTTTCTAACTTGTTATTCTAAAATTAAGAAGTTCCTCCCCCATGAATAGCTCTGTTCTTAGTTGGATTCTTTGACTCTTGGCTGCTTTCAGGTTAGTTTGGTATTTCATTTGCTCGTCAAATATATGCTTTGGATTGCCTTGGGCGTCACTGGAGAGACATAAGTTGTCGAAATACATTAATACATGTATATATTTTCTTATATTTATTTAAATCTGAAATAAGTAATTAAACTAAATAAAAAAACCCAAACAGACAAATACAACCCCCCCAAATAATGCTAATAAAAATGAACATGTACAAAAATTATCATATTCTAATTCTTGAATTCAGTTGGGTATGTGAAGATGCATAAGTACAAAAATTAGGACGTGACAACTCAAAAATTAGAACATGACAAGGTCTTCCCGCTTCGAAAGTTTTAAATGAAAACAGAATGCAGGTGATTTGACTTAACCACAGTATAGAATTCACTCCCGGGAAAATCGATTATGGATCATATACTGTCATTTCCGAACTTTTTATTTGAATAATCAATAGTGAGTACATGAGTAGTCATGCGCTTACTTTTGATTTGTCAACATTAAATGTTTAGAAATGACAAAAGTGAGATACATTACTAATCTGTGAGAATCGATCCATCATTAGTATTATATGTGCATCTTGTTTTTTCATCAGATACATACGACTGCATAGCCTGTGCGGGTGGCTTTGGACAGGGACATATACCCAGTGGTGCTCTTCGCGAACTTCTCCGGATCACCAAACCTGGTACTGTATACATCCGAGTTATAAATACTGGGGTCTAACGTCATCCAATCATTGATCTAATCAATAATTGCATCCGATATATGAACTATCGGTCATAAGTGGTTGTAATATGTGATGTAGAATAGGTAAATTCTAATTATTGAAAATATTGGAACAGTGTGAAATTTGGATTAAAAATTAAAAGGAATATTAGAGATCTGCTCTAACTTCATGACTAAGTACAGGTATGAATTCTTTTATTTAACCCTGATCCGTAGTCATGGCAACCGATTTATAGTTGCAAGAATTTTGGTTTGATTGTAGTTTTATTCAATGCTATAGCAGTTTCATACATCATTAATAATGCTTGAATAGTAAAGCTCTGCCTGAGACAAAAGTTGAAATTTGTCCGAGGGTCTCTAGTTCGATCCCATTCTATGACCAGACATATGGATTGTACTCTTATAAATAGTAAACTTTCATAAGATAATTGGGGTGATGTAACACTATTCACGCTAAAAAGGGGCAAACGTGGCGTAGTGGTTAAGCGCTTGGTTTGCGGTGCCGACGATCCGGGTTCGATTCCCGGGTTGCGCCACTATGTTTAAGAGGTTGGTAACCTCCTGCTTCCATGTCGCGATATAACTGAAATATTGTTAAAAGCGACGTAAAACACCAATCAACCAACCAACCAATCAGGCTGAAAAATCAGTGTTTATGGTAATGTACCAGGGAGTTTGACTCCTCTAGCTTTCCTTGGGGTTATGAATATCAGCTCTGCAAATGTGCGAGACTTAATTTGTTTTCTTTTTATTTATGGCATGGCATAGCAGTTCAAATAAAAGGAGCCCTTACTTGTCTCTTTACCCATCGCTTTGGCGGAATATTTGTCGAATTTTGATGAACATTTTTAATGTTTGTTCGAGGTATGACTGAGGTATCTGTGTCCGGCGCCATAAACTGAGAATATACATAAGTCAAAAATTCATACTCTTCTGTTCATCAATGAATTAATAACTGGGATTTGGATTTTATTTAGTTTTATTCTACTGATAAATAGAATTAAACTATTCTGCATTAAAATTTATTTGAACGTTTGATAATGGAATAAATTAAAATGAAATTTTTGACTTAAGTATATTCTCAGTTTATGGCGCCGGACCCTGGTGTTCTGACGTAATCCGATTTTCCAATACGTCAAACGTAACAAGAGTCAATTATTGCGTCAATCGATAAAATTGCATTTGCATTCTCTTACAGGGGGAGTGATAGTGATTGTAATGCGAGAGGAGTATCTGAATAATGATGACTACAAAAATTGTCTGGAACCTCTAATGGAAAAGTTACATAACACAGGCAAATGGATGAAGCTAGAGAAAACTATTGTTCCTAAATACTTCTGTGACAAGGACGGTGTGGTGTATCGTTTCAGGGTCTTGCATGAACGTTTATAGTTGTTTGTTAGGATGCTGTATTTGAATAATATTAATATTTGTAAACGGTTACCGGCATAAATAATTGGGTTTAGTCCTATGATGTACATTATAGCATATACTACTGTTATTTATTGTTTCACAATTTAATTTTTATATATGTTATTATATTTATGTATATAGTAGCATTTGCTTAATATTGCAGATTAAGCGAATGCCATTTTCTTGTTATGTTTTCATCATGAAGATGATAACAAATAAAATTCAGTAAACTGCGTTGTTGTATGCTGATAATTGTGTAATCTGCAATTGGTTTGTAGAGAGGAAATGTATACATAATTATAGACAAAACCGTAATATATGTTATGGTTTATACACTGTAACTTACCAAAGACTAATGGTACTCTACCTATTGGCTTATTACACCACCTGGTATATTGATATCACCGGTTGTAACAGTCCAACAGAAGATGTTAACTCCTTTATAGTACTTACTCCAACCTCTGTATCCCCAGACGTCCATGTTCATCGATCATTCTGGATTTCGTTATGTACACACGTATGGCGCTTGATCATGGCACATTTCTGCTACACACTGCATGACAAATATATGCATATATTTGTCAACTCGTCAGAAAGTTATGTCGTCTTGTCAGAAAATTATGTCGTCTTGTCAGAAAATTATGTCGTCTTGTCAGAAAATTATGTCGTCATGTCAGAAAGTTAAGTCGACTTGTTATAAGTTATGTCGACTTACAGGAAATGTTTTGACTCGTCAGTTGTTTACCGACTTTTTAAAATATTGTGTGGGACTATCATCATGAATAACTTTTGGTGGCAGTTCCATATACCGTATTAACACAAAGAAGTTAAAATTCTCCTTCATTTTATACCCAACCGTGACTTTGTTATACAATGCGGGTGATGATATCCCATAGGAGATGCTTACTCATTTTGGGTACCTAATCTCATTATCGTTTGATGATTCGTGTTTCCATTTACCAGTTTGACTCCTTTATTCTCATTTCTTAGAAAACGATGGTGTCTATAGTTACAGTACTTTATGTGTAGCTTTGTTTTGTGAAAAAAATTTAGTATTTGGAAACATCGGATCCTGGGCATTTTATCTCGCTCTGCGATATATTTCCACCTAGTTTGTTGTTGTGAGTGTCACAGTGAAAGTCCATCAATAACGGCTGTATTATTACAAGGTTTCGGAAAAGACACCCCTCCCCCAATCTCATTATGTGTTTTCATAATACAGAATTTCTATAAATGAGAAGGTATCTAACGTAGAAATTAACTGACAATAATGACGCTTTTATGAGCATACTTTGACGTCAGATACTCAAGATTACCAGATAGGAAAAACTCGGCATTACGAGAACTTTAATACTTAAAATCCATACTAATCCACGTTTGTTTGTTTTTGCAGTTACTATGCCCACCATCATGATAAAGTATTTGCTCATTCTGTCATTCCCTCCCGTGCAGTGTTACCGGATGATAACTCGGGAAGCTTTCATCAGAATGAAACTAAATTTAGATATTTGAATATGGTATTACTTACCAAGAGAAGCAGAAATCTATGGATTTTGAGGTTAATCTGTCAAAGGTACAGATTATATCTCCAGGGAAGTTAAGGTTTTTTTAGGTTTAGGAATTTCATGTGCCTCCAACAACATCAAACCTAATATCAATATGGTGTCACTTATGGACTGAGAAAAAAATCAAAATTGGGAATTAACTTTTTAAGGACAATGGGTCAAATGTCAAGATTTCAGCTCCTGAATATAAGTTGAAAATGGGGGAAATTTAGAGTTTCAATTACTTTATCTAATAAATATCTAATTTAATGGGAGTTATGGTACTTACTACTTAAAATAAACAAGAGGCCCAAGCGGGCCTATATCGCTCACCTGAGTACCTAGATGATCATTTATGCATGAAGGAAGAATTCATTTATTTTTGCATTATTGTGACTAAGTCAACACAAATGTTGAAAATATGTCAAATTCTATTTCAGACTAGAATAAAAAACAACACTTTTTTGCACATCCATTCAGGTGATTTTGATATTAAGCATTTCCTTTGTCTCTGCAAGATGTCATTCAGGGCAACAAGTTAGTCATTTTCTTTAGGTGGGGCCTTTTGTTGACTGATTTCAAGTCTAGGTCATGAACAACAATTGTTTCAAATATTGTCCAGATCTAACTTAAAATTGCCTAATTTCATATGTTGAGTGTTGAGAAACATCTAAAAACTTATTTAGATGTGTAAAGAAATGAAAAAAAAATTTTTGACCACAGCTGGATTTGAACCGCTACTCTCCATATTTCACTTACCAAGTGGTATATGTACCATTGTGAGACCTACTTTTTAGACATGGTGGCATTATCTGTTAACCAATTTGGATGAAATTTACCAGATTGATAGAGGACCTTTAGTTCTTCATGTATTCCATGTTTCATTAAAATCTTTCATGTGGTATAACAGCAGAAGTGAAAAATGTGATTGAATTGTTCCTATACACCCTCATTTGGAAGTCTTAAAAAATTCATAGAAAATCCAAAAATTGAGATAATGACAAAATTCTTTCAAAGTAACATTCCTTACCATAATCACAATAGTCCATAGGAAATCATCATTATCAATTAACTAGGAAATATGACACTTTTCTGCATTGAAATCACCAAGTCCAAAGAAATGTTGAAAAAAAATTCTAAAATTTGATTTTGGAAGGGAACCAAAATGACAATACGTCTTCACTCATCCCTCTAGATCATTTCTATGCATACTGTTTGTCTCTGTATACAGCCCGTATGAAAAAGAATATTGTTAAAGGAGGGAACTCTTTTGTGATCTACTTTTGACTATGGTGGCGCCACCTGTAAAGAGGTCTGGACGAAAACAACAGAACAACAGAATTTGAAGAGGATCATAAGTGACTTATTTCTACCAAGATTCATTAAAATCCTTTAAACAGTTTTGCAGAAAAAGTTGAAAATGTGAAAAATGGCCACCCCCCCCCTTTTTTTTTTGGAAGTCTTAAACTTAAAATTGCCTAATTTCATATGTTGAGTGTTGAGAAACATCTAAAAACTTATTTAGATGTGTAAAGAAATGAAGAGAAAAATTTTTGAGCACAGCTGGATTTGAACCGCTACTCTCCATATTTCAATTACCAAGTGTTATATGTACCATTGTGAGACCTACTTTTTAGACATGGTGGCATTATCTGTTAACCAATTTGGATAAAATTTACCAAATGATAGGGGACCTTTAGTACTTCATGTATTCCATGTTTCATTAAAATCTTTCCTGTGATTTTGTAGAAAAAGTTAAAAATGTGAAAAATGGCAACACCCCCCCCCCTTTTTTTTTGGAAGTCTTAAAAAATTAATAAAAAATCCAAGAATTGAGATAATGACAAAATTCTTTCACAATAATATTCCTTACCACAATTATGATCAAAATAGTCATTAAGAAATCATCAATATCAATTAACTGAAAAACATGACACTTTTCTGCATTGAAATGACTAAGTCCAGAAACACATCAAAAAAGCGTAAATTTCTATTTGACGGATCTTCACCCCGAACACAAATTTCAATAACCCATCTTTATAGATTGTTGAAATGCAATTAGTTTCCCTATTTATGTACTGGTTCTGGAGGAGAAGATGTTTGAAGAGGGGTACCGTTTTGGGCACTTTTAGCCCCGCCCTGGATCCACCCCTAAAGGAATCTGGATCTCGAACACAATTTTAGTAGGGGACCTTGAGTACATCATTTACACAAAGTTTGATTCAAATCTGCGATATAGTTCCAGAGAAGAAGTCGAAAATGTGAAAAAGTTAACGACGGACGGACGACGACGACGACGACGGACGACGCACAATGACTATAGCTCACTTGCGCCTTTGGCTCAGGTGAGCTAAAAAGTATTCAAAGACGACTTTATGCTGCTAAGAAATAAGCCCACGACATGGGCATGACTTTTATAAGAACACTTTGGTTTCGTTAACTGTTGACTGAAAAGGAAAATGAATGAGTTAGGACCTATATTTAATTGATTCAGTTCAGTTAAGGAATGACTGTCTTTTTTCTAGGTTCATGGGGAATGAACTTGGATGAGAAACAAACAAATCACGTGAATCGCGAAGCGGTTCTCGAATGATTTGTTTGTTTCTCACCCAAGTTCATTCCCCATGAAACTATAGAAAAAAGACAGTCATTCCTTATATTTACAATGTATTTTAAAAGGTTCTTTTTTGAAAACAAAATATCAAATTCCCCGTTATCAAACTGGCAAGGACCGAATTTTTTCCTGAAGTGGAAAAGTACTTCCGCCACGCAATATAGTACATGTCTAGAATGCTAAATATACTCTATCTGTCCAGGTAATTTCTTTAATTGCTCAAAATTAACAGATGCATTAATTTCGTTATTACAATTCTTATATTTAATTAAGTAAGCCCCGCCTCTTCTTATATTACTACGCATGTGATTTGCCATACGCCGGGTACTACTTCCATGACCCAAGTTCATGGGCTGATGAACCGAGTCTGTTTAGCATGGTTCATCGAAGGAATTAGACTAGCATTGTAAATATTTCGCAATGCACAGTCTAACGTATTAGTAATAGGGAAGTGCAAACTGGGTATTTTATGAGATTAATGTCATATTCAAATTTATAATTTACTCAAGTAGCGAATACAAAAATTAAAACAAGAAGTCATGTTTTAATTTTTGTATCAATAACCATGAAAAAAAAAAATGAAAAATTAAAACGTGACATTAGTACAGTCTACACCATATTTATGATTTGTAGTAACAAGTCATTTCATGTTATAAGCTTTGTCTTAAGAACTCTGAAGTAAAGTCGGGAATTTAAACATGATATTAGTACTGCGTGAACACAATCCTTATGGTTTGCAGCAGTGAGCATTTTGCCTTATGTCATAGGATGTATTGCATCAGTGATAATCGATCAAGTTGGTGTAAGAATCACCTGACTTTATAACGGTATAAGACCATGTGTTACTCTCCCACATCAGCTCGCAATATCTAATCCTATGTTTATCAGGCGCGAATCCAGAAATTTTGTTGAGAGGGGGTCCACCCCAATAAATTTTCTAAGAGGGAGGCGAGCCATGTTATTTGTATAAAATTATTAATTTTACATCGCAAACAAGAGGCCCAAATGGGCCTATATCGCTCACCTGAGCATAAATTGCTTATTTACTATAAAATGACAGCTCATTTCAGTAGAAAATTTTGCTTTTTTTCTACAAGACTTTCTATAAGGTTTGGTGATATATTGTGCAGTCGTTTTGAAGAAGTCCAAAATGTGTCAACCAATCAGAGCCAATGGCGGCCATCTTGGATTACGGATCGGCACGAAAAACACAAACTTGGTAGAGGACCTTGAGTATTTACTTCCTATGAGGTTTGGTGGAACTCTGTGCAGCCGTTCTGGAGAAGAATTCGAAAATGCGTCAACCAATCAGAGCCAATGGCAGCCATCTTGGATTACGGATGGGCACGAAAAACACAAACTTGGTAGATGACCTTGAGTACTTACTTCCTATGAAGTTTAGTGAAATTCTGTACAGCGGTTCTGGAGAAAAAATCGAAAATGTAGAAAAGCTAACGACGGACGGACGACGGACGACAGACGACGGACGACGATTGATCACAATAGCTCACTTGAGCCTTCGGCTCAGGTGAGTTAAAAAAGGTAATTTTCGCCGAATCTTACGGTGGGTTCAGACTCCCGGGCCCACCTCTGGATCCGCGCATGCTTATAGTGAATTCGATTCATGTATCTTTCTAGCTTTATGAAAATATATCTACTGATATGTCATTGTGAAACTCTCAACAATCACTATAGACATTTATGCACCTCTGAAAATTACAGAGTAGTGGAGATGCTCAAAAGCTGTAAAGGTTTCCTGTTTGGCAGTTTGCAACGCTACAATTTATATATAAACTGAATACTTTTAATAGTATGCAATACTTACAGGTGAACAAAAAACAGTAATATTTTTCTTTCAATTATTTCATGTACAATACAGGTAGCTCTGTTAATTGACAATATAAATTATAGACAACATATAAAACACAAAACCACGTGATTCACATATTACACTATGCAGCCGTCATATAATCATCTTTTAAAATATGGTGAGGAATTTTGTCACAGAGATACAGCTTGGAAAAGACTCCTCGCTGAAAAATACATTCCTATTGTAACTCATATATACAACATATGTTATAAATAATCAAGCATCAAACTCAAAAATGTCAATGTAAATACTAGTAGATCTATGTAAACAATAAATGTATTCAGTCATTTGACCACAACTCACAACATTTATTATATTCATGTCATATGTTTGTGTGTCTTGGGAAGCATAGCGACACCTAAGGGTAACTTTGTCCGTCTGTCTAAAATAACTGGCACTATCTTCATCAAACAATATATACTGCGGATCATTAATTCAAAATTTAGAACCTTATAAACTGGTCACCCACAAAACAAATATCCTTTTTTTTATATCATCAATTTTTCCCATTATTTGTAACGTATACTAGCAAAACTCATGCAATGTTAAAAGAATCACAAAATGAATAGTGAAAGTATAATTTTGTACAAACATGTATACGAAAAATTTTAATTTCCTTTCTTCGCAACCTCACTTTATTTTGAATAATAAATGAATATAAATTCAACTACATAAACAGTCTCTATTTGCTACCGAGAAGGTATTTCTCAGTTCCAAATATTTTCATCGCGTTTAAAATTGACATAGAATCTATATATTTCAAAACAAATGTAAATGGTTATATTTGCAATTGCACAATGTGAACTACTTCAAGTGTAATACCATTTCAGTTTACTATGATACAGTTCATAAGAAAGTTCATAATCTTTAAAACAAAAACGTTTTGTTCAGGGTTGGTTGATAAAGTACTTGAACTTTGAAAAACTTATCAATGAACTTGTTCAAGAAGTGGTCGTTCTACCTTACTGATAACTTCATTATAATCAGCAGTACCCCAACAATTAGCCTGTAGGACTGATAACACACATGCCTGTATACCAGATGACGTCACATTTCTATCATAAAGTCAGATATTTTAGAAGTGTAATGTGGAAGTGAGGAGCGTGTGTCTCACACTAGAACACTAGGTTGGTATATGGAGCTAATTATACATATAGCCATTAACTCACTATACCTAGGAAGTCCTTTTTTTCTATCTTTAAGTTGCTATTGCTTTGTATTTTTCATGGAGTTTATATGGCAAATTCAACATGACCTTAGCAGTTGGCAATTCTTCCGTATGATAAATAAACAATAACATTTCTACACTTTCGGCATGAGGTCCAGTTTGACTTAAACTGTACTCGTCATTCTGCAAAAGAAGAAACAAAAAATACAAAATCAATAAACCAAACCGATCTTTACATTTTTAACTAGAGTTTACACCACACGTAAAATTGCAGCTACTGATATCATATTCATGAAAAAAGTGAAACATCTTGCAACTTGTGATTGAAAAGAAATGTGACTAATTAAATGCATTTCCTATAGGCTTTTCAAATCGAATTCTCGATTCATGGAAGCATCATAGCTTAGAGGTATTTTTATAACTTAATTACTGGGAAAGCCAAATGTGAATGTAATTAAGTTGTGAATTAAATATATATATATATATATATATATATATATATATATATATATATATATATATATATATATATATATATATATATATATATATATATATATGATGTATTTGCTTGAATGTTGTGTGAATAGTTTTGCTTTTACTTGTTCATATTTGTATACTTATACTTGGTATCGTGTTCATAGAAATATTCTATTTTCAGACTAGAAGAAATTCCCAGACAAATACCATTAAGTCAATGTTGATTACACTTAACTAACCAGTCTAAGACGTTCCCATCTTTATGGTTTCAATAGAAACGTATACAGAAGCCTATACGTGCCGCGTAAAAGAAAAATAATTATGTCGTTATAAAAACTTTTTAAAATGTTGTTATTACGACTTAGTGATATATCCTGCTCGCAAGCCGGTGTGGCCTATCTAGAGGTATCGCGCTCGCTTCCTGATCGGGAGGCTGGGGGTTCGAGTCCTGCTCTGGTCATGCCAGTGTTCTGTCTTACGGATGAGACAGTAAAAACCGAGGCTCCGTGTCGTGGTATGCATGGCACGTTAAAGATCCCTCACTGCTTCGGGTGGGTCCGTTGCAAAGGTCAAAATTTTTATGCCCCGTATCAAGCATGCAGATGCCGTCACCATATACGTGAAATATTCGTGGTGTGACATTAAACAAAAATCAATCAATCAATATATCCTGCTCGCAAAACGTTTATATCTCTCTACTAAAGAGTTCCTCTAATCAAATGCAGTTGATGACAAGAGAGATAACTCTAATTTAGACATGAATAAAGCTCCAGGGTTGCCAGGAATATTGCAAATACAGATTTCTCTGTCTTTTCACCGGAATGTTTTCAATTTCTTTGAATCATTCAATGGTTTAAGTATTCAATATACTTTCTTTCCAAAAAAAGAGAAAATGTCCACCATAAAAGAAAATATTGAGTGATGTTTGATTTTGCTTATACAATCAAAACAGTAAATGAGACAGTAAAAACCGAGGCCCCGTGTCGTGGTATGCATGGCACGTTAAAGATCCCTCACTGCTTCGGATGGGTCCGTTGCAAAGGTCAAAATTTGTATGCCCCGCATCAGGCAGACTCTTATCATTTGAGTGTTTTAATCTTATCATCTGTATAAGCTCTGCAAATCTGTATCGAAAAAGGGAGCCCTCCCTCTAGATTTGCTACTGTATATGCTAAGTATCCAGTGTTTTTTTCCTTCAAATCAAGTCCGTATATACTGTATGCTTAATGTATATTTTCACAATAAATACTGTTTAAATAAAATACATTTAATTGACAGAGCATATACAATGTGTTCATTCGAGAGCAAATAGCAAGAAAGAAACTGTCAGGTGATTTGAAGAGTTTTCTTTAGAGTTTTCCTTCATGAAATTAATATATATTTTGTATGTAGTGTCATGTTTTAATTTTTGAATTTATTTGGGGGTGATAAATACAAAATTTCAAAGTTGTCATGTTTTAATTTTTGTATTTACCACCCCCAAGTAAATTAAAAAAAAATTAAAGTATGACAGTAGTAATGAGGAAAGAATGATCTTTTTTGCCAAAGTGGGGCTTTTTTCAGCAAGCCTCCTTTCATCCTGATGACTTGCCCCTGATCCCGACAACTACCCTTTCCACTTCCCTCCCCTTATTCCCACTTCGTTCCGTTTCCCGCCTACTTTCTCAGCTTCATGTCTCAAACAATATATCCTAACAAAATGGCTAAACACACTTTCAATGGAGAGTGCACATCAACTCGGCCCAATGATCATTTGCTTTGATTATGGTGACGTATAATAGTCGCTGAAGTGTTGAGTTTGACGTCAGGAACCAGTTGTTCGAAACTTTAACTAATGGTCAAGCTAATATAAGATTTCTTTATGAAAATCTAAATTGCTTTACAAAACTTGTTTCACATGCTACATTACAGTGCACAAACTATGACTTAAAGTCTTCTCATTTCAAAGATAATGTATAGTAAGATGAATTTTAACCAGTGGTTAAAATTTCGAACAACTGGCCCCAGGTCGTCAAAAAGTATATAGATAAATGTTACTTTATCGCATCATATCGACTTCAACAAAGTCAATATTTCGAGATTTTCATACAAATGCGAGTTTGATAACTCGATTTCAAAGAGAAAATGACTTACGAAATCTCGAATTGGTATTTTCAAAACAATAACCCGACATAAAATTCTCGTTGGGAGCATATGCATGTTTATGCCAACATATCAACAAAAATATGTCAAAATACTTGATTTTCATGGAAATGCGACTTAATTACGACGATTTATTTTAAAATTGACATGAGGGAAATCGCATTAAGTTATCTTAAAGAAAATCAACTAACTGTTTTATTGATGACACGTTGCCCAAAAGAACTCGTTTAAAGACAGTTTAGGCCACACCAAATTATTAGTTCTTCAGACATATTTGATAATTTTAAGGGGCGAGCGAGCGCAAAAATAAATTAAATTAATTTTCAAAATGAAGTTGAAATTACACAAGTTTGACAAATTAAGGACCTAAAGAGTTACGGAAGTTATGAAATATTTATAAGATTTGCCTCATTTTGAAAATATCGATGTCTTAAGCAATAAAAATGACTCCATTTGAAGCCTTTAAACGCAGATCATCATCAATTGGTGTACCATTTTGACTTTGGAATCTTTCAGTTCGTTTATGAAGACCAGTAACATCTTTTTTAAAGCATATTAAGGAGGCCTAGTGTCAAATCTAGAAGGAAAAAGCTCTTGGCGTTCGATTGGAAAATTCGTGCGGTATTATTTTTTCAATATCAAAATTTGAAATTGGCAATTTTAGGTCGCTCTTGAAGAACTAATAATATATTTGATGTGGCCTTATGACAACTTTTCGACTTCATTACGTCATCATGTTTTTTTGATCTCGGCAAGTCAATTTTATTTTTGTCATGATGCCTACTTACAACACAACAACACCAGGCACCAAAAACGTTTCCGTAGATATTACATCGTAATAACAACATATAAGTCGTTATAACGACATAATTGTTTTTCTTTTATGTGGCACGTATAGACTTCCGTTAAAATAAATTTTAATATAAACGAGATTTCAAGTCTTTCTATAGTGACTATCAAAATGAAATGAATCAATTGTAAATACATTTCGTGCATTTTCATAATTATTAGTAGAGGTAACATATATTTTGACGTCACTTCCTAAAATTCTGTTTGGTAAGTTTTCAAAACTCAGGAACTTGTCAAGCATGGAAGGCAAATTTCATTTTACGCACAAGTATTGTCTACTAATTAACAGCAAATCCACCGTACCTTTTGATCTATCCTGTATTTCTTTGGCATATTGTCGGCGAATACTACAAGCACCTGTCAAAGATGATTTTCGAATAAATTAGTATATGTATATTCTAAGCATAGTCATAAAGTAGAGAAATGAAACCATGAACCTGTTACAGAAACCATTCTCGGCCCTTTTTGGTGTACAAATGACGTTCACCGTTATTTTGATGTAAACTCGAGATGTTGTTCCAATGTCTGGAGCCTCACTTACAGTACACGTAATAGTGAAAAAAAAAACTCTTCTGGTGAATCAACTGTCTGTATTAATAGAATACACCATAGAATTTGTGTATTTCAATTACGAGAAATTATCTAGTGAATAGTAATAATTTCCATCTACCCTCCTCTGTAATAAATCCAGAGACGTGTGTATATATGTCTCTGAATAAATCAAACTCTGACCACGATAGTTTCACCACCCAACAAACAATCATGGTTTATCGTTTTCTGGCAATAATTAAACGTGAAGTTGCTGGCTATATTTCAATATACAGTAACTTTAAGAGACCACTCAAACATTCTGGTACACGGGAATAAAATTTCTCAAAAAGACATTAAAACAAAAATTCAACGAACAATGTTTTAGAAAATATCCTGTGATGCGCACGATATATATATATATATATATATATATATATATATATATATATATATATATATATATATATATATATACATATATATATATATATATATATATATACGCTTACTTGTGACTTATTCTCGCCAGGTCGCACCAAAAATACTCCGTCTTCTCCAATGAAACGGATTATCCTAGAAATAAATTTGATTAAATAAATAATATTTTACAAAGAATAAAAACAAAATATACAGCACTACAGCTTAAAAACACTAAAATGAATAATGATGATTGTGTGCTTATTTTTGATTGATGGATCAATCAAAAATACCAGTATGCCAACCACGCCAGTACACCAAACATACCAGTATACCAAGCACACCGGTATACCAACCATACCAGTATACCAAGCACACCAGTACACAAAACATACCAGCATACCAACCACACCAGTACACCAAACATACCAGTATACCAACCACACCAATACACCAAACATACCAGTATATCAACCACACCAGTACACCAAACATACCAGTGTACCAACCACACCAATACACCAAACATACCAGTATATCAACCACACCAGTACACCAAACATACCAGTATACCAACCACACCAATACACCAAACATACCAGTATACCAACCACGCCAGTACACCAAATATACCAGTATACCAACCACACCAATACACCAAACATACCAGTATATCAACCACACCAGTACACAAAACATACCAGTATACCAACCACACCAATACATCAAACATACCAGTATACTAACCACACCAGGACACCAAACATACCAATATACCAACCACACCAGTACACCAAACATACCAGTATACCAACCACACCAGTACACCAAACATACCAGTATACCAACCACACCAGTATACCAAACATACCAGTATACCAACCACACCAATATACCAACCACACAGGTATACCAACCACACCAGTAAATTAAACATACCAGTGTACCAACCACACCAGTACACCAAACATACCAGTATACCAACCACACTAATACACCAAACATACCAGTATATCAACCACACCAGTACACAAAACATACCAGTATACCAACCACACCAATACATCAAACATACCAGTATACTAACCACACCAGGACACCAAACATACCAATATACCAACCACACCAGTACACCAAACATACCAGTATACCAACCACACCAATACACCAAACATACCAGTATACCAACCACACCAGTATACCAAACATACCAGTATACCAACCACACCAGTATACCAACCACACCGGTATACCAACCACACCAGTAAATCAAACATACCAGTGTACCAACCACACCAATACACCAAACATACCAGTATACCAACCACACCAGTACACCAAACATACCAGTATACCAACCACATCAGTATACCAAACATACCAGTATGCCAACCACACCAGTACACCAAACATACCAGTATACCAACCTCACCAGTATACCAAACATACCAGTATACCAACCACATCAGTATACGAAACATACCAGTATACCAACCACACCAGTATACCAACCACACCAGTACACCAAACATACCAGTATACCAACCTCACCAGTATACCAACCCCACCAGTACACCAACCACACCAGTATACCAACCACACCAGTACACCAAACATACCGGTATACCAACCACACTGGTATACCAAACACATCAGTATACCAACCACACCAGTATACCAAACATACCAGTATACCAAACATACCAGTTTACCAATTACACCAGTATACCTAACATACCGGTATATCAACCACACCTGTATACCAAACATACTGGTATATCAACCACACCTGTATACCAAACATACCAGCATACCAAACATACCAGTACACCACAATATACCAGAATACCAATCATACAAGTAAACCAAAACATACCAGTATACCAACCACACCAGTGCACCAAACACATCAGTATACCAAATATACCAGTACATCAAACATACCAATAAACAAACCATTCCAGTACAGCAAACACCAGAATACCAACCATGAGAGACCTATAAAACGGACCCATCATATGCAGGATGGGAGACCTTTATAACGGACCCATCAGATGCAGGATGAGAGACCCAGATAACGGACCCATCAGATACAGGATGAGAGACCTATATAACGGACCCATAAGATACAGGATGGGAGACCTATAAAACGGACCCATCAGATGCAGGATGAGAGACCTATATAACGGACCCATCAGATACAGGATGAGAGACCTATAAAACGGACCCATCAGATACAGGATGGGAGACCTATAAAACGGACCCATCACATGCAGGATGAGAGACTTATATAAGTGACCCATCAGATACAGTATGAGAGACCTATATAAGGGACCCACCAGATGCAGGATGGGAGACCTATATAATGGAACCATCACTTGCAGGATGATCTTAGCTAGCCAAGGTCTCAGAGAGAAGTGAATCGAGACCTTGGCTAGCGAAGATGATGCAGGATGAAAGACCTATAAAATGGATCCATCACATGCAGGATGTGAGACCTATAAAACGGACCCATCAGATACTGGATGACGGACCTTCATAACAGACCCATCAGATGCAGAATGAGAGACCTATAAAAAACCCAATCATATGCAGGATGGGAGAGCTATATAAGGGACCCATCAGATGCAGGATGAGAGACTTATATTACGAACCCATCATATGCATGATGAAAGACCTATATAATTGACGGACCCATCATATGCATGATGAGAGACCTATATAACGGATCCATCAGATACAGGATTAGAGACCTATATACCAGACCCATCAGTAGGATGAGAGACCTGTAAATCAGACCCATCAGATGCAGTATGAGAGACCTACATAATGAACCCACCAGATGTAGGATGAGAGACCTATATAACGGACGGACCCATTATATGCAGGATGAGAGACCTATATAATTGACGGACCCATCATATGCAGGATGAGAGACCTATATAACGGACGGACCCATCATATGCTGTATGGGAGACCTATATAACGGACCCATCATACGCAGGATGAGAGACCTACATAACAGACCCATAAAATGCAGAATGCGAGACTTTTATGTGCCTATACCTACCGTAACATGGGAGTTTGGTTTCTGTAGTCTCACTCCACATACAGGAGATCGACGAGTTTCAACAATACTTTTATTGCAATATCAACTATAAAAGTACAACTTACTCATTTGCCTTTTCCTTGTTATCTTCATTAAAGTATATGGCGTCCCAATATTCCTGCTCATCGGCTTCCTCTTCTGTGTCGATCTGTTGTTTTGCTCTTTTCTCGTCCTCCTCTTCTACCGAACCCCTCATTACATACTTCATCCTCATATATCTCTATAGAAAAATAATTTCAAATAACATATAATTTTCATCCGAACATACGCCCTACGATATAAACTGTGTGGGTTCGGAATCAACATTTTCCAGATTCCCATGTCGCTGTCGAGGCATCCGAGTGTATCATATATTTCGTCTGAAAAGTGTCATTATAGGAAAACATTTTATTTATATTTACTTTATCTTTCGCGCTGTATTTATGTTTACTGTCTTCAAAAGGTAACTTGTCTTAATTAAGAGATTCTGTTTGCCGAAACCAAGGACTTATAAACAAGATTTATAAGTCCTTGCCGAAACTTTGATAAGTGACAGATGCAGATTGCAAATCCGAATGTTTATATACATTGAAAGGACGAATGTCAATGTTATTTCGACACCTTTGAGAGTTACAAAAATCCATCCAGTCACCTGCAGAATATCGACAAACACGTGACCGACTTGTTTGGTTGCTGATCGACTTATGGCCAAAGGATAATAATCTCGAGAAACGATATCAAAGATTTATCTACGACATTCTGATATTAACGGTATCCGAACAGTGCCCAATCCCTTATTGGATATTTCCGAATTGTTTTAACAGAAGCGTCAAAAATGTTCAACTCATGGGAAGAAAACAAGTTCGCGTTATTTCTTCCGATAAGTTCAGCGATGTTCAGTTTTTTGAAAGCAGAAAGGTGAGTAAAGAGTATAGAAAAAGTCTTCAGTGTGTCTCTCAATGATGATCTCAATGTTACCCTTTTACCTAATCGTAAACTGATTGCCAAAACTTCTTTCACCTAATTGGTGGAATTGTGAACAGTGTTTATCTTGTTCGTAACTTAGCTGGTAAATCATCGTTCACCTAATCGCTACAACTGTACACAGGGGTTGATGTGATCATGACCTAATCGGTAGACCATTGCTCACCTAATAGGTAGTTAAACCTAATTATAACCTTATCGGTTATGTTACGATTAGGTTATACCCTGTTCAAATCTCACCTAATTGGTAGAGTGAACAGTGTGTTTCTTATGAAAACGACAATATGTATGGGTTATTTTTAGATTACAGAAATGCGTAGTAGAGCTCTACGATTGAAATAAATATCTCACATCTTCGTCCTCGGCATCTTTCGGAGGAGCAGGTGCCACTTCCTGTGGGACAGGCTCTTGGTCGGCACCATTTGTCATTTCCTCTGAAGATCGTTCCCTGTTCTCTTTACGTTTTCGACGCCGGCCTTTCTTTTCACTGTATTATAATAAATGATACTAAACATTTACAAAATGTCCGTCACTTTCTTAGTAAGAAAGAAGTAACCCTTCATACATAGCTCTGTCCTTAGATTGGTTCTTTGGTTCTAAGGTTTAGGTCAGTTTAGTAATTGGTTTGCTCTTCAAATATTTATACCTTGGATTTCAACATTTCGGCCTTGGGCATCACTGACGAGACATTTAGGTGTCGACAGGCGCATATGATGCAATAAATAGATATAAGTATATATATCTCCTTATACCTATCTATAATACACTTCAATATAAGCCGGCATGGCCTGGTGGTATCGCGCCGGACTCCTGATCGGGAGGTTCGAATCCCGCTCTGGTCATACCGGTGTCATGTCTTTCGGATGAGACAGTAAAAACGTAAGCCCCGTGTCATGGTATGCATGACACATTAAAGATCCCTCCCTGCTTCGGGTAGGTCCGTTGCAAAGGTCAAAATTTGTATGCTCCACACCAGACAGATGCCGTCACCATATACGTGAAATATTCGTGGTGTGACGTAAAACAAAAATCAATCACTCAATCAATCATTTCAATATAACACAATGTTCAAATTATCATCAAACCATTTGAAAATTCAAATGAAATGGACTCGAATTGCAGGACAACTGACATTGACTTCATATTAGAAATATGTCAGATACAAGTTATCACTGTAAATTGAAAGTTACGAACGGGGATGTATATTCAGTACATGTGTCCTTCTCTAACTTTAAAGTTTTGTGATTTAAAGCGAGAACATGACTAGTGCTCACTTTAAATTACAAAACTTTAGAGTTGGAAAAGGACACATGTATCAGGAAGAAGATATGCATACTATATGTAGCAGGCATGTGATTGGTAGACGCTCTGATCAAAAGAGGTTGATAACAATATAGTATGTATATATATATATATATATATATATATATATATATATATATATATATATATATATATATATATATATATAATATATATATATATATATATATATATACAAATAGAAGTCAATATGTATCTGGTTATATAACATGAAAAGCTTGACATAATCTAAGATAGCATTTCATACCTTCTTTCTGGATCTCCGCTAGCTTTGTCCTTGCTAATATTCAGTGCATTTCTTAGTTCTTTCTGTTAAAAGTTTAATATTCTTTCTGAATACGGTACCGAGAGGAGGCCAATAGCCCAAATATGCTTAACATAAGATTACAGTGCAATGCATATCAAAGGATAATAACTTGTTACATGGAGACATTGCTTCTTATTATCCCACTGCCGAGTGTCTTATTGCCCTATTGGCACAAGTCGTGTTAACCTATTGTCGCATATCGCATTGCCCTATTGCCACACATCGCATTGCCCTATTGCCACACATCGCATTGCCCTATTGCCACATGTTGTAGTGCCCTATTGCCACATGTTGTATTGCCCTATTGTCACATGTTGCATTGCCCTATTGCCACATGTTGCATTGCCCTATTGCCACACATCGCATTGCCCTATTGCCACATGTCGTATTGCCCTATTGTCACATGTTGCATTGCCCTATTGTCACATGTTGTATTGCCCTATTGTCACATGTTGCATTGCCCTATTGTCACATGTTGCATTGCCCTATTGTCACATGTTGCATTGCCCTATTGCCACATGTTGCATTGCCCTATTGCCACACATCGCATTGCCCTATTGCCACATGTCGTATTGCCCTATTGTCACATGTTGCATTGCCCTATTGTCACATGTTGCATTGCCCTATTGTCACATGTTGTATTGCCCTATTGTCACATGTTGCATTGCCCTATTGTCACATGTTGTATTGCCCTATTGTCACATGTTGCATTGCCCTATTGTCACATGTTGTATTGCCCTATTGTCACATGTTGCATTGCCCTATTGTCACATGTTGCATTGCCCTATTGTCACATGTTGTATTGCCCTATTGTCACATGTTGCATTGCCCTATTGTCACATGTTGCATTGCCCTATTGCCACATGTTGCATTGCCCTATTGCCACACATCGCATTGCCCTATTGCCACACATCGCATTCCCCTATTGTCACATGTTGCATTGCCCTATTGCCACATGTTGCATTGCCCTATTGTCACATGTTGCATTGCCCTATTGCCACACATCGCATTGCCCTATTGCCACATGTCGTATTGCCCTATTGTCACATGTTGCATTGCCCTATTGTCACATGTTGCATTGCCCTATTGTCACATGTTGTATTGCCCTATTGTCACATGTTGCATTGCCCTATTGTCACATGTCGTATTGCCCTATTGTCACATGTTGCATTGCCCTATTGTCACATGTTGCATTGCCCTATTGTCACATGTTGCATTGCCCTATAGTTACATAATACTTCTATAGAATATTAATGAACTCTATCGCATTAATACAGTTGAATTGCGCACTTCGATTAATGAACTCTATCGAGTTAATACAATTGAATAGCACACCTCACTTGGTAGCGTGCATGGTTCGAATTCGAGAGGTCACAGGATCGAGCTCGACCGACAAAGGCGGAAAAAAACCAGGGACCCGTGTCACAGTTACGGTGTGTAAAAACTCCCTTACTGCTCCAATTCAATCCTTTGCGCAAATCTAAATTTCAATGGAATCCCGTTACAAATAAGTTAAATAATTTTAGTGTGAGGTAAAACGAACAAACGATAATAGTGAGTTGTATTAATGTGTAAATAGTACGTAATCTGGACTCAGTAATACAATATAAACACTTTAGGTCATATAGGGCTGTGCTCTGGCAATGGTGACGTGTCACAATACTATAAACATTTTCCCCATAATGCTTACACTATCAAATCAATGTCAAGTAAATGCTTTCAGCTAAACAGTATGTTGGCTGTGTGGATAAACGTGGATTTTATGACATTTTACTTCCAGTCCAACAGGTCATGCCGTTTGCTAATTAAGTTAATATAATTGTATAGTAATGTGTTGAACGAAGATCTCGGAAACTTGCCATGCCATGCGAGTCATGGGAAAGGACTTCAAATTATGTACAACATGATGTATTAGTATTTTTAGTGGCGTAGCTGCCGTTACGCCAAATACGCACGTGCGTACACATCATTTTGTCAAAAATATAGTGCCTCATGAGAGATAGAGAGAGGTAGGTGGTCGTTTTGCTTTCCCGCTAAACTCCCTGCCTTTCTTGTGCGTACACATCATTTGCATTCCGGCTACGCCCCTGATTTTCATAAATGATTATCTAAGCAATAACTTTACCTGTAAGTCATCGTTTTCACCAGATCCCTGCTTCCCTACAATGAAAAAAGTCAAAACATAGACAATTGCTCCTTGTCTTAAAAATCCAAAAACATCACCGCAAGGATACACATACCTGTATATTTAGAAGACAATATGCATTATGTTCAAGGCACATCTAAAGCATGCATAATCAAATATACCTGCGATACCCAAAACAATTTTCTTTTGTATTTTGTTTTTGTTTTTTGTTTTGTTTTGTTTTTCTTTTTTTCGCGGGGGGGGGGGGGATATTTATGTACAGATACAGATTTGTATTCAATTTTGTAAAGTAAACGTTGAAATGAAAAAATAAATTATAATAAGTGGCTTAATCTAGCACGCATGCAATATTTTCAATAAAATAAAAAAGACATAAAGAACCAAGAACTATACTTATAAGTAAAACAGCATTATTAAAGGTTCAAAAAGAAAGATAGTATATCCCAATAATTTTTCGTACCTTTCTTCACTTTACGCGGTTTGTCGTCGGAACCGGCAGCTCTAGGAAGAAGACCTGGCGCATCTACAGGGATAGAAGTGCTTTCTTCGTCAGGTATTGGTAATGGTGGTCTGTCACGTGGATCTTTCTTCTTAATCCTAGGTGGCGGTGCTGGCACATTGCTGATGTCATCATCGTCGGATTCTGCAGTTGAACAACAGGTAATATACATTCGATTGTTGAAGATAAATGTCATTTTAAAATCTATTTTCAGCTTTATAACAATTTTGCATTTTTAGCTTTGTAGATTACTAACATCGATTTACCCATTACACCGACCAACTATTTTGGACAAAACGCCAGTGAGTGGCTGACACAGAAATACATACATACAATTTACGGTATGTATATACGAAGCGTAATACAGGAGGTTTTAGATATGGCTGGATCAAATAACAACATAACACAATGATGGCACTCGTGTGTTGTTTTCAGTAATATTAACAAATTGTGATTAAATATTACTAGGTTTTATCTCTTTTAACCGAGAACTTGAGATAATTCAAAATTACATATCCACATAAATTTTAATTCAACAGGATTGCCAGTATCTTTTGATTTAAAGTTAGAACTTTAAGAACAAATTTGAACGAATGCATTTCTTTTTAAGACGGTATCCATCTGGAGAAGTCTTTGTATTAGAACGCACTGCTACCCATATTCGGGCCTACCTTCCACTCACTGTGAAAGCAGTGTAATCAATTGAAAGATAGATGATATTTGCCGATACACAGAAAAAAAGTCAACATGAAAGTCGACGTAGAGCAATAGTAACAAATAACATCTATTGCATGACAAGAAACCATGAATTGCATTTGTCAAATGTTACAAGGCAATGATATAATGAAGTAGTATAGCATAAGAAAAGCTACAAGGCAATGGTGTAATGAAGTAGTATATCATAAGAAAAGAAAATCCCTGTCATCATTTCTGGTTTTATTGACCAACAAATGTATGAACTAGTCGAGGTAATATTCTCAGTTTGTAATTTTTCATAGTTTCCCTTCCAAAACGTAACTGACAATGTATATTTAAGTCGTGTTTATATACACGTATATTGAAACAGTATTTCACACTGACCTTCGTCTTTGTATTTGACCTTGAATTTAGATGAATAATCGTCTGATGGTTTAAACTCAGTTGTGGCATAGATGTCAGTTTCTATTTCTTGATAAGTTAATGACTTGTCGTCTGCTGCTTCCTCCTTGATGATTTTACCAGCTTTCCTGTCATAAATATTGTAAACCTTAAATCCAATACTTACTGCACATGAGAATATTATTGATAACATAATCGTCTTTAATGATCAGAAAGAGTTGTATATATATATAAAATTTTCAAGAAGGGTTGCATTTTAATGTGTTGTTGATCGGGGTAATGGAAATTTTAAAGATACAAAAAGGGTTTAAATTATTTATTACTTACTTTTATCATTATATTGTTTCCTGAAGATACAGATATTACCTTACCTATACGGACTATATTAGGTTTCAAGTATTTAACCTTACCTATAAGTATAATAATAAGTTTCAGCTGTTTGACCATTGGCCGTTACCATTTGACCTTTGATATACTTCATCCATTCCTATAATACAGAAACGACGCTGAATAACTTAATATTTTGTATTTCAAAGTCTTTTGCTTAAAGCTCTTTGCAATTCAGCCACTGCGTTGTTCAAACTTTGGCACCCACACCTACACACAGATATATATATATTGTGATCTTTGACAGGCCAAATCAATATTTGATATGTGTAAATCTAAGTACATGACTTGATCGCATTGGTAAGACAGAATACAGTTCCAGTTCCAAAGCCCATTTATAGTTGGGAAGAGGAAGTTGATGAAAATGCATTGTCAAAGTCCACAATATGATTTTTCTTGGTTACAAGCACATTACGATCTCTACCAGCAGGCACTTCCAGGCACACATTTCCCATTGTTGTCGGCTTTTGTATAAGAATCTCATAAAAGGCAGAATATTTGTATACTTATATTTTTACTTCAACTTAATATAGGTTTATTCAAGTTGAACATATAAACAAGACTTAGAGTTGACTTATTCTATTCGTTTTGCCTTTTGAATACTGTTAATCACATAATAGCCAGGGACAATTTTCATTCTCTTAAGATTTACATTCACTTTTATGTTTCAATAATGGTCGCAGAGAAAATGGCACGAGATATAACAGAAAATTATAATATCAATAGAACTGAAGAAGAAGCAGCAAGAAGCCTTTCTGGACATAATATTATCACTTGGAAAATCACATGATACTCGGGACTATTTCTAGCCGACAACAGATGGAAATGCTGATTAACCTGATTGATTAATTAATTATTGTCTAACGTCACTCCACGATTATTTCATGTGTATGGTGACAACATCTGCCTAATGCATTAGATAGAAATTTATACCTTTGCAACACGTACCCACCCGAGGCAGTGAGGGATCTTTTACGTGCCACGCCTATCGTGACTCGGGGGCTTAATTTTTGACTATGGCGTGCCCACGGCGGGAGTCGAACACGCTATCTCTCGCTCATGAGCCGAACACCTCATCCACTGAGCCACACCGGTTTACATAGGTTCAATTCCCAGGTTGCGCCACTACGTTTAGTAGGTTGATTACCTCCTGCTTCCATGTCGCGATATAACTGAAAATTGTTGAAAATGACGTAAAACATCAATCAACCAACCAACCAACATGCAGACATGAGAACCTTGTTTATAACAAATACATAGAATGAAAAGACGGTAGAATATGTTATTTTTCAGGATGATTAATAACGGGTTTGTTGATGATAGAACGTCAGCTCTGCAGACGTCTAGACACTTGATGACATGGTTGACGTACGGCATCGTGTGCATACAACATAGCAAGGAGTATCTATATACATACAACATAGCAAGGAGTATCTATATACATACAACAAAGCAAGGAGTATCTATATACATATTACATAGTAAGTAGTACCTATGTCTTTTTCTAACTTAAAATTTTTATGATTTGAAGTGAGCACTTGACTATTTAGTATGTATATAGGTACTACTTACCTATATACATACTACCTATATACATACTACATAGTAAGGAGTATCTATATACGTACAGCATAGTAAGGAGTATTTATATACATACGACATAGTAAGGAGTACCTATATACCTACTACATAGTAAGGAGTACCTATATACGTACAGCATAGTAAGGAGTACCTAGTCCCTATATACATACGACATAGTAAGGAGTATTTATATACATACGACATAGTAAGGAGTGCCTATATACATACAACATAGTAAGGAGTACCTATATACATACGACATAGTAAGGAGTACCTACATACATACGACATAGTAAGGAGTATTTATATACATACGACATAGTAAGGAGTGCCTATATACATAAAAACATAGTAAGGAGTACCTATATACATACGACATAGTAAGGAGTACCTACATACATACGACATAGTAAGGAGTACCTATATACATACGACATAGTAAGGAGTACCTATATACATACGACATAGTGAGGAGTACCTATATACATACGACATAGTAAGGAGTACCTATATACATACGACATAGTAAGGAGTACCTATATACATACGACATAGTAAGGAGTACCTATATACATACGACATAGTAAGCAGTACCTACATACATACGACATAGTAAGGAGTATTTATATACATACGACATAGTAAGGAGTGCCTATATACATAAAAACATAGTAAGGAGTACCTATATACATACGACATAGTAAGGAGTACCTACATACATACGACATAGTAAGGAGTATCTATATACATACGACATAGTAAGGAGTACCTATATACATACGACATAGTGAGGAGTACCTATATACATACGACATAGTAAGGAGTACCTATATACATACGACATAGTAAGGAGTACCTATATACATACGACATAGTAAGGAGTACCTAGTCCCTATATACATACGACATAGTAAGGAGTACCTATATACATACGACATAGTGAGGAGTACCTATATACATACGACATAGTAAGGAGTACCTACATACATACGACATAGTAAGGAGTACCTATATACATACGACATAGTAAGGAGTACCTACATACATACGACATAGTAAGGAGTACCTATATACATACGACATAGTAAGGAGTACCTATATACATACGACATAGTAAGGAGTACCTATATACATACGACATAGTAAGGAGTACCTATATACATACGACATAGTAAGGAGTACCTACATACATACGACATAGTAAGGAGTACCTATATACATACGACATAGTGAGGAGTACCTACATACATACGACATAGTGAGGAGTACGTACATACATACGACATAGTAAGGAGTATCTATATACATACGACATAGTAAGGAGTACCTATATACATACGACATAGTAAGGAGTATCTATATACATACGACATAGTAAGGAGTACCTACATACATACGACATAGTAAGGAGTACCTACATACATACGACATAGTAAGGAGTACCTACATACATACGACATAGTAAGGAGTACCTATATACATACGACATAGTAAGGAGTACCTATATACATACGACATAGTAAGGAGTACCTAGTCCCTATATACATAC
The DNA here is from genome assembly GCA_035048485.1 of Pteria penguin. NCBI lineage: Eukaryota > Metazoa > Mollusca > Bivalvia > Pterioida > Pteriidae > Pteria > Pteria penguin. The sequence continues at coordinate 27,505,153 of CM068583.1, forward strand.
GACATAGTAAGGAGTACCTATATACATACGACATAGTAAGGAGTACCTACATACATACGACATAGTAAGGAGTACCTATATACATACGACATAGTAAGGAGTACCTATATACATACGACATAGTAAGGAGTACCTAGTCCCTATATACATACGACATAGTGAGGAGTACCTATATACATACGACATAGTAAGGAGTACCTATATACATACGACATAGTAAGGAGTACCTACATACATACGACATAGTAGGGAGTACCTATATACATACGACATAGTGAGGAGTACCTATATACATACATACGACATAGTAAGGAGTACCTATATACATACGACATAGTAAGGAGTACCTATATACATACGACATAGTAAGGAGTACCTATATACATACGACGTAGGAAACAGTAAGTACATACATACGATACAGTAAGCAGTATGTATTTACATACGACAAAGTAAGTAGTGCGTATAGCATACCACATAGTAGTTAGTGCCTTTATACATACGACATAGTTAGTAGTACATATATATCTCAGTATTTTGTGCATATGACTATGTATCTCGTGAGTACTACTTATTATTCCGTACGTACTGGACAGAAGATTTAGAGTTAGTGTAATTGCAAGAAAAAAAAAGAGGAGTTACTGTCTCAGTTATGTGGCAGAAGTCACCATGGAGCTATACAATACATGAATATAAATAATATACTAGAACATATAACACATTACAAAAGTATTTGATTGAAGTGCAATTACGATACCGACTTAGGACGGTCATTTAATTTGACAAAAGCCAAACAAATGGTGTGGTTAACCGGTTTACGGGCCCATCTTCCCACTCACCGTAACAGCAGAACAATCAAAGGACGTACATTTAAAAACTCATGCTATAAATCCCAGCACAAATCGCGACCTAAGGCAATACTTGACAGAAGCATACATGTTTTAAACATAAAGTGACAAATTACGTGTGAGTCACATACGTTTTATGATGCATCTTTAAATATTGCGAAAGACGGATATTTAGGGAGAAATCATTTGATTTTTCCGGGGGGGGGGGGGGGGGGGGGGGGTGAGCAGGAAGACTGCAAAAAAGAATATGGCTCGCAATATAGGAAAACTATAGGAAAAATATAGGTCGGTAGAGAAAAATAATCCAGTCACGGGGAGGGGGATGGGGGAGACAGAGGATTGGTTAAAATGGAGGTAAAGTATATATGGTAGTGGCCCGAAAAGCTGCTGGAAATTGTGGGTATATATATGTATATATGGCATGTTTGGTTACGGCCGCCCGAATTCCATTTCGGGCGGCAACCCCCCCCCCCCCCCCCCCCCATCTCCCCGTTTGCTAAATTTCATGGATAAGTGGCAAAAAAAATTAATCCTATTCTGAATATTGGCAAAAAAACCCGGCTCTGAATATAAACAAAAATATCTTCAGCTCAATAAAATCCTCCTGTCCCTCCGCACTTTCCCCCATAAAAATCAAATGGTTGCTGTATTACGGATTCATATTTTGTACAAAACTTTCTTCATGGTCTTTAACCCCATACAATAAATTACCTTCATTTCTTTTTCTGACGAAGATGCGAATCTGTAAGTCTTAAATTCTGGATTGGAGTGTTCGATTCGAAATGGAAATGGTGCGCTATTGGTTTCTACGTTTTTGTCTCGTTTCACTCTGTCAATAAAATTACAGTATATATATATATATATATATATATATATATATATATATATATATATATATATATATATATATATATATAATATATATATATATATATATATAATTATTCTCTTTATCAATCAGTTTTTCCACTATATGTTGTGGTATGAATGTTCTAAATTAAGCATACCATTTTCGTCCGGGATCGAGATCAAAATAACCCATACCATGTTCTTCTTTAAAATATTAAGCTCATTCTAAAACCAAACGTTCCGGAAACAACCTAGATATTTCGCAATCACGAATTGCGAAAAGTCATTTCCCCAAATAATTTCCGTTTGAAACACTCAGTATCCCGGGAGAAGGTTAAATTTACAGAACAGTCGTTCAGACCCGGTGTTAAGTGGATGTAACTGAAGTATTTAAAGAAGAGTGTGGATCATCAGTAGGTACACTGTCCACTAACCTCTCTTCTCGCCCCACTAAAGATTTGAATTCTGAAACATGACAGAAACTTTTAGGCGGTAGCTATACAGTTCTTTAACTTTTGATCCTACTTATTCAGTTTTAGGATATAGATTTCTTTCAAAACTGAACCAGTTTCTTCTTATGGTCTATCATAGCGACTCATAGTGACGTCTGATGTGGTTACCAAATGAAAATAGTTTTTCAACTTCCTTGATTGACTGATTCAAACATTTTTCATTGCCATGTATAGACAAAAACAAACATTATTCAATATTTTCTTTTATGGAGGACATTTTTTCTTCACATTAGAAATAAATTGTATTGGATACATAATCTCTTGAATGAAGCAACGAAATTGAAACCATTCCTGTAAAAAGTTAGAGAAAATCTGTATTTGCAATATTCCTGGCAACCCTGCAGCTTTATTCATGACTACATTAAAGTTATCTTTCTTGACATCAACTGCATTTGATAAGAGGAGCTCTTTAGTACAGAGATATTAAAGTGTGTCCTTAATCGGCCGCTTTTACGCTCCACAATATACATAGGGGATTCACTATACATTGGAATTTTTTCTATCAAGCTACATGGTATACTAAGCGAACACTTACGAGCTGTATCCGTACAGAGAAAACTGACCGTGTGGCGTTTTACTATACTCATTGTTGAAGTAATATATACAACCATTGGCTAAAACCATGTAAACTCGAGGCCCTATAAAAGAAAAATAAATAATCAATGACAAAATCATGAAGAAAAAAAAAAGGTGAATTGGAAGAGCTCAATGGCAATGCCAATACTATTTTAAACTTATACATACATAAATATTTGACTTACACCTTACAGCTCCCAATTTGTTGATAAATGCGCGTTTTCTGACCCATCCGGAGTGATTATATTCCTCCGCCAGCATCTCCTGACAGCCTGAAATTGTTTCATCAATGCCTTCATTAACAGAGTAAATAAAGCTAAAAATACGAAGTTCTTCATTTATTTCTTTCAAGTTTGATACGACCATACAGTATAGCTTGGGTCGGACCTCTGATTGTCACACTGTAGACGGGCAGCGGAGAGTTGTGGTTCTCTCTCTTTCCCGACCACCCGCATCCAACCCAAACTTCGCCCCATTACCATTGGTCCCAGTCAAACGATTGCAACCCCACAAAGGCAATGGATCAAATATCTAAAGAGGATTAGAGTTAGGTTTCCATGTTCAGATTTGGGAGTTCACAAAATGCCCTAGTAGATACGGAAAAAACCTGAATTGCAATGAATGATACACAGTGTGCATGAGAGGAAATATTTCAAGAGTATATTTAGTTATCAGGAAAGCAGACGATGCAACAGGAAAGATATACAATACTCAGACTATAAGCATACCAATATTGGTGAGTGGTTCCGGAATATGTTGTGTCATCTTCAGGCTTTGCCTTCTCTATATCTACATGCTGTTTACCTAAAAACATAATGTATTTTGTGATATCATTGCACTTTTTATTTGTGAAACGTTCAATTAAAGATTAATTTACACTGGTTTGGAACGCAATACGTCCGCTTGAAACTGTACATGGTGAATAATTGCCCAGTATGCCACACACCTGATCAATAGTTTACAGGTCCAGTAGTCCGAAACTTTTCTACAGTTTGAAAAAACTATAATCCGCTAGTTCGAAGACTGGAATGACATTGCGGTTGGTTGGTTAATTGGTGTTTTACGTCGTTTCTACAATTTTTCAGTCATATCGCCACATGGAAGCATGAAGTTACCATCCTCGTAAACATGCTGGGAAGATCCGGTAATCGAACCCAATCGTCTGCGCCGCAAGCTAACCCTTGGTATGGCGGAGATCAGTGTTATTGGTAAAAAAGGAAGGATAATTCTTATCATGAATTAAATTCAACAAGCATTCTGATAATATTGATGAAGCAATACATGGCCCTTACTGTCCCCAACAAATTTAACTACAAATGTATATATACATTTATAAGAGGCTGATACTGTAAATACATTTCTTGGAATATATAATGCATAAGTGAGTCATTCTATAATTGTTGGCTAACATTTTCCCCAATACGTGTAAATACTAGTAGCATAAAACATGTAGCTGGGAAACAAACAAAATATAACAAATACATGTATTCCCAACGAGAATAAATGGCACGAAGATAGGGGATGTGATGCGATACAGCATATACTTGATTTAAAGTTGAATTCAGATTCGGGGTTTAAATTGTAGAAACAGTTGGAAGGACACAAAAATATTCAACAGAATTTTTAAAATCTTAACTACTTTATATACAACAGTGTACTAAATTTAATCAAAATTCCATAGTCTGTTTTTCAATAAAGGGCCGTCATCAAGACTAAAGGGTACGCTATTTCAGCCAAATACCAAATTTCCATAAGTCAGAAATACATGGAATCTCAGAAAACGCAAACTTGATCTCTAACTCTGCTATATAGAACAGTACAACAAATTTCAATCCAATACTTCAAGTTGAATCTGAAATAATTCTCGAAAACAGAAATTTCATTGATTTTTCAGTCAGGGAATTTCTTCTTCCAATATGAAGTGTACTCAAAAGTTGAGCATTGCACTTCATGTGGCAGTCAAGATAAAAGCCTCACAGGGCAATATGATACAGTTAAAAAGTTAAAATCCTTGATCCTCATCCTAAGCTGAAGTGAGCAGGTGGTATGTCGCCCATTGTAGTCCGATAGTCCCGAAAGGAACATGATAATGTCATTGCTGATGGAAGTCTATTCCATTCCCTGATAGTATGTGGGAAGAAGGAGAACCGATACACATCTTTTTTCGTTCTTGGGGTGCGAAAGGTATGTTGTCCCCGTGTCCTGGTTTCTGTCTGGATTAGGTATTGTTCTGCTGGAATTGCCACTAGATTGTGCTGGATAGCAACAGAAGGCGGATCTTTACTCTTCGGATCTGTAGCGGTTCCCACCCCAGGGAGCTGACCCTGTTGGTAACGCTGCCTGCTTTCCTATCCCAGTAGTTCCTTGTAGCGAATCGTGCCGCTCTACGCTGGACTTTCTCTATCTTGTTGATCTGCCCGCTGGTGTGAGGGTCCATATGGAGGCAGCATACTTCAGCGTTGGATGTACAATGGCCTCGTAGGCTCTGACCCGTGCTGAGGTTCTGCAACCTCTGAGATTTCGCTTTAGGAAGCCTAGAGTCCTATTGGCTTTCACTGTGATGGCATCAATATGCTTGTTCCACTTCAAGATGCTGCTGATTGTAATTCCCAGGTACTTGCTCGAGTCCACTACTTCTAACTTATGCTTGTGTAGTCTGTAGTCTGTTCTGATTATTTTCCGCTTTGATGAGACCTGTATGACCACGCACTTCTCCGGATGGAAGGACATCTGCCACTCTTCTTTCCATTTCTCAAGTGCTGTCAGGTCTTGCTGTAAACTGTTGTTATCCTCTGTGTTGTTGATCGGGCGGTACAGTAAACAATCATCTGGGAACAACCTGTTTTTTGACTCGGTGACTTCTGGTAGGTCATTGATGAATGTGAGGAGAACAGCGGGCCAAGTACTGTTCTCAGTGGTACTCCTGATAGGACATCTGCACTAGATGAGGCATGGCCGTCTAGAATGACTTATTGTTGTCTGTTGTTCAGGAAGTCCTTAATCTATAGCAGAGTGTTGTCTCGTACACCATAGTACTGCAGCTTATGTAGCAATCTCTGATGGAAGGGCCATAATTTGATAAAAACTTGATCTGTAACTCTGCGATATAGAAAAGTGTACCAACTTTCCCATCAAATATCTCAAAGTTTAATTTAAAATAATTCTGGAAAACAAAAATTTTATTTTTTTTTTTTCATTCATTGAAGGGTTGTAATAAACGAAATCCCCTGAAACACAAACTTGATCTGTAACTCTGCAATATAGAACAGTGTGTACCAACTTTCAATCAATATCTCAAAGTTTAACCCAAAATAATTCCGGAAAGTAAAAGTGACAGACGGTCAGACGGACGGACGGACAGACAGAGACAAAACCTAATATAGTCCCCGGTTTCACCAGCAGGGGACTAAAATGACCGACGATGTGTACATGGATGTCCTGGTCCCGACCAAAATCGTCAATACTTTGTATTTGGGCCTGCAGACATAGGGTTATTTAACATCTTGCCGGTTTATTGTCTAAAGGTCCAATAATCTGAACATAATAGTTCAAAAGGCCCAACATCAGAAAATGTTAATAATACGAAGTCCCGGGACCATTATAAATATTTGTAATGGTGAAATGATAATAATAATACATGTAATAATAATAATAATAATAAATAATAATAATAATAATAATAATAATAATAATAATGATAATAATAATAATAATAATAATAATAATAATAATAATGATGATGATGATGATGATGATGATGATGATGATGAAATTCCACAAATTCCATTATACAAGAAAATGACTGCACTCCTAACAATGTCATTAGCATATTCACAGAAACCTGTCAAAATTTTATTTTGAAATATAATGATTCACTAATACATCCAAACATCTTTTGTAGGAGTGACCTTACAATTCACTCCCTTGTGTAGTATTGGCCTTACAATTCACTCCCTTGTCACACAAAAGACGTGCGATACGATTATGCGGCTGTTTTATCAATGGAATCTAAAAGATCATTTAGTCAGAAAATTCAACCAAATGAATATCATTTGGGAAAATTAGGGGCTTTAATATCAACCCTCAACCCCCCCCCCCTCTTTCGAATCTGAAATGAATTATTTTCCCCTTTTAAGAATCATTTTAGGTCAAACTCACTGTACAACCTTTTACTATTTGCCGAATTCATCGATAAAGATATACTACCGCGGGTCCTAATCCGTATCTAAACTGAAATATCCTTTTCAATACTAAACAACACAACGACGTCCACCCCCCCCCCCCCCCTTTCCCATCGTTTCCCCTTTTCTTCGTGATTTGTCAATTTCATTTCTCTGCCTGTCACTTTTCATTCTCGTGTATAAAGTTCCGAATACATCCTTATAATTCTACCGGTTTGTTGACATTCGATTTACACGACGATCAGCGACTATCTCAATCAAGGAAGACAATTTAGAAGACCTGTATATTGAGTGACCTGTGGTCAGTAGGTGTCGATCATTTGATTAGACAAGTTATCTTATGAGATGTTATAACACAACTTACCTAGTTTTACGTTGGTTTGTGACACATACTTCTTCCTACTTCTTTTCCACAAAGGTGTCGTTATTATTCATTATCTCGCTGTTCAGGAAGTATAAAAGGTAAACTCGAAATATCTATTCGTTTACATTAAAAGGGCACCGACAGGAGAATTTTGACAGTACCTTATTCGTGTATTATTATTGTAAATGAGTAACATCACAATTTAGTTATTTTTATACATATATTTCCATATCATTGGCGAATATAGAGGGGCTGCAGCATCCACCGCTTTGGTTGAAAAAACAATTACCAATAACAAAGTCATTTTCGGAAATTTTTAGGATTGCAACTCCCTCCATTCCGGACCGAATAGTGCAAATCATTAGTCATGGGAGGCTGCAAACCCCCGCCCCATATTCAAAACTTTCTAGATCCGCCAATATATATGTATGTTTAGGATATGAGAAGATATTCATAGCCAATATATATGTATGTTTAGTATATGAGAAGATATTTGTAGCCCGTTTAAATCCGATGTAAAGGTAAAAAAGATGGAGGATGAAACCTGATTTTATTTTTTTGTAAATCGTAATTTTAGATCTGTATGACAATTTTTTTTAGACTGCCTCAGACACCAATGTCCTGTCTGGAATGTTGGGCCAACCATCAAATGACGTAGTGAATTTAATGTACCTGTGGTGATGGAAAGAAAGTCAGGAGTGAGTTCTACTAAAGGTCGTGAACTTTCCGACTCAATTTTACGTGTACGTCAGTTGAATTTTTCTTGAAGTCTATGTTCATACGTAATTACATTGGTAAACGTTGTAAAAGGTGTGCGTTACGTTTGGAACTCTTTAGGGAGGAGACAAATATTTCTTAGCAAAGTTTACGTGTACGTCTGCGTTTGGGGCTTACGACCTTTAGTAAAACTCACCCCAATATCTCAACTAATTCATGATCAAAACGTCTATCGATTATTGTGCTTCGATCACAACAGATTTGTAACCCTCAAATTTCCTTCCCAGCTTTTTACTGGCTAACTCCCAGTCAGATAAAATTAGATTAACAAGATTGATTGATTAATTATTGTTTTACGCCACTCCACGATTATTTCACGTATTTGGCGACGGCATCTACCTCATGCATCGCAAAGAAATTTATATCTTTGCAACGGATCCTCCCGAAGCAATGAGCGATCTTTTACGTGCCAAGCCTACCGCAACACGGAACCTCGGTTCTTACTATCCCATCCGAAAGACAGGAAAATGATGTATCCATGGCGGGAGTCAAACCCGGGACTCTCGGTCACAAACCGAGAACCTTCTCCAGCCCAAAAAGCAAAGCAGTCCTAAAAGAATATTTTAATTTTAGCTTATCGTGATCTTTCATTTGGTTTATTTTGACCCCTTCCCCCCGAAATTCTTAGCTGTTGACTTGTGTATTCATCTTCGTCTTCTTCCAATACGAAGTGTACTCAAAAGTTGAGTGTTATACTTCATGTTTGAGTTAATGTCATTATTTTGTTATATATCTGTGAACATCAATATACCTTTCTGTTGAAGGTAAACTAAACAGAATACTTACGTGGCTTCGAGCATCAACAACAACAGCAACAAACAACAAATTATTTATTCTCATAACTGAACACAAAATTATAGTGTAGAGAAAATATCATATTGCAATATATATACATACAATAGTAAAAACAGCAGCACATGCGGTGTGCTTTCTTTCGGATGAAATAGTAAAAACCGAGACCCCCTGTCGTGGTATGCATGGCACGTTAAAGATCCCTCACTGCTTCGGGTGGGTCCGTTGCAAAGGTCAAAATTTGTATGCCCCGCATCAGGCAGATGCCGTCACCATATACGTGAAATATTCGTGGTGTGACGTTAAACAAAAATGAGTCAATCAATCAATCAATCAATATGATAAAGGTTTCGACTTTGGATTTTCTAGTGTAAATTTCTCTTATTTATATTGTGATGTCCATAGACTCTCATCATATGGTATTTATATCAATCAATTGATTCGACTTGCTAGAGCCTGCTCTAACGTTTTGGATTTTCACGCAAAAAAATCAACTAACTTTCAGACTTCTGACTCAGTGTTATAGATTTCATAAACTTTGCCGAAAAACTTTTGGTAAATTATACAGATCTTATTCAGACATTAATTTGACTTTTCAACAATACTATCCAGAGGTATTTTCGTCCCATTTTCCACGGTGATCTAGTGTACAAACTAAGGAGGGTCAAAGGTTATGATTATTTCATATCGACGAGTTCTAAAATACTTAAACTCCTTTGATACCGACAGCATGACCCCGAGATCATCTTTAAGACCATAGGTCTTGTATTGGACTCCTCTACAGTCTTAAACAGTCTTTTACTTGAGCGTTATATGCTGACTAACAGAGCGGTGGGACTCTTAACGGGCCTTGTCGAAGACTTTTCAGATGAGACAAGATCCTAAACTTCGTCCCCCGACGGGCAGAGTACGGTTCACTTATATTGATATTTTGATACTAAATATTATTCCATTAAAGTTGTATACCCTACAATTCGGTATAATTTAAAAAATTAGGGCATGTAAAACAAAAACTGTAGTTTTCTCGTATGGCTAAAGTTCTTAACTTTGCGTTAATATCATTTTTTGTTGTTTCAAACCCTCGGAGATATCAAAATAAAAAGAAAATACTCCGTAAATAAAGTGGGTATTCAATAAATACAACCATAACCTGACTTCGCGCATGCGCAGTTTAATCAAAACAAATACAAAGAAGGGAGACTTCAAAAGAAAACGATTTCACTTAAAAGGCAAATTTTTAAAGTTACTCGTCAAGTTTATTTACCTCGCCCTCCATCAGTGTCCATGATGCGGCGGCTTCCGGATTAGATATGTATATATAATCAGGTTTTATCCGAGATCACGGGAATTTACATGTGGTTTCGATAAAATAAAAGAATTCTACCATTTATAAGCCTTTTGTCTTATTAAATATAAGGAATAAATAATTAACAAAACTGTTCATTGTAAAATATATTATATTTTATATATATATATATATATATATATATATATATATATATATATATATATATATATATATATATATATATATATATATATATATATATATATATTCAAAACAATTTAGAATTAATCAACCTATAATATTCCCTATACTAGCGAACATGTGGTATACAGCTTTAAAAGTTTCGTATGAAAATTTTTATGACCTCTCGTCGTGAGAATTCTGTTGATCCTTGCCTCTATATGGAGGATTATTTGAAAAATCTTAATATGTGTCCTTTGAATGTGCTGCTTTCGCGGTGAGTGAGGAGGTGGGCGCCCGTAAACCGGTTAAACACACCAACTGAGTCTTTTTGTGTTTATTGGACTATATTATGTTTTATGTGCATGTCTTTGGTGATTCGTGTCATACAGCTTGGTCAGATGTCTTCTGTCTTCTCCTTATGATCAAGACAGTGTCAAAACTAGATTTAATATAAAATCAGCTCTCTAGACATAGCTAGACTTTTTGTTTTATTCCTTAAATGGTAGAATTTATTTATTCCTTATATATCCTATGACAAAAGGCTTATAAATGGTAGAATTTATTTATTCCTTACATTTAATGAGACAAAAGGCTTATAAATGGTAGAATTCTTTTATTTTATCGAAACCACGTGTAAATTCCCGTGATCTCTGATAAAACCTGATTACACTTTCTTTCAGTCTTAATATTATGTCATTTCATTTAATCATTTATTTATATTTATTTAATATAACTCAATACTGCTGTAACTAAGAACTGACTAAAGAAGAAAAAAGAAAGAAAGAAAATCAAATATACGTATATCCCTCAACGGCCTCTCGCCTTTATAAAAAATGGTACAGTACTCTTCAAACGCGAAGGTTGCAAAGTGCAGTCGCTAGTACAAACAACATGGCTTCCGGTTGGATTGACAAACTGAAAACAGCACAGAAAACATGTATGATTCAAGAAGGTACATACATTTGAGATTTGAATTGACATATTTACAATGTTTATCTTACTTACTTATTTAACTTACTACTTATTTAACTTATAAGCTTTTGGCGTTCGATGACATTAATGTCCTAATGTTGAAATACATGTGGTTCACAATGACATTGCATTGTATCACCAGTTTTAGCTTCAGTTTTTAGCCTTTCCCCATGCTTAATTACTATTTGGTCATTTGTTGTGCGTCAGTTCCATCCCATACGGTCTTGTGGCGCAGGCCGATTGTGATACACAATCGCACTATTCTGTGTTATATACAGGGAATAAACTTCAAAATCTGTGTAGATCTAGCTAATAATAGAAAATTTTGTATGAATCTAACTAAAATTATCTATCATAGTCTGATTTTATGTGATTGTATTAATCGAAAGCGGTCTGAAAACTTACGATTTTATGGAAATTGGGGGCAGGCAAAAGTTTTTAAATCTTTGGATAATACTGTCTTTATAAGATACTTTGTAGAAAAAATGTAGTACTATTCAATAAAAATCATTGAATATAAGGATGATTTTTAATTTCATGACGTTGTTTTCTAAATGTCATACCAAAAAGTGTGATTGTGTATCACAGTGTGATTGTGTATCACAATCGGCTTGCGCCACAGGACCATATGGGAAGGAACTGAAGCCCTCGAGATCCCCACACATAACGAAATGACCAAATAGTAAACAAGTGTGGGGATAGGCGAAATACTGAAGCAAACCAGTTTTGTGCAGCTGAAAAATCAAAATAGTTTTTTTCAGTTCGGGAAATTGTGTGGTAAAAGAACTTGGCACTTACAGATTTGACTGTAGCCGTAACTGAAAATAGTTCAAATGATCTGAATTTAGCTAAATACACTGGTATTCTTTACCCAGTTTCGGATAAACCGATTTTGATTTACAATAGGCAGGGATTTCAGTAAGAGCCGGCACCTGGTGAAAAACTGCTGCATCAAATGACGGAAATCACAAATCACAAATTTCGTATGATCTCAATTTACTTAACTCACATTCACACATATAGCGCTCAGAATGATACGGCTCAGATTTCTAAATCACTTTCTTAAATAATTCTTATTGAGAACCCTGTATAGTGGATTTTCTGTAGTAAGATTTCCTATGTGTATGTTTACATCACTGCTCGAGTGACCTGATGTCACACATAGGCATTGTGTCGTCAATGATTTCAAGAATGTTCTATAACACAAAAGGAAAATGATAAATGAATCCCAGAATGACTTAGCTATTCATATGATTCATGCATATGTTGTAGCATAGCGTTTCTATATTGAAATATGGTGGCATATTCCTGCCAGTCACATATCAAGTAAATATGTCAACTTATCAGAAATTTATGTTGACTTGTCAATACATGTATTATGTTGATTCTTCATATATATATACATATATATATGAAGAAAACCTAGTTGGAAAACCTATAGCCGACCACCAGGCAGTGATAAAGAATAATATGCTAAAAAGCGATAATATCAGTCAATCAATTGTACATGTTATCAATTAAGGTTCACAAAATAATTTTCTGCTCGGAGTTTTTTTGAACTGTCAGGCACCTGGGTACATGTATTTGATAGCGGACATTCACAACATTCAGGATCAAGCATCACACATTAATATCAAAGAAAACAATGCATTTTCCTAGAGGAATTTGGTGAGAGGGAATACATTTTCTCTTATATTTCATATATGAGGAAAACCCTATAGAATTAATACAGAAGAGCTTAAAGTTATATTGTCACTTACAATAAGTCCTAAGTTTTACCCTTAACAATTTTTAGACCATTTACACAGACTGTGAGAATATTTTTAAAACAAATTGAAAATATTGGTGTACTGGCTGGTATATATATGTTCTTATTCACACTGTACATATTCCTAGGGCTTATGTGGATCATTGGTTACATGACAGTGAGATAACCACAGTTTTTACTTGCCAACCAGACTAGGTCAAATATAACTTGACTTAACCTCATCGCAAAGAATACCACTCTCTGCTAGCCATCTACTATTTACATTGAACCCTGGTACAATCATATATTTCAAACCACAGGATGAAAAGTGCATGAAGGGTCAGATTTACAGATCATTGTAAAATGCTAAATAAGTGAACTATTTTATAGTTGATGTCCTGGCCTATTATCCACATTCCTGGTCTGCCAGTTTCCTGACACAACACAAGTTCTCCTCTTATGATGTCCTCCTATGAAACACTCCATATCCACAAGAGTTATTGGAATCTCTGATTCTGTAACAGGTGAAAAATTGATGGCTAGACAAAGACAAAGTGTATCCAGAATATTCAAATATGCCATCTATGTTATCCAACTCATGCCCAATTAAGTCGGCCACACAGTGTATTACATGTACATTTATGTGCAAAAACTATTCAAATAAAATGATGATAATTACGTTTGTACATGTACATTGATTTTGTCTTTGAGGAAATTATTAAATCATTTTCACTTTATCCCAAGAGAGTCTTTGTGGCAAAGTGAACAAGTGCACTGGAGCCACTTGTCTGTGTGATGTCTTGACTCGGTCTCCAGCATACACTTAGCTGATGTACCAGCCAGATTAAGATTAGAAGTTTTCTTTTGATACCTAAGGGTTTGTTCCAATGCTAGGCTGCCCCTAAACAGTTAGGTGAAGTATTTTAATTACCTTGACATTATGTAATAGTTATACAAACAACACTACATAAAATGTTAATTTTCTAATTGAAAGAAAAAGTGAACTAAAGACTAGAGCATGTGTTTCAATTCAATAGAATATTTCCGAGTTATATCCATTAACTATGGATATTGCATATTTTGGGGATATTTTATCTATGATGTAATAATCTTATCTTTGGATACATAACATCAATGCTTCTACCAAGTATGATGTCACAAGCAGTTGTCCGTAGTCTGATGTGTAAAACCTAGGTTTTTAACGGTCCTTTCTGATTACTTAAAAATAGGCTAGCCTATTACTGCTGATCAGTGAATGAAACATTAGGCTGAATTTAGTATATCATTACATCTATTTCATCAATACAGCTTATTTTGAATATGGTGTACTCCATGATTTCATGCATTTTGTCTTTTCAGGGAAAAAAAATGTACATTTTACATTTCCAGATGGCACAGAAATGGCAGAGGAATATGATATAAAAACAAATGAAATATTAGGTAATTGTAAAATATAATGTTAGACTTAAGTGTAAAAATTATGCCAGTAAGACAGATGTATGTTGAATATTGTTTATTTAATTTTCAGTTTCTATGATTACAATATGGACAGTCAAATAACCTAATGTTTGTATATAAATATATATTCATATTTAGTTTGTGACCAATATTTTCATTCATTGTTTTAACAAGAGTTTTCTCTTGCTATGTATGTTTACAAGGAATTAGGGCATCAAACAACTGTAAATACTATGACTATTTTTACACATTTGCCCTCCTGGAACAAGAATTGCAGACATTGTCTTATACACAATCTCATAACAACTTATAAAAGATGTGCCTAAAAGAAATAAATGCATAGTTGTTTCTTGGCATTACATGTTGTTAAATTGTATCTTATTCTGTTGTCATTGAATGGTATTTATGTTTGCTTATGAGCTCCTTACTGAATGACATGCCTCTTCTGGTTTAAATCAGGTGTCCTTCATTTTGGTTCATGTCTTTCTGATTACTCAGGTGTCCTTCAATGTGGTTCCTGTCTTTCTGATTACTCATGTGTCCTTCAATGTGGTTCCTGTCTTTTCTGATTACTCAGGTGTCCTTCAATGTGATTCCTGTCTTTTCTGATTACTCAGGTGTACTTCAATGTGAAGCTGGCGTGGCCTAATGGTATCGTGCTTGCCTCCTAATCGGGAGGCCGGGGTTTCTATAGTCCCTTTTTGGTCATGCCTGTGTCCTGTCTTTCAGATGAGACAGTAAAAACCGAGGCCCCGTGTCATGGTATGCATGGCACGTTAAATATCCCTCACTGCTTCGGATGGGTCCGTTGCAAAGTCAAAATTTGTATGCCCTTCATCAGGCAGATGCTGTCACCATATACATGAAATATTCGTGGTGTGACGTTAAACAAAAATCAATCAATCAATCAATCCTTCAATGTGGTTCCTGTCTTTCTGATTACTCAGTTGTCCTTTAATATGATTCAAGTGAAGTAATCCTTAGGTGTGCCATTTAAAATGAAACATAAAAAGCCCTAAAGATTGCTGTATCTGGAATATGTTGATGGAGAGTTTTAAGTGAAATATGATATAAGGACTAATATAACATATGTATAATGTAGCAATTGGAAAAGAATATAGTGAAGAATATACCATTTCTAAATAACATCCCCAGTACATTCATATGTAATTATTTGCTCAAACAAGAAAGACTGAGATGTTATAGGTGTCATTTGTAAGACTCCACCATTACTATATTTGTATAAGTATTGGTTTGACGTGACAATGTCTAGCAAATTGCTAAAACAATAGTAATACTCTTTTCTTTACAATTATGCAAACTAATCAATTCAATAGATAGTGTTATTATAAAGATCATACAATCTTTTTGTAAGCCAGAGTTATCCTGCTTTCAAAATTCATCTTGAAAACGTTTCAGTTATTCCCCTTTTATCATAAGGTTTGAGAGAGTGTTTGCGTTTTAATGCTTTTTAATCAAATATAGGAAAGTAATCATAACTTATCTTAAAAACAAGTTATATGCACTGCTGAGTCAGAAAAATGTGGTATGAGCAAAATGTTTGGTATTATTTATTTATATATAAGGTCCTATGAAAGATTCTTAAATGTTTTTACCTGAATCAAATTTCATTATATTTTATATTATCTAATTATATGTTTTGACTAAGCTGTTAACAATTGAGATATCGCCAGATTCAACTTTAACCATGCCCATTACAAACTTCCATTCTAATGTCATAGTTGAATTCATGTTTGACGGAGAATTTATTTATGACATCATAATGAATAAGTGTGCCAATATGTGTGCTGTTGGGCATTGGACGATCACTCAATTACACAGACAGTCCTAATTATTAGAACAATTGTTGATAAGATGATATTACAAATAAGAATTAAATTTTTTATTTAATCAATCTTATTACAAGTGAGAAAATGGAGGAGAAAATCAACTATGGGTATGAAAGAACCCAAGTGGGAATTTGAGATAGGGGAACAATTAACAGCTAGAAACCTTGATGTGGAAGGCTTGATGGAAAGCTCTCTTAATGTAAGTAGTCATTTGTAATGTTTGAATTATAATCCATTATCGACTGTTTATAATCAGAAATGTTAACATAGTCAATCATTGATTACCGGTATGTATGTGTCAGTTTTTCATAATGTAAAACTTTTACTAAAAGAATAAAAGATCTTTTTTTAAATATCTATGTTTATGTAATGCTCCTTCACCTTGCTTTTCTTCCTGCAACTTATGTTTGTAAATGGATAGAAACCTTTCTAGATTTAAACTTCTGGTTTTGGTAGTGACAATTTACTGAAATTTTGTAATTGATAAAATGAAATTTAAGAAACCAGTTAACTTTCTATATTAAATTGTTGATCATCAGCCAATCACTATAACATACCACTTTTTTTTTTAATTTATAAGCTGTTTATTCATTTACAAGATTATATGCAATTTGTGTGAATGTAAAATAGTTTACAGTACAGATAGATATTTCTTTCAACTGAGAAAAATAGACAACTCCATTTCCTGAGCAATAATTCTCAATGTGTAAATTCAAACATCATTTAAATATTTCACGAGATGTTTATCTAAAACTTGATATTTACAAGTTCAGTTAGATTTATCACAACAGGTACCTTTCATGTTACCTGTGATATGTCTTAAACAAATTAGATTTTAGTGAGAGATCACTAAGGAGCCACTAGAGTATTCCTATTAGTGGCCTCTTTGACTGCTTTGAGTTCATATACGTAAAGCTTCCAGTGTGTGTAGGTAAAGCTTTAAGTGTGTGTAGGTAAAGCTTCCAGTGTGTGTAGGTAAAGCTTTGAGTGTGTGTAGGTAAAGCTTTGAGTGTGTGTAGGTAAAGCTTCCAGTGTGTGTAGGTAAAGATTGATTTGAATCTGCATGATACTGGTATTTACTAATGCACATTTTTCATATGTTTCTATCTTGAGCATCTCTTTTTATAATACATGTAGTTTGTGTATTACTTATATGTAAACTTCTACACAGATCTTTAATATGAAGATTAGTTAGAATCTACAGCTTGCTACCAGCTTAAACTAAATTTGAAATGATACTACATGTATATTTAAATACCATACGGGATGTATGGGGCTTGATACCCAATAAACTGTTTTATCTGGATTTTTTAATATGATGTTTATTCTTGGACACTTATAAATTGTATGGCATAAATCATACATTGAGTATGTAATGAAAGAGAAGACAGATGTGAAAAGTGAAATTCAAGATATGTATACTTTAGTATTTACCCAATTAATTGCTCAGATAATTTTTGGATTTTAATTATATATTTTATTTTGAATTTCAGCCAATGTTTTGTAGAAAGGACATATCCTCTGCATTTCAATGGAGAATTCGTAATTTACCATATCCCATTGACACCTATAATGTAACAGTAAATAGTGAAACAAGAGATGTTACTGTAAGAACTACAAATAAAAAGTAAGTCTGAATCATGTGTTTCTGAGATTATATTGTGTAATCAGTAAATCTTAATTGTGTATTGTCAAAGTCAAAAGGATTAGGAGTCTTCTGATTTTTATGCCCTTGGAACCAAAGATTCAGGGGCATGTAGGTTTTGTCTGTCTGTCTGTTTGTTTGTGGCTTAAAACTTTAACATTCCACGTAATCTTTCAACTGTCAGAGATAGGACTTTCATATTTCACATGCATATTTATTGTGGTAACCCCTTTCTATGGGTACAATAAATTTTAAATGCATGACCTTGACCATATCCTTTGACCTATATTTCAAATACTTTAACATGGGGTATGTCTTTTGAATGGGAAGGGATAGGACTTTCATATTTCACGTGTATTCCTTGTGATGAGACCTTTCCATTGCTACCAAATTTTTGACATTGTGACTTTGACCTTGGAATTTGACTTAGTTTTAGGGTAACTTATTCTGACAAAGTGGCTGCTGGGGGAATTCATATTTTTCTACCCATGGAATTGGAAATTCAGGTACACTCAATTTAGTTTTTGTTCTGCACATCTTTTAGTCTGTCTGTTATTAAAAAAACCTTTGTAACTTGACATAGTTGCCATCCGGGGGCATCAGTGTTTTACAATCACATCCTGTTAATTATTGATTGTCATCTGCAGAAAATTATTTCAAAGAAAATGTTTAGAATCTTAATAAAACAAAACTCTTTCCAAGCTCTCAGAAATGAGTACTCAGGACATTAAACTTTTGTATTGTCTGTCTATCAGCTGGGTCCAGCGCCATAAACTGAGAAAATACTGAAGTCATAATGTCAAATTCTTCTGTTCAACAATGATTTAATGACTGGGATTTGGATTTTTTTGAGTTTTAATCTATCAATAAATAGAATTAAACCATTCTGCATGACAGTTTATTTGAACGTTTGATAATGGAATAAATTAGAATGAAATAATTGACTTAAGTATATTCTCAGTTTATGGTGCCGGGCCTTGGTGTGTTTGTTTTTATATCGGCCATATAACTGTAAAATGGTAAGAAGGCTTTGATGTTTTAATTGTCTGTTTCTTGTGGCAAGACTTGCAATTGTAGTGCAGCTGAGATATCTATTTATATTTTCATTCAGTTAAGTATCAACTCAAGTTGATATGTGATTTGTTTAAGTCCCAGTTGTATGTTTGTAAAATAATATACTAGTATGTGTATTGACCCTAAACTGTGTGTGAGGACCAAACTATACTATAACTACCAGTAATAACTACTGGAAGGTGGTCATTCTGAGCACTGAATGGGTTCCTAATGTGAGTTCTTGTCAAGGAGCTATTATGAGCTGTCTGATATTATGATTGTGTCTCAGTGCCACCTCTGGCAAATGGACTTCCAGATCTCTTTTGTTGCAGGGGTATGGATACAGAGATTGCATAGCTTGTTTGTCATTGTCATTTTTTGTGTATAAACCAATAATCTCAGAAACAAAAAATTTGTTTGCAGTTAATTGCTTTGTCTTTGATAAATACAAAATGCATATGTGTCATACTTCTGCTTTCAATTTAGGTATTTTAAAAAGTTTAGTATACCAGATATGGACAGAGCACAGCTACCTCTAGAGCAAAGCAGCATATCAGCAGCCCATGCAAACAATACTCTTATTATAACAGTAAGAATTACAATGATCTTATAGTACAGTGATCCACTTTTCCATAATGAAAGCAACATTTAGTTGACTTTCAAATATTATTTTGCTTGTCTTTGATGTGGTGTATTAGGGTACAATGATGTCTGTCAGTCTGTAACACTTTGTCCAGCTCACTTTTGTATACCCGGTACACATGTACTAGAATAAGTACATACTTGGTCAAAATTTCCTCGTAGAAAGGCTGTGTAATATGCCTTTAACTCAGGGTCATACATTAAAAGTGAAGGTCACTGTCTTTTCCCTTACATTTTCTTTATCTGGCTCATATTTCTGCATACTTCAAAAATTTGATTATTTCTAGATTGCCTGTATAAACCTCTATAAATATACAGAGCAAAATTTTGTCCATTTCTGTACAGACAGTGTGGCTCATTATAGATAATTGGGGCCTCAGGTAAACACAATTCTGATTGGCTAGTTTAAATTTTACTGAACCAGATTTTGAATTGTCAGTTTCGAATACTAAAACACGTTGTTGTTCTTGAAAAAAAAAACAAAAGCTTTATTTATTTTATTTAAATATGTAATTATAAGAAATGTCTGTAATGATTTTCCTGTATAACGACAAAAACATACTCAAACCTTGTTTTTTTTTCCTATACATCAATAGACTAAAAAAATCATTACAATCATCTCTTAATTAGAATAATTCATTGTCAGTGGAAATATTTCTTATAGGAAGGATGGTGTGTTATGAACTTCACTCAGGGTATTGTCTTCAAGGTCAAGAGCACTGTTAACTTTTGATAAATTTTCTTGTCCAGCCCATAAATTCTACATGCTTGATTAGAATAAGTTTATATTTGGTATCCCACATGCCAAAGATGTTATCTCCTTTTCAGATATGATTGTTGTATATTTAGAGGGATTTTGCAATTGTGGAATTCATTTAAACATTATCTTTTATCTAATTTTCAGTATAAAAAACCAACAGAGATTCTTCAGATGGAAAAACAAATACAGGTAGAACTTAAGAAGTTAAAGGCAGCAAAAGAGGGTGATGTTGATTGCACCCCCAGCTGATTGGAGGAGGACAATTTTCTTGTTGATTGGAGACCCTTATAGACATTTCTATTGCTAATGATATTTTAAGACATGCTTCATGTTGATTTGAGACATTCTATCTCTCCTATTGCTGTATATGATATAGCAATAAAAGGCATTTCAGATGAATGCCACTCTAAATCATAATACAATAGATCAGCCTGGAAATTCTATACAGCATTATTTCGTAGCAATTATCTTGACTTATTTTGAGAAGGGTTATTATATACCAAGATGCAAATCACATTGTGTTCAAAACATGATCTTGACATATAAATATACTTATATACGTTTTGATATCAAATTTCTTATTTGTGTTTCATACTTTGCTTGTTTGTAGACAGACATTATTGTATGCCTGCATACGATAGTGAATTCTAATTTATGATTATGAAGCTACATGTATATTCAGTTGAAAGTTAGTGCTAACCCTGACACTTGAATCAGTTGTAAAAATTGGTTGATAGTATCCATACCAATTCCTCATATTAGAATCTGGAATAGAATTAAAATTTTTATGCCCTGGGATCGATAGATTTGGGGCATATTGTTTTTCTCCCTTTCTGTCTGTCTGTTTGTTTGTTTGTCTGTTGTCAACTTTAACTTCAGCCATAACTTTTGAACCATGAGGGATACAGACTGCATATTTTACATGCATACTCAACTAATGAAGCCCTTTCAAATGATGCCAGAGTCAATGTCCTTTTGACCTTTACAATGACCTTCATGCTAAAAATAACTTTTTGAACTTTGTTGCTGCTGGGGGCATAAGTGTTTCAAAAACACAGCTTGTTGATGTAGATTCTAACATACATTATAAACAATACTTAATTATAATAAATGTCTAAAATATATTTAGTATGCATACAAATAAGACTATAACATGAAAAGTAACTTGGTCCCCACTGTTTTATGTTTAATTTTTTAGGAGATGGTATGTCTTTATAAAATAAGAATGTTATTCACTTGTAGAATATGCATTATGTCTAGACTTTGGAGCAATGTAAGCAACAAGATGGGTAGCTTATTCATCTTCAAAGCATATAATTTGAAATGTGCATTCTACTTTCAAGCCATGGTGGTCATGTGGTGATTTTGATTGTGTGTGCAGCTCTCACTGTGAGGGGTGTAATCAGAATCAATCTCTGTGTATTCTTGAATCCTTGTAGCGTCTTCACATCCTTGTAACACACATGGAATCTAATGAAGAAAAAAGCAAAACAAGGGGTCTGTAGAAGTTGTGTAAATGAAATGAAGAATCCCCTTTACAAAACATATAAAATACTTCTTGAATATACCTCAGATGATCAGGTTAAATGTTGATAATCATTATAAACTTGTGTACGTTCTTCGATGATGATGACAAATCTTAGAAACATTGAGACT
Source organism: Pteria penguin (assembly GCA_035048485.1). Classification (NCBI taxonomy): domain Eukaryota; kingdom Metazoa; phylum Mollusca; class Bivalvia; order Pterioida; family Pteriidae; genus Pteria; species Pteria penguin. Next base: position 27,527,306 of record CM068583.1, read on the forward strand.
AGATACATGTATTTATACTGTTGTTAAAGCCTTAAGAAAAGCAAACAAGAGGCCCAGTTGGGCCTATATTGCTCATGTGAGCACAACAGCAGATACATATATTCTCATGCTAATTGTTTTTAACAACTGCCAGAAGACTGTAAACTTTCTTCTCTACATTGAATAAATCAAGACAATGCCACAAAAATATGTGAGAAAAGACTAAGTCAGGATTATTTTTTCAATTTTTTTCCTTAAAAAATTGTTAATTGAATTTTGTTTTGGTGTAAAATGAACCGAAAAAAGTTTGCCTTCAGCGGGGCATCCTTGAGAATGCCAGAAGTGGCCTATAACAAAATTAGATGAAAAGTTATAAAAAAGATAGAAAAATAAACTTTGACACTTAACTTTCAAATAACTCAACCCTTCAATTAGGTAAAAAAAAGGTTGGCAAATTAATGCTTTATGGCATCGCTTTGCATATTGAATAAATGATTGAAAATAACACAAAAAGGTATGAAAAAAGACTACATGTAATTTCGGGGGTTTTTTTTTCAAGCCTTGTTTGGTGTAAATGAAATAAAAATTTTACCTCTAGTGGGGATTGAACCGCTAATCTCCAGCATGCCAGAACTGGCCAATATCAACATAAGAAAAAATGGTAATAAAAAACTAAGATATTTTGATATGAAACATTCAAATAGATATATTCTTTTTATAGCATTAGCATTAGCATTCTATTAGTTTTGAAGCAGAGGTCAATCAAGCTCATCATTAGATGCTACTAGTATAACCTACCCCCTTTTATCATAAAAAAAATCCTACATATTATTTTTGTATGCCTTTTCTTTCCGTTTACATTTATTGCCATTAAAATAAACAAAATCGATACATAAGAAGTAATCTATCTGGAGAAAATCTAGATAAATGCCTGAAAATGACAAATTCCCCCCAAAACAGAACCAAAAATACCAACACCTCTTGAGACACTTTTCTAGATTACTTTGATGCACTGCGTCTGATGATCTTATGATGAAGTTAGTTTAAACATTTATTTGAAAAGAATCATACAACAATACAAAGAAATGTCATAGTAGCAATACATTAGAGATTTGAAAACAAGTATTAAATACTTATATTAATTCATCTCTCTAGTTAACAATACAACATCAAAAATATCAAGTTAGTATACGCAGGGTGAAATAAAGAGGGGAAGCATTATGTACAAAAGTAGGGACAACAAGAGTACTAAGAATAAATTATCCATGTTCAAATATGGCATCCATAATGTAATATGTTATGTGTCAGTAGCGTATATTACATATAGGCTAAAAGGCTCGAGCCTACACAAAATTTTGCAGATTTTTTTTTTTTTTTTGCATTTTTGTTCATTTGTTTGTTCTTATCAAATAAAAACTCCTTTTTCTACGTTGTTTTACATTTTAAGGCAAAGATAATATTGATCTAGGTTTATTCATTAGAATAAACCATTTTCAAGGACGCTGAACACGAATATGACAAAATTTTCCTGATTCGATAAAGTTAAATATTTTCCGATTTTTTAGAAATTCAATTTTGGGCCAAAAATTTGAGAGAAAAATACTCTTTTATAGGCTGCTATAAAAGATACATCAGTTACACCCTCGGGGTCTCAAAATCATGCAAAACCCTCGGAAAGCTTCGGGTTTTACTTGATTTTGAGACCCCTCGGTTGTAACTGATGTATCTTTTATAGCAGCCTATAAAAGAGTCTTATAATCTATGATATCTTCTCATTATCATGATATTTGTCAAACTGTATTGAAATATTATTATGTCAAATAATCAAGTATACTCAAAAATGCAGCATTTTGTTTCTTTTTTCCCGGGGGAGGCTTCATTTTAGCCTACACAAAATCATATCGTAATATACGCCCCTGTGTGTGATAAAGGGGTGAAAATGTCATTCCCTCAAAACGCTTGGATAATTTGAAGAAGTCGTTTACCACGCTAAAAGTGTATTCATTTTGATATTGTGGACAGATGAAGGGTTTTATCGTGTAATCGTGTACGAGAACGTGCGTCACTGTACAGTGGGCATTCTAAGAGGTAGTGGCTTGTATTTTCGATTCTACCACGTGTACAACGTGGACTTGGGACTATATTTCGTTTATATAAGTGGGAATTTAGTGAACTGCATTCAGTTCTTAGCCGCGAATGGATTATTTGTTGTTTTCTTGTGCCGAATAGATAATACGGAGGAGGAGGAGTTATATCACGATTTAGAAATCTTTTGAATACAAATTTGGATGGATTGTTACGAATTTCTTCGGGAATTTCATTCCATAGGGATATGACAGAAGGTAAGAAAGAATTTTGATAAAATGAAGTGTTACATAGAGGGGGGACTAGTCTATTACTATCACGAGTATTTCTACCATGAGTTTCGTATGCACTACGGGGAACGAGGACGTTTAGATAATCAGGTGCAGAGTGGTGGTACATTTTATGAAATAGTACAAGTTTATGTTTAAGACGACGGTTTTGAAGAGTTTCCCAGCCAAATTCTTTCATTAATGATGAAATACTAACTAATTTAGTTATATCTGTTACTATTCTGACTGCTTCATTGTGTATCTGTTCTAAACGGGTTTTTAATAATTGAGAACAGTTGTTCCAGATAACGTCGCCGTACTCTAAGGACGGACGAATGTGCACAAAATATAGTTTCTGGAGGGAAGATCGGTCTAATTGGAATTTTAATTTTCTTAAGATATAAAGTTTTTTGGTAACGTTATAAGGTTTTCGATATGTAGATTCCAGTTTCCCTCTGCATTGAAAACAAGTCCAAGGTGCTTATGAGAATTAACGTTTTGTATAGGTATATGATTCATGACTAGCGGGGAGGTGGGGTGGGGTGGGGGATGTGTTTTTTGGAGATAATTTAAGATTTGGTTTTACTAGGATTGAAATCGACTAACCATTTACAAGACCATTGGTGCACTCTTTCCAGATCATTATTTAGATTAAGTGCGGAGGATACAGGATCATCTACTATTATATATAGCGATGTGTCGTCAGCGAAAAGTCTTACATGGCTGTTGATATCATTTACTATATCGTTTATATATATAAGGAATAACAGGAGACCAAGTATAGAACCTTGGGGAACACCTGCTGTTATTTGCGTCCAGCTGGAAGAACACCCATTTAAGACAACGCGCTGTTGTCTATTTGTAAGATAGCTTTTGAACCAGGATAAGAGGATTTCTGAGATGCCAATTGATTGGAGTTTATGAAGGAGGCCTTTGTGCCACACCCTATCAAAGGCTTGATGAAGTTGGACCGAAGAAGTAGTTTGTCAAAGAATGCTACCATCATGTATCTATGTTGCCCTCCTTGGATCCACCCCTTAACAGATCTGGTGTAAAACTGCAATCATTTTAGGGGACCTCAAATATTTCATACCTACCAAATTTCATGAAAATCTTATTGAAGGAAAGGTCCTTCAGTGCTAATTATTACAAACTTTTCTAATCTTAAAGATGTTGCAAAGAATTCTAGAAATTATTTCTATATTCCATTTTTATTGCAATAAAATCAGTGGAAATACACCAAATCAATGCATCATAAGCAACCTATCATAAAGGAGAAAATCTAAGAAATTGCCCGAAAATGGACAAGAATGAAAAAGTTCAAAAAGGCGTCAAAAACTCCTTTTGAATGAAAAGAACTAATTTTAATTTTTCTTCAGTTTAGATCACTTGGATATATTATTAGTTTTTCAATCCTTTCGGAAGATTTTCAAACGAGGGTAAACTCTTGGGTATGCTTTTGTGTTTTTGCGAATGAAAAACACAGTTTATTTTAGGTTCACTAATACCGGTACTACAGACATAGTTGGATCAAAATCTGTCAGGCGATTTATGAAAAGAGGTCGAAAATATAAGTCATGGGAAGGACGACAGACAAAACGCTATGACAATTTAAGCATTTGAGTCGGTGAGCTATAAAAATAGAGCTAAACTATATAGGCCAAAACGAACGTTTTACATCCATCGCTAAATCCGAGGGTCATACAATGGGAGGTACAGTCCGTTAGGCGGCGCATGTGTACTATCAATTAGTAACATGGATTACAATTAGCAACTTTATATGACATCACAATAACGTACTATTGTTCGTAACGTCATTTTTGCGGGAATATGTTTTATTTCCTCCATAAATATTAGGACCGCAGTTAATGGCGGTATCTCCCATTCAATAGAATATCGGTTATCAGCCTGTATGTACAACACACTGGGCCAACTTATACTTTATCAAAATGAAATTCAACATTATATATATATATATATATATATATATATATATATATATATATATATATATATATATATATATATATATATATATACAATTTAATATCCGGACATATCAAAATAACATTTTATTTCATCACAATCTATTTTTTCAAAGGATACAATCTTTTAAAATAAAACAATGTACATTATGTAATTTATATAGATTAGAAATGTGAATTATCAAATTGTAGATGTTATCATGTACATAGAGGTGTTGAAAAGTTTCCAAACATGTCGGCCATTTTCAGTGATTTTGAAATTATTGTCAGTCAGAACAATGAAATATATAGAGACAATTTCAGAATTTTGTCAGTCCCAATGTAATTTTGTCGGTCAAAAGCCTGGCTTTTCATTGGTTAATCTCAGCTTGAAACACTCAGAATCTGACTAGTTACATTTTTTCATACTTTGACTTTGTAAGTTTTAGTTGAATATAAATAGTAATCAAAATTAAAAAATAAGTACACTTTTCAAAAATTTTGTTTTTTTCTATTAAATAATTTGAGATCTATATCCCTAATAAGTTTATAATTTCAAAATTTTTATGACTGATTTTTTATATCTTTAAATATTATATTTAAAATATGAAAAAAAAACAATTATAAAACTTTGTTTGAATAATGAATAAAAATGAACAAAGATATATTTTTGTATTAATCTAAATTATTTTATGAACGAGTAAATTGGTTAATCTATGTTCCCTTTAGAGTGCCCCTTTCTCACCCATTTAAGGTATATGTTTGTTTTAGCGAGTAGTCAGTAGACGTATCGTGAACACACCGGCAGTTCAATTCCGCTCCACTGCACAAGTTATTTAGTTCTTTACAGTACAATGAATACCATTGTCATGTAACCGAAATCAGGAAGATACACATGCAGATCGTGCAGAGTTGAAAGTAAAGGTTAAAGTGATTATACACAATTATTTGAATATAGAGATTTGTTGAGGTAGATTATTCAGACGTGATCCAGTTAGCGCTGTTTTGTGGCCATTATATAACAATCCATAACTCGGGTTTTGGTCAAATACAAAGATCCAAAGTATAAACAAGATTGCAATCTAGAACGCAAAACGAAATAAGTAAGTCATGTCCGCCGTAATCCCAAAAGATCACAATCTTTACAGTGGTATATAGACATAAGCATCAAAATACACTCTATAAAACCAAAACTTTCAGAAAATATAAGAATTGAGAAAGAGAGAAGTAATATTCTAAGATTTAAAATATGTATGTATTTTATAGTCTTTATCATAGGTACTCGGAACGAAAACTTTGATACGACCCCTACTTTTTCAGCCTATATAAAGAGTATAGGATGAAAAGTTAGGGGTCGTATCAAAGTTTTCGTTCCGAGTACCTATGGTCTTTATAGGGCGGGGGAGGGACAAACTTTGTGTAATGATCAAGCACTAGGTTTGTGGTGCAGGCGTTTTGGGTTGGATTCCTGGATTGCTCCAGTTTGTTAAGGACGTTGATTACCCTCTATTTCTATATTACGACATGACTTAAAAAGCGACGTAAAACACTAACCCATCAAACATAATTCTTTATAAGGTCATTGTGACTTTTGGAGAAAATTTTTCTGGTGTATTTTAATTTGAATACTTTAAATCTAAGACATTTTTTTGTGGACAACCAATAATGTCTACATATTAAGTAGACACTCTTTTAGTACTTTAGTTTCACACTGCAAAAAAAAAAAAAAAAATAAATAAATAAATAAAAAATAAAAAATAATAATAATAATAATTACAACAGGGAAGTATAGTTAAACTATACATAATTGATGATAATAATATTAATTAATCTTGATAAGTGTCACTATGCCTGTCTTTCTTTGCTACAGAAATTATTAATTGCATTATATTAAATTTATAATTAAATAAATAGGTAAATAAGAAATAAATAAGAAAATAAAGAAATAAATGAACTCCGCCGAGGAAGGCCACTGGCCGAAATGCACGGAATAATAGTGCTTTTATTATAAATAGATAAATAAATAAATAAATATATAAATCTAAATATGTCTTGTTCTATATATTGTACTTATCTCCCCACCCCCTTAATGTACATCTATGATGCTAGATAATTTGTTTGTTCGTTCGTTTGTTTGTTTGTTTCATTCTTCTTTCTTTCTTTAAGTCGATCAATAAATAATAATAATAATAATAAATTAGTTTATTAGAGTGTCACATATTTGATCATACATGTACAATAAATATCAATAAAACAAACATATACTAATAAAAGATCAAAATATCACGCCATTTCTGACTTATGAGACACTACAAAATATACATACACAGATAAAAATCTATATATAGCACTATAGCATTAGTAACTATTATAAATATGAGAAAAAAAAAACTATAGACATAATTTGAATAAAAATTGTAAAAGATTTATATGTTTTGAGATGTTAAAAACAATTATGTCTAATCATAATATATTAGTAATACGATATTTAAAACTATATTTTATATTTGTAAAAAAATTTTAAAGACTAGACTGTAAAAATTTATACAAATATCTTTCTTCTATAGAAAGCTTTATAGATAAATTTAGCTAAATTCTCTTGTATTTCTTGACATGTCATTATACTGGTGAATTTTGTATTTGAGTCCATAATGTCAAAATTAGGTATTAAATGGGGAATGCAAGATTGATAGAATTCCTATCTCAAATCACTATATAAATTACAGTCAATAAGAAAGTGTTTTTCATTTTCGATGACGTTTTGGTTACACTTTCTACATGTTCGTTCAGCTAACGGAGTCACCGGGTTGGAGTATCGGCCTGTCTCGATGGCTATTGGGAGGCAGCCTGCTCTGAATTGCGCTCGAGTTCGTCTGTGGGTACGGAGTATATCGCATATTACATAAATTTCCGGTTTCACGCATTGTTTAAATGTTCGGTAGGTTCGAAGCTTGTTTCCGTTAATACAGTTTCTATCATTGTGTAGGTCGCGAAACCACTCTTGCTGGTCTAATAATTTCAATTTTTCCGACAGTTTCTTGACAACAGTTTTTGTAGAAATGGTGCGATCATTTACAATATTATGCTCCTCAATTTCAGAAATCATTGCAGTTGTGGATCCATGCCAGCCACGTCTGTATCTGGATGACTATGGGATAATCTTACTTAAATTGCGATTGCTATTCATTCTCACTGTTTTACATAAGAGTCGTATGTTCGCATGACGTTGTTTATTGCGGGACATCCACCCCATGTCACCTCTTAACGCAATATTAGACGTGTACTTTCCGACTGCCACGAAGAAACGAATTGCTTTATTCTGCACCGTATTGATGACGCTATAGTCTTTTGTACCCCACGCTCCACTACAATACATTAGCACAGGTTCCACGATTGTTTCATACAACTTTGTAAATACGTCATACGTCATACCTCCGACGTTAATAAATTTTCCTATTATAAGGGCGCCTAGAGCCCGGGACGCTGATTTTGCCAACTCTTTTACTGCTTTCGCCATTTTTAGATGCTCATCAAAACCATAAACCTAGATATTTATAGCTGTTCGTGGTGTCGATATAATTTTGGTCACATTTAAATTCGAAATCTGTACGCAGTGTCGATGGCGGGCAGAAGTGCACAACTTTTGATTTTTGCGGATTTATGGCAAGACCCCACAAACGACACCAGTCAGAGATGTGGGATCCGATGCGATTAACGCAATATCGTCCGCGTAAAGCAAAATGCTGACTATGACCTCATGGACGTTCACTCCAAGTCCAGCTTCATTTATTCGTGTTGCTACGTCATTGATGTAAACGGAAAACATTGTCGGGGACAAAACGCATCCCTGTTTTACACCGGAAGTGACGTCAAACCAAGGTGTATCGTTTCCATTGACGCGAACACAGCACTTGTCGTCTTGATGGATTGATTTTAGGGCCATGTTAAATTTACCACGGATTCCTATCTGTTCTATTTTGTGCCTCAAAAGCGTTCTATCCACTGTGTCGAATGCTTTGCGTAGATCGATAAAATTAACATAGGTTGATTGTTTTGCTATTTTCCGGGTGTTAATTATCGAGTGCAATGCCAGTTTATGTTCCTCGCAACTACGATTTTGCCTGAAGCCATTTTGCTCGTCGCAAAGCAGATTGTTATCCTCAAGCCATGTCGTTAGTCTTGCATTTAACACAGCGCAGAATATTTTACATGGAACTGAGATGAGGGTTACACCGCGGTAGTTTAGTGGATTACGATTGTCATCGGAATCTGGCTTGTAAATAGGGCTGATGATGCCCTTTGTCCACTCTGTCAGACTGTCCAGCACTTCTTGACAAAAAATTAGGGCTAATTTTAGGGTTAAAATTTCAAAATTTTAGGGAAAATTTAGTGCTCAAATTAGGAATTTTGTAACAAAAATAAGGAATATGAAGGTATTAATTGACTTACCTTTGCTCTTTTGGCAAAATAGAAACTAACATACAATACTTTACTTGTATGAAAGAGAAGCCGGCATGGCCTAGTGGTATCGCATCGGACTCCTGATCGGGAGGCCGGGGTTCGAGTCCCGCTCTGGTCATGCCGGTGTCATGTCTTTCGGATGAGACAGTAAAAACCGAGGCCCCGTGTCGTGGTATGCATGGCACGTTAAAGATCCCTCACTGCTTCGGGTGGGTCGGTTGCAAAGGTCAAAATTTGTATGCCCCGCATCAGGCAGATGCCGTCACCATATACGTGAAATATTCGCGGTGTGACGTAAAACAAAAATCGATCAGTCAATCTTGTATGAAAGATGTTTCCCAGGGGTTCAGTGTCCCAGATGCTGTGGGCTGTGATCTGAAATATATAGGATGACATAATAATAATTTACTGATATGAACACATTAATTTGACTATGTCACATATTTTAGGACTAGCAATACACTTGTATGAGTCAGAGAATATTTGGAACAGAAATTGTGGCCTCCTCATCTCCCCTTCTAGCCATCACATTTCCTTACATTGAAATATTTTTTTCTTGATTTAAAATATTAATTGTACAATTTATATTGCTACTTTGCACAAAATATTGCAGTAAAAAAAGTATGAATCTTCTCATAAACAAGTGTATAGCTAGCAATCACTGTATAGCTCACAAAACACTACCTTTAACCTTTAGACATTTTTCATACAAGATCATATTCAAAATAAAACATTATGAAACACATAACAATCACTATATAATCTCTCAACAGTACAAGTATAGAGGTATTAACCTACTAGCATAAACATAAACATAACATAATTAATAGTTAGCTTTCACCAAAGAACCAATCCACTGGAGGATCATCAAAGAAAACACTTTAAAATTGTATAATCCTGGCTAGAAAATAAATTCATAAACACATAAGTGTCTATTTTTTAAATGTCAGTCTGTCGTTACATTGTATATCTATACACAGTCCATGCTCATTTCTTCTGGACAGATTTAGCTGGAGGACCAATTCTTTTCGATAAATCTTCCACAAGCCTCTTTTGCTTTGCAGCAAGCTCATCTTTGCTCTTTCTATTTTTCTCCATCTGCTCTCTTGTCTCCTTCATTTTCTTACTTGCCACATCAATAAGGCCTTGTGCAATTCCAGCTTCATCAAAGTCTTTCTTCTTGATTGCCTTTTTCAGTCTTTCATTGGCTGCATTAAACAGTTTTTCTGCAGATCGTAAGTCTTGTCCTTGCTGTTTATCAAGCTCAAGAAGTGCCTTTTTCTTTTCCTTCAAGGACTGTTTCCTACCTTCTAATTCTTTCCTAGATTCTTCTAACTTCTTTTTTTCTGCCTCTGATTCAAGTCTAGCCTTTTTTGCCTGTTGCCGCTCAAACTCCTCTTCTTCAATTCTTCTTTTATACAAGTTGTGGGCATTTCTCCCAGCTTCAAGCAGCCCCTTTGTGATGTTTATATCTGCAACACCTCCAGAGCTAACTTTTATATCATCCTTTACCATTCTAAGACCATTTATAGAAGAGTCAGATAGCAGTGTTCTTTCTTTGCTGAGCATCTTCTTATTTTCTGATAGGTTTCTCAACTTCTGCATTTCCATGGGCAAAGCATAAAACAGCTTTCACCAAGGGTCCTAATACTTTGTACTTTAATGACATGTCACTGCTTTTGGTTTGGAGGACTCTGTTCCAATAGTCATCCACTCTAATGTCCTTCTGGGTGTCATCAACTTGTAAGCTGTCTGGTATGTCTTCAAGTTGGTACATTTTCCATTCATCTGTTACCTGGGAAATATTACATTCTTCCACCACCTGGGGTACACTTTCTGCAATTCTTCTGATTTTGCTTGTCCCTCACTCTGATTTCTGTTCTAGTGGATGCAGGCATTTGAGATCCTTCAGTATCCCATTATCAAGAGGAAGCCTCTTCTGTAGATACTTTGTAACTCTCTGGTAAAACTTTCTCATGTTCATGACCTCTTTTGTTTTGCCAGATCAGGTTTCTTATCCAACACTTTCTGTGTTGACTGTCCAACTTCCAAGTCACTTCTCTGACATTCAGATGACTCAATGCTAAATTCCTTCAACTTGTTCCCAGTCTTCAATTCATCAACTACTGTTCCCTTCAAGAATCTGAGCATGAAAGATCTTAGAAGATCCATCATTTCTGAGTGCAGGATGTGAACTAATGGGTCCTCTCTTTGAAACAACCTAAGAAACCTGTCATACAGAGTAGATAGACTAAGCAAGAAGTTCATCTGTACCAGAGTGGAAGGAGACTTTAGCATACGGCAGATCCTACTGTACCTTGTGTTATTTTCTAGCATCTTTAAAGTTCTAGAAGCTGCAGCAATCTTGGGCAGTCTGGTCAGAAAGTATTCTACTAGAGGTTGCCAGTTCTTCACAATACGCTCCAAAGCTGGAAGCAGTGACAGCCATCTTGATTCAATATGCCTAATGAACAGTTCCTCATCAAAGCCAAGGGATGTTTCAACCTCCATGAAATCTTCTCTTTTGCATGGGGAATGCTTGAAGAAGTAAAATATATCGATGGCCAATTCTTCTGCTTCCTGACCATACACTTTCAGGCCTTCTCGGAAAGAGAGATGAACCACATGCATGTTGCAAGGAATGAATGGCAACAGCCCAGGAAACCCCTTCGACTGCACATGTTCATTCACTTTATTCCAAATTACCAGAGGTAACTGATATCCTGTTTCCTGCAATGTTTCTAAAATACTATTTGCAACACACTCCCCTGTTGCATGTCCAAACATGGCTGCTTGCAAGAAATGTACTACAACCTGTCCTGTCTTCAGACCAAAACCTAACAAGTATATCACACTGTTTCCTCACTTGTGAGTTAGCTGTTTCATCATATTGAATGATATATCCTGGAGATGCTGAGACTTTACTACAGAGATCCTTCCTGAAATATGGCCCTAATCCATCTGATATTAGGTAAGAAACTTTACTTTTACTCATGGTAAAGTTTTCTGCTACCACATTACCAGGGAACATTTTCTTGAACAAAGAGGGCAAATCATCACATGATCTGTATGAGTAATTGCTAAGGGACACTTTCATTGCCCATAATAGTTCAGACTGAGTGACAAGATCCTTGGTGCATTTATCAAGACAGGCTACTGTAGCTGAACTTTACTTTCGTTTTGATGTGGATGGACCAGGGAGTTCCTCCAGAGAGCTGCAGGAGCCAGTAGTGCTACTGGAAGCAGGAGCTCTTTGTGATACTTTGAAATGAAGTTGAGTAGTTGATAATCTGGCTTTCACTAATGACTGGTGCTTTGCTCCTCCAGAATGTGCCAAAACTTGCTTAATTCCAGAGTTGTCCACACTGAACGACTTTTTACATAAAGTACAGAAGCCTTCTTTATCACACTCATCTGCTTTGCACCACTGTCCAATGAGATACCCTTGTGTATCTTCTTTCTTCAACCATCCCTAACTGAACTTGGTCTTTCCATGAGGCATATTTCTCCTGAAATACTACTGAAACTCTAAAAATGAATTAAAGTTAAGAACAACAATTACATAAACACATATCACAGAAGTATTGCCTATTTACTTTAAAAGTTGTTGCAAAACACAATTCAGATTTAGTAATGTAATGGAAATAAGATTTGTATTCTGCAAATTTTTCTTAATGCACATAGGAAATACTTCTGTGTTCAAGCTGCACTTTCAGTGAAGGAGCATGTGTTGATTTCCCTCAGATAGTCTTCATTGGGAAATGGCTGAGTAGTATAGTTTTTAATATACATACCTTAAGAATTACTTTTCTGTCACTCAGTCACAACCAATAACAAACTGGGCACTTCTATCCACTGGTCAACTGCCTTCACTGTCTACTCTGAATTAGAACTAAAAACTACATTAAGACACACATGAAGTATGCATTTAGTCAAAAATGTTTTGAAGAATTGGAAGGGATGTAAAAAAGTAGGAATTGGCATAAAAAATTAGGGCTTTTTTAGGAAATTCCTTTGGATTTTTCATTTTTTTAAGGAAATTTAACAAAAATTGAAAAAATTAGGATTTTTTAGGAATTTTAGGGACGCTGGACAGCCTGCTCTGTAAATACATAACCCAATTCGAAACAACCATTGCAAATCCGAAGCTTCAGCTCGATCCCGGAGTCATTTTTTAAAACCTCGGCCGGAATCTGATCGTACCCAAACGCTTTACCATTATTAAGGGCATTAACTGCTTTCACGATTTCTGATCTTTGAATCGGCGAGTTCGAGTCGTCACTATTCGGTATATTTAAATTCTGCACTGCTGGTAGATGATGTGCCTTATCACTCGCACTAAAGAGGCCTTTGAAGTCAGACTTCCAACGATCAAGCACTAACGTTCTGTCTGTTTGAATTTGACCGTCTGAGTCTACAACTGTCCATGGAATGTGTTGACGCCTCTCGTTGGCCATACTTTACCTATCGTACGCCAAAATTCATTTTGGTTATGGTGGTGCAGTTGGTCTTGGATTTTGAGTCTTTCTTGTTTTTGGTACTGCCTTTTGTATTTGCGATTTGTTCTGTCGAAAGTTTTGCGATCGGCACAAAATTTAGCTCGCAGTTAGACCATAGTCGCTCCTGTGAATTTTAGCCATTTATGTTCACTTTCACGAGTTTTGCTTCATAGAGATGTTAGTTTTTCATTCCAGTATGGTTTGTATTTAGAGCGACCTTTACACACAATGTTTTTATTTATTGGTTGGAGAGTTTCCTTCATTTCCTGCTTAATTAGTAGCGTGAAGTCATCATACGCACGTTGAATATCGCCCTCCACAATAACCGAGTGTTATATTTTGAGAAGAGTTGCGTCTACCTGTGCGCGCACTGGCTCAGTCATAAGGAAATCATTTGGTGTATTTTTCGTATTATATCTCTCAGTTGCTTCAACATTGGCATCATTCTGGTGCGTGCTTTTATTAACAAGTCTATCCGTGATGACCAAGTCACATTTCAGAACTGAATGTTTCGGTACGCTGTTTTGGGTGTATCCCGGTGTTGTCACTGATGTCCGACATTTTTGTAATAAAGAAATTTTTAATATTGTCGAGCTGTTCGTAAGGGACGCATATATAATCTACCACAGACTTTCCCATCGGTGACACATAGGTCCATTCTCTATCATTAAATCTACCGTTCAACATGCAGAAATTAATGTCTGTGAGAAATCCTATAAAGTTATCTCCTTGGTGATTTTCTTTTTCATCTAAAATATCGCTGTCAAATAAAACAAGTGACATCGCGCTGGAAAGTCCTGTGTCAATAAAATTGTTTTTGCTAAGTACGTAATTCGTGTGAATTATTAAACTGCATATGTAAAGATCATCTTACAAACGTAAGTCAGAATAGGAGCAATATCTTAGTAAATCTATCTTTAAAAATCGTTAAAATAAGTCCTTGAGAAATGGTAAAAAATGAGATTTTTATCTAATCCATCACATTTAATACATATTAAAGGCCATGCATAGATAACAGCGAACCATTTTAAGGGCTTATATTATAGAAGGGACCGCAATCGCACGGCTAGAGGGCATCGCAGTAGGTGTCGGGGTTTTTATAGTTTTGCAGTGGCGTCAGAGTTTTGAATGAGTTTTTCAGGGCCGTCAGTGTTTTTGAGTTTTTCAGTGTTTATCAGGGCCGTCAGAGTTTTTCAGTGTTTTTCAGGTAGACTTCAGTGTTTTTCAGGATGTTGCAGAGTTTTGCAGTGAAAAACGGGATTCTCAGGGGGTTTTGGACCCAGTAGTGATATTCATTTAATCCGTCCAACATTGTTTGTTTGGATTATTATTATTTTTAAATTAATCAATTTATTTTATTATATTTTATTTATTTTATTCAATTTTATTTTATTTTTTATTTATTTATTTATTTTCATTCATCTATTTATTTATTTTTCATCCCTTTTTTATTTATTTTATTTGTTTTTTTTTTAAATTATTATTATTATTATTATTATTATTATTATTATTATTATTATTATTATTATTATTACTTGTACATGACCTCGAACTTTAGTCATATAAAACGACCCACCATATAGAAAGTTTTCACGATGAAACGTCACGTGACTCAAGTGGTAAAGATGGACGACAAAGCATCGCCGCGAGATGTGTACATAATGTAGCCAATAGTACAATTGTCCCGGACTTCTGTACATGTAGTTTATCAACTAAAGAATTCGATTCCCCATCATTGCATGCAAATAGACAATCCAAGACAAATTTTATTATCATAAACTGCAATTACAGTGTAAAAACAAATACAATACAATATGTGCGGGAAATTCTCGCAGTCAGCGTGACGTCACTGTCTATATTGTTCTACGTAAATACCCGAGAAGTCTGGCCATCACACTTGGGGTGAAACTCGGGCTTTATCTTTAGCGTTAATGCAACTTTAAAGTGCTATAAGAATGTTCACAATTTTTAAAATAAGATGTGCGTATCTACATACAAAAGTCGCTGACAAAACATTACACTGCTGCATGACTCCAATCACAAGATATATACAAAAATCCATAAACAGCTTGGTGGATATTTTCAGTGGTTAATCTCCGTAATTTGTGACGTCAGGAGTGCGTTCAGAATCGTAGTAGCTATGTAACAGCTAGCTCTGTTCGGTAACTGAACGCTCTGCTCGCCTAGCTGTTACGTAGCCGCTAGCTCTGCTCGGTAACTGAACGCTCTGCTCGCCTAGCTGTTACGTAGCAGCTAGCTCTGTTCGGTAACTGAACGCTCTGCTCGCCTAGCTGTTACGTAGCCGCTAGCTCTGCTCGGTAACTGAACGCTCTGCTCGCCTAGCTGTTACGTAGCAGCTAGCTCTGTTCGGTAACTGAACGCTCTGCTCGCCTAGCTGTTACGTAGCAGCTAGCTCTGTTCGGTAACTGAACGCTCTGCTCGCCTAGCTGTTACGTAGCCGCTAGCTCTGCTCGGTAACTGAACCCTCTGCTCGCCTAGTCGCTACGTAGCCGCTAGCTCTGCTCGGTAACTGAACGCTCTGCTCGCCTAGCCGCTACGTAGCAGCTAGCTCTGTTCGGTAACTGAACGCTCTGCTCGCCTAGCTGTTACGTAGCAGCTAGCTCTGCTCGGTAACTGAACGCTCTGCTCGCCTAGCTGTTACGTAGCAGCTAGCTCTGTTCGGTAACTGAACGCTCTGCTCGCCTAGCTGCTACGTAGCAAAACCGAACCTTAAATTCTTATGCTAGCTTTCAAATTCAAAATGGCGGACATAAAACTTTTTTGCTATCTCTTCTCCGCTACTGCTTGAAAACACCTTAGTTACCCATTCCAAAGTAAAACTAAAATCGGAAACAATCACGTTTTGATTCATGATACGGAACATTTTTCAATCTACTAAAGCAGATAACTTTAATTTCAAAATATGAAAAAGGATTTATAAATGCGATAATGGGTTATTGTCCGTGATGATTTCGAATTTTGGTCCCAACAAGTAGTCACGAAACTTTTCAATCACAGCCCATTTTACCGCTAAAAGTTCTAGTTTAGCAGAGCTATAGTTTGCATCATTCCTTTCATTTGGTCTCAGTGTTATACTAGCGTACGCTATAAAACGAAGTACGTCATTTTGTTTTTGCATCAGTATGGCACCTAAACCCCGCAAACTCGCGTCAGTTTCTAGTATGAAATCCGAACCATAGTCAGCGTATCCAAGTATCGGTGATGATGTGGTTATACAGAGGCTAAGCTATATGCGCAAATTTTGGTACGAAACGACGGTAATAACTTGAAAATCCTAGGAATGAGCGCAGATCTTTTACTGTCTCTGGCTTCGGCCAATTTTTAACGATTTTGACTTCTGGATCGGTGGCCATTCCTTCGGGAGATATTACATATCCAAGATATTTAACTTGTGCCTTTAAAAAGTTATATTTTTCCCTTTCAGCTTCAAATTGTGTTCTTTCAACCTCGTGAAAACTTTGTCTAGTCGCAGTATTTGTTCCTCTAGCGTTCTTGAGCATATTATGAGATCGTCTAAGTATATAAGCAGAATCTGGAACACGGAATCATTAAATATATTTTGCATTAGTCTTCGGAACGTGGCTGGACTGTTGCACAAACCAAATGGCATTCGTGTGTATTCGTATAGCCCAAATGGTGTACTAAAAGCGGTTTTGGGTTGGTCATCAGGGTGCATCGCAATTTGATGAAAGCCACTAGCGAAATCGAGGGTCGTAAAGTACTTTGCTCCATGTAATGCATCCAATGACTCATCGATACGCGGCAATGGGAAAGCGTCCCTAACTGTTTTCATGTTGAGTTTACGATAGTCTACGCATAGTCTAAGCGATTGATCTTTTTTCCTCGCAACAACAATTGGGGCTGCATAAGGACTTGTACTCTCCTGGATTATCCCTTTACTCAAGAGGTCTTAGATGTGACTTTTTACTTCTTCGAACTGATTTGGTGGTATCCGACGATAAGGTTGCGATATTGGTTCATTATCGGTCAAATCAGTACGGTGTTTTATTGTTGTTGAATACCCAAGATCAAGTTCAGTTTTGATAAATACGTCCTTGTGTTTTTCAAATAATTGTCTTATTTGGTCTTTCTCGGCCTCACTGCAGTCAAGATCATTTAAGAAATCGAGAGGTATAGTATGGGTATCTTGATCGGCAGAATCTCCAGCGATGTCTGTTTTCCTAACGAGTGTTTCCTCGTGTTCTCCCGTTTTGAAAAATTCTATTTCAGACTTGTCATCCCACAGACATGAGATTTCTCTGATTATACCTACCCTCGAATCATTATCAATCGGTACCGCAGCTACTGTGTAAACGAAGCTTTTTGTGAGGTTATTCGTGTCTTGTTCATACCTTATTATTATTCTTGATGTACATGTAGCGGAATTGTCATACAGATGAGTCAGATCTGATTTTCTAGTAGATATTTATCAGCTGTATCGCAAAGTTCATCATCATTACTTTTAGTAGACAGAACCGAAGCATCAATATCAACTAGAACAATACTAATGGGACTAATAAAGCCCCACCGCCCCTCCCCGTGGCAACATTTCTCTGTGTGCTCAAATTGAATGTGAACAGATTTTAGCTATGTGATTATAAATAAATTATCACAGTCAAAGTCACATGACCAACGGAAAGCTTTTGTCATAAGGAACGCACATGCCAAATATGAAAGCCCTACATGTGACGGTATATTAGACAAGACATATTTTTAAAAAGTTTTTGCTGACGGACAGACAAACAGATTACTATTGGGCACCTGCCTATGGCGGGCCCTGAATATCTTCATATGAGAGACAGAGGTGATAAATTTGATTGGTCGATGATACGAGGGAATTACTAGACAGTATATCATGGTTTGTAATTTTCATTTTCTATTCTTATGTTTTGTTAAAAAAAAACGCAGATGACAAACATCGATTTCAGAACAAAAACCAATTACTATCGGTTTATCAATTTTCATAAAAAAGGGAAAGCGGAGCTTAGTGAACTTCAGTAAGCAGAACGATGATTTGAATTGGAATTTTGTCACTCGGATGAACTCTCTTGACTTGATAGGAAAAGAAATCAAGTCACATTAGAGTATACAATAATCAACCTACCACTTCCTGTCCCCCTTCCCCGCATGGCAATTTTCGACTCACTGTATATAACAACATTATACTCATTACTAAATTAACTAAATTAATAGATAAGCTCCAATCGCTTAGAATCTAAGATGTTAGATCCGTCACTGATAGATGATACATGTTCTGCAATACTTATACAGCGTGATAAAGATAAACACGTGTTTACAAATCTACAGTAGTAGTATACATATTAATGGGATACAGTTTATTTTACAATTTTTATAATTTATTGTAACTTTACCTTCTTTTTTTTTTTTTTGTTAAAGAAAAAGTCTAGTCGCCCCTGAACTTTTCTACGTATGGACTGCGACATTGTAATGTTGATAAAATTTAAATTACTCATATTACACGCGCTAGGCTGAGTAAGCAGTATACCGGATTTCACTAAGACAATGTAAAGATTGAAATATTCTTGGAATAGAAACTTCCGAAGAAGTCGAGCAGACGTTATCGGATAACTCTCTCTCTCTCTCTCTCACACCTTTTTTTTAGGGAGGGGGAGGGGGGAGCCGAACGTCCCCTCCGCCCCCTCTGAAACTGGGATGATCCACTATATGACACCGGTAAAATCCGCAAAATCGCAATCCGAATTAGTATATTTACAATTTGAAAAAAAAGTTAATTAAATGACTACAAATGAGAAAGAAATGATGACCTCGTCTAATGACACATTGGCTTCATACTTAATAGATATAGAATATAATGCATTCTTTGTCAGTGTTACTTGGTATTAGCTAGAACATAGCCCAATCTCTTTAGAGGATCTAGTATAGACGTTAACAATTTATTTGTTTCAACTTCTACAAAATCGCTTGGTGAATTTGGATGAAACTTGATATTCATTACAATTTAAAGGTTCCTTACAAGAATTGGGTTTTTTTTTTCTCGTAACTACGAGATTTTTTTTCTCGTGACTACGAAAATTTTTTCTCGTACCGGTAACTACGAGATTTTTTTTATCGTAACTACGAAAATTTTTTTTATCGTAACTACGAGGTTTTTTCTTGTAACTACGAAAATTTTTCTCGTAACTACGAGATTAAAAAATATATATAGCGTGGCACGAGCTGGCTTCCGTAGGAACCTATGCGTGAAGTATTATTTATATACTCCTCTTAGTTGCTAAGATGTTGCTTCAACCAGAAACTTAACAAAAAAAAAAAAAAGAAGAAGAAGAAAGAAAGAAAGAGAGAAAACTGACAGACAGACAGACGGACGGACAGACAGACGGACATCGCCAAGACCGGAATTGCTCTGCAATCTGGCGAAAAAAAAAATAATATAATGATATTTCTCAATAATGTATTGACGATTTTGACTTAATGAACTCTGGAATAAAATTTGCCCAGTGAAAGCACAGTCGTGACCTTGAATAGCTTTATTGTTATGCACTAGTTGGTTTTTGCCATTAATAAGTGTCACACACCGTAGATGGCCAGTCATGTGGAGCGGTCTTTGAAAGGTTATGAAAACTGAAAGCCCACAGAGAAATAAATAGATTAAATTCTTTTCACGTTCAGATATAAATATGATGTATCGCCATAACAGCTCCTATGACCTTTTGCAATCCTGGACTTGCCAAGGGAAAACAATCTAATTTAAAAATCAACCATAACAATTAGAAATATCTTAAAATAATGAGCATGTATATGCTTAAATAAGAGACTCCATCGACAAAAACTATGTTTTCATTCATTCATTCACTTGGACAACCATCTGGAAAGCTAACTAGGCAGTCATACTAAGGGTGGTAAAAGTGGTAAATAGAATTACGGATCTCCATACCATCAGGCGTCCAGTAAGTATCTCCTGCCTATGAAATACGTGTGCCGTGTATTCCACTGTCACATTTAGGTGTTGCCACCAGTTACAGAACCGGTGGCCCGAGATCCCATTTAATAATATCATAATACTACATAGAATTTGTCTTAAATTGTTTCATTTAATGATTTCTGTAACTTCATTTGAGAATAATTGAAAATTGAGAATGACCCCTCGTAATTATTATTTTCTTAAATATTTTTTTCAATGTTTTTTTTTTTCATTTATTTATTTATTTATTATTTATTGAGGGGGGGGGGGGGGTTCTGTTTTTGTTAAGCTCCCCGAAAACTTTTGGGTGTTCGTGTGTCTGTCCGTCCGTTTGAGCTCATATCTCCTATACCTTTCATCAGAATTTGATCATACTTAACCAAAATATTATTTAGGGTGAGGGCTTTCGGACAAAGGCCACTCAAGGTCATTTATGAAAGGTCCAAGTCACTTATTAACTATGACTTAGGATACCATGTAGTACTTATATCTCCTACACCTTTCATCAGAATTTGATCATACTTATTAACTATGACTTAGGATACCATGAAGTACTTATATCTCCTACATCTTTCATCAGAATTTGATCATACTTCAACAGAATATTATCTAGATTAAGGGCTTTTGGACAAAGGTCACTCAAGGATATTTCTGAAAAGTCTAGGTCACTAATTAACTATAACTTAAAATATCATGAAGTATGTATATCTCCTACATCGTTGATAAGAATTTGATCATACTTCACCAAAATGTTATTTAGGTTTAGGGCTTTTGGACAAAAGTCACTAACTCAAGGTCCATTTCTGAAAGTCAAGGTCACGTTAAAGAGTTTTCTTTCATAACTTATCAAGGTCAAACTTACTCGTTTCAGTTTAAGGTACTGTGATCACTTCTTGTTCTACAGTTGACTCAATTAGATATCCATATGATACATTGAGATTTGAAATCGTCATCAGTTAATACAATGGTTTCCTATATATTGAGTCATTGATTTCTTTCATTATTGCCGTGCTTCTTGGAGCATCCATCAGTTTTACTGATATTTTTTGGTATAAATTTCTTGCATTATAACTGCCGCTCGGGGAGCATCCATCAGTTTTACTGATACTCTTGTTTGTTTGTTTGTTTGTTTTGGGTTTTTTTTTGGGGGGGGGGGGTAGATTCTTTCCTTTGTAAAATATCTTCGTTCCGCTACTGACATTTACAGTGGTGAATCGATTTATTGAATGATATGGAAGCAAATTCAAGAACTTTCATGGCTAATATTGAATATGGTATCATATTAAGATTCCATACTGGTCAGGAATGTGGAATATCTGGATTCTATTTGCCTTTAATACTAATATCATATAAATAATTCAATGCATCACACTTATTATCTGAACCATACAGTGAATGATCGACACAGTTCAAATACTATCGGACTTTTGACCTTAACAAGTTATTAAATTATTTATTATGAATGCTTGACAACGACAACACTGCATTGAACATCTTTTAACCTATTTATCCTTCTCCAGCCTGTCGATGACAGAATATTAAGCGTTAGAATGTTGTAATTTATGGTCGATTTTATAGCTTTGTCTCCGTTAGCTAATAGATTTTCCTCAGAAATCTGCGAGGGGTCTCCCTTCTTTCATTTGATGTCGTAATTGGGACAAGTTCTCTGGCATAACATCTGTACCTCTAAATGCAACATTCAGCTGAACAGTGGATTATATTTATTATCAGAGGGGTCTTTTTTAATCTTGTACCAACAAGTTTTATTCATTAAATTCCAATTAAGACCCACTGACTTTAAGATTTAACCATTCAACAAAAAGAAATTATATATGACTTCTATTACTTTTGTTGTCAAATTCAAAATGGTAAAATTGTCAAATAGATACATTTATAGAGGTATACCAATAATTCGGTCAAAAATCGATATCGTGGCTTGTCATCCAGGAGTAACGATATCGAAAATGCCAAGAAGGCCGTCATGACCTGTTATTAAACTCGAAATGAAGTGCAAATCTTATTCAGGACAAAAATGCCATAAATCATTTTTGAAATATGATTTCCCTTACTGGGTGAATAACAACATTGCTGTCATCTCAAAGACAGGTATATAGAAGGGGCACTCATTACACCTATTGGCAGATTATTTACCAACTGTCTTCTTGTAGTCAACAGGATGTCATGTTCTTATTTCTGTATTTAAGACACAAATAAACTGAGAAATTAAAACATGTGATTATCGAAACTGTAATGCAGTATAAAAAAACCTACCTGGTGTTTCTATTTATTTTTTTTTCCTATCGATTTTGATCTAGATATATTTCCTAATTTTCATTTGTGATATTTTACTTCGCGTTATCTTTAATATTTCTCCTGCGAGTCACCGGTTTACATGCAATTAAAATATATATTGCTCTAATCGATTCAGCAAACGTAGATTTTTAAAAGGAGCTTTATCAAACATAAGCAAACATAAGGTCAAGCAGATGGTATTAATAATGAATTATTTATTGTCTTTTATCATTATTATTATTGTTGTTATTGTTGCTGCTGTTGTTGATGAGTTAGTCGTTGTTGCTGCTGTTATCATTATTATTATTTTGGTTTTAGGACGTCTGAAACATTTAAAGTATGATCTAAAAATTCAAATTATAAAATTTATGTACTTTACATTCAGCACTATGTAATCTATATACTGGAATATATGATTTATACAGCCTATATTGGAACCTCCGCTAGAGCTTGTTATCTTCTTTGCAATTCAAATACTTTTATACTTATTCTCGATTATACCACTAAACACCTGTCTCGTTAACACATTAACAAATTATGTACATACTACAATGCCATTAACATTCTGTCTTTGTTTCCTCCTCAGGACATTTCAACAAATGTACTATAAGAATAAAGGATCTGAAGTGAATTTTCATTTCATACGGTATTTATGAAACGAGTTGTTTGTCCCCGATCCTTGGCGAGGGGATATAAAACACACAACGAGTTTCATAGATACCATATGAAATGAAAATTCATTTCAGATTCTTTTTATCACATGTTTACACTCACTTTAAAGGTGTTTATTCCATCAAACACCGGCTGAAGACAATTCTTTTCCACGCTATGACGTCACCAATGCCATAAATTAATTTATGTGATAAACATAATTTCATGATAAGTAAATTAATGAATAAACATTACATAAGACAATATGAGAAATTATTATTTATATATTATTATATATACATATACACACTGTATACAGATACATACAAATACATACACATACATACATACATACATACATACATACATACATACATACATATACATACATAGATACGTAAACACATATTCACATGCGCGCACATACACATTCATTTACATTCACATACATATACACACTGTATACAGATACATACATAAACATACACATACATACATATACATACATAGATACATAAACACATATTCACAAGCGCGCACATACACATTCATTTATACACTTATATAAACAAATACAGATATTCATGTACATATATGATCTGATAAGGTATTCTCGCTTTTGTTGTTGTTATTGTTGTTGGTTTTTTTTTTCTGTAATAAAGACTAGATCATTCTAATTCTATTGTTTTGTGACGGAAGGCATTGATTAGCTCCACTTTATCGTATTTCATTCCAATCAGTCCATGTAATGATGTTTTATTGTAACTCATAATCTCTCGCGATCTCGCAGTCTATTTGTTTGTGAGCCAAACGACATTTCAACTTCCGGTTGATTAACATATTTCGAGTTATCTTTCTTTGACTGTGTACTCAATTCAAGTTAAAACTGACTGCAAGAGTTATCTTTCGTATTTTCAGTAACACTCTATTAAAGTCAATACACATCAGTTGTCTTTCTTTAATAAAACATAAGTTTGTGGTAGGTTGCAATGTTTAATGTCATTAAACGTTTTTATTTACAGAAAGTTAAATTAAGTTATAAATAATAATAATAAACATTTATATTTTTGATAAATATTTACAATATTTACATTGTTATGAGATACAAAACTAAATATTATTTTTGTATTCGTATTTACACCTGTGAAAAAGTGAAGTGGTCAAAATCTTTTATTGCCACGTTTCACTTATGTAAATTGCTCTGCGCCCTAGGAGGTCAAAGAAAGTATGGCTTATCTAATCTCCTAGTTGTTTTTGTTTTGGGTTTATCTTTGGAAACATGCTAAAATTCCGTTAAAGTGCAAATTTTCTTTAAAGACATGTGATTTACAAAGTTTTGGCTATTTACAATATTTACAGTTGCTCATGTTTATTTTGGTCTCTTTGCTTGCTTGCTCATTATTTGTTGAAATGTACATTATTCATGTTAATTAAAAATCAAAACTTTAAACTGACTCCTGTCTTCATTTCTGTATACTGCCGAGCCATAACCTCATTGCAGCAAAAGAACCAGGGTTGCAATAGTTATTAAGGTTTTCTGCTCTCTCTGATCCCGGATCGGGGGTGGTAACATTCAAGGGAGTTACCGTCTCTGGTTCGAGACAGACAGACAGTTCTGTCATTGGCGCTTCGCCTGTCACAGTTTCATTGTCATACAATTTGTTTTTTGTTTAACAACGACAATGACTTTTAAACTACATCTTCTCTCTGTCAAATCCAAACGAATTCACCAACATGCAAATACTGGCAGTTATAAATGCACCCCTCTCATGCATAGCTTTAATACAGCTATATATATTTTAAGTGATTCTTCTAATTCTGTTGTACATGTACGTCCTTGAATGGCTTGATAGAATATTTTGAATAGAAACACACCGCCATATGTATAAGAGGGGTGCTTTGTCCAAGTAAAGACGAAAAATGGGTGAAAAATGATCGTTATTTCGCCTGGTTTGTTTTCTCTCTGTTTGACGTCACGCCGAATTAATTTCATATTTTTATGGTGACAGCATAAGCCTAATGCATTGCACAGAAGTTTAGACACTTTCATCAGACCCACCCGAAGCAGTGAGGAATCTTTTACATGCCACACTTGCAGACCGCGGTATTTATGATCTCATTCTGAAGACAGGGCATCACCGACTAACATAGGAGACTTGACCCTGAATCTTTTCATCAAGAGATAAGCACCTTGTCCGATCGAGAGAAAAAAAATCGCTTATTTACGTCGCACACTTACGGAAGCCCATTTAGGACCTATCAAAAATATTTTTGAATTTGATATAACGAATTCTTGAATTTGTTAAAACAGATTAAATTCGTTTTAACAAATTTGTGGAATTCGTTATAACGTATTAAATCTATTATGAAAATTTGACGAACTCGTTATAACGAATTAAATCTGTTATAACAAATTTGTTGAATTCATTATAACAGAATTTGAAATTCGGTTTATCAAATTAAATTCGAAATAACGAATTCTTAAGTTCATATTTTTGTTATCACAAATTTGATGAAAATGCGTTATAACAAATTTTATAAAACCGAATATATGAATTTAAGAATTCGTTATTTCATGCCTTTTGCCCCTATTGTAGCACTGAAAGACTGAAAGAAGTAGATTTAATTTCACCTCATACAACACAAACATCATCCGATATTTTGTGGTCACGTAAAATGTTTCGAAAATATGCCTACTACTTACCTCCGAATCTTATTTTCAAGCGTGCAACGGAAATAGGCGAAGGCACATTGCTAACTGATTTACGCCGGTGTTATATAGTAGTTTTCCCCCTAGCCACCCCCGGAAAAATGGCTATATAGTAGTTTTTCCCCTGGGGAAATTTGGCTTTATAGCCATTTTTCCCCCTCTTATAGTCATTTTTCCCCCGAGGAAAAACTACTATATAGTGGATTTTCCCCCCAATGTGAAATTCCGGATTTTCTTTTCACACATACATGTAAGTAAATCCAGCTTGTTACCTTGTTAAAAATAAATAGATTTCTATTTAAAATAGAGATATCTCAATTTTTTATACGGAGATATATCCAATTAATTTAGAGATATCTCATTTTCCTAAGTAGAAATGTCTTCAATTTTAATCTCTTTTCCAAATACAAATGCATATATTTAGAACAGAGATTTATATACTAGAATTTCATTCGAGATAACTTTATCTAATCCGAGAAATCTCTATATATACAAATGGAAAAAAGAAAAACAAGTTCGTTTTATGCCCCCTGAATGAAATTCTGGGGCATCTAGTTTTTGGCCTGTCTATGACTCTTAGCCTGTGGCAAAAACCTTGACTATATCGGTTTTACCAAGAGGTACAAGCATTTGAAACTCCACATACAGTTTTCTTGTGATGACCTTTTATTTTGGACCATGATGTTTTTTAACTAGTGACTTTGACCTTGGTGCTCTACGTCTCCAAAAACTTAAACTTTGGCTGTATCTTTTGCAACAAAGGAGAAGGGACAAGGAAATCGCATTCTTGTGATCATGATTTACAACATCTGCGACTAGACAAGCCTTGTCGTAAATTGCAAATCGTGGACACCTGGGTGGAATTTCCTTCTGTTATTTTCATGTTCGGATTAAATAAAGACATCTCGAATGAAATTCTAGTAGATAAATCTCTGCTCTAAATATATGCATTTGTATTTGGAAAAGAGATTAAAATTGAAGACATTTCTACTTAAGAAAATGAGATATCTCTTAATTAATTGGATATATCTCCGTATAAAAAGTTGAGATATCTCTATTTTAAATAAAATCTATTTATTGTTAACAAAGTAACAAGCTGGATTTACTTACATGTATGTGTGAAAAGAAAATCCGGAATTTCACATTGGGGGGAAAATCCACTACATAGTAGTTTTTCCTCGGGGCAAAAATGACTATAAGAGGGGGGAAAATTGGCTATATAGCCAAATTTCCCCCGGGGGAAAAACTACTATATAGCCATTTTTCCGGGGGGGATGGCTAGGGGGAAAAACTACTATATAACACCGGCTCTGATCATTTTGAGAGAGAAAACCCATACGTCAAGGCTTCGATTTCATTTATTTCGAAGCTCTACGATACATTACAAAAACAAGACCTTGTTTAGATTCAGGTCAGCGTGACCTTTTGATGGACCAATCAGAGGCCACGAATTCCAAGGTCTTGGAATGTGATGCTACTCTCGGGAGGTTGTCTTGTTGAATTACATCGTCCAAAGTTCTTAAATATTATCATATGAAGTATGTCAGTATGGACAAATAGTGACAAAATAAATAAATTAATTAATTAACTTAAAAAACCAGAATAATAGAAATTACAAATCGTAGTGGGATATAAGAGGTGACATTGACCGAAGTCTATTAGTTGATTGACCGATGAAATGAAACATAAAACTCTAAAGAAATGTATGTGATTCTGTATAAAATATAGGTGTAGGAAACCAGGAAACCAATCAAAATGGGAGGGGCTAGATGAATTTCCCGTGATTCTTCTTCCCATATACAAGCACCATATATATATATATATATATATATATATATATATATATATATATATATATATATATATATATATATATATATATATATACTATCGGTTCTAAATGGGTATGTGACAATTTGTTCTAAGTCCACTTTGTGATGCTGATAAAATATAATTTTGGTATTGTAAAACTAAATTTACTATTTTATTAAATACGCCATAACCAATGTTCTTAAAATACATTGCAGTCATTCGACCATTTTTATTTGAATCTATAATGTTTTGCTTTATAGCACAAGGGGCATCTTTGAAGGCATTTTTATTAGCGTTGTCATGAATGATAATCATCAATTAAAGCACAAAGACAGCGCTAACTCTGAGAGAGTGACAAGGCAGACGCTGTGTACTACCATAGAAGTACATGTGTACAATTAAGGAATGAGTGTCTTAATATTTTGCAAATATTTTGTGATCTACAAATCGATTTTCATCCCTGACATACTTTCATTCCTCAAATAAATCTGACTTGTAAGCTGACAAATTGTTAAATTCTCCTAACCTTATTGTTCGAAGCTTCATTCATTAGCTCCGTCCATTTTAGGTCTTTATTTTGCACGTGCCATGGTAGCGTTAATGGAAAATATTTGGAGAAATATGTTGAAATTGGAGATATTACGATTTCAATAACTGATCTTCGTTGATTCCTCTAAACATCTCTCGTTGTCTTCCAAAAAAATCCCTGCAAAGCCCCAATAATAATGGAGGTATCCTCTGACATATTTGTAATTTGAGAAATTAAAACATGGATAGATAACTATTATTGGATTAGTAATATGTCATAGTTTAGCGATATTCAGGAGACAAATCCTTCGTTTCACCCAATAATTATCACAATTCCTGTACATTGATTTAAAAAAATACCATTGTTTGGAATTTAGATTGACTTTTTTAAAATTGTAACCACAAAGTCCAGTTTATATGTATAGGTTAGTGTGCATAAACCCGATCCAAATTACAATAGAATTTAAATACCACGCACAGTCTTCATTTCGTCGTGTCGTGTCGTTTCAGATCGGTTGTATTGACTGTATTGGGTAGACCTTGGGTATTTCGAAATGTGTACTAACAGTTCATTTTACATTAATCCTGAACCTTGTGGAAAGACAGATGTGTACACACGAAGACAGTGAATTATTGTAAAATGGGAATGGTGTACTTCGCCATAGAATGTGTGCAGTCTCTGGTTATTTTTTGCACGCTGGGTGGTGGATTCGCAGTCCTTCTATTCCTTCAACTTGACCGCTGTAAACATAGTGTTTTTATTACTATAGTAGTGCTATCGGGACTTCTGCATGAACTGTATTGTGTAACGGTGTTGAATTCTTTGAAAACCTTAGCGTTACTACAACTCCTCGACGCGGAAAAGAATGGGTGTAAAAATTTATATATACCCAGCTTATTGGTCAACATTATCATACTTAATTTAATTTTATGGCATATCCTGGGATCCTATTTTAAATCCTGTCCCAGAAATGTGTTTGTGTTCTTCCTTCTATGTACTCAAATGGCAGCAGTGGCTGTGCTGCGTTATAATGGACCGTCAATGCCGGCACGTCATTCTTCTTCGTACAGCATAGCACAGGAGAATAACATGGACGTTTACTTCACGATTTGTCGATTTGAACTGGACCAAAATTACTGGGTGTTGCTAATGGAATATATAGTGGTACATTTACCATTCTTGGTTGTGACTGGTGTAGCATACAATAAGGGTAAGTTTAATTTACCAAACGCTTTAGCCCAGATGTCTGGAAATAAGGTTCTGTCTGACCAGTAAGTTAGAGAAACATGATTGAGTATGATCAATATAAGCATTCTATTGCCCAACAATTTGAACATAATTCTTTATTTTGATCCTTAATAATAATAATTTAGCTTTTCTCGTTTACTTTGGTTTTATTCTGAGTGAAAGGGAAGGGAGTTGATCCATTTTGGAAGTAAATATTCTGGCCTCGAGACGGCTGAAAATCAATTATCTGGCCTTGTTTTGGTCGAAAATGTATTCTGTGGTCCGATTTATTGTAATATTCCTCTCTGGCTTGATTCGCTGGCCCGCTTCTGAATTTCAAACTGATCTATACAGTCAACTCGTTTATGTATGTCCTTCAGCTGGATTTACAGGAAAGGACCGTTCCATTCTCCAAATGAAATCTGTCTCCATACAGACAGTCAGTAGGCCATGTTGGCGCATTTTATTCAACATCTTTAACTTATTCAACCATAATTATAATAGCAGCTAGCAGTTCATGGTCAAACTGACAGGATACGCCATTTGTATATTCTGCTGTGAAGTAAGCTATATGTAACATAGGAATAACCATGGTAACTGACAGGACAGGTCATTTGTACATTTTGTAGTGAAGTATCGTTATATGAAATATAAAAATAACCATGGTAACTGACAGGACAGGTCATTTGTACATTTTGTAGTGAAGTACCGTTATATGTAATATAGGAATAACCATGGTAACTGACAGGACAGGTCATTTGTACATTTTGTAGTGAAGTACCGTTATATGTAATATAGGAATAACCATGGTAATTGCATGTACCCTTGTTATGATACAGACTATCCCTGTATAAGATCTTTCCTCAGGGAAAAAACTGACCCAGTGTAGAATGTCCTCTCGGATAAACAAAGCCATTATAGAATCCCCTCCCGGATAAACTACACTGCGAATTATATTATAACACTTTTTTTTACTTAGTACATTGTAGGTGTATCGCTGCTCACAAAATTTCTTTCTTTTTAATGGAATCTTAAACTCAAAATGAATTTCCAAACTTAATACAGTTGTCACTTTTTATAACATTGATAATTTTTTATAAGATTTTATAAGAAGCGCATATAAGTATTTCAAGGGAAAATAGAATTCACTTTAATTATCGTCAGTAAGTCTAGAAGAAATTGTCATCTGTAATAGCATCCATCGTGTGCAAAATGTTATTTTAATTCCCACTTTTTCATAAAACAACATATATGTTACAGTATTTTGAAATGAGATCTTTTAGTCTACTTGTACATTTAAAATACTTCGTATCATGAATCAATGCTCTATTAAAATAATGAGAACAATAAAACGAAACAAACAAAGTTTGGCACATGAGACACTATCCCACATCCTGAGATATGCATTACAGATTGTAGGATAGTGTTGCATCAAGAGTTCAGACAGCGTGATGTAAGCTGGAATGTTTCTTTGTGTTACACTGTTTGTAATGTTCACAGCAGCCATAATAATACCGCAGACAAAAATGAAGAACAATATATTCCGTCCTAGGACAGTTTTATCTGATTAACCAGCAACTTTCCCCCTCTCTTTCCGAATCAAGCGGCAGTCCCCTTAATTGATTTAAATAAGTGTTGTGCAAACATATAACCTGGCTTTTTACGAGGTGGACAGGTAGCCTGTCCCCCCCCCCCCCCTCTCTCTCTCTCTTATAATAAGGGATGCATCGATCGACCCATTATACTCTTTGGACAAATGCAGAAATGTGTATCATGGTACCATTGACAACCATGGGGTTGTGTTCATTGATCAGACTACACATGCATGTATTGATTACTTTTAATCAAATACGAAATAATTTTGACCTTTTACGACAATCAAAAAAAAAAAAAGGGCAAATATAATCGGCGACTGTCTAGCATGATCTCAGTACAGTTTAAATACAACACACGAAGATATCACAAAATATTACTTTCTTGATAAAACGGGGTTGTTTCTTGTTAACGCACCTTAGCAGTATACAAGTATTGCGATCACATTATCTAGCCGTTAAACATTTTTTATCTGCACATCTTAGTCATCTAGAGTTCTTTCAGTATTTATTAGAAAAATGTCTCTACACTAAAATTTGCCGCTGCTAGCTGTACTTGCTGTGAGAAAAAGTTGGTTCGATCCAGCAATAAAATCATAAACAAATGAGGAAAGAAACCCCCAGAACCCTCTGAATGTTGTACTCTGTAAACCCTTAAAATGATTCTTGAGAGTAATTTTGCGTAAGATACATGTACATCGAAATTTCATCATTACAGTTTTTCTACCGATCCAAACCCCTCTTTTAATACACCTGTTTGTGTGCGTATGCTTGAGTACGCACAGGCTAAATATGGACGTGGTGTAAGGACAATGAGTTTTCAAAGCTTCAAAATGATTTTAATGGTCTTCGTTTCTCACGATAAATACAGATACATGTACTTACAAACAAGGACAAAATTCCCCACGCTTCGTCTACTCCCTTATTTTTGTGTCGCCTGCGAAGCATAGCGGGAAACAGAGATCACTTTGTCCGGTGTCCGTCTCTCCGATAGTCACACTTTCACATTATTGACTATATCTTTGCTATTTTATATGGTAAGTTGACAAAACTTACAAGGATTAATAAACAAACAAAGACTTCTTAGTTGGCTCAAAAAGTTGACCTTATGACCTTGGAGTATGGCCTTCACTTCAATAAATTTAACCTTGGCCATAACTTTTGAATGGCAAATAATTGGGCTTTGATATTTCATATGTGTACTTCTTGTAACATGGCCTTTTTGTTGACACCAGAATTTTTGACGTTTAAAAGTTGCTCTTGGAATTTGACTTACTTTTTGAAAAAATAACATTGGTCATATTGTGACCTTGACCTCAAAGGTTGACCTACTTTTAGTATCGTCCAATAATCACACTTTTTCACATTAACAGATTACATTTTTATCTTTTAGTCCATACTGATGTTTTAGTTATTATGAAGGTATTTATGTGAAGCGTCTTGTTTATAAATATATGCTTGTAATGTCAGTAGAAAAAATGAAGTCATTTCAAATGAAATAAAGGTCGACGACCTTGTGACCTGTACCGTGACCTTTTTGCTAAGAATAGCTGTATTGGATTGCTTTGCGGTAGTACAAAAAGCTCCACAGACGACACATGTGTTCACTTGAACATCCGTTCCAGTCTTATTATCTTATGTTACCCTGGGATGTATAATTGTTTGGATTTCTGTATCATTTCTGTTTTATGGAAGGTATGCACAAGGTAAATTATTAGAATCTTTTGCAGTAATCTTGAAATAGACATTTTTCGACGAAGAAAGCTCTAAATATTCTGTCATGACTTCAATACAACCATAAAGAGGCAGTGTCCATCTGATTTGCGGAAGAGTGTGTTTTTTTAATGAAAATTTTTCCTCTTATTTAAAGGGACATAGTCCGAGACTGGAAAATTTTAGCATGAAAAGGATAAATTACGACAATATCTTATTTTTCCTGTATTACATAAATTATAAACTTTGTGTTAATTGCAAAATTTAAAACTAAAATCCCTCAATGTTTTCGTAGAATAAAGGTAATTGAGTCGAATTAAATTCGGCTGGTATCAATTCCCCAAATAAGGCGATGATCCGCCCATAATCATGCGCGTGCGCGGATATTCACTCTAGAAAACAACAAAAATGGTTCACATGGAGGAATACGAGCACGAGAAAAGCAAAAGTGCGGTAGAAAATACCTATACACAAACTCAGAGGCAAAAAAAAAAAAAAAAGAAAAGTGGAACAAATGTTAGAATCGGGTAAAGCTCGAGTTTCATTGTCATGTGATTTCCTCTGACCGACTTCATCAATATTCAAGGAGTTGGCCTGGTTATGTTGCAAATTTAAAAGGGCATATCTCGTTAACGACATCGACTTTGGTAACGATACGTTTTACACATCTTAGATAATATACTAGCAATCGTTTAAGAAATCCGTTTACATTTTTTTTTTTATACTTTTCCCGACTTCAATCGGACCATGCTCCTTTAAGGATCATCTTTGACAATATTTTGATTGTGAGAAATATAGTTTGACGTGGTAAACGCTTTATAAACTGCGAAGTGGATTATAAAAAAGTGCACACTGCGTCAAACCATACTATTTCTCAATAAATCAAAATATTGATGGAGAATATCCTGATAATTTGATTCAAGACAAGAAATACTTGCTTTAACTTTTCATTTTCAACAATAAATTCATTTCAAAACGTAAACTCTACGTAAGAATATGTCGTGTTAGCTAGGTTGCTATTAGCAACCACCGACGACAATGTGCGTCAGTTATACTGTGAATAGATACAACACACAATTGTTGTGTGCATGTCTTCATTGTGAAACATTTGTTTACATGTGTGAATGTTTATTATTTACACGAAAGCATTCACAGTCAAAAGTAGTTCTGGAGAACATTTCCGGAAGTGGGCGTGTCAAAGGAACTTTACCAATTTATGAATAATATTAAAATAAAAACGACGACCAATCACATTTGCTTTCATAAAATTACAAGTACATTATTTTGTTGAAAAAAAATGTTCCTGATATTCTACACAAGAACAGATAAAATAATCTAGCTGTCTCTGTGTGCAGTTGCTGTAGATGGGTAAGATTGCTGACTCCATTTTCTGGTGGACACTATTGATGTAGACTGCATCCTCAAGTGATTAGGGTTTCATTGCGCATCAATGATGACCCCCTTATAGCAGGTCATAGCCATGTATTCTTAGGAGAATAATTTTATGTATCTACCTAAAAATGTAAAAGTTTTGACCTCATCAACATTTTAAACGACATCTGAAGATCCTCGGATGACGTTGTATCTGCTGATCTGGTTTCGAAAAATACATGTCGGATATTAATCAATGTGATCTTCAGTTTAAACAGCCAATAAATGTAAAAAGAGAAATGTCCCCTTTGATATTTAAAATATTATTAATATTGACGATAGAGTTAATCTTCTTTTCAGGGGTTTTATACCCCACCATATATGGCTGGGGCATTTAATATGGCTCCTCGCTGTCACTGCGTCGTTCCGTCCTTCCGTCATGATACAGTTTGTTTTTGCAACTCCTCCTAAATCCCTTGGAGGATTTCTATGAAACTTGGTACAGACAAAAATCACAAGATTTGTAGATGTGCATGTGTTACAGGAGTCTTCGAACTTCGATTTCTATGCATATATAGTTAATTCACCTTGTTTTCGCAACTTCTTCTTAACCTTTAGGATGATTTCAATGAACCTTTGTACAAATACAGATCACAATATTCAGATGTGCATATTGTAAGGGGATTCCTGTCCAAAATTTTTACAGGAGTTATGGCCCTTGTACTTACATTTTGCTGCTAGGGCATACGTTACGCACCGACACATCTAGTTTTGGGGGTCTTTCCCCCAATATAAACAAAATTTTAAAGTTAGAAAAAGACACATTCTAAAATTTATAATATTGATTTGACGACTTCGGATCTTTGTCAATAAAGAAATCTTATTCTGAAATAAAAAGGATCTTTATCCCGGTACCTGATACACAAAAAGAACAATGATGTATCTCTACCTGCCTGCATATGCTTGGGACGGACAGTTATTGACATGCTAAAACTATACATCAAAATACATCTAAAAGACATCTGAACAACTAATAATTCATAAATATATTGTCTATACAACGTTGTTACGTTTATATAATATGCCAAGTAGTTACTTTATAGGGGAATATTACGTAATCAAGAGTTTAAGCTTACTCAGGGCCTATTCATAATGTTTACATTTCCGTCTTCCGAATAAGTTCTGGAGTTTTTTTTTACTATCATTATTAAGAAATTAATTAATTAATTAAAATATAACGATATAATTTAGGGGAGGGAGAGCAAATCTTAATGATTTATTCTGTATACATGTGTATTTCTCTCTTGATTATATAGTCATTTTATACCGAAGCGTGGACTTGTGCTGAAATTTGATTGACTTATTTTTTCGAGCTCTTATTTCAATTGTTTTTCGGGATAATAATTATTTTCCCATACATGTATAATTTTCGTTTTTATGATTGAAAATTAAATCATAAAAATAATCTTTAGTTTGAAAGATACATCCTAATGTTTGTTCGCATGAACTTCAATTTTTTTCTTACAAAAAGATATCTACCGAAAATGTTACAAAATGCTTAAAACGAAGGATTTTGCGCCTCTCTTTACTTCGTGGCCTTTAATGACCCCCCCCCCCCCCTCACATGCAACTTGCCTTATTACCTGGTGATGTCCCATTGTACAATATCTAAAGACAACAGTGCTCGCTTAGTTCATTTTTCTTTGAAAAAATCTTTGCTCTGGGTTCATGGGTAGGAAACGGCACACATGTTGTCACAGTCGATATATATGTCACACACGCTGTCACAATCGATATATGTCACACACGTTGTCACAATCGGTATATGTCACACATGTTGTCACAATCGGTATATGTCACGATCGGTATAATACAGTAATGCCGTGTAATCGAATCATTTTGTAATGTTATTCACGTCTTTTCATTACTTTGCTATTCTGGCTGTACCTCAGTGTGGTGGATTTTGTCATACCTGATTTTCTAATAAACCTGTTTCAGCTGCATTGCAAAATCCACCACTGTCTCTTGCCCTTTTTCTGTGTAATTACTTATATTGGAAAATTCGGGAGTATCTAAAGAAAAATTTTAAAGGGGGTGCGACCTGCTATGAATGCTTTTTAGTCAGAAAAAAAGGAGAGGTGGGGTTGAATCCCAAAAACCCAGCCAAAGTGGCGAGGATTAATCAAGTAGATGTAGGATTTTCGGATTCTCTCTCTCTCTCTCTCTCTCTCTCTCCTTTTGTTGACTTTTTAAAATCTGCCACTGTATTTTACGTTTACACGTATCAATATACACACACAAACATAAGCCAGTACTTGTTGTTTATACACCCATGTTAAAAAAACTCATCTACAAGACGAAAACACTACATTGTTACCAATAATACATAATTGACATTGTTCACTTTCTGTGCTACGAAAGCCTATCAGGATCATTCTAGATTAAAAGAAAGGCGTTATAACGCGAAATGAAATGCGTTAAACGCGAAATGAAAGGCGTTAAAGTGCGAAAAAGGGTAAAATAACGCCAAAAAGACAAAATTAAGCCTTTCTTAAAATCGTTATAATGCGAACTGAAGTGCGTTATAATGCGAAAAAGGCACAGTAACGCCTTGCTAAAAGTCGTTATAATGCCTTTTAAAAGGCATAATCATGCGAACTAAAAAGGTTCTAACGCCTGTCTTAAGGCACATAATAAACATTATACACCTGGATGGTTATGAGTGTCTTTTTTCAGTAAGTATTTCACAAAGAGTCATACGTAATTTCTTTCACGTATGTACAAAATAAAACTAAAATTTCCTCATCATAAGCGTTCTACGAAATGTAAAATTTAATGAACTGAATTCTTATGAGTTTACTATATACTTTGCATTTGCTTATTATACTTAGCCATCGTTGTTTTAAACCGAAAGTAGACATACGTTTTGTTTACAAATATCTTCTACCGTGAAAGTTAGAACAAAATTAGCGATTCGATTCCTAGGAAAAATATTCCTTAAACCTTACGGAGTTTCCTTAAAGTTACGGAAACGTTTGTAGAAATGACTTAAGAATTTACGTAAGGAATCCGTAAGTAAAAATTCCGTATACCCCACACGGAGTTTCCTTAAAGTTACTGACAGGTTTGTGAAAATGACTTAAGAATTTATGTAAGGAATCCGTACGTAAAAAATTCCGTAAACCCCACTTGGCGTTTCCTTAAAGTTACGGACAGGTTTGTGAAAATGACTTAACAATTTATGTAAGGAATCCGTACGTAAAAATTCCGTAAACCCCACTTGCCGTTTCCTTAAAGTTACGAACAGGTTTGTGAAAATGACGTAAGGATTTACGTAAGGAATCCGTAAGAAAAAATTCCGTAAACCCTACGGAGTTTCCTTAAAGTTACGGACAGGTTTGTGAAAATGACTTAAGGATTTATGTAAGGAATCCGTACGTAAAAAAAAAACTTATGGAAAACTCGGAATTCTTTGTGAAAATATCTACAGATATTTAGACACATAGAAATAACTCAAATTCGGAACTGGACATCAGGCGTTTCATTATTGGGAAGGCAAATCTTAAAGTAAGCCTCCCTCTCCCGCTTCTAAAGACGTACATATCTTATGCTTCAGAAAAAAACCCCTTATTATCAGACGCAGGCTAAATAGGAAGGAATATCGAGTATCATTCCAATGATGAAATAAAATACAGAAGCACTGATTAAGGTATAAAAATCTACATCTGAATACAGACGAGAAAAGAAGGGGGGCTTAAAGATTTCTCATTAAAATGTGATTAATAAACTTAAACTGGAACTCTAAAATTTTAGAACTTTAAAATTGATTTCTTTTAATGCATATCGTATGATGATATAATTTACTTATAATGTTGAAAAAGGAAGCTTCGTTTGAACACCTGTAGCCGCTCATGAGGTATACATAACATCAATAAAAATGGTTTTTATTCTTTGAAAAGAATATTATAATTCTTAAAAGCAGTAAAAAAAATATTTATTTAAGTATCATTTCCACCTGCAAAGTCTTGCATGTAACCTGAGTTAATATACAAACAAAAATTTTTAGGACACATACAATACGCTTCTGTTGCTAATAATATTTCTAACTGATCTTCAACGCTATATATGCGCCATTTTATGATCAGGAGCGATAACTGACGAAAATCCTCCATTTCCTTTTCAATGTGGATGTAACTAAGAATAATTCCATCCGAACGAGCATTATAACGACTTCATCCCGTTATTAAATCTTTTTTCCGCGCGATAACGCGATTCACTTTCGCAATATAACGCTTTTGCAAAAGGCGCAATTACACCTTTTTCGTGTTATTATGCCTTTTTCGCGTTATAACGTCTTTCGCTTCGCATTATAACGCATTTTCAAAAGGTGTTATTACGCCTTTTTCGCGTGATAATGCCTTCTTGTTTGCGTTATAACTCTTTTCGCTTCGCCTTGTTACGCCTTTTTATATCATACTGTTAGATTGATCCTAACAGGTTTTCATACTGTACACACGTAACGGAATATTGATTACTACATAGCCTTATAGTCTTTTGTGCTAAATACAAGTCAATGCATTGATGGAAAATTATCGTAACTTGCATTCATTACCACGGGTTTAAAGTTTTTTTGAAGGACAAATTAGGACAGACTACCCAAGGCACATTCATCGTCACTGAAATCTGATCTGCATGACCTAATATTAATTTGATGTTAAATGTCGACACACTTTATTTAAAGTCTACAGAGACATTTATATACATATATGTCTCTGTTTACAAAGCAACACCGCAAAATCCCTTTGACAATCGGTTCTTTCATTATTGAATGTAAGCTCTCTCTCTCTCTCTCTCTCTCTCTCTCTCTCTCGTTTTTGCGCTGACAGAAATTATGATTTGTCGATAATTGGAAATTAAAATGCTTTCAATGTTGGGAGTCCAAAAAAGAGAAGTAGTTTAGGTATTTTGAGAAACGAATTGAATGACCGAGTTCTAATAAGAAAAGTTACACGCTCTGTAAACTGTCAAGCGGATCCTGCCATGTTCGACAATAGTTCATGGAACCTTTGTCTAAGGACCGTGTTTTACAAAAGAACGAACACTAGCATTCACCCTTCCACGGTTCGGAAAAGAACGTGACAACCTATTTTTTTATTGTTCTATTTATGACGTCATAAACAAATGCATTGTTTGTCGGATTTTTTCAGTACTTCAGATGACGTCATCAAAATGAAAAATTGCGTTTTGTAGAAGGGTGAATTCGTATTGGATCTTTTCATTATACAGAGTTTCTTCCCATTTGAACAGATATGTTACGTCGAACCGTTGTGACGTCAGCAAGTTCAATGGAAACCTGTGTTATAATACGGGAAATGATTTAGAAATTGTATGACGTCACAGTGTTTTGACATCAGATACCAATTCATATGGGAAGTAACTCTGTATAATGAAAAGATCCACCCATTTCTGTGGAATTTCTCATCTAATTATCAACGTGTGTAATTATCACCCTTATCGACTAATGATGCTTGATGTTTTTTTTTAATATTAAGCTAGTCTGTATGTAACGGCCGACATAGCATACGAGTGGGTACACGCCCTTTCGTAAAACCCGGGCCCGAGTCAAAGGTTCGAGTAAACAATCGTCATAGTGAGTCATTCGCCGTCCGCCTGTCTGTCATAGTGAGTCATTCGCCGTCCGCCTTTCTGTCATAGTGAGTCATTCGCCGTCCGCCTGTCTGTCATTGTAAGTTATTCGCCGTCCGCCTGTCTGTCATTGTGAGTCATTCGCCGTCTGTCATTGTGAGTCATTCGCCGTCCGCCTGTCTGTCATTGTGAGTCATTCGCCGTCCGCCTGTCTGTCATTGTGCGTAACCTTTGTACATTTCAATTTCTTAAAGTGCTATTAGAATGCTGGAGAAGTTTGAGTTTTCATGCAATACTAATTGAATTATTCCTTCAGTGATAGAAATTACAACTTTCCCTGTTTCAGTATTTCTCTGGGAGATATTTTAAAATACCGATTTGCCTAGTATCACGAACCAAATAAAAGACTTCCGGTTTAACTTGTTACAAAACCTTTGTACAACTTTTAACGTCATTTAGTATGACGTCACAATTCAAAGTTTAACGTAATAATGAAAAATCAGGGAAAAGTAGCACCTGTACAACTTCTGACGTCACATATTATGGCGATTAAAAACTGAAAAAAGCTATCGAACTTTTTATTGCTTATTGTATATATCTTGAGATCGGCGTCACGCATGAGCATAATATTTTGTAAGCGAATCTTTTTTGTAGATAGGCACATAATACACAAAAACTGTGATCATTATAATAGCACTTTAAGAACCAATGCAAAGATTCCGATGAAACTCGATGTTGTTGTTGTTGTTTTCGGCCATCTCCATGAAAAGCTTATTCTGTGGTGGGTCACAAAGGCTACGTTCATTAGAAAAAGTTCTTCAGAATGGTTTCATGGATCGGCAAACGAGTATACCAAAATAATGTCTCAAAAAGTGCTTTTCATTGTTGGTTCCATTCCGAAATGAAATCTTTTCTGCCTTAGTCATTTTCACACATTTTCATGTCATTAATTAACAAGAAGCAATTGAGCTTTTATTTGATAACTTTTATTAGAACATATCTATTTGAAAGTTTCCTTTCAAGATTAAGTTTTCTAAATTTAAGCGGATCGAAAAGCAAGTCCGGTCTTTGCAATATCAGTGTCCATCTATCAATCTTCAGTGAACACAGATCCTGCGTTAAACTTGATGGCTTGCATGCAACTCCTGATAAACATACCTGGCCGATATATAAACCTTTATGAATTCTTTATGACAGATGCAAAATTGGCTAACTTAGACCATGAATTCACACTTCAGAGATCACTGACTGAGTTTGCGTTTTGCTTCATCCATAAATTTTTAAAACTGAATCGTGCAATAAAATTATTCAATGCACGAGTCTCACGGTTTTGTTTTTCATGTTGTGTCTTTTCACATGAATCTGAAATTCTGTCTTGGACAGCTTCACAGTATATTATTTTAATTTCCCAATGTCATTTTTGGAAATAAATTCACTTACAAACCACACTTTCTCAACTTTTTCAATCTCAAGCGGTTGAATTGTCACCTTTCTCCTGTTTTCTTCCGGTCTGGTTCGGAGTGAATATTTCCTAATTTTATGACTTGTAATTAACTAAGAGTTACCTGCCCTTTAATGACCTTATTAGATTCCACAAAACTACAAACTGCTTCAAGAAAAAAACTGGAAGTGTCCTTGCACATTATATTTTTTCTTTTTTAATCAGAATAAATGAGTAATAATTTAAATTCAATTCATAAATTGTTTAATCATTAATATTCACTCCAAAAGCAGAGAAGTGTTTTTATTTCCTAAAATGGCATTGGGTAATTAGAATAATCTGTGAAGCTGTCCAAGCCGTTGTGTTGGTGGAAAAACGCCGATTCTCGCTGAAATGCGGCGGGATGTATCGGGGTTCAAAAACTCGTTGCACTCCTTCCCTTTTTTTCTCCCCACACAATCCGAGGGTACGCTTTATAAAAGCCATGTTTACGAATAGAATTTCAGATTCCTGTGATCTGTTATAAAATTACGAAAAAACAAAACTTCTAGCTTTCTAAAAACTTCTTCAAAATAGACTTGAACCTGGACAAGATTGTACATGTGAGATCTTAATGGTAATGTTTTCTACTTTGCAGTCCAGTCCGGCTCAAATCTCGTGATGCTCTTTTTTTCACTTCAATTTACAGTAAAACATGTGTTTTAAATATATATATATATATATATATATATATATATATATATATATATATATATATATATATATATATATATATATATATTATCGTGATTGGTAAAAATGGGGGACCCTATAATATGATACTTGAAATACAGGGTTATAATATAAAAAGAAATCCAGGACAGAGGTGATAAATACAGGGTTATAATATAAAAAGAAATCCAGAACAGAGGTGATAAATAAGGTTATCAAGCGCTGTATATATATGGAATTTTTTTTGTACAATATGTAATTTTTTAATAAAAAAAATTCTTTCTTGATAGGTACAGGAAACGGCCAAAGTCTACAAATACTTTCCTTTTGTTCCAAACAAGGAGCCACCTGTGTACGCTGTCAGCTGACCAACAACACGGTAATGTTGATGACGCAGTATTTCCTGCTAGCAATATTCGTAGCCAGACCGTTGATGATTCTTCAGAGTGCATTGAACGAAGGTCATTTCATCGATATCATTCCTAGTTTAATGAACACTGTCCTTTATTCTTACCTATGTTTGGAATATATCACAGTATTCAGAAGCTTGAAACATAGCACCTCAGCGTAGCTAATAAACATATATAACATGCAGTCGATAATCATGCATCATCAATACACTGTTCACTTTCTTCCGTCAAAATGTGTTTGAAGTACTCTGTCATTTTATTTTGTGTTTCTTTAAGTTATTCCATGTTAGTTAAACTATGTCACATTAAACTTCATAAACATAAATATTTTATGTTTGTTTTAATTCATGTTCGTTAAATTCATTTGAAGTTTTAATCGATTTATAAGAAATAAATGTACAACTCTGAAATATTCAACATGATGCTGAAAGAAGGTCACATGATACTGGGCAAGAAAGAGGGTCACATGATATCGGACAAGGAAGTAGGTCACATGATACTTGGATGAATGAGAGGGTTACATAATACAAGAAAGAGGGAGGTCACATGATACTTGAAAGGGGGAGAGGGTCACATGATACTTGAATAGGGTAGAGGGTCACATGATACTTGAAAGGGGAAAATGTCACATGATACCTGAAAGGGAGAGAGGGTTACATAATATTTGAAAGGGGAGAAAGTCGCATGATACTTGAAAGGAGGAGAGGATCACATGATACTTGCTCTTATTATCATTGTAATAAAGAATCAAAAGTGTACACAGTAAAATTACTATATGAAGACTAAGAAAAACAGGTTTTTTACTTGCATTCAAAAGTTGCAAAATTTCAATTATGGCCTTCTATAACCAATCAAATCAAATCAGATCAATTCGAGCTTATAGGTAGGTTCGAGTTTTCAAAGTTTCCGTGTTATTATAAAATAAAACAAACAAAAAAAAAAAAAAAAACCCATGGAATGAGGAAAGTGAGATCAGGATTTTTATTAGTGTTTTGAATGTACAGGGGCGTAGCTAGCAATATTTAATGTGCACGCAAAGAAAGCTTCTCACGAGGAGCGCGCAGCTCTGAGAGGGGGATGGGATCACCCTCTCTTGCAAGTGGGGGTTCGAGGGTCTCCCTCGAGAAAATTTTGTTAAATTCAATGCAAAGATGTGCTTTCTGGACTACATTTTGATAACATTGAAACTATTTTTGTCATAAAAAATGACGTTTAATATTGAAGAATACATGTCGAACACAATAAAAGCTGAACTTGAATCTACCTCTTAACATTAAAGTCTTTTTGATTTTGAGAAAGTTGAAGATTAATGTTTTCACAAATTGATTTGACACTTACGAGTTGTCTTATGATATAGATGTTTTTGAGTCACATTTTATTTATCTATTTTATTTATTTTTTTTTTGTCCCCGTGATGTGCACGCCTGCACGGCGTATAGGCAGCTACGCCCCTGATTTATGTGATTTTAATTATTATGCTGTACAATAATTTGATATTTTATTTGCCGACATTTATTAAAACCACTCGAAAGAACTTTAATTGTAATTACGAACGGAATTAAAATATAAAAAAGATATAAAGCACAAAGGTACTACAACTAACAAGATACCCTATATTCATTTATATTCGTTCCCCGACGGGGAGATGAACCCACGACCTATGGTACCGAATCACCTATCTGTCATGCATCCGACCGTCTAACCGACTGAGCTACCAGAGCTAAACAAAAATAGAGCTTTAATAGCCAATCATTAGCTAACCGTATGCATGACAACACGGCCGCGGAAGTGAAGGGATTTACCCGACGTAAACGCAGGCGGATCCTCTGAAAGATTACAATCACTGAAAGAGAAATAAACATACAAAGCACAAATTATTTGTCAAATAGAATCAGTGAAACACCTGGGAGTACTATGGACCTTGGATCTCCGAAGAACTAGATATATATATACTATATATATATATATATATATATATATATATATATATATATATATATATATATATATATATATATATAATATATATATATATATATATATATAATATATATATATGAGCTGGTATCTGACGTCAAACCATTGTGACATCCTTCAATTTCTAAATTATTTCCGTAATTTGACAGATTTCCTTAGAACTGGTTGACACCACAATGGTTTTACGTACTTACTCAAATAGGAGCAACTCTGTATAATGAAAAGGTTCAATAGGAACCCGGCCGGGCATTCGTTCTGTGAAACACGGCCTTTAGGCAAAGGTCCAATGAACTATTTGTAGTTTACAGAGCGTGTAACTCTCTTTTCTCACAACACCTGAACTACCTTTTTAATTGCCAGTATTGAAAGCATTTTGATTTTCCTTTATCGACCAATTTAGTACATTA
Organism: Pteria penguin; assembly: GCA_035048485.1. Classification (NCBI taxonomy): domain Eukaryota; kingdom Metazoa; phylum Mollusca; class Bivalvia; order Pterioida; family Pteriidae; genus Pteria; species Pteria penguin. The sequence goes on from CM068583.1 coordinate 27,572,016, forward strand.
GAATATCCGTCAGCTCGTAAAAAAAAAAACTGGAGAGAGAGGGCCATTAAAACGACAATAGACGCAATGTGAGATGTCGGTGAAAAAATCATCTTGTGGACGTTTCTTGGTATTAAAATGATTATAAAGATCGATGTATCGTGATCGAATTACAATCGATATGATTGATTCATTGGTATCATCGATTTCTGTCTATTTGAGTGTGTTTGTATGTATGTGTGTGTGGGTGTGTTTGTTTGTGTGTGTGGGGGAGGGGGTTGCATTGCTAATCGACCAGGAGGTCGCTCTTTTTATGTAAATACTGTGTTATAGGGGTATCACTAACTAGGATGTCACGAAATTGAGATTACATCACACACATTATCCGTAGAGTGAGTGTCTACGGGAAGATAAGGTTTCAGAATGATGACGTTAGTACCATACATCAGATTAAAACCAGGCAAGTGGCAAATGTATACATCAATCGGAACACCGTCGCCATTTTATACAAAAATAGACTCGGAAGCCCCACGGCGCAGCGATATATACCAAATCGCTTCAATTTTTCGGCTTTCCTCGTAGGAGCACAATGCGAAATGAGGCGAAAAAAGTTCATAGGATTGTTTTTGTAATTTAGGATAAGGGAAGTTCAGTATGAAATGTAACACCCATTTTGATTAAAATTATACAATCGTAACGGCAATTCAGTAATCCTAGCGAATTTGACATTTTTTTTAAATGTTAGAACACTGGAAACGAATCAGAGGAAACTCGAAGTGACATTTAACCCGTGCACGTGCGTAAACTCCGCCATGAAAAATCATACTAGTTCACCCATTCAGAGAGAAACAGATATAGACAAAAGCAGGCAATGAGCACAATTGCCTATTTTCGTGCAAACATGACAGACATGCTGATCATGGCTCTGTGTGTTTACATACATGTAACAACTGGAAGTAGTCCCAATGGCTGACTACGTAGTACGTACGAGTTGTATTTGCGCACGGAAATGGACGAGTTGTTACGATTGATGTATACATAAGAGCAAAAACAAATTATGTACTCCTACACATGTAAATGTGATTAAATTTTGAACGGGATATAAGATTAAAATAGAAGCAACTTGTCCGCAAACAAAAGTTGACAGTGATATTTGAAAATACTATTTATTATTTTGCATTATTTTTTTTAATCTTGGCGGATCACATGGACAGGATAGGTCAAGAACAAGGATTATGTATATTGATCTTCTACCTCTGGGGTCAGAAAATTCACAGATTTGGTATAGAGAATTTACAATTTTGGTAGACAAATTTATGCTCTCTCGAAACATACGTTTAGTTTTGCTTTATATCGACAAGAGTAAAGAGTTTTTAAAGTCTTAAAGCTCTTTATGTGCAATTGATTAAAGACCTCTGACGTAGGGGTCATAAAATTTATCATTGCAGAGGGTTCAAGAGTAGAGAAGATTTTTGAAAATTGGCTTGTTGTTGGCAATATTGGTTCTGCACCTCCTAAATGTATTTCATAGCAAATTTGGTGAAAATAAGTTATAAGATATTTAAGAGGAATTCATAAATACTCAATTGTTAACGCATGACGGACGATGAACAATTGCAACAGATGAACTCTGGTTGGCATCTTTCACTAGAATAGCTCCATATTATAAAATCGATTCCATAAATGGAACGTATCGATTTTAAAAGATGACCCGGATAGATTATAGCGCTTTACCTAAAATCAATTCAACTTGATATACAAGAAGGCGGCGCCAATAAATATTGTTAAAAATGTGTTCAAGTTGCATGAAAATATTCCTGGCTTTCATCATTTTTAGTCCCCTGTCAGTGAAACTGGAGGGGACTATAGTGTTTGTTGTTGTACGTCTGTTCGTCTGCCTGTCCAAATGGTTTCCAGACATTATAACTTAGTGAGGAATGACCAATTTGATTCAAACTTCATACAGTGTTAGCTTATATAAAGATCTAACGTGAGATTGACTTTGAGGTCAAAAGGTCAACTCGAAAGTCACTCTTACTAAAAATAGACATTTCGATTTCCAGACGATAACTTGAGTTAGGAATGGTTAATTTTTTTTCAAACTTCATATAAGTCTAGCTCATGTAAAGGGATTGATTTGAGGTCAAAGGTCAATTATAAAAATCACTGATACGAAAAATAGACCTTTATCACTGCATTTCATTTGCCAGATTATAACTTGAGTTAAGAATGATTGATTTCTTTGGAATTTCATATGAAGTTTGGTTATGTAACGTTGTAGGGTGATTTTGGGGTCAAAATGTCATTGATTGATTGAATTTTTTTTACGTCACATCACGAATTTTTTACGTATATTGTGACGGCATCTGCCTGATGCAGGGCATACAAATTTTGATCTTTGCAACGTACCCACCCGAAGCAGTGAGGGATCTTTAACGTGCCATGCATACCACGACACGGGGCCTCGGTTTTTACTGTCTCGTCCGAAAGACATGACACCGGTATGAACAGAGCGGAACTCGAACCCTGGCCTCCCGATCAGGAGTCCGACGCTATACCACAAGGCCATGTCGGCTTGGGGTCAAAATGTCAATTCTAAGGATCACTGTTACTGAAAATAGGTATTTATCACTGCATTTCGGTTGCCAGATAATAACTTGAGTTCAGAATAATTGATTTCTTTTAAACTTCATACAATGCTAGTTTATGTTTATTCCCGATATGTCGCAAATATCTTAATTATTTAATGATAATTGGGTATGAACGGGGCCTTCCAAGGGGCAACCAATTATCAAATTAGTGTATTTTATCTGTCTTACCTGTACATACTTTAGTAAGACAAAAAAGAGTATTTTGAAGACATCGATGCACTTATCAAAATTATATTTGATGATGTTCAAATGACAATGTAAAATTTCTTATGACATTCACACATCACAAGATAAATTAGATTGTTATGTCACAAACGACAAATATTTTGTGATTAATTAAAATAATCATAGAACATGTACCTTTTAATTTAGTGCACCATATGAGCATTTCGACAACTTATGTCTCTTCAGTGATGCTCGTGGCCAAATGATTGTAATTCTCAAAATATATAAATATTTGAAGAGCAGGGTTGACACCAAATGACCGAAAAGTGAACCAAAGAATCTATCTAAGGACAGAGCTATGCATGAGGGAGATACTCCTTAGTTTTAGAGTGATTTACTTAATTTGATAACTGAAAAATTCAAGTATACATTTCATTTCAGTACAAAAGCACTGAAAACTAGACTTATGATACCCTCGGGGACTATCAGTCTACCAGCAGTGACACCGGCCTAGTGGTTATAATAATTTTAGAACATATATACCTTTTAATTTAGTGCACCATATGCGCAATTATTAATCTTCTGATAAATGTACATGTACTATATTCTTATTTATCATTATGTATTTTTTGAAATTATAAATACATGAACAGCGCAGACCACTGTACTTCAGATTCTCTATAGAGAGAACAACGTCAGAACTGATTCTCGTACGTAGAGCAGCCATTCTTCCACTCATCCCACCCTCGACACTATCGAAGACGTTTGGTTCCAAGCCCTAGATGACAGAGATGAAGCCGGCATCACCAACCTGACAGAGCGATTCACCAACTACATGACTGAACAATGGGTAGAAGGCGAGAGACTAGTCTGGAACCACTTTGGAACTCAAGGACCGCGAACAACCAGCAACATAAAAGGACGGCACAGCGAACTCAAGAAGATCATCCAACATGCACATCCGAATATCTACACCATCGTCCAGACGTTTAAAGATATACCGAACGCCAACGAGATCAACAGAATTCAGAGCGCAGCAAGAGGCACCACCAGACCAAAAGCAAAGAGGTACCCGACCATCGACCGCCGCCTTGCAACATTGAAAGACTGGTGTCAACAAGGACTCATCAATATGATGGACTCCGCAAAATTTTGACCTCCCATTGGGCCGGACTATTTTTAAAAATTTGAAATCAATTTTTAAAGGTTAACGCTAAATGGTTGCTGTTAAAGGCGATAAAGATTTGATTTTGTATGTCCAAGATCATTCTTTCCAAAATGGATTATATTTCTTCCTTGATGTTCTGATAAGAACAAATTATTTGTTTTGGAAAGGTGCCAGGAAACATTGAATTATCAGTAGTCTACCTTCCATAATACGGAGCTATACACAATCTTTAAAAGTATATACAATAGGCCTCGTTTTCTTTGCTTTAGAACGGTGCAGTCACAAGAAATATTGAATTATAAGCAATTTTCTATATAAGGGAAACTATACCCTACCGGTATTATTAAAAGTATATACATGTACATAAATCTTGTTGTTCACAAGGGGGGGGGGGCAGGCTTGGTGTAGTGATTAAGCGCTTGGATTGCGGCGCCGACGATCCATGTTCGAATCCCGGATTGCGCCACAATGTTTAAGAGGTTGGTTACCTCCTGCTTCCATGTCGCGATATCATTGAAAAATTTGTGAAAGCGACGTAAAACACCAATCAACCAGCCATCCAATTGGTCACAGGGTACTAATGCAATTAATTTTCCACCAAACTAAATCTAGGGATTCCCCTCTCCACATTTTATGGTAAAATTGTTTATATGCAATGATTATAGCATTTGTCTAGACAAATGTTATATATATATATATATATATATATATATATACAGCCTGAAAGCCAAAACCTCTATTTACTGTTTATCCAGGCCAGTTTATTAATTTTCATCTTTTGAGATTAGAATATGTAGATATAATAACTTTTTCTATTCATCCATATAAATGAGACCTCCAAATGCTCGAGATTTAAACATTGATTATTTTTCAGCCATTATAAGCTGAAATGTGCATTTTTCTTTAATGTAATAAAGGTCACTTAAGAATCTATGTAAACCATATAAATTGGATCTTCAAGCAAATGGTTGCCCTCGGCAAGAGTTTGTCTTTAGATCTAACAGATTGTCTGCTGCTATCAAACCCAGTCAACAACTGTATTTATTTGCCCTCGGACTAGTTTGACCCAATGGAAATGTTTGATTTTGGTCACGTGACTGACTTACAAATTCTTGTGTAGAGTCAGTTGTGAAAATTTGTACGACAATGGCGGACAATAAGCAAAACTAGACTGAGAATCATAATATAAACTACGTTGTATAATGTCTATAATACCTTAAAATTGTCCTCGACAAAATAAAACAGTTATTAGGTTTGTTACCGACCTTACATGGAAATATGTCGGGTTGATAAAGCCCATAGAGGGCGAGGCGCTAACTAATAGTATTATCCTTTTTTGTAGGCCAACACTATTTGTAGTTCTTATAAAATAACTACAGTCTACTAGTACAATGTGTGGAAATTCATCAGTTTAAAGACAACATCCTTCTTAAATATGGGGAGGCGATAACGATTTGAAAATAAGCATTGATAAACGTTATCATACCTTGTATCGGGGGTCAGCTGTCACAAGCCATGACGAAGGAGGATTCCTAGGAACTTCGAGACAGTGCAGCATACAATATTCAACCTGAAATGTAAACTAAGCGCAGCAATACGAACTAAACTGCAACCTGACCAAATCTTAAATATTAAATATATCTGAACTCAGAATTGTATATGGGTTCAATCAAAATGTCATTAAAAATAGACTCATGCACTAATGTTGTATTTTTTTAAGGAATATTAAAGATCATTTTGAACTCTAGTGAGAATAAACGGTACTATAACAGAAAGTTGAAATTTTATGAAGGGTGGGTGGGTGTTTTTTTAAGATTCTGGAAGTCGACTTCTGATGCTGGAATCCGGTGTTGGTTGAAAAGGACTGGCGGAAGCACGCCGGTTTTGGGGTATAAATAGAAAATTCATCGCTACCGAAATTATATTATTTAAGATGGGCGTGTGCGAGTAAGAAAAATCATTGGCTTAGATAAATTAATTGATTTATTCACATACGTTGAATAAATAAGCATTGATAAATGTTATCATACCTTGTATTGGCTCCCCTAATTACACAAACGTCTATGTAAAACATATTTTATATCCAATTCCAGTCATTGTTCTATTAATACACGTACGTAGGAACAGGGGAGGGGCACTTTTTTGGCCGATCATGGACCAATTTTTTATCACGAAAATTCAAGGTTTGCCCCTCTCACTTTTGAAATGCTTCCTACGGCCCTGTAATACTATTCTTTCTCACCACATAACTTCTGCTTCAACAACAGTTAAATATCACATATACTTCTGCAATGACGCGTTTAACAATAGTTACATCAAATACTTTGGTCAATGAACAATTCTGGCGACATCGTACAGAAAAGTTTCCAGGTACTCAGATCTCTCCATTTGATGTTTCTACCCCATATACTTCTCTAACACATGATTTTATTCAAATTTACCTGTTGTCTTTCATACCTCTGCAAACCAACATAAAGTCATACATCTTACACTTCGGACAACCCTGGATTTTTCTCCTGTAATTTGAAAAATTATTTTTACAAAGATTAGACTTGCAGTGATATATTTTATTCCATCACTTTATGTATAATTCAGCAGCAAAATTTTTCGGCAAATTGTAGGGGTTGTAATGGGTACTAGTCGCACTTCAGTTATAGCAGACCTTTTATCTTATATTGTTATCAGAAGGATTTCATACCTCAACTTCGAAATATAAAAGTTTCGACCTTACTGACATGTTTAATGACACCTCTAGATGATGTAATAACAACTGATAAACCTGAATTTGAATGACACAGAAACAACTTTTTTGAACATTTACATTAAAATCATTAACAACAATATACAAACTATATATATGCATTTATGAAAAACGTGATGACTTTGGATTTCCTATTGTATGTTTTCCCCGAATGTCAATGTCCAAAGATTCCACCATATTGTATATCATATTTTCTCATTTGTTTCTATTAGCTAACAGGTCCACTAACGTTTTGGATTTTAATACATAAAATTTATAAATTACTTTCAAACTTTTGATCCAGGGTTACAGATATCATTAATTAAAAATAAGATTTTTGGATGATTTTACACATCTTATTCAGATCTTTCATTTAAATTCGGAAAGTGTTTTTCAGCAATATCTATTCTGTGAAATCTCTCATCATAATTTCTATGTTAATTTTAAATATAAACTAAGAAGAGTCAAAGATCCTTGTTATTTCATCTCATCGGATTTAAACGTAGTTAAACGCATTCGACATCGACAGTAGGACCCAGAAATCATCGCAAAGACCGTATGCCTTGTATAAAGCCCCACTACAGTCGTATGCAAGCTTTTCCTTGAGCGTTGTACTCTGACAACCAGAGCTATGGGGACTCTATGACGGGTCTTGTCGAAACCATTTCAGAGAATGAAAGGTCCTGAACCTCGCACCCTCTGATTGCTATCATCTGCACTAGTACATATCAGTTCGCTTTCAGACGGACAGAGACCGTTTAGCTCATGTTCATATCACTTTATCTTTTTGAAATTGAAATATTATTTCATAATTCTATGCCTGCCTCTCTACTCGGGTAATATGTTGATCCTTTGTCTCTATAGGAGAAAATCTTCCCAAATATTTTAATGTATGTTCTTTGACTACTGCTTTCTTGGTGAGTGAGTGGGAAGTTGAGTCCGTAAACCGGTTAACCATACCAACTGAATGATGGTTGACTATGCCTCGGTGACTATTTTTAGATCCCGTATATATCATATTCACTCAATCAAAAGTCCATATCTATAATTATGTATCGCATGTATAGGTTTGAAATATTTTCCTGTAAACTTCATGTCAGTTATTCACTTCAAAAGCACTTTACCAAAAATGAGACTTTTACTCCTTCCTGAAATAATATCTCGACACCAGTTTGGATAGATTCGTGAACGTCGAGTTATGTGCGTTTTCCAGAAGGACGCAGTGACACCGTATATATCTTTACTTGATTATGATTGCTGTGATAAATTAGTTTTTCCAAAATTAAGAAGTGAATATATATATATATATATATATATATATATATATATATATATATATATGTATCGACCATACGCATTATACTTATAAGGGTCTGAGCTCGCTTCCAGACCAGCAGAGCACAGTTACCTCATGTTTATTTCACTCTCTATATTTTTGAAATTAAAATCTTACTCTACACTACTATCTTTGTTCATATATTTCTATGACCTTTCAACTTGAGATATTCGTTAATCCTTTCTCTATATGGAGGATTAGTTATTGATTTTTAAATGTGTCGTTTGATTGTACTACATTTGCAATGAATGGGAAGGTGGACCCGTAACCGGTTAACCGTACCAATTTAGTACCGTTTATTACTCAAATGACCGTCTAAAGTCGGCATGGCATCTGTCGTACAATCAATATTTTTATGATTCCATTGCATGTATTGCATTATTTGTTACCAACTTTTATTGTACATCTCAGCTACTGTCCGCGCCACTCACTCTGGAACTGGAAAATCTGGATTTTCAGTTATTCATCTTCAGAATAATTTCAAAAAGGCAAAACCATTCGATAGATCTTGTTTAGTCGTAACTTTTGGTGTATGCTATATGTTTGTATGAAGAAGCGTTCATATTTTATAGAAAAAAAAAATCAATTTTAGATAGGGCGATTTCCATGTTAAATTTTGTCGTGACGTCGCCAAGTTTCCCATAGACTCAATGTAAAACATTGGCGACGTCACGTCAAAATTAACATGGAAAACGCCCCATCTAAAATGATTTTTTTCCCAATAAAATACGAATGCTTCTTCGTAGAAACATATAACATACACCAAAAGTTAAAACTAAACAAGATCTGTCGATTGATATTAATTTTGTAAAACTATTTTAAAGATAAATAAGTGAAAATCCAGATTTTTCGGTTTACGAAGTGAGTGGCGCGGACAGTAAGTCACATGTCTTTGCCTTTCCCTTTTGTCATATAACTTATATAGGTGTTAAATACATAAATATTTAAAATGTGTAACCTTTGATTGTGCTTCTGCGGTGAGTGGGAAGATGGGCGCACGTAAACCGGTTAACTATATGGAAAGCCGGTGTGACATGCTCCTTGCGTTTTGCAGTTTGCGTTTTGCTTCTTTCTTTTTGCATCTACTCAATTAATTTGTATGTAAATTGACTCAATTGAGTCTTTTTGTTATACAGAGTTATTTCCCATTTGAGCAGGTATCTGACGTCAAACCATTGTGACGTCAACCAGTTCTATGGCAACTGGTGTAAAATTACGGGAAGTGATATAGAAATTATATGACGTCACAATGATTTGACGTCAGATACCTGCTCAAATGGGAAATAACTCTGCATAACGAAAAGACCCAATAGAATGGTACTTATCTGTTTTAAAAATCTCACTTTTCGCATGCAATCCAAAATGTTGCTATCATCAGAAGAAATGCGACAGAATTCGAACTTGAATGTTCTTTAGTTAACATGAAAATAAATAAATGATCATGCGTAAAATAAACTGTATCACTTTTGAATGTGAAATTCAATTCCTTCCAGTGATTGTTAAACCTTCCTAAGAGGTATCTTGCAATAACTAATAGAAACTGTAAGGTACGTCACATGTACCATAGTGACGTCAAATTTAGCGCGCTTTCTGATAATTGCACCAGGCACGTATGTTATTCTAGCAACGTGGCGCCTTTATGCAAGAAAGCTAATGACTAAACAAAAAATTTATAGGATATAGTTCTATTATGATTAATATTTTCATGTATTTGAATGTATACAGTTCTTGTAAAATTTTACCGTTCGTATTGTGTGTGTATGAAATTTGTTTATATCAAAATGCTAAAATCGCCGAGGTTTCGAGAAGTTTCGCCCCTCAATCTGACCCCCTTATCAGAGATTCACCCTGAACTCACTTGGGGCTTTTATGGCGGCCCCAAAAAACCTGTCTTTTTGCTGCGCCACTGCATTCGAATGAAAATACAACAAGTAAACGTAAAATTTAAAGTGAAGGACAGATAATTTAAAGCTATTTGAAAACTGAAACTGGTCGATTGTTATGGTAAAAACAAAAGTTAAATAAGTATATTAATTTTGTATGTAAATTTTTGGTAAGGAGGGGCGTTAAGCCTAAAGGTCGTCATGTGACAATACATGTGCGCAGTCTCTATAAAGGGTGCCATGGGTGTGTAATACACAACGTTGTGTTATTTAGAATGATTGACAATCGATTTCCTTTGTCGTCGATTGGTATACCAGTACTGTTGTATAAAATTCGTTCTCCGTGTTATAGGGACTGATCACACTAAATTATATATTCATAATTTATTTATCTATCTATTTATTTATTATTTTCATTCATTATTCAATAAATCATTATTTGTTTATTTATCTGTTTATTTATAGGTATATAGGTTTTAATATTACATATCAAAAATGTCTAAAATGCCTTGTGCTGCGTTTTGTTATTTTCCCTTCACTCTTTTAACGCAAAAAAAAATCCAAATGCAAGAAGCAAAAAGCAAAACGCAAGAAGCATATAACTACACCAATTCAGTGACGTTTGTTACTTTAATTGACCGCCCTAGGTCGGTATCGTAACTACAATACAATCGAGTATTTTTGTAATGTTTTCTGTCTTAATGTTACTATTATTCTGTTTTGTGTACATGTCCCTGGCGATTTGTGTCATATAACCTGGTTAGATGTCTTCTGTCTCATGCACACCATGGCCATTTAGAATTTATAAATATTGATATGTATTACATAACATCTAATAAGAAATTAACCAAACTGAAATAAGGTAGTAGATGAACACACTACATAAATTTGTCTGTTCGTGTAATTGCTTAATACATACATATATTCGAATATTTCAATATCTATTTCTATATTTATATAAGAAAAGTTCAAAATTTTTGGCACAAAAGAATGAATACACATCACAGCATACATGTATAAACAGTTACTGATTCACTCTATATTTAACAGGAATCATTATCCCTAATTTCTTTTCTTTCTTGTATTCTTGTATTCCACAAATTCATACACTTGTACTTTGATATATTGAATTTTCATTATAGAATTGATTTCCAAGATTCAGTCTAAGATTGGGCAATAAGTAATTCCCAGAAGAGTCAATGCTAAGCCATATTCCTCCCAAATTGATACATAGTTAGGCTGCCAGTTTTGAGACATGTTGTTTTATCATATTCATTTTGAGTATGGTTTCATCAGAGTAAGGGACTGGTTGATCGAGCAATAAAGTTTAATCACCAGACATCTGTATATATATTACACTTCCAGTGACTCCATCATCTGCGTACAGTATCAGTGTATATTACACTTCCAGTGACTCCATCATCTGCGTACAGTATCAGTGTATATTACACTTCCAGTGACTCCATCATCTGCGTACAGTGTCAGTGTATATTACACTTCCAGTGACTGTATCATCTGCGTACAGTATCAGTGTATATTACACTTCCAGTGACTCCATCATCTGCGTACAGTATCAGTGTATATTACACTTCCAGTGACTCCATCATCTGCGTACAGTATCAGTGTATATTACACTTCCAGTGACTCCATCATCTGCGTACAGTATCAGTGTATATTACACTTCCAGGGACTGTATCATCTGCGTACAGTATCAGTGTATATTACACTTCCAGTGACTCCATCATCTGCGTACAGTATCAGTGTATATTACACTTCCAGTGACTCCATCATCTGCGTACAGTATCAGTGTATATTACACTTCCAGTGACTGTATCATCTGCGTACAGTATCAGTGTATATTACACTTCCATTGACTCCATCATCTGCGTACAGTATCAGTGTATATTACACTTCCAGTGACTCCATCATCTGCGTACAGTATCAGTGTATATTACACTTCCAGTGACTGTATCATCTGCGTACAGTATCAGTGTATATTACACTTCCAGTGACTGTATCATCTGCGTACAGTATCAGTGTATATTACATTTCCAGGGACTGTATCATCTGCGTACAGTATCAGTGTATATTCTTTATCCTTTGTCAGAACTCCTTTTAAATACTATTCTTTTCTTGTTATCATAATTCCCATAATTTCTGCATGTAACACAAACCTACATGTACTTAGGATTCTCTTGTCTATAGCCGCCGCAAGTTTTCCAAGACTTCTGGGGAAAAATCCATTTTGTGACTCACACACAAACATGATGATGATGATGATGATGATGATGATAATAATAATAATAATAATAATAATAATAATAATAATAATAATAATAATAATAAACCCACAAAAACAAAACAAAACCAAATAAACTTTTACTGAAAATGAATGTCTGAAAAATTGGATGAATAGAACTTCTGGGACACAGAATCAGGTCTTTTCAAAGTCTCAAATTTATTATTAGTATGATCCCTTTCTTATGTTCATTCTTTGCTTTTAAAATAAAATATACAAAAATCTAGAATTCTTTCCAATATATCGAGCTCCAATACGACTCTTTTTGTTTTCGTGTGTAAGTTTATATAGCACAGATATAATCTCAGAAAATATTTTGTTACTTATAAATATTTAGCAAAGATGAGACGAAAACTTTTTATTCTGCCACCAAAGGTAAAGTGGACACATCAAGCAGGTGGTCCCTGAAACAGTTGATTTTGTATAGACTATTAAGGAACAGAGACAGATGGCTGCTGTAGACAGATGGTTGTTGAATACAGAGTGATCTTTAAAGCAGGTGTGATTGTATTTGTCTCCGATATATATTGAGATAAAGTGCATTGTATATAGTTTTGTTGTTTTTGTGTTGGTCACTGTGTGTATAGGTGTGTGTAGGTGTATGTGTGTGTGTTTATGTAATTGCTGTAAGTAACAATATTGCCTCCAAAATTTGAAAATTCATCTTTAAATGTTTTTGTGATGGTGTTGTCACTTTCTTATTTCATTTTTAAGTGATCTGTATTGACCACAAGTTTATCCGACAATATCTGAGTAGCGAACGTTGTTGTTATGTGTTCGTTTTTCACGAGTGACTTTTTCTATAAAACAGAGTAAACTGTATACGTGCAAAATCATCGACTATTGCATTTATATGAACAAGTATCTTACCATGTTTACAACATTTAAAGATGCCAACGCTATTACAATTAAGAAAAGTAAATGATATCTGCCAAAAGACATTTCTGTTCATGTTGCTCTGTTTCAACGTTTCGGCCGATGCCTTTTTTCGAGAATACACGAACTTAAAAATGTCTCACATCTTGGCTCTATGTAAATCCTATAATGAATCAATTCTATATAAAATTTACATACAGTCAAAAGGTGAGATATTTTTAAGTTCATGTTTTTAAAGGCCATGTGCCGACATGTTGAAATAGAGAAACACGAACAGGATTTCTTGCATTTAGAATTTTTGACTGATTAAAGACATATCTGTTAATCAATACCTGGTTAATCATACAAAGTATCCCGTTCATAATTAACTACAATTTGCTAGTGCATAACGGACGACTCCATTAAAAGAATATGGCAGCTATTGATTTTACTCTTATGTACTATTTACTGCTAAACATGAAAGTTAATTAGGATGGCAAAAATGTGAAATTCCACGATTTTTAGATGAAATGCACGACAAAAGACAATGCAACGTTATTAATAGAGATAAAAATTAATAACATGACCTTAAATCTATTCACCAAGGAATTTTGAGCAACACAAAGGATCTGTTCAGCGCCCCTGATGATTTATAGCGCTTCGTAGTGATTTTTCATAGAGCAGTTAGATGTTTTAAAAGCGCTTCGTAGAGTAACGTATCGGGATTTGGGGACAACCTAATCAAGCGTAAGACGTCAAAAAGGCGATCCCGGGCTAAATGGAAGACTTTATTGTTATTACTGGATGGTGAGCTTGTGTACACGCTGTACCTCGTCACCGCTGCGCTTCGTAGACAACTGAATGATTTATATGATGCTAGGCAGTGGCGGATCCAGGATTTCCGAAAAGGGGGGCCAAATGGGTATTAGCCAAACTTCTAAGCCATTTTTACTAGTAAATATGTGACCAAACAGGAGAGGGGGCCGGGCCCTCCCCCTCTAAATCCGCCACTGCTAGGTATTAACGCTTCATTAACAGTGTTTCGAAAATATTCGAAAAATTGATTTCATACTAAACAAAAAGTTACTGCCATAACTTTTATAAAGATAATTTGATACTGATTAAATACGTATTGTAGTTTGTAGCATGAAAACGTGCTAATTTTGGAGGGATAGAGTAATTCAGAACATATTTTCTGCTTTATTAGAAACATTTTACCATTTAAGACACCATTGTCATTATACATACTGGTTTTTTTTATCATTCACGTTTTGTTGGATTTTCACCTAGAGAGTGGAATTCTGATAGATGAACAATACTGCAGTGTGTGCAACAACAAAGATTTTAATTTCTTTTGAGATAGCATTATTTTTATAATTTACAGTTTTAACGACATGATGTGTATCTATCCAATTATATTTGTAATGTAGGACTGATGTCTGCAGTTTTGATATAATTAATGAGTTTAATGAACAAACGGAGTAAGTAAAAGGGTGAGATCATATCATTCTGCTGCGATCTGTAAATAAAGTGGATCGTTATGAATCATGGTCTTAGAGATTACAATCCAGAGAATCCAGTACAAGTCTGAACACGAGAATGACTAGATCCGTGGAGAAACCGTGGGAATCCAGTACAAGTCTGAACACGAGAATGACTAAATCCGTGGAGAAACCGTGGGAATCCAGTACCAGTATGAACACGAGAATGACTAAATCCGTGGAGAAACCGTGGGAATCCAGTACAAGTCTGAACACGAGAATGACTAAATCCGTGGAGAAACCGTGGGAATCCAGTACAAGTCTGAACACAAGAATGACTAGATCCGTGGAGAAACCGTGGGAATCCAGTACAAGTCTGAACACGAGAATGACTAAATCCGTGGAGAAACCGTGGGAATCCAGTACAAGTCTGAACACGAGAATGACTAAATCCGTGGAGAAACCGTGGGAATCCAGTACCAGTCTGAACACGAGAATGACTAAATCCGTGGAGAAACCGTGGGAATCCAGTACAAGTCTGAACATGAGAATGACTAGATCCGCGAAGAAATTGTTGAATTCCACTGAATTTTTACAACTTGTATTTTTTTCTATGTTTGATAGCATTAACAGATATTACTGTGACGATCATGCGATTAATGACAATTTTAGGCATTATAAGGAAGTGTGTGTTTGCATGGCAACATTTAAATAACAATATATTTTGATTTTATAAATACACTGAAAAGTCACCATTGAATGCACACATATATATAATCACTTAAAAATAATTTTACAATACTCCTTATTCTGAACTAATTATCTAAATAATAAAATAATATAATTGTTGTTTGCTTGTTTGTTTTCAATTTCTTTCTTTCTAATTTACAAGTTGCGTCTTCATAATATACCAATACAGTGGAAAGAAAAAGCGATGGAAAATAATTAATACCACAATCTATGTAAGCATGAATCAGTAAATCAATTGAAAGAATGATACAATATGTCATATTATTTTACATATGGTGAAGATACAAGAGAACTTGCTAGATACATAGGAATATCTATATACTTAGTGTACATACATGCTTAACTTATATTAAGTGACCGTCTTTACCTTTTTACGATGCAGAATACGACAACATATATTTACCGGATTTTACTGGTTTCTTTAAATTGTTTGCGAGGAGTGGTATCAGAAAGCAGGAGACACACACTCCTCCTGGGTCCCAAGTCATCCTATTTCGACGGATGTTTCCTGTAAGCAGGATTTGACCACTCTTCCCTGACCAGTGGTCTTAACCTTTATAGACTGGTTTCGTATTCGCTTTGACGTGGAACTCTACACGAGATTGTACATTTATTTGTTCAATGTAAAATCGGATTAACTTCGAGATCCACCAGAGCTCACATTGAATAAAGCTAATACTTGAGATAAATCTACACCTTTCTTAGATTTAAACATCAAAATTATCAACCACCTAATATATACTAATATTTATGATAAACGTGAGGATTTTGGATTTCCTATTGTAAATTTCCCTTACTTGGATGGCGATGTCCCTCGACTCCCATCATATGGTATCTATATATCTCAATTAGTTCGATTTGTCAGAGGCTGCACCGATGTTTTGGACTTTCATAAACGAAATTTACAAATTACTACTAAACTTTTAACTCAGGGTTACAGATATCACAAGCTAAGAAAAACATTCGGCAAATTCTTCAGATCTTATTCAGAACTTCTATCTAAATTTGGAAATATTTCTTTTCAACAGTATGTATCCAATGGAATTTCCCATCCTTATTTTAACGGTGATCTCGTATATAAACTAAGGAAAGTAAAAGGCTCCGATAACGTTATTTTATCATGTAATAAAATAATCAAACGTCTTATAAATAGACAATATGATATTGAGATCATCAAAAAGACTATAGGTCTTGTATTTGGCCCCTCTACAGCCTTATGCAGACTTTTACTTGAACGTTGCACGCTGACTAACAGGGCGGTGGGGACTATATGACGGGCCTTGTCCAAACCTCTTTCAGAGGAGACATGGTCCTGAACCTCGTCCCCTCTGACTGTTAGTCGGGACTCCTACAGATCTAGGGTCTTAGCTCGCTTTCAGACTGGCAGAGCATGGTTTATCATGTTGATGTCGCATATATTTTTATACCATTATGTATTTTACAATACCTTACGTGTTTATATTTTTATGACCTCTCAATATGCGATACCTGTTGACCCTTGTTCTTTACATGGAGGATTATTTATAAATTTTTAAATGTACGTCCTTTGATTGTTCTGCTGTTACGGTGAGTGGGAAGGTGGGCCCGTAAACCGGTTACCACACCATTTGTTTGGCTTTTGTCAAATTAAATGACCGTCCTAAGTCGGTATCGTAATTGCACTACAATCAAATATTTTTGTAATGTGATATATATTCTAGTATATTATTTATATTCATTTATTGTATAGCTCTATGGTGACTTCTGCCACATAACTGAGCCAGTAACTCCTCTTTTTTCTTTCTGTATCTACTTAAATATTATTTGACGGTCTTTAAGTTCTATAGAGGTCGTAAATTCGCAGTACTAGCTAATGTAATGTTCATATATTGATTTATTCATACTTTTATTTATTTATTTTGATTTTTTATTATTCATGTAAGTTTTAGGACACTAGTCAATATTTGAACTTTAGACTCAACCATTATCTAGCTGGACTAAAAATGAAGATTTACGAGTCCCTAGAACAATAATAGCGAGACCTTGTTTGGGGGGGGGAAGCGTTTAGCAATTTTATTTTTATATATATATATATATTATAACAAAGATACCTGCAGTCTTAAAACAATTTATTATCACTTAAATTCAAATTATTTAGAATTATCCTGAAACCAAAATTTCAAACACAGAGAATGTATCCATTCAGAGAGCAGCTAGGGAATATCGTATGTTCAATAATTTCCAACATGGTGATTTTCAGAAAGACAGAACATATATACTTCTTTAAATGAATTCACAATTCAAATTCTGGTAGCACCATAATCGACTTGGTCAATTCAATAGATACAGTGGATGTGTGTACTAAATCAATCTTATTTTCGGTGAATAAATAAATGAATTTTTAAACTGAATAATCATGAGTATACTTCGGTACCATGACTAATCCCACCTCTTCTCACACTGAAAAGAAAATGCAGTAACATGAATTTTATAACACATATTATTGCTGCTCGACACTTGCGTCAGTAAAATTGGATATTATGATTTTGAAGTCTGAGGCTTTAACTCTGTCCCAGATATAGAAATGGTTGACGTTAACGTTTAGAGAAAGATCTACTTGGTGTCAAGGGATCAATTCCAAATACAGTTATTTATTACAAACTAGGTAGACTATCTTTAGAATGTGTTTGTAAATTCCGAATTCTGAAAAATTGGATGAAACTTATCTCTAGTAATAGCCGGTGTGTTTGAAATCAAATTACGAGTTTTTATGTTCAATGAGCAATTGTGCAAGCTTAATTCTAAATTATATCTTATAACTTGATCTGAAAATGAAGAGCATCTTCTTATTGTTTATCCACTGGATCGGGTAGATAAAAGAAATTTTCAATAGAAATATCCTCCTGGTATTAGATTGATTTACGTGATGAATTTCACTTTATTTTGGTATGTCCCAACTATCATGGTATTATAGTTTTAATGTTTTGAAAAGACATTGTTGTGTCGGGTCTATAAACTAGTACAATGGGGTTCGCCGCCAGTAACTGCGGTCCTGATATTTAGGGAGGAAATATTACATATTCCCACAAAAATGACATAAAGAACAATGGTACGTTACTATGACGTCATAAGGTTGCCAACTCAAATTAACGTTTCTAACTCATAGTACACAGGCGCTGCCTAACGGATAACAACAGGCGGCGAACCCCATTATCTGCATCACAGAATGTCAGTTATGCAATTTGGGCACATTTATCAAAAATGCTACATTTTACCTCAATGAATGATACATATCCATGAGTTGTACAGTTTTAGACGAATAAGCTACACATGTACTATACACTTTTTCATCTTACCCGATTGCAAATTCCATCTGCATGCATTGTTGTATGTGTAGGCCTGAACTGGTGGAAGGAAGGGAGACTGTACATTTGGGAATGGCCCCTCGAGATATTCTCTGCACTTAATTCATTTAGCTCCAAACTGATAATAGTTTTATCTTTCTATTGTCTTGTTAATAACCATTTTGCCAATTTTACATGATGTAAGGGGCAATACCAGACAAATGCAAAATGACCACTTAGATTTGCGTCAAATTATTATGACGTCACATTCCAAGGGTTAACGTCATAGTGAAAATTCCGGCAAAAAGTAGTTTGTCCGTAGTAAGACCCCTTACATCATTTAAAATTGGAAAAAGGTCTATTATACGGACAGACCTTCCACTACACGGCATCATCCATTAAACTCGTATCCCATATATCATATTCAACAAACAACAAATGTAGTTTTGATACACGAACTCCGCCAATGCCAGAATTATATAACAGTTACACTTTCTTTAAAAAGGAAATGATGTATGTAATCGTTTAAATAGCAAGATACATCAAGTCTTATAGATCAAAAGTTGTATTGTGAAATAACTTGAGTGAACAGGGTGCATTTCACCTTTATGTCAACACGATGTGTCGACTTTGTGCATGTATAATTTTTCGTTGGAAAACATAAAATGGTGAAGTTTCCATTAAACACTTAGCACTTGCCCAAGACGCGCATATCATACCTGTGAATATTATTCTCGGAGCAAAATGTAAATACCGGACTGACTTGTCTCCCTTCCCAAACGTTATGTACAGCTAAATATAGTCCTGCTGGACAAAGAAGGCCGGGTGTCTGAAACTCGGCCCCTTCTCCGAATTTATATTCACTAACAGATGTTATTATTGCTAAAAGTTAGTTCCTTGTACAGAGAAGACTACAATGTATGGAAATCCTCAGAAATTACCTCTCTACTGTCGGACAATGTTATCATGTTGTAGATTTGTATATTTATTCGTTCTGATGGGTGAATATTATTATATATGAATATTGTCGTCAACTCCCCGTGCTGTTGTCGTCAACTCCCCGTGCTGTTGGATCATTAATGCAACAGCACGGATTATCATATTAAATCAACGAAGTAACAGCTTCATTATTTGGAAACTGGAATCTCTTTAAAACTATCTTATTACATGAACAAATTTCATTGTTTAATTCATGAAGTCTTCGCTGTTACATGGGTCTGTAGAGAATATCATTTTATTGCATTGTGCTATTTGTGTATGACAAAGGGCTTTCATATGTCTGTTTTTTAAAATGTTATTGAAACCACAGGATTGCTGTATATCACATGCTGTATAACACAATACACATGTACGACAAAATTTGAAGCGTTTCAGTTCTCGACAAGATGTTTAAATATCGATCTATAAAATCCTTGTCTAACGTCTACCCGAGGGACAATGACAAATTATGTTTCACCATTTTCGCTCTGGAAGAATGAACACATTGTGACCAGCAGCTTATCTAACCTGCAAAAATCAAAGGCTTGAAGAGCCACAAAGGCGTCGAGCTAAATTTGATTTAAAGCTGTCAAAAGTAGCAGAAATTGACCAGTCGTGTTCATATTTTTTGTTGAATTCCGATAATTTTTGGAATAGAGTAAAAATAAAAGCTTAAGTTCCAACAGCCATATATCATATAATACACCATCATAACATTTTATTGTTCTTTACGTCATTCTTGCAGAAATATGTCAAACGTCTTATCACAAAGAATGCACATGTAAAATCAATCGAACACCATTGACAATTTTTTTTTACAAAGATAGAAATGGACGAGTTGTTACCATTGCCTGCGTAATTTGTTTTAATACGGTCTATGTTACAGTTTTTGTCTATGCCACTTACACAGTCATTAGGGCCAACGGCTTCTTTATATCGTCCAAACACACTACTTATTATTCGGTCGTTTATTGTATGTGGACGTGTAAAGGCTACAACGTAATGACACAATCCGATTGTGCATCACAATCACACTTTATCGGTTGATTTGGAATAAAATCTTCACATGTAAGGCCTACGTAATTTATTTTTCATGCATTCAATCTAAAATTCTGTCTTAATCCATGCTATCATCCTTTACATCGGCATTAAATTTTGTAGGCGATTTGAAAACTTTCTGGCTTCCATTTTTATGCCCTCGTGGGAACTTTTCCAGCTATGGGGAAGACCATGCGATATATATACACATGCGACTTCCCTAATAAGGAAAAACGAGGCGTGGCTTTAGAAATTTTAGCGGGAAAACTCACAACTGCGCAAAAACAGGTATTTCCTGTCTACATAAAGCTTTGTGACCAACATCTTGAACATTTAATGCTATTCCGATTGCAACCTAAGCTTTTAAAAAAGCTATGCTTGTTTAAGAAAGACTGGAGTTACCTGCTCTTGCTTGCTATCGCTGCGCGAAGAGACAAGTGACCACCGCCATTTTGTAGAGGCTATTCCCTGTCCAACAAGTGCTATTTATAGCACAGGCGGTAAGGGCAGATAAGTAGCTGTACAAATTCGTCTGCAGAAGCATACACAGCATAGGTATACAGTACCTGATGTAATTTACGAGAGGCTCGTGTTTAGCCTTGAGGATGTTATTAATTTTGTCAATATTTGTTCATTCTAGGTTAAATGAATGAAACAAAACGAAATCCAGTGAAATAAAAATAAACGATAACACGTCACTTGAACCTAGGTCAGCCTCGTTATGAATTAGTGGTCACCCGTCTAGATATCTTTGTGATACGCATTGCCAATCTATATTCTATGAATATTTTATTTGTTCTTTTTAAGACTGAAATTTATATCTAAATATATTATTATTGTTATTTATATTATTATATATATTTCGAAGACCGCTTTCCATATTAGCGCTTATATGTCAAATTGGGTCTTGATCGCGTATTACAATCGTTTTACTACGATTTCTCCAAATAAGGCAATATGTCACGTGCTCTTCCCCATATTTGGAAAAATTCCCATGATGTGCCGCCATTACGGCGAATGAATATTTTAACACACACAATAAGCGACAGAATAATAAGTGTTTTAGGGCAATATATTGATAATTTAAGTTAAGCAGACCTATGCTTAAACCTATTTCTATGCAATGAAATTTCAATAAAAAGGATAACAAGGCCGGTTTTGAAAGAACTTTTACTACTTTAAGTACTTTAATGAAGGTACTACTTTGTTACGTGAATTAAAAAGGCGGTGCAGAGGTAAAATTTTTACGATCGCTAGAAGACTGTCGAGCAAATGCTCGACGCCTTAAAAACCCATAACGAATGTAATACATTGTACGTCATAAGAAATTTGTTGCCGCCTGAGGCATAGTGTTTAACAAAGACATCTTACTGAGATACAAATGCACTGCAAGCTCATTTACCTAACTAACATCACACTACAGCACCACAGGGTTTCACCAAGACATCTTATTGAGATACATATATACTGCAAGCTCATTTACCTAACTAACATCACACTACAGTACCACAGGGTTTCACCAAGACATCTTATTGAGATATAAATGCACTGCAAGCTCATTTACCTAACTAACATCACACTACAGCACCAGTGTTTCACCAAGATATCTTATTGAGATACAAATGCACTGCAAGCTCATTTACCTAACTAACATCACACTACAGCACCACAGGGTTTCACCAAGACATCTTATTGAGATACATATGCACTGCAAGCTCATTTAACATCACACTACAGCACCACAGTGTTTCACCAAGACATCTTATTGAGATACATATGCACTGCAAGCTCATTTAACATCACACTACAGCACCACAGTGTTTCACCAAGACATCTTATTGAGATACAAATGCACTGCAAGCTCATTTACCTAACTAACATCACACTACAGCACCACAGGGTTTCACCAAGACATCTTATTGAGATACAAATGCACTGCAAGCTCATTTACCTAACTAACATCACACTACAGCACCACAGTGTTTCACCAAGACATCTTATTGAGATATAAATGCACTGCAAACTCATTTACCTAACTAACATCACACTACAGCACCACAGGGTTTCACCAAGACATCTTATTGAGATATAAATGCACTGCAAACTCATTTACCTAACTAACATCACACTACAGCACCACAGTGTTTCACCAAGACATCTTATTGAGATACATATATACTGCAAGCTCATTTACCTAACTCCCATCACACTACAGCACCACAGTGTTTCACCAAGACATCTTATTGAGATACATATGCACTGCAAGCTCATTTACCTAACTAACATCACACTACAGCACCACAGTGTTTCACCAAGACATCTTATTGAGATACATATGCACTGCAAGCTCATTTACCTAACTAACATCACACTACAGCACCACAGTGTTTCACCAAGACATCTTATTGAGATACATATGCACTGCAAGCTCATTTACCTAACTAACATCACACTACAGCACCACAGTGTTTCACCAAGACATCTTATTGAGATACATATGCACTGCAAGCTCATTTACCTAACTCCCATCACACTACAGCAGCTTGAATAACTTGTCACTTTTTTGCCAAATCTATTCTAATTCATCCAAGAAGAATTAAGTATATCAGCCAGTCAGCAAACCAACTGCAGGATTTACTGATACAAAACATGCCATTATAATCGCTGTGCTACTTCAATCTTATAATTGATCATTATAGTTATTCCTTCATTTAATACACTTATTTTTATACAAAATCACAAATTACATTACAAAACATAATCACATATATATATATACATATATATATATATATGTACCATAGATTTACAGAACAACTCATTAAGAAATGGAACTGTATTTTTAATAAAGATAAATACATCTATGTATAAATATATATACATATATACATATGGAGTGGAGTTCGGGTAGCTCAGTCGGTTAGAGGGTCGGATGCATGACAGCTAGGTGATTCGGTACCATAGGTCGTGGGTTCGAGTCCCAGACGGGGAATGAATATAAGTGAAATATAGGGTGCCTTGTTAACTGTAGTGTCTTTGTGCTTTGTATGTTTGTCTAATTTGTCTTTATTTTCTGCAGGTATTTCTTCGGAGATCCAAGGTCCATAGTACTCCCAGGTGTTTCACTGATTCTATTTGTGCTTTATATATATATATATATATATATATATATATATTATATATATATATATATATATATATATATATATACTGCATGTAATCACTAAAATTAAATTGATGCATAAATTATTTTCAATAAATATATTAAAAAAATCCCATCAAATATTTTAAAACTAATAAATAAGATACGTAACAATTAAGGAAATACAGAACAGAACATTTTACATTAAATGTTTTAGTATTTTATCTAACAGTACATGTAAATACAAAATAACTCAAAATATATACGCATGTAAGTTATACTGAAAAATAAGTTTTCTTCGATATACATTCCATGTAAAGTAACTATTATACAATATTCTCTTGAGTATGAGAAATGTACTATTTATGATTTTTAATTAATTCTACAACACTAAATCAACAATAAAGAAGGTAACAACTTGAACTTGAAAAACAAACAGATGTATTTTCTTGCAGCTTTACCGGTATCTATTAATCCAAATACTGAATGTACTGCATTAAAAGAGTTTTATTTATTTTTCAAAAGCTGAGTTACACAGATATATACATCTTTTGTGCTTTCACAGAATAACACTAAATTAGAATTATACAAAGTGCAAACAAAATCAAGTAAATTTTTTGATTAGTAAAAAAATTTTCCATGTTTGTCATCAATGAATTAAAATGTTAATGTTATGACATTCTGGTAACAAGAGTTGTCAGATAAGGCTCTCACATACCTTATGGGATTGGGGCTGGGGCCCTTGGAATTGGGAAAAGCAGCAGCATTTTTCATAAAATTGGGAAAATATTAAATATAGAACACAGATTGTATGATTCAATTCTTCTATTTTAACATAACACCATCATAAGAGAAATTTAAAAATCAAGAATTCTTTCTTTTAAAGTTTTGAAACAAAGGAGGGATTTTTCAAGGTGTGCAGGTGTCAAGGACTGCCCACCAACAGAAGTACATCTCCCTGTGCTCCCCTTATACATGTATTAATCTCTTTTCTTAAACTTGATCTAATTGGGGTACATATGGACGTGGGATGATGATGTCACTGCCAGTATTGGCATCCTAATCACTTTCAGGAAGCTTTTGGTGATTAAAAAGTATACCAGTTATCTGAAAATATGGTTTTACAAGAACGATTTGAAGTGTGTGACACTTTTGTTACCAAAATCCAAATCATGCATTCAACAGATCGTGTGATCGATCTGTAGATCGCACAATCGATCTTTAGATTGCATGATCTGTAGATTGCACGATCTGTAGATCACACAATCTGTAGATCTTTATCAGAGATAGTGGACTAGAATTTGTTTTTCTGGATAATTCTTTAACTAGATGTCAATTAAAAAAAAAATAAAAACAAATCAAATATATATTGTTAAATAGAAATATAACTGCTCAAATAAATATAAATTGATCCACATCAATACCAAAATCAGAATCAAAGGCTTGAAGAGCCACAAAGGCGTCGAGCTAAATTTGATTTAAAACTGTCAAAAGTAGCAGAAATTACCAGTTGTGTTCATCTTTTTTGCTGAATTCCGATAATTTTTTGAACAGAGTAAAAATAAAAGCTTAAGGACCAACATCATAGAATATATCATCATAGCATTTTATCGTTCTTTACGTCATTCTTGCAGAAATATGTCAAATATCTTTTCACAAAGAATGTACATGTGAAATCAATCGAACACCATTGCCATTTTTTAACTAAGAAATGGACGAGTTGTTACCATTGCCTGTAAAATGTGGAGGCCTTATGCTTAATTTGTTTTAAGATATGGTCTAGGTTTCTGTTTTTGTCTACGCTAACACTGACACTAGGGCCAACAGCTTCTATATATAGTCCAAAACACTACTTATTCGGTCGTTTATTGCATGTGCACGTGTAAGGGCTACAACGCCATGCCGTTCGCCGTAATTACGCAAGCCGATTGTGCATCACAATCACACTTTATCGGTTGGTTTGGAATAAAATCTTCACATGTAAGTTCTACGTAATTTATTTTTCATGCATTCAATCTAAAATTCTGTCTTAATCCATGCTATCATCCTTTACATCGGCAATAAATTTTTTTAGACGATTTGAAAACTTTCTCGGCTGCCAATTTTTATGCCGTCGTGGGAACTTTTCCAGATATGTGAAAGACCATGTGATATATACACATGGTACTTCCCAAAGACCATGTGATATATACACATGCTACTTCCCTAATAAGGAAAAAATGAGGCGTGGCTTCAGAAATTTTAGCAGGAAAATTCACAACTGTGCAAAAACAAACGAGTAATTGCCATTAACATAAAGCTATTTGGCTTTGTGACCAACATCTTGATCATTTAATGCTATTCCGATTACAACTTGAACTTTTTAACAAGAGGCCCAAGTGGGCCTATATCGCTCACCTGAGTACCTAGATTATCAGTCATGCATGAAGGAAGAATTCATTTATTTTTGCATTAATGTGACTAAGTCAACACAGATGTTGAAAATATGTCAAATTTTATTTCAGGCTAGAATAAAAAACAACACTTTTTTGCACATCCATTCAGGTGATTTTGATATTAAGCATTTCCTTTGTCTCTGCAAGAAGTCATTCAGGGCAACAAGTTAGTCATTTTCTTTAGGTGGGGCCTTTTGTTGACTGATTTCAAGTCTGGGTCATGAACAACAATTGTTTCAAATATTGTCCAGATCTAACTTAAAATTGCCTTATTTCATATGTTGAGTGTTGAGAAACATCGAAAAACTTATTTAGATGTGTAAAGAAATGAAAAAAAAATTTTGACCACAGCTGGATTTGAACCGCTACTCTCCATATTTCAATTACCAAGTGGTATATGTACTATTGTGAGAACTGCTTTTTAGACATGGTGGCATTATCTGTTAACCAATTTGGATGAAATTTACCAAATTGATAGAGGACTTTTAGTACTTCATGTATTCCATGTTTCATTAAAATCTTTCATGTGGTATAACAGCAGAAGTGAAAAATGTGATTGAATTGTTCCTATACACCCTCATTTGGAAGTCTTAAAAAATTCATAGAAAATCCAAAAATTGAGATATTGACAAAATTCTTTCAAAGTAACAATCCTTACCATAATTATGATCACAATAGTCCATAAGAAATCATCATTATCAATTAACTAGGAAATATGACACTTTTTTCTGCATTGAATCACCAAGTCCAAAGAAATGTCGAAAAAAATTCTAAAATTTGATTTTGGAAGGGAACCAAAATGACAATACATCTTCACTCATCCCTCTAGATCATTTCTATGCATTCTGTTTGTCTCTGTATACAGCCCGTATGAAAAAGAATATTGTTAAACGAGGGAACTCTTTTGTGACCTACTCTTGACTATGGTGGCGCCACCTGTAAAGAGGTCTGGACGAAAACAACAGAATTTGAAGAGGATCATAATTGACTTATTTCTACAAAGATTTATTAAAATCCTTCAAACAGTTTTGTAGAAAAAGTTGAAAATGTGAAAAATGGCCAAACCACCCCCCCCCCCTTTTTTTTTGGAAGTCTTAAACATAAAATTCCTAATTTCATATGTTGAGTGTTGAGAAACATCTAAAAACTTATTTAGATGTGTAAAAAAAAAAAAAAAATTTTTTTGACCACAGCTGGATTTGAACCGCTACTCTCCATATTTCAGTTACCAAGTGGTATATGTACCATTGTGAGACCTACTTTTAGACATGGTGGCATTATCTGTTAACCAATTTGGATGATCCGCACAAAAAACAAAACCTTTGAAAAGGACTATGAGTACTTGCATCCTACCCAGTTTTATCACAATCCTTCAAGTTGTTCTGTAGATCAAGTTGAAGATATGAAAAATTGTCCCCCCCCCCTTTTCTTGGAAGTCTTAAAAAATTCATAAAAAATTCAAAAATCAAGATATTGAAAAAATTCCTTCGCACCAGCATTCCTTACCATAGAAATGATTAAATGAAACCAAATGAATGCATCAATGTTTACTAAAAGAAAATAATAACTCTTTAATGCATTAAAATAACAAAGTCCAAAATAAAAATGAAAAAACGTCAAAAATTTGATTTCAGAATGGAACCAAAAATATCAACACTTCTTCCCATATGCCTCTAAATCATTCCTATGCAGTCGGTTTGTCGCTGTATCCACCCGATCTGAATAAGAAGTTTGTCAAAGGAGGGTACCCTCTGTGACCTACTTTTGTCTGTGGTGGTGCCACCTGTTCATGGATCCTGACAAAGATGACCACATTTGTCGGGGACCTTGAGTATTTGATGCATGCCAAGTTTCATTGAATTCCAGCTAGTGGTTCCGAAGAAAAAGTTCAAACTGTGAAATGTTTACACCAATTATCCCATTCCCCTTTTTCTTGAAAGTCTTAAAAAATTCATAAAAAATCCAAAACATAAAATATTGAAAAATTTTCTTCGCGGTAGTATTTCTTACCATCAAAATGATCAAATTAAACCAAATTAATGCATCAATGTTTACTTAAAGAAAAAAATACCTCTTTTCTGCATTAAAACTACCAAGTACAAAAAAACGTCAAAAAAACGTCAAAAATTTGATTTCGGAACTGAACCAAAAATAACAACACTTCTTCACACATCCCTCTAGATCATTCCTATGCATTCGGTTTGTCTCTGTATGTCCCCGGTCTGAAGAAGAAGTTTGTCAAAGGAGGGTACCCTCTTTGACCTACTTTTGCCTGTGGTGGCGCCACCTGTTGATGAATCCGGACGAAAAACAACAACACTTGTAGGGGACCATGAGTACTACATGCTTATCAAGTTTCATCAAATTCTGTTCAGTGGTTCTAGAGAAGAAGTCGAAAATGTGAAAAGTTAACGACGGACGACGGACGGTGATTGATCACAATAGCTCACTTGAGCCTTTGGCTCAGGTGAGCTAAAAAGCTATGCTTGTTTAAGATAGACTGGAGTTACCTGCTCTTGCTTGCTATGCTGCGCGAAGAGACAAATTTTGTAAAGGCTATTCCCTGTCCAGCAAGTGCTATTTATAGCACAGACGGTAAGGGCAGATAAGAAGCTGTACACACTGCGGGTAGTTATTTGTAAAATTCGTCTGCAGTAGCACACACAGCATAGGTATACAGTACCTGATGTAATTTACGAGAGGCTCGTGATGTTTAGCCTTGAGGATGTAATGAATTTTGTCGATATTTGTTGATTCTAGGTTAAATGAATGAAACAGAGACATATATACACTGTATATATGTCTCTGAATGAAACAAAGCGAAATCCAGTGAGATAAAAATAACCGATAACGCGTCACTTGAACCCTGGTCAGCCTCGTTATGAATTAGTGGTCACCTGTCTAGATATCTTCGTGATACGCATTGCCAGTCTATATTTAGGATTCTATGAAATATTTTATTTGTTCTTTTTTAGACTGGAATTTATATCTACAGATATTATTATTATATTATTTATATTATTATATATATTTCGAAGATTGCGCGATCGGTTTCCATATTGACGCTTAATGTCAAATTAGGCCTTGATCGCGTGTGTTACAAGCGTTCTACTACGATTTCTCCAAATAAGGCAATATGTCACGTGGTCTTCCCTATATTTGGAAAAATTCCCATGAAGTGCGATTGTAATTCATAATCGGCTTGCGTCATCACGGCGAATGAATATTTTAACACACACAATAAGCGACAGAATAATAGGTGTTTTAGGGCAATATATTGATAATTTGAGTTAAGCAGACCTATGCTTAAACCTACTTCTGTGCAATGAAATTTCAATAACAAGGATAACAAAGCCGGTTTTGCAAGAACTTTTACTACGTTTAGTACTTTAAAGAAGTGGATTACGTTACGTTACGTGGATTAAAAAGGCGGTGTAGAGGTAAAAATTTTACGATCGCTAGAAGACTGTCGAGCAAATGCTCGACGCCTTAAAAACAAACAAGGGAAAATGCTAGGACAAATATAAATCATGGCCATCAAAATGCTTACTTGTAACGTTATAACACACAATTAGATAAAACACATCTTTGAACAGTATATAAATATTGATCAATAGTTCAATCATATAAAATTCTTTTTAAACTGAAAACGTTTTCTTGATTTCAATCTGAATTTTTCTCAACAGATGCCGGGGGTATGACATTAGCTCCCTAGACATTTGTCCCGACCAGCTAAAAGTCAAATCAGAAAACATTCACAGAATAAGATGACATGTACCAGGTATTTGAGTATACATTATGATCAACTTAAAAGTTTAAAAAACTTTGAATTTTTATCATGGAACAATATAACAATAGAAATTTTTAAAATTTCATAAAAAATGGTTAATATATCACTGTGAATCAGAGACGGTCAAGCCTGATGCTCTACTGGTATAGTCAATGAAGAGACCGTATAAAGATGATGATCTATCTTGAGATTTTGGTTTAAAACACATTAAATACATGAATGGACAGAAAAATTGCATGGTCTAAAACTACATGTATAGTAAAACCATTCTAGTGGGATCCCTCAACTAAGACAGTGTGCAAAACCAAACTGAGATAGTGATGTAAATAAGAATTTAAGTTTATATCAATAAATCTCAAAATTGTAATATAATATGGTCCTCGATATACTTACAAACTATATTTAAATAAATATTTTACTAAACAAGTAACGGTTAAACTGTCTGCAAGCCTTGTTGCCCCATAAAGACCACATAATCCAAGAATTGCTACAATGACACTTCAAAAATCCACCAGATCACTGTACTCTTAAGTAAAAAATGTACAATGATAATCAGAAAATTCAAAATAAAATTCTTTTTATTAAATCCTTCATCAATCATACCCAACAATCTTCAAAATTTATTTATTCATTTTGATTATGAATTTTAAGTATTCTTTGCTTATAACAAAGATGGGGGAATACAGTCTGCAGTATTCCATTATTAATATTAGAAATCTAAAAACGTGAGATGAGGAGTGGAAATCACAAACTACCGTATACAGACTTGTATCAAAAAGAGACCAGGCCCTTTACCAGACCTCAAGGTCAAGGACCAAAAACAAAACTGCATATGCACAACTAGACCACATATCTAACAAAATGAGACTATTTTTCAAAGCCAGACAACATGGCTCCAACCGCTTTTGACCAATACAGCAAATAAATACATGTACTAGTACTATAGAAGATAATTACACCTGCAAAAGAATCATAGAATAACCTAGAAATGTGACTTCAAGAGCTACAAATTTGGTGCAGACCTTTAGCTCAAGAAAAATTAAATACCGGTAGACCATAAATTGTTTGTTATACATGCATCTTCTATATAATTTTATGTGTAATAATCTACAACTTGCTGCATTTTATGAGTGATCATATAATCTAGTATTTTGTGGTTGGATTTGGCTTTTAGCTGGGTATGCTAATCTAAATTTAAGATATAATTCTGTTAAGATTTTTCATTGGCTCAGGCTTAGTCAGAAATTGATCATATTTTTCTGAAACATATTATCCTTACATTCAAACTATTGCCACACAGCTTTCCTTTGAACAATGATGCCTTATACCAAATAAGACATCATTGTGGTACAACATTCCTGAGAAGAATATACAAGTCTACATGTATGTAAAACTGTCAACCCCTGGGGTGGCTTCAGATATTGTCACAGAGCCTACCCTTGAACAAATTTGATACTTCCTGTCATAAAAATGCTCTGTACCAAATATTAAGTTATTGTGACTTGTCATTAAGAAGAAGATTTTAATTACATGTATTTAAATACTTCCCCCTTCTAATTATTGACCCCAAATTAGCCCTTATATAAGGACAATAACTACCATTTAAACAAAATTGCATCTACTTTTACTAGGATCATATATGCTAGATTTCATTCCATTTCATTCAGTGGTTTACAAGAAGTTAAAAATGTCAAAAGTTTGCAGTGATTAACACTAGGACAACAGACAATCACATTAACTCACTTAAACCTCAGGCTCAGGAGAGCTAAAAAAAACCCCACCACTATATGATCACTCACAAACTGCTACAAGACTCTGTCTTTTACACATTGTAGACAATTACATATGGCACATCTGTACAAAAGACTTAAATACTAAATTTTTAGATTTGTCAATTGAAGATGGCCCTTTGGGAGGTTATTTAGTAGATGCAGATTTAGACTTTTTTTAAATAATCAAATGCACCTTTAAATGTGATGTTATGAATGATACGGCTTGACCTAACATTTTCATTTGAAAAGAGATGCTTTTGTACATGTATTGGCCAACAATTCTGTGTCCTGGGTTGATTGGTTGGTTGATTGGTGTTTTACGTCGCTTTCAACAATTTTCCAGTTATTTCGCGACATGGAAGCAGGACTGTGTCCTGAGTAAAATGCTCTTATTTTTATGTTACTCAATTACACATTACACAATTACACAATATACATTGATAATTCTCTGAAATAATTTTTTAAAATGTACAATTTACTGTTGTGCAAAATTCTACGATATTTTATTCAATAATACATGTATTTTTAAAAAAACAAACTTCTGAATGCGTAACATATGATACTAGCAGTTTTGGACAACACAATAAGAAATTCAACACCGAAAAAGGCTAATATATACATAAAACATCTTGGTACATTTATTTGCCAAAAGTTCTGTGTCCTAGGTAAAATGCTCTTCTTTTCATATTTCTCAATTATACCTCACAAACTGTACATAATATACACTGATAATTCTTTGAAATAATTTTAGTTGAAAAAGAGTGGTTGAGTAAACACATCAAAATCCAATTTTGCTATCACTAGACCTTTTCACCTTGTTTGATAAAACATGAATTTCACCAGAAGTTTCACAGGGTATATGTATACAGAAAAACACACCAACACACATCATAGTAGATGTATAGCTGTACAAAATGTCCAACATTACTCGGTAAAGAAATTCTTTAAGTGTAATGGTATAATTCTGAAAGATTCCTTTCATGAGACCTATAAACTGCTCAGAAACAACTGATAGTATGATTAATTCTTTGATATTTTCTTTGATAAAATTTTTGTTAAAAGTTATACCAAATTTGGGATGTGTAACAGATAACACCAGCAACTGTGGACGAAACAATAAGAAATACAAAACTAAAAATGGCCAACATATACTTAGCAGTTGTGGACAGAACAATAAGAAATTCAACAATTAAAGTGGTATATATATATACTTGGAATATTTAGTATAACTGGGACTTCCTAATGGAACTATTACCCCCTGCAATAGCAAAGATATAAATAAAACAGATTTGGGCATAGGCTCATAGTGATCATAAAGATACTATTTTGGACATCGAATGAAGGTCACAATATACCCTTGTGTCTCTCTTCAAAATGCAATGAAGACTAAATTCAGTTTGTTATTGTTGATTATAGAAATGTTTTAAGTCCAATATCTCGAAAGATGTGTGAAAATATCATCAAAAACTCAGATGTCTATAGACAGACGGGTATATTGATAAAGATTGAAAGACAAAATGATCTCAGTACATATAAGTGGGTGTAACACTGTATAACTGAAAATTATACTGGTAGAATCTTTCACCATTTTGTAAGCCAAGGGTATTCTGTGGGCACAAGCACTAGGGTTATCATAATTTTTATCATAATTTCATGGAAAAATATCATTTAAGACAATATTATAATGAGCAGTTTGTACTAATGAAGTAACATTTCTTCTGAAAACAAACTGCTATAGGCAAAAATATCATTAAGAATGGAATCACTAAAATTAAGTTAATAAGACCTTCAGGAAGTGACCGGTAACAAAATATGTCCAAGTGTATTGTCATTAAATCATTAAACTGCATTTCGATTTCAAATAATTATATACTGCCACCTAGTACTGTAGTGTTGATCAATCAAGTGTAAGTGTAAACAGAGTCTCCATACATATCAATATTGTTACATAAATTTATCTCCATAGCTCTGGTAATTATCTGTTCATTATAATTACAAAGAAGGTGTTGTTTATAATCAACATTGTTGGTTTACCATGTGTATTGCGATTTATACTAGACAATTATATCACCATGTAAACAGCATAGGTTAAGCAACAGTGCAAATTTCATGTTATACCTGTATACAGCAATCAACCATCAAAGTAATCATGCTAAGAAAGCTTTTATAACTTTCTCAAGTTTTTTCCGACAAATTGGACATGTCTCTAAAGGAGCAGCACAGCTTGCACAACAGCAAATATGGCCACAGGGAAGAAAAACAACCCCTACGTCTGCATCCAGACAAATTTTGCATGATTTGGAAATCTTTAAGCTTTCATTTTCTTCTAGTATTGCTTTCACATCTGAAAAGACAGTAAAAATAATATCAGACATTTACTGTTACATTTTTGAGAAGTAGAACAAAATTCAAGGTCACATGGTCAAGTATTTTCAAACAAATTATATATCAAGGTTTAATTAAAAGGAATGGTTGTAAATATAAAAGTTCTACCCATAATTCTACAAAGTTATAACCATACACTGTAGGATTAGGAAAAGTATGCATATTCCACTACATTAATGTAAACCACTTATTCACTATTGACAATTTTCATAATAAAGAGCTATTCTCTATTATGTTAAGTACATGTATTTCACTTCAAAATCATTGTGCTAACATACAGATGACAAAGAAGCATTATTTTTGGCCCTTCATTCATATCCTTTAACTCAACACAAGTTTTCATACCACTGGTTAACATCACATCACAGTAAATCTGCATCAAATTCATACACCTACTTAACAGGTGCATTGCTCTCTACGATGAAGAGACCACATAGATGAACATCGTCTACAACTCACTGTTGGTCATTCAATGGTTTGAAGACATTGGATCACTTGATATATACACTATCATCTACTGTTTTATTCACTTTTTCAAAAGAAGATGTGAAGCAGGCGTGGCCTAGTGGTATCATGCTCGCCTCCTGATCAGAAGGCCAGGGTTCAAGTCCCGCTCTGGTCATGCCGGTGTCCTGTCTTTTGGATGAGACAGTAACAACCGAGGCCCCGTGTCGTGGTATGCATGGCACATTAAACATCCCTCACTGCTTCAGGTGGCTCCGTTGCAAAGGTCAAAATTTGTATGCCCCGCATCAGGCAGATGCCGTCACCATATACGTGAAATATTTGTGGTGTGACGTTTAACAAAAATCAATCAATCAATCAAAAGAAGATGCTTCATTTTACATTGCAATCCACAAAAGAATTCATTCATTAATAAATCAAGACAAGGTCAACTGGTTTGTTTTTAATGTGCTTTCATCAACTTATCGGTCATATGGAGACAACAAAGCAGGAGATGACCAAACTATTAAATATACAAGTAAATCCAAACCATAGTGAATGCAGATGCTGAACACTATCAACAATATGAAGAATACAAAAAACTGAGATGAAAAAAAAGAAGAAAAATGAAAAACCCATGAGATTTCTTTTTTTGCAGATGAGCTACATATAAAAAGGATCCACATAGGAAAGTAAGATCTATAACAGTAATTCTATTTGTCTTTATTCTGTATACAATGTATACCACTTACCTACTAGTTCCTTAGATGTCAGTTCACTTATGGAAGTGACAGGATTTATAGCACCAGCACCTTTCTCTTGAACCTGGTGACCTGGTGATGCAGATGCTGCATCTGTTGCTTGACTCACAAAAGATCCACTTGCAGCATCTGATGGTTGACAAACGTGAAAGCCAGATGCAGACTGGGAGACCTCATTTGAATCTATTGTCTTGGTTTCAGTTTCTTCATTCCCTGACAAATATAACAAGTTTCAATTGTTTTAATTATCCAATTGAAAACAGCTCCAAAAATGACTTTTGAAGTACAAACACATACTGGTAAAAATAATCATTGCAGCTATTGCTGATATACTAGCATCATTCAAAACCTTAAGTCTATCTCGATATGGGTTCCTCTACCTGCAATTCAAATGCTGATACACAGCATGTGTATAGTTGTAGAAGAAACAGTTAAAAGAATCTTAACAAGATTGCCATTACTTTTCAACTCTTGGCATTCAAAATTATCAAAGAGATTCAAACAAAGATATTAAACTACATGTACATTCACATAGATGAAAAGGTTAGACACACTAAAAGAGTATGTCAGTAAAATGACCCTACTCCATCAAACATTTAGGTTGGTTATATCTCACCTGTTTTCCGGTAAATGTTTCATGTTTTCCATACTATTGGAATAAGTACATTTTAAAGTACTGCTTGAAGTCATTCATATACAAGGTTACAAACTGATAGATTCAATGATTACAGAGCTTTAGATAATTTTGATTCACATCAAATTTGCTGATATTCATTTGCTGCTCATTATACCTTCTTATTCACTGACAAAATTTTTGAAACAAAAAAAAAAACCCCCAAAAAACAAACCCCACAAATCAAAAACTAAAAAAGAAAAAAAAAGCCTCAAACTACATGTATATGATTATTTTCAAACATTTTTTAAGCCAAGCATATTAATATAAGGGCACATTCACAGATGAAAATAAAAATTGGGTGAATTAATTACCTGTATTTTCTTTCTGTTCATCTAACTGCATCATGTGTAATTCCTACAAAAATATGGATACTGAGAAAAGAAACTAATGGGAAGTGACTGCACAATATACAGTGATCATAACCTGGGAAAAGGCCAAATATTGTAGCAGTGCCTCCCTTCCAACAAATTTGATACAAGATGTCACGAAAATGAATCGACATATACAAAATGTTAAGTCATGGTGTTTTGCCATTTTTCAGGAAATTTTTACACAAACAATTCACCTTGATTTGATCCCTATAGCTCCTAATCAAAGATAATGCCCACTAGTTGAACAGAATTACTTCTATTTTGCCTAGGGACTGTGAATGCATGCCTTTACTCAAATCCATATATCAGTTTATAGGTGATAGATGAACAGACAATAGACATCACACTATCACAATAGCTAGTAATGGATTAGATAATAAACAAGAGATCCAAGTGGGTCTATATTGCTCACCTGAACACAATTTACTCATTCACAAACAAATAACTGCTTGAAAAAATCTGCAGATATATTTATTCCCTTGCTTATTGTGTTTTTGATGACTGATGGTAAACTTGCTACTCCACACTGAATAAATCAAGACATTAATGGTATTACAATATGTGAAAAAGATTCAGAATGCTTTTTTCCATTTTTTTCCCTTAAATAATATACATACTCTTGTTTTGATGTAAAATGAACTAAAAAAATATTTTGCCTTTAGCATGTTTAGCAAGATTTGAACTGCCCTTCAATATTCCAGAACAGACCTATATCAGAGTAGTACAAAGGTTGTCTAAAGACAACAGAGCTCGCCATATTGGATGTTTCTATCAAATAGGTTATTTGTCGAGCAATTTGTTATTTCAAAACCTGATCATATGAAAGTTCTGGTCACAATGAATATAAATGTGAAATCCTTATCTCCAATATTTCGAAAGAAAAAGCCTGAGGTAAATTTTTGAAAGGAAGGTCGAAGTCCAAGTTCAGGGTCACAATGTAAAAAGTCATGGTATCAAATGAAAGTTCCTGTTATGAGGAACCTATGTGTGAAGTATCAAAGCATACCCCTGTTGTTTCAAAAGATATAGCTCAGATTAAAGTTTTGAAAAGTAGGTCACAGTCCAAGGTTAAGGTCAATAGGTCAAAAGTCATCACATCAAATGAAAGCTCTTGTCATGAGGAACCTATGTGTGAAATATCAATAGTCTACCACTAATGATTTAAAAGATACAGCCCAGATTCAAGTTTTTGAAAAGTATGACAAAGTCCAAAGTCAATGTCCACAGGGTCTTGAGACAACCCCTTATACGATACATAGAGTATATTGGATCAGGCGTTGTCTCAAGATCCTGTGTCAAGGTCAAAAGGTCAAAAGTTGTGATATCAAATGAAAGCTCTGATCATGAGGAGTCTACATGCGAAATATCATAGCCTTAGCTTTAATGGTGCAAAAGATAAAGCCCAGGTTACAGTTAATGAAAAGTAGGTCAAAGTTCACGGTCAAGGTGACTTAGTCAAAACTCATGGTATTAAATGAAAGCTCTGATCATGAGAAATCTACATGTGAAATATCAAAGCTCTACCACTACTAGTTTAAAAGATATAGGCCTGGTTAACTTTTTTGTGCATGAGGTTGCTGATGCCAATGCTATGACAGTATCTCTCATGACATTTTGTCCCAGCTAGCTAAAAAAGGTCATAAAAAGCCAAGAAAACTAAGCTTTGAATAGGAAATTTCAATTAACCCTTCATATAGATATTTTCTAATGAAAAATGGCAAATATAATGCTTTATGACTTCTGTGTATATATTAATTATTATACTGAATGAATAAAAAACAAGAGGCCAAAGTGGGCCTATATTGCTCACATGAGCACAATTTGCTTATCAAGAAACATCTGCTACTCAATGGAATGCACAGATACATATATTCTCTTGCTTATAGCACTTTTGACAATGGGGTTCATCAGCTACTAGTATACACACTCCCTTTGAGTTTTACATAATGCCCAATTTTTTAATGAGAAAAAATCTGAAACATTCCGAATGTATTATGGGGTTTTGTTTATATCTCAGGTGATAATGCAAATTTTCCGTCATATATTACTTATGTTAAAGTAAGCATTTGAATACCAGAATTTGAATTCAAAGAAGTAGCATACATATATCAAAATATTCTTAATTATTTTCTCACTTTAAGCATAGTCATAGTAAAACAAAAGATCAAATATTAAGATTTTATTTAGATACTGAGGATAAATCCAGAGGGATATACCACATGCAAAGTCACATGTCTGGATCATCTCAACAATTGTCAATGAACCCTATTGACAAGACTGTGCACATGCTTCTCTACACTGAATTAATCAAGACAATAGAATGAAAATATGTGAAAACCACATTTTTTTTTTCGTAGATAATATTCAAAATCTTTTGGTATAACATGAACAAAAAACCCTATTGTCTTTAGTGGGATTTGAACCACTTCCCTTCAGCATGGAAAAACTGGCCTATGTTAAAATAAGAAAAAAAGTCATAAAAAACAAACAAAACTAAACACACTGATAGACATGAAACTTTTAAATAATTCTTCAAATTGATATTTCTGAATGAAAGTTGGTAGATAATGCTTTGGCTTTTTCAATATCTTGAATAAATCAAGAAAATGACACAAAATGAGTGTGAAAAAAAAGTGGGGTTTTTTTCTTATGACTTATTGAGTGTTACAAAAAAACCTTGACGAACCCTTGATGAAACCTTGTTTTGGTGTAAAATTAAAGAGGAAAGTTTTTGCCTCCAGTTGGGTTTGAACCTTAAGATTAAAAACTTATAACCTTCAATATGCCAAAATTGGTCTGTATTTAAAATGAGAAAAAAAGTGATAAAAAGCCAACAAAACTAAACTTAGACATTAAACTTTAAAATAACCTAAGTCCTTTCAAATAGATATTCTTAAATAAAAGTTGGCAAAAAAATGTTTTATGGCTTCTTTAATATACATGTACAGTCAAACCTCGTTATCTCGAAGTCGGAGGGACCGTGGAAAATACTTCGAGATATCCGTAGTTCGAGATATCCAAATTGCAGTTTCATTTGACATTTGTGATTATTATGGTAGATCAGAGACATATATGTCTCTGAGTAGATGTATGAGATATACATGTATTTATCAATAAATACGCATGAAGATGTGCATATTGTATTGTTCCTAAATAATTAATCTAAATCTCATCATACCTTTTATATTTTATGAATATATAGAGAATATACTCCAAAACTGAAAACGTCATGTTTCCTTTTCAGTAACATCGTAATTTAAATCCAATACTGGATATAACTGTCAAATACTATACCTAAAACCAAGGACGGGCTAACACGTAAGACTAGATAAAAACACACGTCATAATTTGATTTAACTACTATTACTTTGCATAAAAATACATAGACATACACATGGATTGGAAATAGTAATAATTAATGAACAGTGTAAAGAAATTTCTTAAAATGCAGATATGAAAAAGCATCAATTACAGTTAATGTTAATTATCTAATTTTGTGTCGAGTTTAATAAGCTATCATCATTTATTAATATTTGGTATAAATAACAGGGTACGCACGGACGAGATCGATTATGTAATTATTGCGGCTTTGTTCACCGACACGGTCAATTGATCACACCATGCGAGCGACCTGTCATTTAGGATAAACGCCGCGGGGAATATTGTCAATAAGAAGCCAACTTCGAGATAAACCGGGTAAATAAGAACTTCGGGACTTGAAAATGTATTCGAGATAAGCATGGTATTCGACATATCAGTGTTCGACACATCCGGGGTGAATTTAATCATAATATGAAGGATTTTTTCGGGACCGACGTTCGACTTCGAGATATCCCGGGTATTCGAGATATCAGTGTTCGAGATATCGAAGTTTGACTGTATTAATATATTGAATAAATCAAGAAAATGACTATGTCAGTCTTTTTTTATTTTCTAATACAATTAAGTCGGTCATTTTTTTTTCTAATATGACATGTTGAGTGCTTCTAAACTTTGGTGAAAACTTAAATGAAAATTTTAACATGACACTTTAAAAAAACTTTCGAAATACATGTAGGTATTTACATATAAATATTAGCAAATAAATATGTTAAATGCTCTCGGTTTTCAATAAATAAGCAAAATGACACAAAATTGTATAAAAATAACCAAAAGACATCAAAATATCATCAAAATTTTGAATTAATTATTTCCTAAGTCTTTGGTTCAGGAGAGTCAAAATATGATGAAAACAAGTTGTGTTTGTGCAACATGAATGCCCACAGCAGCAACAAAGTCCATATAAGGCAAATTTTGCAATATCCTATATCTTGATTACACCCCATCCCGTGGAAATACATATGTGAAAGATGGAAGCCCTACCTCTTACTACTTGTAAATTATAACAGATGTTAAATGTAGGTCAAAGGTCACAATGTCAAAAATTATTGTTCAAACAAAAAGGTGTTGTCACAAGGAATATGCATGTGAAAAATGAAAGCCCTATAGCTTAAGATTAAAAACTTATAACCAATGTTAAGCTTTTAAAATGTAGGTAAAATGTCACTGTCAAGGTCAAGAGGTCAAATATTATTGTTCTGACAGAAAAGTCTTGTCATAAGAAATATGCATGTGAAATATGAAAGCCTTACTTTTTATAAATCAAAAGTTATAACTAATGTTAAAGTTTTTGAAATGTGGGGCAAAATTTGTGATCAAGTTC
This sequence comes from Pteria penguin, assembly GCA_035048485.1. Classification (NCBI taxonomy): domain Eukaryota; kingdom Metazoa; phylum Mollusca; class Bivalvia; order Pterioida; family Pteriidae; genus Pteria; species Pteria penguin. Next base: position 27,613,140 of record CM068583.1, read on the forward strand.
TCAGGGTCAAAAATTATGGAATGGACGGAAAGGTCTTTTCACAAGCAATACTCGCAAAACAAGAAAGCCTTATTTCTTACTTTTCAAAACTTATTACCAATGTAAAAGTTTTTGAAATGTAGGTCAAAGGTCACAGTAAAGGTAAAGAGGTAATAAATTATGTCAACGGGGGATAGGAAATGTCACAAGGAATATGCATGTGAAATACAATGTACTAAAGTCTTATGATGTACCATTCAAAGGTTATAGTATGAACTATTTTTTCTTAAAACTAAGTCAAACTCCAAGGACAAGGTCACAAGGTTGAAAATTGAAGAAAAATATTCCCGCAAGATATGCACATGTGAAATATTAAAGCTATATCACTTAGCATTTAAAAGTTATAACATATGGGGTTTTCCCCCTAAATATAGGTCAAATTCCAAGGACAAGTTCAGAAGATCCAATATTATTGCATAAAAAAAAGGTCTTTCCATGAGAAATACACATGTGAAATATGACACCCCTATCACCTACATTTACAATGTTTGACCTCTTTTATTGAAAACAGGGTGGAATGGACAGAATGACAGACAGAGGGACAGACAGATGGACAACTTAAACACTATATGCCTCCCTTCGTCTACAAGACCAGGGGCATAAAACGACTGAAAAAGTCTCTGAAGTCAATGATTATTTTTCTGATACAATTTAATTAGTGCTAAAAAACACTTAAACCTTGCTTTGGTTTTCAATGAAATGAAAAAAATGTTTTGCTTCCAGCAGAATTTCAACTGCCATCTTTCATAATGCCAGAAAAATAACAAATCCAGAAGACTAAATTTTCAAGAGCCTTCAACTCAGGTGAGCTAAATACAGGAGAACAAGGGTCCACAATACTAAACAGAACAAAACTGCATATATTGTTGCAAAAACATATATTCAGACAGAACTTTTTCTTGCAAGAACTTGATATATGTCATAATACTATTCCAAATATTAAGTCAGTGGTTTTTAAAGACATCATATAAAGATACTTTTCCAGTATATCACTACAAACTTTTGGCTGCTGAAATAAGGCCAAATTAATCTTCCACGGCATACACCACAAATCATAAGAATATTGCGGCTTGTGCTTCTAATAAAAAATCAAATGTTTTTCCTATATGTTATATATTTTTTCTATTTAAACCTTTTTAAAAAACCTTCTGCCCCTTAAGGCATGTAAGGCAGGGACAAGTATTTCCCCAAAGCATTCCCTTCAACAGACCTTACCTGCATGTCATAAAACTTTTGTATCCGAGCAAGTCATAAATGTTAGAAATTTTTAGAATGTATTTTCTATGTATAAACCTTAGCAAAAAATAACTTACCACCATTGAGGTGGTGCCAAAGGCAAAAGTGAGCTAAAATATATAAAATGACTAATAATGTACAAAGGTAGTTTTTTATCTGTAGACAAACTTAAGTTATTCTTTTTAAGTTAATACGGTATACATGTATTTATTATGATTTATAACATGTATTTATTATGATTTATAAAATGATTGAATTGTGAAATTTTCTAAAGTACAAAAAGCAGAATTACCCTTTGTATCTGCTCTATATAATCATCTCCTTTGGCCATTTTGAGCCATGGACATTCTGGAAACCATTTTGCATGCTCCACCCATGGTTCATCTTCCTCTTCCCAATCCCATAAGATACCACCACAATAGAAACATTTTACCTTGTCCCCTTCACCTGAAAAAGATACAGCAAAGAAAACATAAAGCATTTATTTGACAACTTTTATTATTTGAGGGGTCATTTGAAAGTTTCATGTTTAAGTCTTTTAAGTCTTGTTTTGATGGTTTTAATGATTTCTTATGGCTGAAGGGAAGTAGTTCAAACCCCCCTAAATGCAAATTTTTTTTTGTGTTCATTTAAAACAAAAACAAGACTTTAAATATTATTTAAGAGAAAAAAACCAGAAAAATTATACTAAATTTAATATTTTTCACATAATATTGTACGGTATTATCATGACAATTGTCTTGATTTACCAGTAATCAATATAGAGAAGCAAATTTACAGATTTTGTCATCAGTCAAAAACAGTATAAGAACGAGAATATATGTGTCTGCAAATTTCTTTAAGCAGGCAATTGTTTGTGAATGAGCAAATTGTGCTCAGCTGAGCTACATGTGTATATACCGTTATATTATTTTAAGTAGGTTTGCTCTTAAATTTAAGTTTTGTTCTACTATCAAAGCTAGAAACTCATCAAAAGTTTTTGAGTTGCCATTCGGGCATGGTGGGCTGAAAATGTGGTTGCCTAAAACAAATTTGACTTACCCGAAAACTAATATGTGATAATTCAAGTATTTAAACAAAGTTTATTCTTTATTCAAGCAAATTCAACTTCTTTATTTAAGTAAATTGAATTTCAAATCGGCAAACTAAAAATGATTTCCGAAGTATACCTATAATTTTACCGCTTTATATTCTTAACCAACAAAAACTCATTGAAACGTTGTTGAATAGGCTTTCCCTCCTCCCCCAGCTAGTATGCTTTATGACATGTCAAACACATTTCCGAAGCTTAGTAGAATATAATCAGGAGCTTAAACTGTGCTGGAGTCTTTTGCAGACTCTGTAATAATATTCACATTATGCCAGTAAAACAAAGAACAATACACTCAGCATTCACAATATTTCGGTCTCCTGACCTTCTTCTGGTGAATTTTATTGAAATTGGTTGCGTTAAGTTATGTGAAATCCATCATATTTCATAACCGATCAGGGAATAAACTTAACGTTCGCCCACTCGCCCAAGACGAGTAAAATTTGTTGTGGACGATCAAGAAACACTTCCTACTCGCCCACGTGGCGAACGAAAAATCTGCAAGACGAATCGGCCGTTTTCTTGTTGAATTCTAATCTGAATCATCTAGACACTTAATTCTGTCACTGAGTAAGCAGAACTAATCGTCTAGATGATTCAAATCTGGACAGGTTCTGTTTATTTGTTGGTTAGCAATATCCGGTTTCACGTTTGTTTAAATTATGGCTCGACAAGCCCAGTTGGGAAGTTTTTTTGCCGTTCCCATGAAACGAAATGTATTGCTGACAAAACACTTTTTCTTGCAAATTTTGAATGGTTTCAGTGTGGGCTCATAAAGATTGGTGTGGGCCCGTAGATTCTGAGTCTTACGAGCTCACATGGCTCATAAAAATTTCGGTTAAGTTTATTCCCTGACGATATATGAAAAATTCATAAAAATACAGTAGTGGTAAAAATTCGATATATGTTTCATATGCCAGTAGTTCATATGAGTGATTAGCATATAATGCCAAATGATATGTTAGGTTCTAACAGTGAAATCTGTGTATAATCAAAAGTTCTGAAATGCTACAAGTACTCTCTCTACCAAAAACATTCAATATGATAATGCTGAATAATAGTTTGATAGGAGTTTTATACTTATTTATTGTATCTAAGTATATCAGTCTGATAACTTTTTGATTTTAGCACATGTTTTATATGGACGCTTCAAGTTCCAGTTATTCAGAGTTGACTGTAGTATGCATTAAAACTGCCAGTCTTTACGATAATCATATCATTAATTTTACCCAAATAAAAGAACCCAGCTTTGGTCAGTATTGGTGGAGTCTGTTTCATCTGTGAGGGCCAGCCTTTATAAGTTGCCAGTCGAATAGATTCAACAGCATATTCCTGGAATTTGGGCCTAGTCACACCTGGTCTATCTCTGCTGTTGAAGGACGCTTGGTACCTTAAGTCAAAATTTTCTCCTTGACTTGTATGTGTATGATCAAATCCCCTCGTAGCTGCCATATTAACTGGCAGAGTAGCCATACGGTCTGCTAGATTAGCAAATTGTGCTGGCTGCTGTCGACTCTGGCGTTGCTGAACCCAGGAACAGTTAGGGAAGTGTCTCCCATGTTCTATAGACACTACATCACCATCACACCACCCACTGAGAATACCACCACACACAGTGCACTGCACTTTGTCCTCATATCCTATATAGTAGAAATAATCATCTGCCAAATCATCAGCTGAAACTGGAGCATTTTGTTGCCATCGTCCATTAAATGTTGCACGTCTTTTGTTTCTGTCACTTCGCAGGGGTTCTAATCTTTCATATGGACTTTGTGGGATAACATCCATGTTCTTAATTCAAAAGATGTTTGTAAATACATCTGCATTCATTTTCCTGAAAAAAAAATTTTTTTAAAAACGATGAAAAATTGTTTTTGTTATTTTCTATACTATGCCAAGAGCAACAAGAGGCCCAAGTGGGCCTATATCGCTCACCTGAGTACCTAGATAATCAGTCATCCATGAAGGAATTCATTTATTTTTGCATTACTGTGACTAAGTCAACACAAATGTTGAAAATATGTCAAATTTTATCTCAGACTAGAATAGAAAACAACACTTTTTTGCACATCCATTCAGGTGATTTTGATATTAAGCATTTGCTTTGTCTCTGCAAGATGTCATTCAGGGCAACAAGTTAGTCATTTTCTTTGGGTGGGGCCTTTTGTTGACTGATTTCAAGTCTGGGTCATGAACAACAATTGTTTCAAATATTGTCCAGATCTAACTTAAAATTGCCTAATTTCATATGTTGAGTGTTGAGAAACATCTAAAAACTTATTTAGATGTGTAAATAAATGAAAAAAAAATTTTTGACCACAGCTGGATTTGAACCGCTACTCTCTATATTTCAATTACCAAGTAGTATATGTACCATTGTGAGACCTACTTTTTAGACATGGTGGCATTATCTGTTAACCAATTCCGATGAAATTTACCAAATTGATAGAGGACCTTTAGTACTTCATGTATTCCATGTTTCATTAAAATCTTTCATGTGGTATAAGAGCAGAAGTGAAAAATGTGATTGAATTGTTCCTATACACCCTCATTTGGAAGTCTTAAAAAAATTCATAGAAAATCCAAAAATTGAGTTATTGACAAAATTCTTTCAAAGTAACATTCCTTACCATAATTATGATCACAATAGTGCATAAGAAATCATCATTATCAATTAACTAGGAAATATGACACTTTTCTGCATTGAAATCACCAAGTCCAAAGAAATGTCGAAAAAAAATTCTAAAATTTGATTTTGGAAGGGAACCAAAATGACAATATGTCTTCACTCATCCCTCTAGATCATTTCTATGCATTCTGTTTGTCTCTGTATACAGCCCGTATGAAAAAGAATATTGTTAAAGGAGGGAACTCTTTTGTGACCTACTTTTGACTATGGTGGTGCCACCTGTAAAGAGGTCTGGACGAAAACAACAGAATTTGAAGAGGATCATAAGTGACTTATTTCTACCAAGATTTATTAAAATCCTTCAAACAGTTTTGTAGAAAAAGTTGAAAATTTGAAAAATTGCCTACCCCCCCCCCCTTTTTTTGGAAGTCTTAAACGTAAAATTGTCTAATTTCATATGTTGAGTGTTGAGAAACATCTAAAAACTTATTTAGATGTGTAAAGAAATGAAAAAAAAAATTCTGACAACAGCTGGATTTGAACCACTACTCTCCGTATTTCAATTACCAAGTGGTATATGTACCATTGTGAGACATACTTTTTAGACATGGTGGCATTATCTGTTAACCAATTTGGATGAAATTTACCAAATTGATAGAGGACCCTAATACTTCATGTATTCCATGTTTCATTAAACTCTTTCATGTGGTTTTGTAGAAAAAGTTGAAAATGTGAAAAATGGCCAACCCCCCCCCCCCCCTTTTTTTTTGGAAGTCTTAAAAAATTCATAAAAAATCCAAAAATTGAGATAATGACAAAATTCTTTCACAATAATATTCCTTACCACAATTATGATCAAAATAGTCATTAAGAAATCATCAATATCAATTAACTGAAAAACATGACACTTTTCTTCATTGAAATGACTAAGTCCAGAAATATGTCAAGAAAGCGTAAATTTCGAGATCTATTTAACGGATCTTAAACCCAAACACAATTTTTAATAATCCATCTTTATAGATTGTTGAAATGCAATTAGTTTCCCCATTTATGTACTGGTTCTGGAGGAGAAGATGTTTGAAGAGGGGTACCGTTTTGGGCACTTTTGGTCCCGCCCTGGATCCACCCCTGAGGGAATCTGGATCCTGAACACAATTTTAGTAGGGGACCTTGAGTACATCATTTACCCAAAGTTTGATCCAAATCTGCGATGTAGTTCCAGAGAAGAAGTTGAAAATGTGAAAAAGTTAACGACGGACGGACGGCGCACTATGACTATAGCTCACTTGAGCCTATACTGTGTAATTATGCTATATGTTAATAAAAGGTGTAACCATGTTACTGATGGGTCTCAGCAGAGGAAACTCGGTCCTTAGGGGCCTACAAATTTCTTTGAAAAGTAGTAAATTCTCTCAATGTAACCAAGAAACAAAACATCAGGACCTTAGTACAGTACACACATCTCGACACACATTTTACCAAATACCCGGTCCAAAAATGTTTATTTTTAGGTTTTATAGCCCCGGTCCCCTAAACTTAACTAAGGCCATATTGACTATTGTAAAGCACCGAAATTACACGTCAAATTCAAATAAAATGTACTGTACTCAGTAGGACAGAATTTCCTCTGTTCAAGATGGTCTTTTTTTTTTCATCCTGCCTTTCTAACACTATCTAGGTTAAAAATTGTATCAAATTTATTATCTAAAAGATATCTAGTAGCTCTGAAAATGTCAAATACCATTACATTACCATTACTTAACTAGTACCAAGTTCTTTAGTCTGGAAGTTTTGTTTTCGAAACAATCAAATCCCGAATTGGCTGTAAACACAGTTGAGTTGCTAGATGTATGTAGGGCGTAAGAGGAAATGGAAGGTTCATATATCAAATATTAAACGAAAGAACTCTAAAATTTCAATATGGTATTGATTTGGTTGATTGGCTTATCATAATCGGCAAACTGAAAACCCCCAATTCTGTCTAAAATCTGTAAAGTGGCTGTCGCGTAATTTTCCCAATTTTTCGCAATTGTGTTATGTAGATTGAAAACACTGTGTGTTAAAAAGTAACTCATGTGACCTCAATTTCACATAATTTGGAAAACTATTGTAGTGCAACCGAAACCCGATTAACGTCAATAAAATTAATGACGATGAGATGGTTCTATTTATAGATTTATGGTATCTTTATTATATTATAATATGAAGCCCGGAAGTAAATTAGATCTATCCGTCCCTGTGTGAAGGAATCATTTTAGTTATTTTGTTTATCGCCTATACTGTATTGCTAAATACATGGGGTTCGGAGTAGACCTCTAAACTAATAAATACAACAACTACCGCCTTGCAACAGGGACGTATATATACGACCCTGCTTGCACGAATAACCGAATATTTGCGTATCAAGGCAATCGCAGTTATATATATATATAACCACACACATTTGGATTGATGACTGACTTGAAACACCTTGATGCAGTGATGACAAAAGATGCTTATTAATAACACCGCAATCGAAGTATAACGCTCAACTTTTGAGTACACTTCGTATTGGAAGAAGAATCGAGTTATTGAATCTGGTAATACATCAGGGATATCCACACTAGATATATTTACTAAATACGGGCAAGCAGAAGTGGAGGAAGTCAAGCATAAGACTTTGGTGTGAATTTTCCCTATATAGAGAATCGACGAAACGTTTTATAGCTCCCATTTTGCATTATCATTTTGCATCTTTTCATCCAAACTATAAAGTTTTTATAGCAGAAAGTTCGATTTTAAAGTCCTGTAGCAAGTGGTTTTTAACATTTTGGTCAAATTTCTTCTTATTTCATTCAAACAGAAAATAACCATAGTCTAAAAATAGAAATCGTGGTAAAATTCGACTAAAGCCGGGATATTTGAAATAACTTGTTACAGCCCTTTTATCCAACTTTATGATATACAATAGAGGCATTATGATTTGGACGTAAACAAGTGTGAATAGTATTTTAATGACTTTTTTTTTCAGTTCCCGTCGATTTTCTTCTCCATACTGAGAATTCAGACCCAAGTCAGATGCTCGGATCTGACATATTGGACTAAACCAAAGGCAGTATTTATAACGATAAAGGATTATTTCTTAGTCAGACTCATTCACACGTTTGCGAAATTGTACCTCGGGGACAGAAACAAACGTGTGGGTGATATAGAGTACCAATAAAAGAAACCGGCAAATTTAGAACAACCTGTAGGGAAGTCTTTGTATTGCACTTGTGTCCTAGTGACATATTGGAGGTATCTAAAGTATTATTAATGGCCGTTTGCTTAATGTTTAATAGGTGTTCCTTATGATGCTGGAATGCACTAAACCTTCCCGGGTGATATGTTTATCAAAAGAGCAAGTTTTACCCTACTTACGAAATTGTGGTTCAAAATTATCAAATTGGAGCCATGTTTGGGACTAATCTTGGTCATGCTGTGTCATGATTCAGACAAAATATAAATGTTACATATAAATTTATTATCAAAACGAAAATGTGTAATGGCATGTGCGGATCCAGAACTTTTTTTCTGGGGGTCCGAAATATTAGGGACCAGATTAAGCATTTTAAGTACTTTATTTGACAACTTTTAACATATTATTGACTTCACTTTCCAAATGTATTTCCATTCGGAAGATCTATTAGGTGATGTCACCTTCAATTTAACAACATCCCTCTCCTAGTATAATACTTTAGATCTGAAAAATTAACTGCTCTTGTTCGTTCTCAATCAAAAGAACATATACAGGATATGAAATGAATTTTCATTTCATTCGGTATTTATGAAACGAGTTTCTTTTTATCACACGTTTACACTCAGTTTAAAGGTGTTTATTTCATCAAACACCGGATTGACACAATTCTTTTCCACGTTATGACGCGATATTTCGCTGCATAAAGAGCAAAACATGTGATAACAAGAGCAACGCCTAGCGTGGCTTAATGCGCCCGTCGCTTAATTCGGACGGGATCAATTTGCATTTGGCATGAGTTTCATGAAAAACATCTGAAGGGAATTGCGTTTCATAGCATTTTATCATAGGAATAAGTCCAAGGGCAATAACTCCTGCAAAATTGGTCCTATCAAACCCATCTTCGAACTTCACCTGCACCTTCCCTTGATACATCTGTATACCAACTATCATTTGAATCCAGCATACCTTTACTGAGATAATGAGCGGAAACCATCATTTTAATGAAATTTTCTAAGTCCCCTATAAATTTCTCAAAAAATGAAGAATAAAATATCAATACCTGTCAAATATGTGAAAGTTGGTACATTTTACTTGTGTTTCATGCTAAATTTCATTCTGTTTTTACAAAAATTAGATTTAAAAAAAAATTTGAGATTTATAAGTCCTAGGGCCATAAATCCGTCGAAAGTGATCAATCGTAACAACACTCGAACTGGTACTAACGCCGCTTGATATATAGCAATATACCAAATTTCAACTCAATATCTTGAAAGACGGCAAAAAAGTCCGGAAAACATGACCTTGGACAGATGGTCAATCCCCCCCCTCCTAAAATTATATATTTCTCAAAAATGAAGAAAATAGATATTGAAACCCGTAATATATGTGATAGTTGGTACATTTTACTTGTTTCATGATAAATGTCATAATGTTTTGACAAAAAATAGATTTTTAATGAATTTCTGAAAAAAAATCTTGAAATTTATAAGTCCAAGGGCCATAAATCCGTCAAAAGTAGGTCAATCGTAACAAAACTCGAACTGATACTGACGCCGCTTGAAATAAAGCTATATAACAAATTTCAACTCAATATCTTGAAAGACGGAAAAAAGGTCCGGAAAACATTACCCCGGACGGACGGACGGAGGCACGCACGCACGGACGGACGTACGGACAGCGCCATTACATAATACGTCCCGTCTAATGACGGGCGTATAAAATTATTTATGAAATCAACTAAAACACTTTGAAATAAGATGTGAAGCGTCTTGCTAGCTCTTCGATATAATATATAATGCGCTAGATCTGAAGAACTATGATATTTGTAGTATCAATGTACCAACTGACACTTATCTGAGTCATGTTACAAGGGTTTTGTCCACCCTTAGTCCTGCTCATAGATTTGCTCTGAAGTCTCTCTATTATTGTACTTTTATTTTTGTTTATTTGATTCAATAGAAAAGGGTCATTAGAGAGCACGAGTAAGAACTCTTTTCCTCTAACTCATTAAATACAAATCCTCTCTGTCTGATACACCTTTTCCTTTCGATGAAGGTCAGTTCATGTCCTTTAAATTTTAATTTGTCCGATCATATTCTATTTTAAATGTTTTGAACAACCTTTTGTTACCTTTCGGAGTTTCTCATACCTACACATGCTTGTGAACTACTAGACTGGAGTTACTTGCTCTTTCTTGCCAGCACTGCCAGGCTAGTCTAGTGAACTACTTCCGAATGAAAAGACTATGGACACGTATTTATTCTGACATTGTGTAAATTTACGTTAAGAGAAACTATGCAAAATATATGCAGTTTCGACACCATATCAAAGTTAATAATGAAGAAATAAAGTGACAAAATGGATATGAGCTTTGTTCTTAGCAGACAGAAAAGAAATTCTGTGTCATTACTGAAAAAAGGCTAAAAATATACCGTATTACATCATTATATTCGAAATTTAAAAAATTTCCCGGAGTAGTCCCCCCCCGGAATCCTCCCTATAGGAGGGGGTCGACCCTCTCCCATTCCCTCCCCCTCTTGGCGTCTCGGGCCGTCCCTTTTGGCCTCCTCCAAACATCCCCAACCTGCTTCTGGATACACCCCTGGTGTATAAAAATCCTAAGAGAGAGAGAGAGAGAGAGAGAGAGAGAGAGAGAGAGAGAGAGATAGTTATACAAGTGCATATTATAGTAAACCATCTTTGCCGGTGCAATGTACGGATTTTAAAATTTTCGAATCTATTTATTATTGCATTGATATATAAAGAACTAAATTTCCAACTTTGTTACCAGAGAGCAGCCTTCTTGACTGAAATTGCCACATACAGTGTACCAGACAAAGGTGCCTACATATTTTGGAAGTACATATACAAATCAATTCAGTAAAAGAATGAAATTTCGACGGAAGTCTTCGAGAAAGAGTTTTTCAAAAATCGAAGGTTAAGCGTAACAAGACATAGGCTCTTTTTTCAGGGAGCTTGAAATCATTAAAAAAAAAGGGAGAGCAGAGGTACTAGTATATCTGACCTTTAGAAAAAAAATACTTGCGTTATTGACCAAACGTTAACAGCATATATAAACAGTACTGATGGTGGTCTTTGATGTGGTATAGCTTGATGAATACAAACCAATGCTGTAACTGCATGAGTTTTCTTACATTCAGACTAGTTATATGACAGAAAATTTGAAAGTGAAACAATATATGTGTATATATATATATATATATATATATATATATATATATATATATATATATATATATATATATATATATGCAACGAAAAATTATCTTGGATTGCATTGTCAAATTTCAATGATTTTCCGGGGGAGGCCCCCACCAGTGGACGAGATAATTTCCTCTCGCACCTACCCCTTTCGGGGCTTCGCACCTAAGTGACGCTTGTGGCTTCATTTTGCCTACACTCAAAAACATACTACGCTACGCCACTGATTATTAACAATAAATAGATATTTCACAATAGCATTACGTCAAAACAGTATGCTATTAAGTGGGTTTTACATGCGCGGATCCAGAATTTTTTGTCAGAGGGGGTCCAACCAAAAAAAGTAAATTTTTCTCTTAGACGAGGGGGGTCCAACCCCAAAAATGCCCAAATATTACCTTTTTTTGGTTAAAATTTTCGGATGCCAGGGGGGGGGGGGGTCTGAACCCCCTCCTCTGTATCCGCGCATGTTTTTTATTATATGAAGTCAAACAAATACGATGTGAAGTCGAAATAGTGCGTTATGAGGTCAAAACATTATGTTTTATTACCTAATTGACTATATAAATTAATATTACGTATTTTATGCTGTTTCACAATAAATCCGCCTTTTTCTATGCAAATGGGTAACAGTCAGGGCAATAGGGTAACAGTAAAACTGTTTCCCGATCACGTGATGAACTGTTACCCAAAGCGAAAGCGTTTTCGTGATAAAGCGCTTAAGTGACGTCGCAAAAGTAAATCATTTGTTTACTTCCGGCTTCTTGCCAGACGACAACATTATGTCGCGATTTGACAGTGTCTCCGAGGAAGACATTCTAATATATACGCTATACTAATTATTAACCACACAATGAATTAGGTAATAAAACAGTTATTTCGTGGCTACTTGGGGAACAGTCAAACTGTTGTTCCGAGGTAGTGGAGAAGACCTTGGAAACTGTTACCCTCGGTCTTCGGCCTCTTACGAAATAAACTTTACTCCAAGAGATTTGGGACCTGACAATTTTCTGTTGTATATCTTGAAAAATGGACACTATGCGAACAATGAATAAAGTAATGATGGTGGGTTTTGCCAGAGACCTGTATCTCTGGATTTTGAAATGATATAGCTGAATCAAATTTACTACTAGATCAGCTCTGACTCGGCTGTATGACAGAATCCACCACATGTACATGAAGAATAGCAAGATATGGACAAGACATGAAACACATCGCAAAAAAAGTTTCTTTCGTACGTCGGTACGACAGCTGCGGTACTGACTGAGAACGGTCAGTTGAAGTCCCCATACCCCTCGCCTGACTTCGGCACCAGCCCTTTTAACTCTAAAACCTGGATCCGCCCCGTGTATAAGACCTTAACTTGACATTTGGTTTTATGACTTACTGTTTTGTCTTAATGACTTACTATTGCACTTTATAATGTGTTATGACTTCATAACATGCTTTATTACTTAATAACATACTTTTATGACTTTATAATGTAATGTTTTGACTTCAGAACATAATATTCTGACTGCATAGCGTACTTCTGTGACTTCATAACGTAATGTTTGACTTCATAACGTACTTTAATGACTTCATAACATACTATTTAGACTCCATAACGTATTGTGTGACTTCATAATATAATGTTTTGACTTCATAACATATTGTTTTGACCCCATAACGTACTTTTGTGACTTCATAACGTAATGTTTTGACTTCATAACATACTATTTTGACTCCATAACATGCTTTTGTGACTACATAACGTAATGTTTTGACCTCATAACGCACTAGTTCGACTTCACATCATATTTGCTTGACTTAATATGAATATAAAAACTACTTAATGGCATACTGTTTTGACGTAAGGGAGCAACCATTTGACTCAAATTTTGGGGGGAAAAATAATGCGGCTCGAAGGGCCGGCAACCCCCCCCCCAATAAATAAATAAAAAATAATCCGGCTCTGAAATTTGGCAAAAAAAAAAAAAAAAAATACAGGCCGGTGAAAGTCTTCCTGCCCCCGTCCCCCTTCCCCATAAAAATCAAATGGTTGCTCCCTAATGTTATTGTGAAATGACTATTTATTGTTAATAATGTAATCTTAAGACAGTTATGGCGTTCCATAAAAGAGTTCCTCTTTTCAAATGCAGCTGATGACAAGAATGATAATTCTAATTTAGGAATGAATAAGCTGCAGGATTGCCAGGAATATTACAAATACAAATTTTCTTTGTCTTTTCACAGAAATTTTTCAAGGAAAGGTTTCAATTTCTTTGCTTTATTCAAGTAGTTATGTATCCAATATATTTTATTTCAAATATGAAGAGAAAATATCCTCCAGGAAAGAAAATATTGACTAATCAATGTGTTCTTTCTGCCTACATGGCAATGAAAAAAGTCTGAATCAGTCAATCAATATTGAGGACGGAGCGTAGAGGAGAGAACCTATGACGTTATGGTGCAAGACGCTGAAAGACAGGACACCGATGTGCCCACGACGGGAGTCGAACCCGGGGCATTTCGGTCACCTCATCCACTGAACCCACCGGTTTAACACAAATAGTACATGATATGGCTAGTAATTTTAAAAGTACAATTCCATAGTATATGCAGGCTAATCCGTAAGGCTAATAAACTCGCTATTGCCTTATGTACTGAATGGGTCTAAATGAACCCAAAGATATACTATTAGCTGAAATATCAACGGAAGTGATATAGAAGGTCTCTGATTTACTATGATACGTCTGTGGTCGTTCATCTCTGCTAATTAACAGTCGCATGGCTGTACAATACGTATTTTAAAACGTTACTATGTTTACAAACTATTCGCATTATCAAGCATCCCATTCCGGTCCACACTTTGCTGCTTGCACCAAATTGTTTCTTGTTGCTACTTTGATACTATTAGTTTAACGTTATATTGCATCGGGATCAACAAAGCATATATATAGTCGATAACTGGAGGTGCCTTTTGCGCCATTCGGAACAGCCTCGCCCTTTACTTATACCTACGTAAAAAGACACATGCGAGCGTCTATAACTACAGGAACTATTTTTAAATAATGGCTACGAGTGACGTCCGAGCTTTTTTTACGCAGGAAAAGGTCGAGGATGTCCGAATGCTTTTGCGCAATGTGGTGCTGCAACATGAGTAATCAATAGTGGTATGTTTGGGGAATTTCCAGTGCTATTTTAAGAAAAGAAAATAGCATAAAGACAATGTTAAATATAATTATAAAATTTGCCTTGAGTTTTGATTGATTTTGATCGAAGCAAGTGATATTCGTCAGTCTTACCCGAGTTTACACTTTGTATAAGTTTTTACCCCAGGTTAAATTTAACCATGGATTGTACAACTGGGTTGATGGGGTTTCTTTTTATACTTCTCAGTATATTGATATATGAATTTCATATTTTACATAATATACAGGCTTCGTGCCCAACAAACTACGTTTTGCCATAATTTTCATTATGGCGCTAATGCTGGAAATGTTTTATTAAACACGTAGTTTTAAAAAGATAGGTTGCTAAAATCGTATCGACGTACGGTTTATCATAATGGCCAATCCTACACGATATACATGTATGTAAAGTCTATTTATACACAATAATGTTCCAATTTTTCAATAATCGTGATTTAACTTTTATATTAATAAAGTTTCTAACTTCTGACAAAGATGAAAAATTATGCAAAATTAACTTGTTAATTTCGCGGACATATGATAATAGAATCATCAAACTTTCGTGTAATTATTCTCAGGCTGCATAATAAAGTGAGGTGTTCCACCAAATGTCCTGGGTTTCTGTTTTCACATGACGACTGAATCTGTCTGATCAATCCATTTTACAGAAATATATACTTACATTGCAACAGAACAATCCGAAGTAGTGATACATTTTGTATGCCTTTATATGAATGTGAAAGTGAAAACTTCTTTCCCAATACTCCTCTTCCTTTAAACCCCATTTCACACTAATGAGTTTCCGAAACGAAAGCAACAAACACTCCCATGCGTATATTGGATGGGGTTCAAGGAGGGATCCTGATCCGGCGAAGATGGGCCCAATTAAGTTCGTCTATAGTGGAATCGCACTGGATTTGTATTCTCAGTGAGGTTCTGGACCCGATTCTGGATGTCGGCTGGCACTGGATTTTATATCTGAGGATAAAGGTTTGCTTCTGACTGGCGGCTTTGATTTTCCAATATGATTTATCATTTTCTGCCTTCCTAGCTATCTTAGTTTCAGATTAGGCAGTGTGAACAGATGCCCCGTGTAAAACATCCCCTACTGCGTCGGATGGGTCTTTAACATAGGAGAATATTATAAAGCAATGCATCAGGCAGGTGGCGCGTTCAAAAAAGGAGCAATTATCTTTGGTAGGGGTATTTTAAATGAAAGCATAAAAATACTACCCCCAACCCCCAAAGTAAATAAATAAAATAAAGGGAAAAAACATCCAAATGCAACTACAAACGAAAATAACTTAAAAAGGAAAAACAATGCAACAAAACACAAAAACAGTCCAACTTGTTTCGCAGAATGCAAAATCATGATTATGTATTTACGGTAATGATGTGCGTTGAAAGCTTTCGTATTGATTATTAACATGGAGTTGTTTATTTATCAGTATTAAATAAAGGGTTGGGTTATTGGTGTTTACGTCGCTTTCAACAATTTTTCAGTTATATCGCGACATGGAAGCAGGAGGTAACTAACCTTTCAAACGTAGAGTCGCAACCCGGGAATCGAACCCGAATGCTTAACCACAACACCAAGCCTGCCCCCAGTATTAAATATAATAAATAAATATAACAATTGTATCTATTTTGATTTCTGCTCATTTAACAAAGCACAATGTAATAATAAGCGACTCAGGATAACACATTGTTTTCATAGTTTTACAGTAAAATAAATCATAAAGGTTTGCGAGTATTTCAGTGTAACCTGTAAGACTATAAGGCCGGTAGATCATATCTCCTCATCCTTTATAAACTCAATAAAATCAAAATCCCAGTTATTAATTCATTGTTTAGTAGTGGAATATGAAGTATATGAAGCAACTGAAAGTGATATATTGTAAGTATAACGCTCAACTTTTGAGTACACTTCATATTGGAAGAAGATGAAATTATTATTATTATTATTATTATTATTATTATTATTATTATTATTATTATTATTATTGTTATTATTATTATTATTATTATCATTATCATTATTATTTATTTATTTATTTATTTATTTATTTATTTATTTATTTATTTATTTTATTATCATTATTATTTGCATGATATCAACGACACGAAAAATCTAGGGATGAAATAAACACTATTGGAAACGTCCAGTAAAGGTTTCGTCGAAACAGAAAGTCCAGTCGTAAATCTATGGTTAGACTTCAACCGAGGACAAGCCTCTGCAAGTATGCGGTTTGGATATGATCTGCATGGTCAGATAGTGAAAGAAATTCCGGTACTTACCCCTCTACGCTAATATACTAATCATAGGCAACTGAGAGTGAGGGTACCACGCCTGTATTCGGACCTTGGACTATTCAGCCCTTGTCCTTGGACCTCTTAGTCTTATCATGTACTTACTGATAGGGCCACTTGGCTTGTACAATGTGCGACTTGTACATAGGATCACTTGGCCCCCCCCCCCCCCATCATGGAGGATAGTTAGATGCTCGTTGATTAGTCCTATATTCCAGGATGTCATTCAAAAATCACAGATAATTCTAGCTGTCTCTGCCGGTTACTTTTTCTCTTACAAAAATAAAATCTTAAAATATATGTGTGGTCAACAATTTTATGTGCCTATATAAGTCACAATTTAATCTAATTTCTATTGAAACGGTGGTGAAGGTATGAGCCGACCGTTTCAATAGAAATTAAATTTAATCAAAACTGATAAAAGGAGTCTTTATCTTGACAGTTATTTCAAAATATGAGTAAAATAGTACAAAACATCCCTGATATTACTGTGATATATGACCTCGCACTTTGAAGCCGGTGTGGCCTAGTGGATAAGATGCTTGGCTTCATGACCAAAAAAATTATAGCAACTAAGAGCTGTATAAAGATAACATAGCATCGTAGACGTAGGTACCTTATGACCAGAGATTTTATATTATGCCATGACTCTTGACATAGTGACCTTGACCTTGAACTTTGACCTACTTAAAAAAAAACTTTTAAAATTGACTATATCTTTCGAATCAATAGTGGTAAGGCTTTGATATTTCACACATAAGTTCTTTATGACCATCTAGCTTTCAGTTGATACCATGACTTGTGACCATGACCTTTGCTTCGAATTTGCTTTGCAATTTGGCCATATTGTATTTAGTGGTTTCATGTTTTTCTCTTCATTTGCTATCATTTTTACTTTCATTATTGGTTCAAAGAAGGAGGGAAAGAAATGATACTAATCAGCAATACAGATATGAAAGAAGTTTTAATCATTTCACAGACACATACTTCATAAAATTTAAATTATGATAATATAGACAAGTTTTAAAGTGTATTAAATTTATAACAATGAACCTATCTGTTCTGTATAATGTATGTTAAATGCATGGGCCAAGTAGTCCTGAAATGTAAGCCAGGGTTTCCAAGGGGTAGTCCAGCTTTCCTTTTGACATATACTGTCATATTGATTAACTCTCAGCTTTATATTATTGTAAAGCCGGCGTGGCCTAGTGGTATCGCGCTGGACTCCTGATCGGGAGGCCGGGGTTCGAGTCCCGCTCTGGTCATGCCGGTGTTCTGTCTTTCGGATGAGACAGAAAAAACCGAGGCCCCGTGTCGTGGTATGCATGGCACGTTAAAGATCCCTCACTGCTTCGGGTGGGTCCGTTGCAAAGGTCAAAATTTGTATGCCCCGCATCAGGCAGATGCCGTCACCATATACGTGAAATATTCGTGGTGTCGTTAAACAAAAATCAATCAATCAATTAAAACCTGATTGGGAGGCCGGGGTTCGATTCCCGCTCTGGTCATGTCGGTGTCCTGTCTTTCAGATGAGACAGTAAAAACCGAGGCTCGTGTTGTGGTATGCATGGCACGTTAAAGATCCCTCACTGCTTTGGGTGGGTTCGATGCAAAGGTAAAAATTTGTATGCCCCGCATCAGGCAAATGCCGTTACCGTATACGTGAAATATTCGTGGTGTGACATTAAGCAAAAATCAAACAATAAAAAAATCTGAAACTTGTCAGACATTCTGTTGTTGTTGTTGATCTTGTCCGAAAGGCCAGAGCTAAAATTTTGTCAGACCGAATATCTTCTCACAGCATTTGGATTAAACATTGAAATAAATCGTAGAAATGAATACAATTGGAATTAAATGCCTTTGAATTTGAATTTAATATAATGTGGCAAAATTTGTGTCATGTATATTTTGAAAAAAAAAATTTTAATTATGAGTTTGATAACTCTCATAGTGTCATTGAAGCTGGTGTTACCCAGTGGATAAGGTGCTCAGGATATGACCAAGAGGTCCCAGGTTTGACTTCTGCTATGGGCACACTGGTGTTTAGTCCTTCGGAGGAGACAGTAAAAAACCGAGGTCCCATGTCACAGTAGGCGTGGCTTGCAACGGGTAGGTTTGTTGCAAAGATATAAATTTTTATGCAGTGCATCAGGCAGCTGCCGTCACCACATACGTGTAATAATCATGATGTGAATTCAAACAATAATCAATCTAATGTCAATGACAGATTTTAATTTTCTTTTATATTACAGATTGTAGTCAAGGGGTTTGTTAACTTTAGATTTTGAGATGGCTGTTTCAAACCAGGAAAGTGAAGAAAAAGTAAATTTTCTATTAAATGATGTAGCTAAAAGGGTAAGTTTGGGATTCCATTTTTTAATTACTTGTATCTATTTGACAAAAATTAAAAAAGAAAACAATAAGAAAAAGGAAAGGTGGTGGATTAAATAGTAAAATACTGTCTATTTTTACTTTAAATTGTAGTCATAAAAATGTGGCTTTGATTTTTTGATTATGCTGTAGATGATAAGGGCCTCAACTCTTTGCATTCTGGCAACAAACAAAGCAAAGACCCTTATATCTGAACGTTGATCAAGTGGTCACTAAAAATAAGTCCCAGTGGTCTGTCATTAGGAAGCAATACATAAACTTTTCTATACTTTGAGTTAAATTCGCTTGTTTGTTGATATGTGATCTTAACCATCTAGTATTGTATTGGTTTTGTTTACAGTGACAAACTCTTGAATGTGGAATAAGAAAAAAAAACTAACAAAGCTATTTTCTTATTTGTAAGGTATTATGACTGGCATCTAGTTTCTTTAACAGTTTAGTTCTTTACATGGTAATGCTTTATTTTAGTGTGAAGCTTTGATACAATATGAAGTAGAGTGGTTAGTCCTGACCTCTCATGGACACAGGGGGTCCAGTCGTGGCCTTCTGTATATAACAGGCCGTCCAAGACTTCAACAAGAGTTTAGGAGATTCTGTAGTAAGTAATTTGTATTATATTTATTAGTAACATAAATTTCTGTATATCAAATGATCATAGTCATGAAGTTTCAAGTGCAGTACATTATATATATATAGTACATTTTCTCTGATGTGTAATTTTTTATTTTTAGTACATGCAATTCCAAGAAACATAATTAACTTTCTTAGAGGTCATTTTCACTCTTCATCCAGTTGATTTTTCCTACATAATGGTATAAATACATGTTACTTAAAATTCCATCTTTAATGGGACCTGTTGTGATGCATGGATGTCCGTCCTTCAAATTCTGGCCTAAATTTTTATATTGGTCTCATCAAATTTAACTTCAATAGGGGGAAACTTTCTTGTGGGAAGGTTATACTTTTAAGATCAAGATCACTTGACTCCGGTGAATATTATTGTCTGGCTTGATGGTATTATTTCTTCATGTATTATGGAAATGGACCGAGTTGAAGGGCAGTGTGTCATATTCTTGACATAAGGTCATACCTCCATGTTTAATGTTAAATTCTAAACGCAAGGTCATACCTCCAAGTTTAATGTCATAATCTTGACACAAAATCATACCTCATAGTTTGATGTCATAACCTTGACACTAAGCCATACCTCCTAGTTTAATGTCATAATGTTGACACAAAGTCTCATCTCCAAGTTCAATGTATTCCTTTAGAAAAGCAATGTGTTGTGACCTAAACTTGAGGTCATACCACCAAGGTCAGTTTTATTCTGAACTTTGTTGAAATCTTTGTGTTCAGCATATAATTTCTCCATGCTATATTGGAATGAATTCATGGTAGAAAAATGTTCCTTTTGGAAGATTTTGTATCATGACCTTAACCCAAGGTCATACTGGTAAGGTCTAGTTCACTGTCCATATTAATGAAATTTTCTCAGATGGTTTTTCTGAAATTTGTCAGTTTTGAATTTCAAAGAAAGTGAATGTGCAGCTTTTGTGGACATAGGCTGAACCATCATTATCAGGACTTCAAACATAGTACCTCGGTACATGTAATTGCCATAGTGAGAAGAAACCTGTTGATTTTAGCCCTCCTGAGTTGGAGACTTTAAAAGTTAGTGTAGTGAAGGCAGTCATCTGTTGTCTGATGTCCTTTTATGAGCTTGCAACATTGTCTTCTTTTAAACAACTTGAAGAATTTTTATTAACATAGCAGGGATGAAGTGATTTTTGGCCAAATTGGTCAAGAATTGGATCCAGGATGGACCAGAATAGGCTTCAGTGGGTATCCTTCTTCGACAAACTTCATCTCCAGAGTTTTTGCTTAGATTGACCAAATAAATGCATCAGAGTGATCTAGAAGGGTGTCTTAAGAAATTTTGGTTGATTTTGGTTCCATTTCGATATCAAATGTTTAAAACTTTTTTATACGCCCACATTAAAATGTGGACATATGCTAAACATATGTTGCATGCCCATTTGTCCATCTGTTTGTTCCCACTATTTTGTCAATGCTTCTCCTCCCTTACCATGACCGGTAGAAATGTTGTCGTGGTGGTATATGAAAGGGTATTACTTGAAGCTGTGCATCTTGGTTTAAACTAGGGTCTAGTCCTTTGGGTAGGGAGAAATAGGTGGGTCATAAAGTGTGTGTGCTGCTTCTCCTCAACCAAGACCAATGCAGATGATTTGGTAGTGGTTTTATGAAAGGGTATGACTTGAAGTCATGTACCCGAGTTTTAAATTAGTGTCTGGTCCCTGGCTGAGGTAGGGAAAAACAAGCAGGTCAAAAAACTTTTCTCAACGAAGACAGATACAGATGATTTGGTGGTATTGTATGAAAGGGTGTAGATTGAAATTGTGCACCTGGGTTTCAAACTGGAGTCTGGCCCTGGAGTAAGGGGAAATGGGCAGAATAAAAAGATCTGTCCACACTTCCTATACTCAACCAAGACATGCAAATGATTTGGTGGTGGTATTGTCTGCACTTCTTCCCTTTACCAAAACAGAATCTGATTATTTCATGGTGGCATATGAAAGGTCTGACTTGAAGTTGTGCACCTGGGTTTCAAACTGAGGTCTGGCCCCTAGGGGGAGGAAAAATTGGCAGGGACAAAAACACTTGTCCACACTACTGCTCCTTAACAAAAACAAGTGCAAATAATTTGGCAGTAGTACATGTATATGAAAAGGTGTGTCTTAAAGTTATGCACATGGGTTTTAAACTGTGGTCTGATCCTGGGGAAGGAAAAAGTAGGCAAGGTAAAAAATAATTGTCTGCACTTCTTCCCTTCACAGATACTGATTATTTCATGGTGGCATATGAAAGGTCTGACTTGAAGTTGTACATCTGGGTTTCAAATTGAGGGTCTGACCCCTCGGGCAGGGATAAATAGATGGGTAAAAAAAATTTTGTATATGCTTATTGTCTTTATCAGTGAAAAGTACATAGCAGATGATTTGATGGTGGTATAAAGAAGGGTCTAACTTGAATTTTAAAGTTTTAAAGTAAAGTTTTAAACTTTGCTCTGGCCCTTGAGTAAGGGAATCAAGTCAACATCAGAGCATATCATGTAATTTTTTTACCTCTTTTAGAACTGTGTTATTTAAATGATTTTATGAAAGGCTCATGGAATTTACATATGACAGGCTCGCTAAAGTTTTTTATTAACACAGCAATAAGACTTTCTTTCCTTTAATAAGTGATATAAGAAAATTTCACCCAGTAGCTTGAGCTCTATAAAAGATCCCTTCCAAACTGTAAAATTATTACATGTCTTTACATAATGGTGACAGTCAAATAACTAAAGATTATCTCATCAAAAGAATTTGATTAAAAGATAATGTGAACAGAGACTGTAAGACTTGTCATTGAATTGTCTAATAGGACATTAGTTTCATTCATGATATTTGTACTGCTGCTGGGTTTGCCAGGTGAAATTAATTAAAAATTGTTAAAACAAAAGAATTAAAATACATTTGTTTTATTTATGCATGATAAATAGATTTTAAGTTTTCTGTTAATTATGTAAAAAGTTATTTTTATATCACCCTTATTTTCATAAATAGATGAAAAAGTTAAAGGAATTGAAAGAAAGAAAAGAGAAAAAATCAATGAAAACAAAGATTCCACATCGGGTGATAAGGTCAAGTCTAGTGTCAAACAGTGCTCCAAGGTGACATTAAATAATTCCTCTTGTAATGATAAAGGAGAAGATTACACATCCCTTAGTTCCAGAAAAGATTCTGTATCAGACATTACTGTAGATAATGAACTGATGAAATACACTGAAAGTAATGGAATTACTCAACCCATCATGCAAGCAACTTCTAGACATATTGTTGTAAGTAGCAAAGTAGTTAATGAAGGAACAGTGGATGAAATGTTGGAAGCAATAGAGGGTGATAACACTGGAATAAATGAGGACCAAGAGGCGGTAACTCTAGTACAAATCAATGCTACAAATAAAGGAATCTATGCTAGCACCTCACATGAGTCAGTTGAGAAGAGTAATAAAGAAAACATTCTGGAAGACACTTCGCCTAAAGATGATGTGAAGACAAATAGATATAACCAAATGCTTGGTAAAAAATTCAAACAAACAGGACTTCAGCAAGTGGAAAGTACATGTAAAGCTGTGTCTGCATTTGAGGAATCTGAAATCAATAAAGAAGATATGTTAATCTATGAGTGTGTTGTTTGTGGAAAACAGTTTGATAATTATTTCACTAAATCAGTGCATTACAAAACAAAGCATGTAGAGAAAAAGGATTTCTCATGCCAGAAATGTGAAAAAATATTTCCAAGAAAGTCATCATGGATAGGTCATCTGAAGACAGAGCATGGAGAAAACATCAAAGGAAGGGATAATATGTGCACAGTCTGTGGTTTGATATTTCCAAATCAGATGGTTCCATTAGAGCATGAAAAAACATGTTTGGCAAAGCAGACCGGTAAAAACAAAAGTACAAGAAAGGTTTCTAAAGAAACATTAAATATAAAAAGCAAAAAGACACAAGACTTTTCGAGAAATTCATCGTTAGAGAAGATACATATGAACAATATTAGTGAAGAAGATCCTTGTCAGGTTTTGGTGCAAAAGACTCTTGATGATAAAGCAGATTCTAAAAAACATTCTGTAATGAGTAAACCTAAAGTCAATAAACAAGGTGAGAAAATCTTTGAGTGTGACGTTTGCTACAACCAGTTCCAAGATTTCAATAGTAGTATTATGCATTACAAAACAGAGCATATTGATAAGAAGCATTTCCCATGTCAGACGTGTCAGATAGTGTATCAAACCAAGATATCATTGATCTGTCATATGACCAAAGTCCATGGAGAAAATATGGGAAAGAAAAATTTGACGTGCAGTATTTGTGGCAAGAAATTTCCATATGCAAGGCTTTTTGAAAGACATAAAAAATCTTGTTCTAAAAAGCTTGTGTCCAACCTGAAAAAAATTAAAACCAATAAGGAAGGTGAGAAAATCTATGAGTGTGATGTGTGCCATGTCCAGTTCCATGAATTAAACAGCAATATTATGCATCACAAAACAGAACACACGGACAAGAAGTATTTCCCATGTCAGAAATGTGAGAAAGTTTATCAGTACAAGAATTCATGGATTTATCATATGACATTAGTTCATGGAGAAAACATAAGAAAGAAAAATTTGTTATGCAATGGTTGTGGTTTGATATTTCCTTATGAAAGGGTTTTTAAAAAACATCAAATATCTTGTGTTGGCAAGCCCCTGAATTCATTTAATTGTAAATTTTGTGGCAAGAGTTTTCTACATGGTGATCTACTGAATGCACATATTTCATCAGCTCATACAAACCAGGAAGCCAAAGTGCAATGTGATGAATGTAAACTTTGGTTTTCAACTGAGGCAGACCTGATTTCGCATAAAAAGATTCATGAAAATCCTAAGAATCAATGTTTGATTTGCTACAAGTGGTTTCCATCAGAATCAGAAATAAAATCACATCATGTCAGTCATACTTCTTCAAATTCAAAAAAGTTAAAATGTGAATATTGTCCCCAGATATTCAAACAATTTGGTGCATATAAGAGGCATGTTTTGTTCCACCTGAATTCAAAAATGTTGAAAAACTTTCAGTGTGAGGTATGCCAGAAAGTGTGTAAAACGTTAAGGACGTATCAGAACCATATTTTGCTCCATGCTTCAGATGAGGATAAACCGTTTAAATGCAAATTCTGTAAAAAGGGCTATACAACTAAAGTTAGCCTCCAGTATCACGAGAATACCCATCAACCTGCCTCCAAGGACTTTATTTGCGACATCTGTGGAAAGGGATTTAAACGAAAAATATTTCTTATGGTATGTATCTTTGCAATACTTATATGCATTTGCATCCATCAGCACTCTCGAATATGAAACAGCGTACTATATTAACATATTTAGCAATAGCAATTTCAATATTCTTCTGCAAATTTATGGTTATGTTGAAAGTAAACCTTTACTAGTTTTAGCTGGTGAAGGAGAATTATCTTATCTTTATGCAGTATCTTTTTAAATTGTACCACATGGACAAACACACATCACAGACTTTTGTATGCTGTTGACTACCTATTTCTAGGGATATCTCTGTTTCCATTCACAGGTTTAGTTTTAGGTTACATAATTAAACATTTTTGGGTCATAAAAAATGCCAGTTAAGAAAGGTATATGTTTTTGTTTGTATAAGTGACATACAGATTATTTCACTGGTAAAGTGACAGAATGTACCCGATCAAGTTTTCAGAAGTATATATAGACCTTAGTCATAATGAACCTATGGCATAGACCCAGCTGAAGCATTTATTGATCCCAGTGTTTTTAGTTATTTCTGTGTCATATGAAGAACAGGACACTAACAAAATGTCTTATGATGATGTCAGAGACCAGGATCAAATACACTCCGGCATAAGTTAGCTATGTGAAGGCTTAAAAATAATTGATTGATTATATACTTTAAGCAGTGTTCGAAATTCATACTTGCAAACTCTCAGAATGTGAATTAAATCTTCAGTTTTATGAGTTGAAAATAATGTAAGTACTTGTACATGTTTAGATGTTTTGGATTTTTTACACAAAACACAGTGAGTCTAATCCCAATCTTATTAAAACGCGACTTGTATTTCGCTTCTCTATGCTACTCTCCATGTACAAGATCTTACAACTGCCGATTCGAGGTCATCTCAGGATGACCTTTCATAACAGCCAATCAGAATTGGAGTAAGAGATCTTTCGGTGTTATATTACATACAAACAATACCGAAAGATCTCTAACTCAAATTCTGACTGGCTGTACTGAAAGGTCATCCTGAGATGACCTCGAATCGGCAGTTGTAAGATCTTGTACATGGAGAGTAGCGTAGAGGAACGAAGTACAAGTCGCGTTTCAATAAGATTGGTCTAATCCAGATGTAAATTTAGAAATTACACAAAACACTGTGATTTTATGCAAAGGTGTGAACCAGGACAGGTAAATTTATATCAAATTTTCAGCGTTCTGTGTTATTTTCCCACCGGTTTTTTTTTTTTAGCTCACCTGAGCGTAGCTCTAGTGAGCTATTGTCATAGTGCAGCGTCTGTCGGTCGTCCGTCGTTAACTTTTCTACATTTTCGACTTCTTCTCCAGAACCGCTGCACAGAATTTCACCAAACTCCATAGGAAGTAAGTACTCAAGGTCCTCTACAAAGTTTGTGTTTTTTATGCCGATCCGTGATCCAAGATGGCCGCCATTGGCTCTGATTGGTTGACACATTTTCGACTTCTCCTCCAGAACTGCTGCACAGAGTTTCACCAAACTTCATAGGAAGTAAGTACTCAAGGTCCTCTACCAAGTTTGTGTTTTTTATGCCGATCCTTGATCCAAGATGGCCGCCATTGGCTCTGATTGGTTGACACATTTTCGACTTCTCCTCCAGAACTGCTGCACAGAATTTTACCAAACTTCATAGGAAGTAAGTACTCAAGGTCCTCTACCAAGTTTGTGTTTTTTTTGCCGATCCGTAATCCAAGATGGCCGCCATTGGCTCTGATTGGTTGACACATTTTCGACTTCTTCTCCAGAACTGCCGCACAGAATTTCACCAAACTTCATAGGAAGTAAGTACTCAAAGTCCTCTACCAAGTTTGTGTTTTTTATGCCGATCCGTGATCCAAGATGGCCGCCATTGGCTCTGATTGGTTGACACATTTTCGACTTCTTCTCCAGAACAGCTGCACAGAATTTCACCAAACTTCATAGGAAGTTGGTACTCAAGGTCCTCTACCAAGTTTGTGTTTTTTATGCCGATCCGGGATACAAGATGGCCGCCATTGGCTCTGATTGGTTGACACATTTTCGACTTCTTCTCCAGAACCGCTGCACAGAATTTCACCAAACTTCATAGAAAGTAAGTACTCAAGATCCTCTACCAAGTTTGGTGTTTTTTATGCCGATCCGTGATCCAAGATGGCCGCCATTGGCTCTGATTGGTCGAAACATTTTCAACTTCTTCTCCAGATCGGCTGAACAGAATTTCATCAAACCTCATAGGAAGTAAGTACTCAAGGTCCTCTACCAAGTTTGTGTTTTTTATGCCGATCCGTGATCCAAGATAACCGCCATTGACTCTGATTGGTTGACACATTTTCGACTTCTCCTCCAGAACTGCTGTATAGAATTTCATCAAACTTCATGGAAAGTAAGTACTCAACATCCTCTACCACATTTTTGTTTTTATGCCGATCCGTGATCCAAGATGGCCGCCATTGGCTCTGATTGGTTGACACATTTTCGACTTCTTCTCCAGAACCACTGCACAGAAATTCATCAAACTGCATAAAAAGTAAGTACTGAAGGTCCTCAACCAAGTTTGGTGTTTTTTATGCCGATCCGTGATCCAAGATGGCCGCCATTGGCTCTGATTGGTTGACACATTTTCGACTTCTCCTCCAGAACTGCTGCACAGAATTTCACCAAACTTCATAGGAAGTAAGTACTCAAGGTCCTCTACCAAGTTTGTGTTTTTTATGCCGATCCTTGATCCAAGATGGCCGCCATTGGCTCTGATTGGTTGACACATTTTCGACTTCTCCTCCAGAACTGCTGCACAGAATTTCACCAAACTTCATAGGAAGTAAGTACTCAAGGTCCTCTACCAAGTTTGTGTTTTTTCCAAACTTCATAGGAAGTAAGTACTCAAGGTCCTCTACCAAGTTTGTGTTTTTTATGCCGATCCGGGATACAAGATGGCCGCCATTGGCTCTGATTGGTTGACACATTTTCGACTTCTTCTCCAGAACCGCTGCACAGAATTTCACCAAACGTCATAGAAAGTAAGTACTCAAGATCCTCTACCAAGTATGTGTTTTTTATGCCGATCTGTGATCCAAGATGGCCGCCATTGGCTCTGATTGGTCGAAACATTTTCAAACTCTTCTCCAGATCGGCTGCACAGAATTTCATCAAACCTCATAGGAAGTAAGTACTCAAGGTCCTCTACCAAGTTTGTGTTTTTTATGCCGATACGTGATCCAAGATAACCGCCATTGACTCTGATTGGTTGACACATTTTCGACTTCTCCTCCAGAACTGCTGTATAGAATTTCATCAAACTTCATGGAAAGTAAGTACTCAACATCCTCTACCACATTTTTGTTTTTATGCCGATCCGTGATCCAAGATGGCCGCCATTGGCTCTGATTGGTTGATACATTTTCGACTTCTTCTCCAGAACCACTGCACAGAAATTCATCAAACTGCATAAAAAGTAAGTACTGAAGGTCCTCAACCAAGTTTGGTGTTTTTTATGCCGATCCGTGATCCAAGATGGCCGCCATTGACTCTGATTGGTTGACACATTTTCAACTTCTTCTCCAGAACCACTGCACAAAATTTCACCAAACTGCATAGAAAGTAAGTACTCAAGGTCCTCTACCAAGCATAGGTTTTTCATGCCGATCCATAAACCAAGATGGCCGCCATTGGCTCTGTTTGATTGACACATTTTCATCTTCCTCTCCAGAACCCCTGCACAGAATTTCTTGCTTGCTTGTAAATATGCACTTTGTGTTCAGGTGAGAGATATAGGCCCACTTGGGCCTCTTGTTTTGCAATTTCTCCAAAAGACCTGAATTGCTCTGCAGGGCAGGATTTAACAATTTAATTCATTATAAGTATATCAGATGCTTGGAAGACCTGTTTTTATGCCTTTCGATTATGTTTATAGCTTTGGGTATTCATTAATGGTCATTGAATTGATAATCTGAATTATAAATGTTAAAACATATACGGTAAGGTAAGGAAGTTCATTGTTCTCATACTTTATGATTAAGAGTGGACCAAATTTGTGTATTATAATAGAAGTGATCCCCCTAAACATGCTGAATGTTGATATTCCTCACAATTCTCATATATATATATATATATATATATATATGTATTTATATTTATATTATATATGTATATTGCATTTGCTTAGAATTGTTGAAATCATCAAATAGTTCAGATTCTTCATTTTATATGATGATTTGATTTCACTATTGTATTAATCTTCACTATTGTATTAATCATGAAACTTTACTTTTTTAATTATAGATTCACATTAATAAGTGGCACACAGGAAATAAACCATACTCATGTGATACTTGCAAAAACACATTTTATTCATCAGAAAGTCTCCGTATGCATAAAAAGAACTATCATAATGCCACTGTCAATATCTGTGATCTTTGTGGAAAAACATTCCCTTCAAAAGAACGTCTTTACTCTCATCGCTATAAACATACTGTGGAGAAAGTCAATACAAAGTGTGATAAATGTGACAAAGTGCTGACTTCACATTACAACTATCAACGACATTATGCAAGCGTTCATCTAACGGAGGACAAGCTCAGTAGCTACTCAATCAAAGTCCATCAGTGTTCCATCTGTGGTAAAATCCTCGATTCTGCATCTAAACTGAAAATTCACAAACGAATTCATACCGGAGAAAAACCTCATAAATGTGAGGAATGTGGAAAAGCATTTGCAGAAAAGGGCAATTTAGTCTCTCATAGGAGGATACATGGTAAAACCAAAAGGTGAGACTTTGTTGGGGTATTTCATAGGACCAGGATATAGGTCACCTAATGAGGAATGATGGATTGGAGATATTTTACCCTTTATATATTATTATCTATTGCCTTTATATCTTTGATATCAGTTTGTACAAGGCAATAACAGCAGATATATTGCACATTTTGTTGTCTTTCTCTTTGATCAAGTTTTTCATCCAAAAGCCTCTTCCTGCAACCAAAACTCACCCCACCCCCAAACTGAGCTTGATAAAATGTGTACATAAAGTAATCAAAGCAATTGTGATGCCAACAAATATACATGTATTAGTTTCTGTGTACATGTATTAGGACTCTTTAAGACTGTATTTACCCATTAAGAGAAAGGATGGCAATCTGAAGACTTTTATGTATTTGAGAACGTTTTAGTTGTATAAATGTATTTATCTTGACAACAAAGTTTGTACTCTCAGAGCATCGTTGTTTGAAGGATGTATATCAAAATGTCTCTGTTGATTTATCAAGACAATGTGGTATATTTTATTTAAATGTGACCGAAATGGATGCAGGGTCACATGTGCCTAATTCAGAACCGTACTTTCACATATTTACATTTTGTGACAACAGGTTAGATATTAAACAAATGGAGGTGTGCTTTTGTAGGAGAGGCAGGAGACCATAAATGAACTTATCGTAGGCTTATACTAAAGCATACAATTTTACATTTATCTTATAATGTAAGTTAAAATGTGACATTTGTTTTGCAGAGTTTCATGTGATTGTGGAATGACATTTACAAATTTTCATGCCCTTGAGAATCATCAACCTGCATGTTCACTGAAAAAGTCTCAACTAGAAGTCAGTGAAGAGAAACAGAGAGATATTGAGAGTATGCTGTGTGCTTGTGGTCAGGTATTTAGTACAGAAGAAGAACTGGAGAACCACAAAACAGGATGTATGGCACTTGGTTATATTACTTTGAACCCGGTTTCTTCTGAATCTGCAGTGATACCAGAGTATGTTCATGAGGAGGGTATTGATTATAGGTCACAACCTGACTGGAGGATTGTAGACTGCTTACAGACTACAAGCTATCAGGATCTTCACTGACGATGGAATGACTGTTAATACAGGACGATAGTGATAATGACTGGAGGACTGTAGACGGCTTACAGACTACAAGCTATCAGGATCTTCACTGACGATGGAATGACTGTTAATACATGACGATAATGATAATGACTGGAGGACTGTAGACTGCTTACAGACTACAAGCTATCAGGGTCTTTAATGACGATGGAATGACTGTTCATACATGACGATAATGATAATGACTGGAGGACTGTAGACTGCTTACAGACTACAAGCTATCAGGATCTTCACTGACGATGGAATGACTGTTAATACATGACAATAATGATAATGACTGGAGGACTGTAGACTGCTTACAGACTACAAGCTATCAGGATCTTCACTGACGATGGAATGACTGTTCATACATGACGATAATGATAATGACTGGAGGACTGTAGACTGCTTACAGACTACAAGCTATCAGGATCTTCACTGACGATGGAATGACTGTTAATACATGACGATAATGACAATGACTGGAGGACTGTAGACTGCTTACAGACTACAAGCTATCAGGATCTTCAATGACGATGGAATGACTGTTCATACATGACGATAATGATAATGACTGGAGGACTGTAGACTGCTTACAGACTACAAGCTATCAGGATCTTCACTGAAGATGGAATGACTGTTAATACATGACGATAGTGATAATGACTGGAGGACTGTAGACTGCTTACAGACTACAAGCTATCAGGATCTTCACTGACGATGGAATGACTGTTAATACATGACGATAGTGATAATGACTGGAGGACTGTAGACTGCTTACAGACTACAAGCTATCAGGATCTTCACTGACGATGGAATGACTGTTAATACAGGACGATAGTGATAATGACTGGAGGACTGTGGACTGCTTACAGACTAAAAGCTATCAGGGTCTTCACTGACGATGGAATGACTGTTAATACATAACGATAGTGATAATAACTGGAGGACTGTAGACTGCTTACAGACTACAAGCTATCAGGATCTTCACTGAAGATGAATTGACTGTCAATATATGACGATGATGATAATGACTGTAGACTGCTTACAGACTACA
Organism: Pteria penguin; assembly: GCA_035048485.1. Classification (NCBI taxonomy): domain Eukaryota; kingdom Metazoa; phylum Mollusca; class Bivalvia; order Pterioida; family Pteriidae; genus Pteria; species Pteria penguin. The sequence goes on from CM068583.1 coordinate 27,645,245, forward strand.
AGCTATCAGGATCTTCACTGACGATGGAATGACTGTTAATACATGACAATAATGATAATGACTGGAGGACTGTAGACTGCTTACAGACCACAAGCTATCAGGGTCTTCACTGACGATGGAATGACTGTTAATACATGACGATAATGACAATGACTGAAGGACTGTAGACTGCTTACAGACTACAAGCTATCAGGATCTTCACTGACGATGAAATGACTGTTAATACATGACGATAGTGATAATGACTGGAGGACTGTAGACGGCTTACAGACTACAAGCTATCAGGATCCTCACTGACGATGGAATGACTGTTAATACATGACGATAGTGATAATGACTGGAGGACTGTAGACTGCTTACAGACTACAAGCTATCAGGATCTTCACTGACGATGGAATGACTGTTAATACAGGACGATAGTGATAATGACTGGAGGACTGTAGACTGCTTACAGACTACAAGCTATCAGGATCTTCACTGACGATGGAATGACTGTTAATACAGGACGATAGTGATAATGACTGGAGGACTGTAGACTGCTTACAGACTACAAGCTATCAGGATCTTCACTGACGATGGAATGACTGTTAATACATGACGATAGTGATAATGACTGGAGGACTGTAGACGGCTTACAGACTACAAGCTATCAGGATCTTCACTGAAGATGAATTGACTGTCAATATATGACGATGATGATAATAACTGGAGGACTGTAGACTGCTTACAGACTACAAGCTATCAGGATCTTCACTGACGATGGAATGACTGTTAATACATGACGATAATGATAATGACTGGAGGACTGTAGACTGCTTACAGACTACAAGCTATCAGGATCTTCACTGAAGATGAATTGACTGTCAATATCTGACGATGATGATAATAACTGGAGGACTGTAGACTGCTTACAGACTACAAGCTATCAGGGTCTTCACTGACGATGGAATGACTGTTAATACATAACGATGATGATTCATACATTGATTTCCATTATCAAAAAACTGTAAACACAATTGTCAATAGAATCATTCTATGACTTGGCGTAATATTATGATATTATAATAATTATGATAATATTATTATATTAGTTACCAGCTTCTTTGGTTGAACAAGTAAAATGATCTTTCAATATGCATAAGTTTACTTTTTCAAAAAGAATTGTAAATGCTATTGCACAAAGTTAAAAACTCATACCATTCACATTTCATTATGATATAAACTTTATGTATACTGTATAACTTTATGTATACTGTATAACTTTGTGTATACTGTATAACTTTATGTATACTGTATAACTTTGTGTATACTGTATAACTTTATGTATACTGTATAACTTTATGTATACTCTATAACTTTATGTAAACTGTATAACTTTATGTATACTCTATAACTTTATGTATACTGTATAACTTTATGTATACTGTATAACTTTATTTATCCTGGTTATGTAAATTAAAATTATATTATGTCTGTGGTCAGAGAGATCAGAAAACATCATTTGTTGTCTTCATCAACAATCATACAGTCCACCTTTGTCCTACAGAAGACAGGGAAAGAAAGAATTTGCATACAATTCAGTATCAATAATTGTATGTCACATGAAAGCATTACCTTCAATGAATGCAAGTTTTATTAGATTTATAACAACATGGTACAGATATCGATGATGATGCATGCAATAATCTTTTTTTTTTGTTGAATAAATGTTGAATTGTCTAGCAGCACAATTAATATACAATCTTTGAGTCATCTGTTTGTTAAAGTCAAGGGTAAGTCATACCTAGTCATCTATTCATAAAGGTCAAGTGTATGTGATACCCAGTCATCTATCCAGTCATCTATGCATTGAGCTCAAGTGACCTAAAGTGTATGTAATACCCAGTTATCTATCCATTGACCTGTAGTGCATGTAATAACCAGTCATCTGTCCATTAAGGTCAAGTGTATGTGATACCCCCTTACCTATCCATTGAGGTCAAGTGTATGTGATAACCATTCATTTTTTCATCAAAGTCAAGTGAATGTGATGTTCTCTCATCAATTCATTAAGGTCAAGTGTATGTGATACCCAGTCATCTATTCATTGAGCTCAAGTGTATGCGATACCCAGTCATCTATCCATTGAACTGAAGTGTATGTGATACCCAGTTATCTATCCATTGAACTCAAGTGACCTGAAGTGTATGTGATACCCAGTTATCTATCCATTGAACTCAAGTGACCTGAAGTGTATGTGATACCCAGTTATCGATCCATTGAACTCAAATGACATGAAGTGTATGTGATACCCAGTCATCTATCCATTGAGCTCAAGTGACCTGAAGTGTATGGGATACCCAGTCATCTATCCATTGAGCTCAAGTGACCTGAAGTGTATGGGATACCCAGTCATCTATCCATTGAGCTCAAGTGACCTGAAGTGTATGGGATACCCAGTCATCTATCCATTGAGCTCAAGTGACCTGAAGTGTATGGAATACCCAGTCATCTATCCATTGAGCTCAAATATATATCTTGTTGGTTCTGCGTACAAATATAATTCTATCGAAAGGAACAAGTTCATGTATCAATACAGCCACCACTTTACTTAGCCGCTAACTTTTAAGCATAGCGTTCTAGAAACGCGAGGTCTACAAACCTTGCGACGAGACTAGTTGCTGTGATTATTGAACGCAACTCTGGCATCTTCTGACAACTCTTGTTTAACTTGCCGTATGAAATTAGATTATACGTTGCATATAAAACATAACTTGTTCTACGTGACATTTGTTGGGTAAAGATAAGCAATCCCCTAGGAACCGGAAGGGGAAGGGGGACGGCTCTCTTTTTGGGCCGATCGTCGACCCAGTTTTTTATATCGCGTAACAAAACGAAACAAAAATCCTGGTCTCCCCCCTTTGGAAATACTTCCTACGGCCCTGATAGGTATAGTGCATTTAAAAACCATCGATTGAAATATCTGATCGAAATCGGAAAGCTTTCGTCTCCGACCTAAGCATCTGGAGACTGACCAGGAGCTTTTGCTCAGAGTATTGCTGTGAAAAGAGCACTCATCAGTTTTGCTAGCATTTTACTCCGTTATAGCAATTGTTCATTATGGTTGTATGTAGTTGTAATTAAAATACAAAAAAAACCTAAATGCATTTAAAGTAAGTTTATTTGTACATGTACCAAGTGTGATTTAAATGGTGCAATTAGATGGGAATAACTCTCGTTTATAATCCTTTAAATTATACGTGCCTTGGTAATGTTGGCTATTTAAGGTATCTTGGCATGGTGTGGTGATAATCCTGTGGTCTATGACTGGTGTGGAGTGAACGAAAACCGGATACTGAGGAAATGTTTTGTCTGCTTGATGTCCCACATCACTGATACAGACGGGGTTAAATGGATATTTATGAAACTTCGTATAAGGATAACAATGTGCTGGATGGACATTGAAATAATCTGAGGTTTGCCTGTTGTAAGGAGAGATCTCTTTGTCGTATGTATGTTTTGTGAGGAAGTCGTCGTATATTTCAAGTTTGATGGATTTTGTAATGCCGTTATCAAAGTTCTCTTCGTTGCGTTTCCTTTTCTCCCCAGACAATGGTTTCACGTCCTCGTCACTGGAGATGACGTCGCCAAGAATGTCACGGATGAAGTGTGAAGTTGGTGATTTCTTGATCGTTGGAGGACTGGTCGATTCGGTAGATGATGGAGATGTGCTACCTAAAGATGATCGTCTGCTCGAAGTATCGGAAGTAATTCGAACTACCCTGTTGATAGAGCTAATACTAGGAACATTCTCTTCTGTACACACATTTTCAACAAGCAGTCTCTCTTTGATTTCCCAGGCGAAAATGTTTGGTGTTTCCTCTTTGTATTTTCGTATCGTTTCTACCACTTTTGGAACTGCAACTTTGGGTTTCGAACCTCCAGTGCTGCCAGCTTTGTATGAGCCCGTTATTTTGTAACGCCTTAGCAGTTTGGAAACACAACCATGTGATACCTTAAGATGACGAGAAATGTCGGCTGCTTTCAAACCTCGTTTTGACAACGCTATTATTTTCAGCCGCATGTCGTCCGGTAGAGCTTTTCCGTTGATGTAAGTTCCACCCATCTGGTTTACACCTGTTTGGCCTGAAACAGAAGAACGTTACATATAGCAATTGTGTATAATTTATATAATTTAAAAGATTAAATCATACGTATAAACCGAAGCAAATCAAATGTAGGGGATCAAATCTATAACATCTATTTCGAAGCCGATGTCTAACGTACCTTGTAAGCTGGTGCTGTCGGGTATATTAACCCTATTATTCTGTTCGTTACATATGTACGATTGTCCGCTCGATGTCGACGGATCTAAGGAAAGAGGTGGGAATCCAAAGAGAGGATTTGGACAAGAGTAAAAGATTTCCAATGGATTTGGCTGCATTGTGTTTATGTTTCAATATTCATGAATATACTATCATTTGATATTAATCCGTTATATACCATCCTAGACGGCCGTCTTGAACACCTTCATCAGCCAATGAAATCGCACGAGCATGATACCTACCCTGAAGGTGTAGGAGGCGAAGGCGCGTGCGATTTACGTGTTAATTGAATCTTTAATAGAGCATAATGTGCAATACCCCGTGTCTTCAATCTGTAATTATCATGATTATGATAATAAAGTGTCGTACATGCGGTAATTACGTTTTCTTCCAAGAAATGTAAAACGCAAAAAAAAAAAAAAAAAAAATGGTCTTTGCAACGCAGGAAAGCTATGATTGCTCTAAAAAGAAAAAGTAAAAATCTGTCTTTTGATCATACAACGCTTTAATTCTATTTCTTACATACATCGCTAGTGTAGCTTATTACGGTTGCGCAAAATTAGGGATTACATTCTGCCCCAAATATAGGAAAGCTCATTGAGATTTTGTAAATATACTTTACGTGTTAAAAGATCTACCCCTAATGTCGTGATATTTTGTGAACTTGGAAGAATACCTACTTTTCGTTCCAGAAAATTGAAAATCATAAAATATTGGTTCAAGCTCTTGCACTCTGACAATTGTATCTTCTAAAATTTCTGTCTCATTAAGTTTACTGAATTTAAAGACCCTTAATCTAAATGTTTTTCTTTTTCAATTTCATTTTATAAACACATTATTGACCAAATTTCATTACAGTCATTTCTCTTAAAATCTATTCATAATCAATACCATAAATATATCAGTAAAATTCGACTTTCTAAACATTGTTTATCTATTGAAATTGGCCGTTACAAAAATATACCCCTACAAACACGCACTTGTCCAATCTGTAAATCAGAAATTGAAGATGAATTTAACTTTATCTTGAAATGTTATTTGTATTTATCTATGATCTGTATTGCTTATGATAAATATAAGCTACCAATATACATAAGACACCGATATTTGTGCACAAAAAACAAACAGTGTAACTGGCGAATTAATTTTACTTTGCAATATTAAATTTCTGAATAAAATGTTGTCTCAGATACACTAAACTGCTTGAAAGTAGTCTATGTCTCTGGTTGGTTGCATGAAGTCCAGTCATTTAATTCATTTGAAATGCAAGGTAATATGAATCTATGAAAATGCACATGTAGTTCATATTTCATTTAATTCATCTCCGCATGCGTCAGAGAATTCGTGCATATGTGTTACATGTCCCATGTACGACTGGCATCGATCACAAGAATATGGAAATTGATGCCGTGCTTGCGTTAACGTTGCTCGCATCTCTGGAAATATATTAGGTTTATGGTAATGGGATAATAGATCTATGAGCACAACTTTCAAATCTGATTTCAGATGATGATCAATTTCAACGCTTTTCATTCACATATATTTTGGAAATTTGACATAAATCTCTATTACTGAACGGTATAGAGTAATAACACTTCGTTCAAATCGATACAAAACAAGTACATTCACGTTATAGTATATTGAAACTTGCTTGATGTCCTGGGGGTTGAATTTGTTTCAGTAATCATCGGAAGCTGGTTATCTAATTATCATTAATTAGACTAATTGACCAAGCACGTTCTATTTATTGTAAGTGGAGTGTGCAGTCATTATTTATAGTCATTAACACATCTCAGGTGCAAAATGCACACGTGCATCTCATTTTACCTGAGGGCCAGTGTATCTCAAACACGTTTTAACCAATGAAATATACATATTCTAACCATCATTTCCCATTGGCTAAAATTCTCTACACTTTTGGTATATAACTATCCATGTGTGTCCTTGATATGCCAAGAAACAATATTCAACTATTGCACACATCATGACTTCTTTTACGATGCCTTTCAATTTTACTGGTCACACCGGATACCCCCTTGCCAATCAACAGGGATACATACCTCAATACTTTAATCACGTGACAGATAAAAAGCCAATCGTACAAAAAAGTAAGTTTCTGAAATCGTTTATAAATGCTATAATTAAAAAATATACAGTTATAACATTTACCAGCAAAAAGTGTAATTGGAGAAGAAGATTAATTGAAGAATTGTGAACTGTTCTTGTATTAAGACAAATCGATTATAAAGCATGGAATTCTATAAATGACTTGTATCTTATATAGGTACTTGTTTGTTGTGGCGGACCTAGATATTTTTCTTTTCTTTCTTTGTTTTAAGGGGGGGGATTCATTTGTAAGGCGCAATCCTCATGTAAAATATTTACACGAAAAGATGAATCCCCATTTCAAAATTGCCGGTTTCCCCCCGATTATATAACTGAAACTATTTTTCTTGTCTTTGTAGGTAGCGTTAACCAGCTGGGAGGTGTATTTACGAACGGAAAACCATTACCAGACTCCTTACGTCACGAGATAATACAAATGTCGCTACAAGGAGTGAAGTCTTGTGAAATATCAAAACAGCTTAAAGTTTCTCATGGATGTATAAGTAAAATTCTCAGCAGGTATCATGCTACAGGCTCTCTGAAGCCGTCAAGTACCGGGGGTTCGAAACCAAAAGTGGCAACCGATGAAGTCAAATCCGCTATAGTTGAGCTCAAGAAAAACAACCCCGATATGTTTGCGCGGGAAGTTCTCGAAAACGTGATCAACAGAGGATTATGTTCTAAAGAGAACGCCCCAAGCATTAGTTCAGTTAACAGAATTTTGAGAAAATTCTCTCTTGGAAACAACAGAACAACAAATTCTGAATCCTTATTTCAAATTTCGCCTTTCTCGAACGAGAGACCGAATTGTCCAAATTATCAAGGATCGATGCAGCAGACGATAAACTCTACATCTCTTGGAAATGGGACACTGTACAGACCTTTTATTGGAGTCAAAAGAAAAGCTGAAGACGACAACAACGAAGGAAACCCCCAGAAGATCCAGAAGACTAGTACGGATTATACACTTCTTAATGGAGTATATACACCAACGACAGGTCAGAAAGCAGAAAATATACGGATACCTGTTAACAATGATAACACAGGGAGTTCAAAAGTTGTCGTATGTACGGATAATTCTCTCCAGTGTATTGCAAACGCGAAACATGGCGACGTGATGAAAACAAAGCCTATTACCTCAACTCTCAGGAAGACAGAACCGTGGTCCGAAAATACAGATGTACAACTTAATCAAACGAAACCAAAAGACGACTTTCACACTAAAATTCAAAAATTACAACCTAACGGGTTTCCATACTTTCATCCTGCTATGGGCTGGATGAATCTTATACCAATCTCGTATGAAACAATGGCTGACCTTGGCCTTCCGACTTCCCTCATGTCCAACTCCGCTAACAGTATTTTCTACGACGGACCCACCATACCAGGCACATCTTCCACACAAACAGAATCCAACTCTGTACAACAAGGAACTGAAGTAATGCAGAAACGATTATTCGTAGAGAAACAAAGGAAGGCTGAAAACTTGAACAAATCATCAGGAAATAATTTTCCTCTCGTGGAGTTTTCGGAGCAAAATATGGTTATGAAAAGTATGGAAACAATAAATGTTAAAATGTCGGAGTCAAAGCATATTGAAAATGTTCCGATGGATATAAAAAACGGTATCTTCCAAACCAGTGAGGTCATAACGAAGACTTCTTTCAATGCGCTCACAAACTCGTGTCAAGTTGCAAAGCCATCGCATGAGGAATTTACCGACGACAGTTTCAGCGACGATTCTTTTTCAGAGAGACTGACCATTCACTGTAGAGAGGAGTGTCACGAATCCGTAGTGGCCGTTGATTACGAGTCCGAAGTGGCTGCAAATCACGAGTCTGTACTGGCCGTAGATCTGTCCGATGTTTTACGGGAAGAATTGGAGGATAGTTGTTCCTCATTTGATGACTCGAGTGATGTTATTAACGTCTTGAACACGCCAAGCTCGCCTCCATTTGAACAGATGATCGCTGATCCAAAAGTCAAGAAAGAACTTTTCCCATTAACATGACATTACATAATGTGTAAGTGTATGAACCTATCACCACATGAAATATAATTGTACCTTTCTCATTTTGTATATATTTTGCTGAAATTATCTCCAAAATCATTGCAAACGTTGTAATATATGCATATATTTATAAATTTTCAAATAAAAACTACTACATAACATTTTGCTTTCGTCGACTGTCATCCAAATGTAAAGACGCGTTTACGTCGCGGTTACGTTAAATTTGCATAAAAACATACAATTTTCTGTCATACTAAAATATGACTAGCATGATTGATTGATTGATTTTTGTTTAACGTCACACCACGAACATTTCACGTATATGGTGACGGCATCTGCCTGATGCGGGACATACAAATTTTGACCTTTGCAACCCATCCGAAGCAGCGAGGGATCTTTAACATGCCATGCATACCACGACACGGGGCCTCGGTTTCTACCGTCTTATCCGAAAGACAGGACACCGGCATGACCAGAGCGGGACTCGAACCCTGGTCTCCCGATCAAGAGGCGAGCGCGATACCATTAGGCCACGCCGGCTTTGACTAGTATGAATATACATAGGCGATAATATTGAATGATAATAGGATCCAAATGATTTCAGTATGATTTTATTGCTATCTGCTTATGTTAACAAGCGATTTGCTTCGATACTTTAAATGATCTACACAATTCTTCGTAGTCAAAAGCAACTTTGATCAGAGATAGTACAAAAATGTATGAAAGTCTTGCACCATATTTACCAAACTCAAGGAATGCATTGCACTATGAAATACAAGTTTGATAACATTGTAAATATCTATAGATTTGTCAAAAAGGATAAAATTTTTATACACACACACATATATATATACAAAGAGTTTAAACTGTTCTAATCTGCCACCAAAGGGAAGGTAAAATAGTGGTCTATATATAGGTTGATTTCATAACGACACTCGGTAGTGAGAAAGAGAAAAGGGATTGTATAAACATGGTTATTACTGGTGGTCTTCAAAGTATATTCATATAATAAAATTCTAACAGAAAAGATACTGACTGATTTCAGTGAAGAATTTTGATTTAATAAACACATAAGGCTTGAGAAAGTGTGTTAAAAACTGTAGACAAGTTTCAGGGACAAAAATATACCACTGAACAAGACGAAGCTGCCAGTCAATGTCAGAGTATATCTACACATCAGCAATGACAAACTTGCATCTAATTGATCAAGACTACAGTAAAGGATTCAAGTCTACCAAATATCATTTCTCCTTGTGTCCACTCTACTAAAATGAAAATCATTATTATTATTATACTACTATCGAGTTACAAGTATATTATACAACAGTAGCGATTCATAAAACATTTTGTTGTGCATGATAAGTTTGAATATATTTAATACAGAAATGAGACAGGCTGACAGACAGTTGGGCAAACAGATGATAGACAAAATAACTTCCCTAAATGTGTTGCGGCTGGAAGGTCAAGATGAATTTAGATTCTCATAGTAAGCATTTACCAGTACCCATAATTCATTATCATTGGTCGGATACTTACGAATAAAGAAGTAAATACAAACCAGGTATGTAAAACCATATCATACATATACAGAGGAATAAATGTATCAAAGAACTGTTCATCATACTGGTATATAACATTTGTCCATCATACTGGTATATAACATTTGTCCATCATACTGGTATATAACATTTGTTCATTTCGTAGACGAGTATTAGATATAAAATACAAGTTGTATGAACACATGATACTCTTTAACATCCAGTAGGTTTATATATTTATGTATAACTTGACATAACACAGTAACAACTTATCATATAATGTCCTTTATAAATCTTCTGTTTTATTTGAAATACTGAGAACATGACTAAGTGATCCGATTAAAACTATATCTTTATTCTGTTTCTATGCATGCCTTAATTTTTCCACACTCAAGCTTGAGACAAGACACCGATGAGCAGAATAAAGATATGATTAATGAATACTAACTCAGAGATATAAGTATACATATACATACACATACATATTGAATAATCTAGATAAACCAATATATGGTGGATATTGGACATGTTTTAATTGTGTCCAAAATATGTTTTGCATAAAAACTCTCTCATTTTCAACAACAACAATTTTAAAACATCACATGTAATGTTAAGGAAGACATTCATCTGAGCAAATGCTACTTTCCTTTGATCTAGATAAAGCTTGTTCTAATGATATATTTTGTATATCTACCATGGTGTATACATGTATATACCACATATTTCTAACGCATAAATCTATATAATGAATGATTTTTTAACACACTACAGATGATTGCTAAATGCAAGTAGTCTTTATCACAGATATTCCTATATATCAACTACCAACTACTTAACAACTACAAACATGACTAATAAGTAAGTACCCTCACAGTTGAGTATTTCTATTCTTTAATAACCCTAACCAGAGGACACTTAAAGAGGGAACATAAGCATTAGCAATGCATTATTTTTTTTATCATGATGTCAAAAAATTTTACGGGAAACAATATCATTTGCCAACAAAAACGTTAGTCCTGTAGTTATAGTGAAAGGGTATATTACTGCTTCAAGACACAGTTATAAATGAGTAGATAACCAACATGTCACTATATTATAATTATGACCGGTGATTAGTTGTAGAATTACTGCTGGCAGACATTAAAGCCTGCATAAACAATGGTTCAAACCCATTCTCAGTGAGTCCTAACGAAGCATCACCAAAGTCGATCTATAAACATCACAAGTTAACATTATATAAAGAAGCATACATAGGAAAAAAGCAATATAAAATGAGGTAGGAAAGCATAACTAGTTTGTCTACATAAAAATATGATACATAAGGGATATGGGGTAATCATTTATCTTATTGTTAATAAGCTAGTAACTCCTCAAAAATTAAATGATTTGAATAAATTGTTAGCTAGAATACACTCGGTGTTCCAAGTGACACTGAGAATTATCTTCACACTGAACACTTAAGGAATGTGTATTGCCTGCAAAGGTAGTCAAAATAGAGTAGTGGAAGGCAACTGGACAAAGTGATCACCAAATAATCTATCTCATTTCTGTAGAACAACTACAACTTCTTATTTTGAAAGTCACAGCTAGCCAATTTGTTCAGCATGATATTGACAAAATCGAAAATGTCTATATTCATATACTGCTGTACCATTCTAACAAAGGACAAAAAATATTCACTAAAATCGAATAAAGGAATGTTATCAAGAAAATAAAAATTAGAAAAAAAATATATGAGATGAAAAGATATGTGGTAATGCAAGTATTGGAGTAAAATAAAAGTTTATTTATTCACAAATCTTGCCTTTTCTCGTTGTATAATGTAAATAATATCTATAATCTAAGAAAATAATCTATGAGTAAAGCTATAGATCTATTATATCAACTTCATGAAGCCTTGGTTTTTAAGCTGTAAATAAATCAAAACAAAACAATACTCCATGACACTCACTGGGATTAGATTCCTACAGATGTCAACAAATAAAAGTAATAGCTATTCTCACAGAATAGTTTAGTAAATTATCCATGACAGAATGGGACTAAGTCCTCCTCATGCCCTGTACATGTAGTGACATTTATCACTGTCAGTGTCATTTGCTGCCTCAGTTATGGTCCAAGATGTAAATGTAATTTCCTACTGCTGATGATAATGGCATGTTTTTTATCATTGCATCTTGACAATATAACAAACTTATTGTTGAGATTAAGTTTCTCCTACATTTGATATTATGACATCTTTCCACACAGAGGACTGTGTAATTACTGAGACTTGCGTTTTCCCATCCTCGACAGTGGAATGTTTTCAGTAACCGTGGCATCTTGCCTCTGTAAATGACAGTGATCATGATGTGTCTCTCCATTAGTATTAGTTTCACCATCCTTATTGATAAGAGGGTTTCTCTCTGTCTGAGTGATCTCTGCAGACTCGTCAACCTCAAACACGGTATCCTCAAGCGATCTACAAATATATCCAGAAATGGAATTATTGCAAGTTCAATTTAGTTTAAATGTGTCTACAACATGTATTAACAACATTTCAAATATCAATTCCCTACCAAATGTAATTACATCTTCATACTAATTAAATATGTTCCTTCTACAAAAATATCCTAAATGAGACAAATTTAAACTCTTGATGCAAGAGGCCAAAGTGGGCTTATATCGCTCACCTGAGAAATGAAATCACTGCACATAAAAATACTCTACCTTTGTTGTAGACCTTAAAGAATTCATGAAAAATTCCAAAATTAAAATTTTGTCAAAATTCTTAAAAGAATCCCACATTCCTTTACTATATTCTGGCTAAAATAAGCATTTCAGTGCATCAAAAGCCAACCGTTGGGAAAATATTTATGAAAACCATGCTATTTTGCATAAAAATATTAAAGTCTGAAATGATGCTAAAAAAAGGTCGAAAATCATTTATTCAATTTCAACGAAACGAACATACTTGAAACTTATATCCTTCTAGATCACTCAAATGCCATTAGTTTCATTATCCATACAGTGGTCCCGGTGAAGATTTTCAAAGAGGGGGTACCCTCTGAGACCTACTTTTCGCCATGGTGGCATTACCTGTCAATGGATTTGGACGAAATGTACAAATGTTGTAGGGAACCTATAGTACTTCATGTATACCAAATTTCATCAAAATCCTTTAAGCTGTTCTGAGGAAGGAGTTGAAAATGTTAAAAGTTTACAGACAGGCGGACGGACAACGGGTGAGCTAAAAACTCTTTATTCCCATAGAAGAAAACTTTAAAGGGAGCATGTTCTATCATTACACAATAAATACAAGAGAATACTAGTAGATAAAGTGATGTCCCTGCAATTTGCACTGAAGCAACTGTGCTATAATATCAATGATTAAGGACTGCAATAGAAATGCTGATGCCTCTGCAGATTAACAGACATCGTGTGAAACCCATGGGGTAGACTGTACCACACAAACCCCATGAGACAATACAAACAGAAACTTTTGAAAGGTGTGTCTGAAATCCTGCATTCTCATTGGTCCACCACGACACTCTGATGGTCCAATGAAACGAAACCTAATATCAGCAATACTGGGGTTATGTTACCTGTGTTGTAATATGGCGGTGTTCGAAGATATAAATTATACCAAGCTTAAGGTGCTGCAAGATTTCAAATTAAAAAAATCACGAAATTTTCAGAAACATACTCTACAAACTTAGGTTATGGATAGACATAATGTCTTTATATCTGTCAAAACAGGAATTCACTTCCTTTTGTATGTAGGATTGATTTGATTGTTTGTGGGGGCGGTGTCTGATGACATGAATATCATTGAGTTCCAAAGGTTTTTGTTTGTATTGTCCCACAGGGTTTGTGAGGTACAATCTACCTCGTGGATTTCACACGATGATTAACAGATTAAAATCCTCCATAGTAATATGTTTATTCGACTGTACAAAACCGTTACAAATAAAAATCAAAGGCTTGAAGAGCCACAAAGGCGTCGAGCTAAATTTGATTTAAGGCTGTCAAAAGTAGCAGAAATTGACCAGTTGTGTTCATCTTTTTTGTTGAATAATGGAATAATTTTTGGAATTGAGTAAAAATAAAAGCTTAAGGACCAACAGCCATATATCTGATATAATATATCATCATAACATGTTATTGTTCTTTATGTCATTCTTGCAAAAATATGTCAAATATCTATTCACAAAGAATGTACATGTGAAATCAATCGAACACCATTGCCATTTTTTGTAAAGATAAAAATGGACGAGTTGTTACCATTGCCTGTAAAATATGGAAGCCTTATGCTTAATTTGTTTTAAGATATGGTCTAGGTTACTGTTTTTGTCTACGCTACTAACACTGACACTAGGGCAAACAGCTTCTATATATCGTCCAAACACACTAGTTATTATTCGGTCGTTTATTGTATGTGCACGTGTAAGGGCTACAACGCCATGCCGTTCACCGTAATGACGCAAGCCGATTGTGCATCACAATCGCACTTTATCGGTTGATTTGGAATAAATCTTCACATGTAAGTTCTACGTAATTTATTTTTCATGCATTCAATCTAAAATTCTTTCTTAATCCAAGCTATCATCCTTTACATCCGCATTAAATTTTGTAGGCGATTTGAAAACTTTATCGGCTGCCATTTTCTATGCCCTCGTGGGAACTTTTTCAGATATGTGGAAGACCATGTGATATATACACATGCTACTTCCCTAATAAGGAAAAAAATGAGGCGTGGCTTTAGAAATTTTAGCGGGGAAAATTCACAACTGCGCAAAAACAAGTAATTCCCATTTACATAAAGCTATTTAGCTTTGTGACCAACATCTTGATCATTTAATGCTGTTCCGATTGCAACCTAAACTTTTTAAAAAGCTATGCTTGTTTAAGATAGACTGGAGTTACCTGCTCTTGCTTGCTATCGCTGCGCGAAGAGACAAGTGACCGCCGCCATTTTATAGAGGCTATTCCCTGTCCAGCAAGTGTTATTTATAGCACAGACGGTAAGGGCAGATAAGAAGCCGTACACACTGCGTGTAGATATTTTTAAAATTCGTCTGCAGTAGACTAGCATACACAGCATAGGTATACAGTACCTGATGTGATTTACGAGACGCTCGTGATATCTAGCCTTGATGATGTAGTTAATTTTGTCGATATTTGTTGATTCTAGGTTAAATGAATGAAACAAAACGAAATCCAGTGAGATAAAAATAACTGATAACGCGTCACTTGAACCTAGGTCAGCCTTGTTATGAATTAGTGGTCACCTGTCTAGATATCCTTGTGATACGCACTGCCAGTCTATATTTACAGAGACATATATATATACACATACATATGTCTCTGATATTTAGGATTCTATGAAATATTTTATTTGTTCTTTTTTAGACTGAAATTTATATCTGCATATATTATTATTATATTATTTATATTATTATATATATTTCGAAGATCGCGCGATCGGTTTCCATATTGGCGCTTAATGTCAAATTAGGCCTTGATCGCGTGTTACAAGCGTTCTACTACGATTTCTCCAAATAAGGCAATATGTCACGTGGTCTTCCCCATATTTGGAAAAATTCCCATGAAGTGCGATTGTAATTCATAATCGGCTTGCGTCATCACGGCGAGTGAATATGTTAACACACACAATAAGCGACAGAATAATAAGTGTTTTAGGGCAATATATTGATAATTTAAGTTAAGCAGACCTATGCTTAAACCTATTTCTGTGCAATGAAATTTCAATAACAAGGATAACAAAGCCGGTTTTGCAAGAACTTTTACTACTTTAAAGAAGGTACTACTTTGTAACGTGAATTAAAAAGGCGGTGCTGAGGTAAAATTTTTACGATCACTAGAGGACTGTCGAGCAAATGCTCGACGCCTTGAAAAAATCATCAAAAACTTGTATGAGGAGTTGCAAGGATACATCAAATATGACAAAGTTCAACTATCAACCGAAACAGCAAATACTGAGAAAAATCAGAACCCGGATAAAGAGTACACTTTCAATCTATGTACAAACGGCCAGCAAAGTGAAAACTTCCTAGCATTAAAACTCTAAAAGTTATTCAGAAAGAGGTATGTACCTCTGTTGTGAGGATTTACCCAAAAAATGACAAATTGTCACAAAGTTCAACTATCCTCCAAAGTTGCAAATACTGATAAAAATCAAAACCCCAATAATATACACATCTTCAATACATGTACAAACATCCAGCAAATTAAAAACTTTCTAGCATTAAAACTATAGGAGGAGTTATTGGAAAAGCTATATACCCCAATGGGGACGAATGGAATAACAGATGTACAGAGGGATGGACGGGGGTAAAACAATATGCCCTAACTTTAAGTTGAGCAGGCATAAAAATGATAAGTAACAACAAAAAACCACAACTGCTTGAACAAAGGAGAACCTTGTTTGAAACAACATTAAATGAGATACGTGAAAAAAAAAAGATTATGACAGTCAATTCCACTGTCACATTTGCTAGAATCATTTTTATAACAAGTGAGGTCATGACACATTTGGATCACCAGTAGAAATACTGAAAAATCAATCAACTTCAAGATATAATAAAAAACATTGTCATGTAGACTAGACATTTGACACTCGAGCTCAAAGTGACTTTCTCCTTTATTCACATGTGCAAGTCTTGTGAAAATAGCTATTTAAATGAAACCAAATTGTTTTACCTTGACCCTGATTGTGATTTTTGACCTACTTTACCAAAACTTTAGCACTGGCTGCCATCTGGGGCATCAGTGTTTCACAAACACATCTTAATTTCTGTTTACTCACTTCTTTCCATAGAGAGATAAAACTTACCTTGAATATCCATCTAGGAGACCACCCTGTTGTTGCCCTGGACTAAGATCAACTGTCATGGCTCTTCCTTTAGCATTGTGTTTTTTCTTGCTGCCAGCATCCCTTAAGTGACACATATCTGAATCAACATCTGACCAAGATAATGTTCGTTCAGGCATGTGACGGATGCTGCTCATTCTCTGCAGTCGGTTGTTACTTTCACGTTTGCTACGGATGTTGTGTACCATGCCTGCCCCAATTCTTTTCCTTGGTTGTAAGTTACGTTCAAATCTGCTGCTAGGCAACTATTTCACGAGAATAAAGATATTCAATATCTTGAGAACATATGAGAAGGTATCATACATTAGGAATTGTCATGGAGATTAAAATATTATTGAATTATTGCATAAAATTCATTATAATTACAAAACTTTGTATGAATTTCTTTTAACATTTTATGGCAGTAAAACATTTAAAACCAAAACATCATTTCTGTTTTGTCAAGGAGGACCAATTCTTGTACTAACTTCATTGTTTGAATGTTGACAAGAACTACTGACATTGGCAACTAGTGTTTGTTATCATCATTTCTTTTTACTGAAAATCAATTCTCTAGTGTGAAGTGTTAACATACACTTGTGTATCATACAAGGTATACTTACAAGTCTATGTCCTGCAGTTACTGATGCATGTCTTTCCATAGCTCTGCGGAAATCCTTCACTGTTGGCTCACCAACAGAAAACCTTACTTGATCCTCTGCAAATGATAAAACAAAAAAAAAAAAATCACCAACTCATCCTTCATAATATCACAAAGTACAAATAATAATATCTTCTAACATCACTACCAATGATGAATTTTCCCTATCAATACAACCTACAAACTGAACTACCTATCCAATTCAAACATAAAGAATGAATCAAATAAGCACAATAAACACTACTTTTTATATTGTACAGAAGACTAACTTAAAGCACATTTCAATTTTTAAAATCTATAATGAGAAGTTGAGGCAGATGTGTTAAAGTGACATAAATGCTCTGCCAGAACAAAATTGAAATTTGAAAAACTGGACAATCATCAAGGAAACCATAATTATTAAAAAAAAAAAAGAGGAAAACTCTAACGAAATAAGGGGTAGACTTCGTAGCCTGCAGTACAGACGATCCTGGTCTGATTTCTGGATTACACTTCTATGCTTGTGATATTGTGATATGATTGTAAAATTGTTAATGGCGTCATTAAATTCCAATCAACATATACAACTAATTAAAAAGACAGCTACCATTCCAAATTTTAGTTCCAGAAATACAATGTACATCACTGAAAGGGACAGAACTGTCATTTACTAATATAATAACTACACACCACATATATCTTCCACTTCTCTGTTCATCACGGTGTACATAATTGACTTCTTTCTACTACAACTGCATTCATTCATTATTTAGACAATTATGATTGGAAACCAAATTATGACAAAATGATTGAAACACAACTAGACAAGTTATGGCCTCTGCCATTTGACTGTAAGGTTGATGGGTTAGTTGAATGGGTTTGCATAACTTTGAACAACTTTTCAGTCATATCTCAACATGGAAAAAGGTGGTGACTAATATCTTAAATATGGTGGTGCAATCTCATTATCTGGGAATTAAATCCAGCTTGCCTACATCGCAAGCGAAGTGCTTAAATTAACAACAACAGCAACTCTGTCCCTTGTATGGACGGGTATAAAAACTGAAGAACTTGCATCTGCATGTATAAATTTATAATTCTATAGTACATTACACTTTAATATAGGTCATTTTCAGAATGGGAGTTATCTGCCCTTGTTTATCAAGGTAGTGCCACAAAAGTAGAAAAGGAGTGGTATAAAAATTGTGCAATGATCATTCAATAGCCGTAAATTTTCTTTCCTTATTTGTGTGGTCAGTTGATCATGGCGAGGTGTGATCAGTGAAGTAGCAGTCATTTTATATATACCTCACAGTGATATGCTGACAGTGGGAGAGTTCTTATCAAGAGCAGATAACTCACCTTATTTTGTGGTCAGTTGACTATGGTGAAGTGTGATCAGTGAAGTAGCAGTCATTTTATATATACCTCACAGTGATATGCTGACAGTGGGAGAGTTCTTATCAAGGGCAGATAAATCATTTTATTTGTGTGGTCTGTTGACTATGGTGAAGTGTAATCAGTGAAGTAGCAGTCATTTTATATATACCTCACAGTGATAGTGATATGCTGACAGTGGGAGAGTTCTGATCAAGGGCAGATAAATCACCTTATTTGTGTGGTCAGTTGACCATGGTGAGGTGTAATCAGTGAAGTAGCAGTCATTTTATATACCTCACTGTGATATGCTGATAGTGGGAGAGTTCTTATCAAGGGCAGATAAATCACCTTATTTGTGTGGTCAGTTGACCATGGTGAGGTGTGATCTGTGAAGTAGCAGTCATTTTATATATACCTCACAGTGATATGCTGACAGTGGGACAGTTCTGATCAAGGGCAGATAAATCACCTTATTTGTGTGGTCAGTTGACCACGGTGAGGTATGATCAGTTAAGTAGCAGTCATTTTATATACCTCACTGTGATATGCTGACAGTGGGAGAGTTCTTATCAAGGGCAGATAACTCACCTTATTTGTGTGGTCAGTTGACTATGGTGAAGTGTGATCAGTGAAGTAGCAGTCATTCTATATATACCTCACAGTGATATGCTGACAGTGGGAGAGTTCTTATCAAGGGCAGATGAATCGCAGTATAGAAATGGCCTACACACTGATATGACATTGTAAAGAACATGTTTCTCACAATGTCAATTTGTGCTTTACCAGGGCTGATTGATATGTTGTGAGCCTCATACTGAAGGATTTGAATTTTGTGGGACATATTGCATTATTTTTCAACATAATCCCCTTCAGTATTTATACACTTTTGCCAGCGTTGTTTTAGGGCCTCAATGCCACTTTTAAAGAACTCCTTTTCTTGGCTGTTCAGAAAGTCATCCACTGTATGCATGATGTCATCATCAGATTGAAAGTGGGCGCCAGAAAAAGCTGTTTTCAGTTTTGAAAGTCTGATGAAGTGAGGATAAGGTGGATGCTCAATCAATTTAAAGCCAACATCATGAATGGCAGCCATGGCAATGACAGATTTGTGAACAGGAGCATTGTCCTGATGGAACAACACACCTTCAGTGAGCTTTCAGCAGCACTTAAGTTTAATTCTTTCCCATAACTGCAACAGAAGTGAAGCATAGTATGTGCCATTGATTGTTTGTCCCTTTTGTAGATAATCTATCAGCAGAATACTATTTGCATCCCAGAAAACCAAGGCCATAACCTTCCCAGCTGAGGGAACAGTCTTTGCCTTCTTTGGAGGAGATGAGCCAGGGTGCTTCCATTGTTTCAATTGTTGTTTGGCCTCTGGGGTAAAATGATGGACCCATGTTTCATACATAATGACAAATCTTTGAAGAAAGTTGGCATGATCTTCCTCAAAAAGGTTAAGATTAGTACATGACAATGTGCACCTGGTGTGCTTCTGATCAACTGTCAGAAGTCTTGATACCCAATGGGCCGAAAGCTTTCTCATTACAAGATCCTCTGTCAGAATGGAATATACTCTTTCTTGTGAAATGCTATCTGTACTGGCTATTTATCTTTCTGTAACTCGACTGTCTGTCATAACAATATCATGGACTTTATTGACCATTTCTGGGGTTGTAACAGTGACAGGCCTTCCAAGTCATCATCAAGGCTCTGTCTGCTGCACTTAAATTCCACCACTCATCTTTTCACTGTAGCATATGAAAGGGCATGTTTCCCTAGTGTTGCTAACATATCAGTATGGATATCCTTAGGTGTTAAACTTTTTTTATGCAAATATTGGATCACTGCTCTTTACTGATTTTGTCCATTTTGCAAAAGCCACTAGTCTTGTTTACTTCAGAGTGCTACCTCGTTGTTATAAACGGACCAAATGAGACCAGTCCTTGGGAACACGACCTTATATACTCAGAGAATAATACGACTCAAAAAGAAAATCCCTGTGTATTCCCTTCAATATGAGGCTTACAACATATCAACCAGCCCTCATAATTAACCTTTGATACAAATGAGAGAAGTTGGGAATGGAATTTTCATATGTGAATTGTTTTACTTCCGGTAATACGTAAAGAAATACTTGCACGGAATCGACAATATATCATGAATATGATTACATGTATTGTGTTTTAATATGAATATTTACAATATTTTTCATGCAGGAATGAAAATGAAAATAAAAATAAATGAACGAATGAAAACAAAATAATAACATTAGATTTTTTAGATGGATATGAAGAAAGAGTTTATCTTATCACTAAAAAAAAACAAGCATATACATTGTAATCTGAAGTAAAGACTTTCACAACAAAATGTAAAGATTAACAACAAAAAATTGAAAATTGTAGCAAGTCCATTGCTAACTGTTGATACAGCCAATATTTTTCTTCCTGTTTAAATTGAGTCCATCAGGATTATTAAGAAGGACTGTTCCATGTTAATCTTGTACATAGTTCAAAAGCTTTTCTTCTTTTTCTTTATTCAAATTCAAAAGAAAAGCAATTAAAAATCTCATATCCAGTATGGACTGTTGTGATTGAGAAATACTTTGTCTCAAGACCTGATATCAATTAAAAATTTCTTCAGTGAAAATAAATTTATAAAAATTAATCTAAACCAGGACATCACAAAGTGGGACAACTCTCTGCATATGAACTATTCTAATGAAAAAAAACCCTCATTACACATTTCAGCTGACCTTGACATCAAGTTTTGACCTTGGGTCTGACCTAAGAAGTATAAAGCATATTAAAGTCATTGGTGGCTTTTTATCTCTTTGACCTTGTACATATGACCTTGGATGATAAAACTACAAATAAAGCACATATCAATGCTTAGTGTTGTATGAGTCAGACAACAAATTTGATTATAAACTGTGACTTTGACCTTGGAAGGCATGATCTTGGATCAAGATCAATAGACATCCTAGTCTCATTGGTAGATAGAAAGTTAGATTACTGTTTTACATTGCACCAGTAATATTGCACCCATATGGTGAAATCTGTCTCACTGGTAACATTTGTTTTAAGCATTAATTTGATCAAAGCAAGCATGAAGGTTTTATAGACAATACAAGAATTCAAGTAATTGGCTTGAAATAACCTTGGCCTTGAAGGTCTGACCTTGGGTCAAGGTCATGCAATGCTCTTGTCTCATGGGAAGCCTAACTGCAAAGTATGAAGCAGATCAAAGCAAGCATATAATTTTTATGAATGGGACGTAAATTTCAGTCTATGATCCCATGTGATCTTAAGAGATATGACCTTAGATAAAAGTCCAGACATACCTTGCCTTATGGGTAAAAATTGTGTAAAGTATCTAATTAATCAAAGCAATCTTAAACGTTGCTCATTGTGACCTTAATCTAGGAGACATGACCTTGGGTCAAGGTCTTCACATGCCATAGTCTCATGGGTAACAATTACACAAAATATGAAGCATATTTAAGCAAACATAAAGTGTTATTTAAATCAATGGCTAATTGTGACCTTCACTTAATTGGTATGAACTTTGATCAAGGTCAAGACATACCCTAGTCTTATATGTTCAAATGTACTGAGTATCATCTGGATGAAAGCCCTATAAGAATTCTATAGACCAAACAACAATTTCCTGTAATGGTTCTCTGTGGCACTGACCTTAGAGGCCTGACTATGTCTCATGGGTAACATTTTTTAAAGGACTGGTTCAAAGGATAAATGTTTTACAACCTAGGCAAGGACAGACAGATGTATGGAAATACAGACATACAAACACACTGGTGTTTATATATATATTCCCTCAAGTTGTGCAAAAAGATAAAAACCTTCGAACTTGAATATGATGTACAATAAAATTTACAATTTATCTAGAAATGGGTCTAATGATATATACCCAAAATTATGTTACATAACATATAAATAGTGTCAAAGAATCAGTAATGCAAGCTAATACAGGCTATTGTTCTGACTTGAATACCTTTAGGAAACCTCATGACAACATCTAGGAACAATAGAATAAACATTGTTAAAATAAATACACATGTACTGGATCGCTATGCAAATGTGTAGAAGGAATCTAACTATAAAGTTAAATAAATGAGGAGCATGCTATTAAAACCTTATATTCCAAGTAACACATTTAATTTCTGAATCTAAATAAAAGGAGCACAAATGCACTTAACACTCTCCTAGCACAAATTTTTATGGATATGTTTCTGTATGAGCTCTTTGGGTTTCCTTCCTAATAATATTGGTTAATGATATACTTAATAAATTGGAAATACTTTCTGGGTGAAAGTGTCAAATTCTAGACTGTGTACAAGGAGAAAATATTGGTTCAAACTTGTTCAGAATGGTTCATATGAACTAGCCCTTAATAGACCACTTGCAGATCTTGATAATGGCTCTCTTTTTGTTTGAGCTAATACCTTTTGGCGTTGTTTTTTGTTGTGACATTACAATAAATTTATGTCATGTATTATGACATCACTATGAAAAACAGCGCTAAAAGATATTAGCCTCGGACAAAAAGACAGTAAATTATCAAGATCGCCAAGTGGTCCCTTGGAGTTCTGGGAATGGATCCATACATAAACGGACTTTTTTCAAAATTTTCATTAAAATCCACCATATACTATAGAAACAAAAAACAGTAACAAAAAAAGGAAAATGATTATGAACATGACCAAAATGAGAATGTTTTTGGATAGGTGAGGTGAAAACACAGTAAAGTGACAAGTCTTGACAAGTTCTATTAAAGTAATGCAGTAACAACCAAAAGTGAACAGATGGAAACAAATGACAGAGATAAACCCTTGGAACTTTAACAATGTAAAATACGGAAGTAACTGGTGTCACATGACTATGGCACTAACAACAATGTACCACAGTGGACATTCACAGACCTCTGAAATTCAGGGGTGAGACCTGGTGCCCGGGAGGACTTACAAAATGTGCAGCTCTTCATATGAATGCGATCACAATTAAAGTTAGATTTCATAATCAGATAATTCTGAATAATAAGGAGGTGTTATTTACCTGTTCTGTGTTTGAAGCTAACCAAGGTTACTCCACCTATATGATAATGATAACAACTGGTGTCCAGTGGTAAAAGAATCCAAAGCAATCTGATCAAACTAACAGTACACTGGGACACTGGGAGAATCAGATTATAATAGGAGATCTGACAGGTACATTGAGAGACCTGACATTTGAAGACCTAACGGCGAGCAGAGTGCTTCATCTGCCTAAGATGCTGAGAACCAAGGAATTCTACATTAAAACTATTTTCAACAAGCAAATTGAGAGAATTGTGGTCCCCCGCTTTTGGGGTTCTATCAGTAAGGGTGCAGTGATCTGTGACATATTGTCATGGTTGTGCATGTCTACAGACACAAATGCCAAATATGAAGGCCCTCTGTCTTACAGTAAAAAAGTTACATCGAAGTAGGTCAAAGGTCACAGTCAAGGTCACATGATAAAAATGTTGGTACCAATGGAAAGGTATTGCAATTAGGGACACACAAGCCAGATATGAAGGTCCTATGTCTTACGGTTAAAAAGTTATAACCAAAGTTCAAGTTTTTGTGACAGATGGACAGACAGACGGTACGACAGACGAATGAGATTTAATGTCTCCACGCTTTCGTGAGAAAACAGGGGACAATAAATTCATGAATGTGTGACCCTGTGGATTGCAACAGGTAAACAATGAAGTACAATTTACCTGACATTGCTGGTGGCTCTTTCATATCTTCATCTTCATTGCCTTTACTCAATTCCATCAGGAGATTTGAGCTATCGATATTGCGTCTGTATATAGAAAATTACAAAAATATCATTAGAGCAAAAAAAACCAAAAAAAAACCCCAGAAAATATGGCATTTAAATCCTATTCTGAATAAAAGATGAGATACAAAATCTCTGTTGGTACAAGTTTTCAACTTTTCAGTATTAAAACAAGTATGTAAAAATCAGATTTTGAACGGCATCTCATTTATGAGCTTTATTTTGACTTGCTTTCTGTTTACGTCACCACCTTTATGGTGGTGACATTCATTGTGGACGTGTAGGAGAAGAGTGAAGTATCACCAACTTCTGTCAAGTACTCTAATGTAGCTTGCCATTTGCTCTGACTTAGGAGCACCTTTTTATCAGCAAAGTGCTTACTCCCCAATGGTATCAGGTCCCACCTCCGCCTTAACAGAGAGGTCTGTGATTGCTTGTGTTATATATATAGAATAAGTGTCTTATTTTGCGTTTTCATGCAGGAATAAATTACAATTGCTGATGCATTTATCAGATATAATGCATGAAAACACAAAATAAGACTTATTCTATATATATGCACTTTTAACGCTAAAATATCATATTGGAAACTTCCATTTCCTATTTATAAACCGCATCATTCAATTATTCCCTAGGGAAGTTATAAATTGAAAGAAAAAGCCAGTGTTCCATGACAACGTAACGTTTACCCATAATAATATATATATATTGTCATGTTATTTGGACTTTAAGTTGTAAAATCAGATCGGTATCTAAGAGATTTTTATTTATATTTCATATTTCAGGAAATGAATGATTTGATTTCAACTGATTGCAATACAAACTACTATAAACAAAAGTACATTAAGTATTACTGTACCCACTGCAATATACTTACAAGGCTGAGGCCACTGTTGGCATGGTTTTAGCACCACACAAATGCAAATTCTTGTAGTGTTCCCTGAAATTCATTTTAGCAGAAATTTTCAAAATGAAAAATCTTTATAGAATCATTATATCTCATTTTGATGTTCACTATAGATGTTAAACTTAATTAACAGATTGACTAAAATTAGAGCCTCTTCTACTTGAGATATCACCTTGAAGAGGGGCATGCTCAGGGGGATACAGCTACTAATTAAGGAGTTTTCATCAATCTAAATAATATAAAATAAACTTAAACCATCTCCAAATTCTTGACTTTATTTCAAACCAATAATTTTAAAGCATTTATATGTGTAAAACAAGGAGAAGCCTTACATTTTGATAATAAAAGATAAATAATAATTGATATTAATAATTTGGTCTAGCAATAAAACATAAGAAAAACACTTCTGTGAACAAATATATACACTCAACAATAAACTAACTTCATCACTAGTTTCTCATAGTATCTTGTTAACTCCTCTTCTTCCTCCTTTTTGAAATTTCTGAGAAGGAATCTTCTAATATATAGATTATCAAAATGATGGATTTTTTCCTGAAATGATAATTACAATGAAAGCCCAATATAATGTGCAATATGGAGCTGTAAATGAGAAGCCATTTCACCTCATTTATAATTTATGCAGTAATTTTTACACTGATTTGTCATACAATGCCTGCATCTGATGAAAATGTCAACCACTGAACAGTGATAGTAAATGTTTGGATACATGTGGCAGATATGATGTATCCAAGTTAAGTTCACTTACTACTTAGAGTGCAATGCTGAAACAAAGAAAAATGGTTGTAAAACAGTTGGAAAATGTCAGGATCTCAAAAGCAGAGGAAGTATGTTGCATGATGTGTAGTGCATATGAAAGATTACTAATATAATGAATGTCTCCTGTTCAATAATTCACAAGTTTCTAAAAAGACATAATGACTGGGAATCTAGAAAATAAACTTTGAAAATTATGAGTCCACAAAATGACAGGTTTTGGGTGTATTCGTCACAAAAGATCTGATAACATCAATTATAGAAATAACATGAGCACTCTTGATGTGTATATTTGGGTAGCTGTGGACTAGTATTTCACAAATAGTCTTTGGTCTTACTGGAGAATAATTGGTCCATGCAGTCATGTCAGAGACCAATCAATTATAAGAAAACATTCAGATCAAAAATCTGACATAGCTTGCCTACACATGTATCAAGAGAAGAGATGATTCTAAACGGAAAGAATACAAATTTATCCTCAATAATAACAGGCCAATTCACTCAGCCTTAGTATCATAGAAATAAAACAGAAACTACTCCAAATCAAACTTATTAACCAATTACACCTGACTGAAGCCTTTGTCCTTATAAAACATGTCATCTGGAATGTTATCATTCCCATTTACGTTAAGGACTTGCATCTATCAATTCTGCAGTGAATTTGGACTGTTATTAAAGCTAAACATTTAGTCATTAAGGTTAATTAAGTTAGGGAAGGTAAGTTTCATTCCTATATAGTTGTCCTTTACAGAATCATTAAAATGCACCCTCTAATTAATAGCACTGTATTAAAGTTGTGTGAAGTTGTTTCTCATATAAAGCCTGACTAGAGGGATTCATTTAAGAGCAGAGTTTGTGCTGTCCTTAATATGTTAGTTCACCACTATATTAAGGTATTCCAGATATAATAAAGGCATTATTTGATATTTTCAATACATATTTGAGCAAACTGATGCATATGAAATAAGAACAGACAACTTGGACTAAATGAAATGTATCAATGTGTTTATTAAATGGATATAACTGATTGTTGAAAGCAATGTAAAACACCAAACAACCATCCAACTAACTAACCGTATTCTATTGAACAACCACATTTTCCTTGTAATTGAGATTTTGACAGGAATTAATATTTTTTCCCTATTTATACATGGAATACTTTAATATAAATGAAGGACAGTCAAAGGTCATATTACTGTAATTCACAACTATGCTATATCAAACATTTATTTCAACAGTTTGCTCTAAAATTTGTTCACACCTAAATTAATACAAGTACAGTAATAATGTGAATATAAAGAAAATATTTACCCTTCAAAAATGAGAGAATATGTAAACTGTAAAATTAACTTAACATAAGCAGTAGGTTTCAATTCAATATCGTATTTTCTTACTTAATATCAAATCACAAATTCTATTTAATCTCAATCCCTTAATAATAAACTCCTAAAACAATCATACTTATGGAACAGTACATATCAAACACAAATACAGAAACGACTCGTGTTGTATATCATAAAATCATAAACATAATAATATATGACCTACCCTAATCTGGTTCTTTCCTGTTCTACCGACAATCTCCTCTATTCCAGCCATCAGATGATCATTTACCTACCAAAATACATCAAAATAGTGATGTAGCATATCAAATTATACTGACACATTTAAGAAAATCAGGAGCACAGTTGTCGTCACTGAAGAGAGTTAAAACAGATGTGTGACAGACTGGCAATAACAAGGTAATTTTCTATATTTAATTTTGCAATGTTTTAACCTCAACAGAATAAATTATTGCATGTATTGCAGGAAGTTGATTTTTCCATTTACAGCATAAAACATTAATATAAATGTAGTAAATTAATCAATTCAGATTTGTTAATAGCAGCCATCTCGATATCCTAAGATGAACCATTGATGTAACTTTGGTCCCTCTACTATGTCTAAATGTCTAAACCGTCATCTCAAGCAGAAAAAGTAGGTCCAGTGCAGCATCTGATGTATGGGTCCATCTCAGTATCCTAAAATGCACCACTGATGTAAGTTTGGTCACTCTGATATAAGTACTTTGTCCTATACTGCGTTACTCTAAAATTCTTATCTAGGTCACTTAAAGTAGGTCATATGTAGCATCTTAAGGTGAACCTCTGATACAAGTCTGGTCACTCTGACATGAGCTCTTTGTCAAATACCGAGTTACCCAAACTTCTTGATGGGACACAGACATGGATATGGACGGGGATAATATAAGTACGATAGAAACTCCTTAAAATCCCCAAATTCTCTTAAATTAGACTGTTTACGACTAGCTTTGTCTCTTCTTCATTCTATTCACTAATGAAAATTTTGTATATGAGAAAAGGTGACCAGTGCCACAAATGATTAAACTTTGGCCAACAAAATTAGCATATAGACAAAAAGAAAGTTGTATCTTTCCCCACATTCATTCTTAACCTAACCTTATCATTCAGTTCTTGATACATGGACATATCTCTGGACGATGGTGCTAGTTTCACTCTTAACACATTCACCAAAGGTTTGATTGTTGCTCCCTGAAAATAGAATGTTAATAACTATTATACACACTTATTCTACTCTGGTAATGCCGCCACATTTTTGATATAGCTAATATAGATGTAGATTAAATTTTTCGTATCACATCCATGTAATAAAGAAATCTTCAAGTACTAATACCTATTCATATGTAACTTTAAATATACATTATTATTCAACATCTAGTAAAATGTCTTTGATGCATAATAGTATTACAGAAATTAGCATGTCAAAAATTGTGATTAAGAAAACAATTATCAATTTCCTATTGTTTAACACATTTTCCTCGTTAACTTGTGACTTGAATTTGAATGTATATCAATTATGAAGTTATCTATGTCAATGTTGGTATTACTCTCTAGGCTTTTAATTAATCTGACTAATGTGGTAGATTACGCAATTGCATTAATACATGATATATGAAGTAAATTCTTGATCATCAATATGTATGTCATACATTTCACTACTTCTCATCATTTCAAGAATGAAATCACTTTATTGATTTCACATTGAATTATGACGTCCTATATTTACTTCACCTACAAATGCATATCTGATACAGTGCACAGGTTTATACACATCTGCCTTAATTACCACTATATATTTAGTAACTAATAATCGTTTATGCATGTGGATATCTGAAACACAGTAACTATAGTCAATTAGTTGATACAGCGCTATAGAGGGAAAAAACAATGCAACATTGGCATTTTTCACTTGATATTGCAGTGGCAGATGGCAGTATTGAGTATGGCAGTTTAAAGGGGGTTTTACATAGGAAATTCGTTCTAGAAGAATAATGGTTTGTCAGGTGGTGATATAACGAGTAGACTGTAAATAAAAGTAAAAGACTAAGACAAGTAATGGAAGGAAAATAAGATTCGCAGAAGTAGTGGTGCTAAAATCTTGACTTTTACACAAAAACTATAATATATTATACAATATAATGAAAAGTTGATGATAACAAATAGTGTGTTACTATGGTAGTAAAGAAAATTAGAGTAGTTAGTAAGGAACGTACACAAGTACTAAGTACTGTGTGATATTTATTGGTGAGCTCAGTATTACAGTATAATCCTGTAAAAGTCGTTTGTGTAAAGCAGATAACGGACAAGAGCTTTACCTGTATAAACACAGTGAAGAGTATTACAGCAAGTGTGGTTGTGACAAACAGCTGTCTTTGTGGAAAGTACTTTTTATCCAAAAGAGCAACAAGGGAGAAGCATACAGCACCCCTTAGTCCTCCATAACTCTGTTAATAGGAAAAAGATCAATATTTTAAAATAAGATTTACAGAGCTACACAAACTCAGTCAAAACAAATATTCTAACAGCTGTGAAAATATTACATATTGCAAAACCTGTACATCTACAAAATATAATACTTAGCAAATGTTTGCTCTTAATATGAGATACAAATCTACGCTTCAATTTTTCATGACATCTACTAAGACATACCAAATCCAATAGATTTCAGCTAAGTTATTGAACATTATGAATTATGTCTAAAACTATGTAATACATAACAGTATTAATTGAAATATTACTTGGATGACAAAACAAAACTTTTTCAGTATGATTTTTTATAAATTACTTTCTTGATTTGTAGTAAATTTTATTACCATAATAAACATTTCATCGTAACCAATCTTCCGCACTCGGTTGACATCAAGCTTGTTAATCAAAATGGCCATCACATAAGTAACTACAAAAACAGAGTGCAATAGATTATCAATGTACAGTATAAAATAAATACGATTTCTAAGTACTTATATTTGGTTATTACGGATAAACCATGACATGATACAGTCTCTGATATCATTGGAATATATTATTTTAATCTCAACATTACCTGTAATACCTATGTAATAATTTACCCAAAACAGGGCAAAATTCAACTAAGCAAGACGGAAAGACTAAATGCAATATGATCAAGATCATTTCTGACAAACTGAAAATTGGGACCGGATATCGCGTCCGATGTCCAGAGTGGACAGTGTCCGTTATTCGGAGAGTTTACATTTAATGAAAATAATGGGAAAAAAATACGTTCCACAAAAATTGTCCGTTTTTCACAAGATTCCGGTTTTGACAGTGTCCGCTTTGGACAGTTTTCACTGTATTACATCATTTTCAAAATATTTAGTATCATCAAATCTTATCATGGGATTTCATTTATAACTTACTTCCAAATCTGTATAGAACACAGAGGATGACAGTCCACAAGACAAAGCCAGTGTTCCACTCCAGTCTCTCGCTCCAAATGGACAACCCAAGAAACAGGAAAATAATGATCTCAGATGTAGTACTGAAAACCCAAATAATAATACTGAAAATACATACTTTACAAGAACGCTACCTATACAAATACAAAGGATAAATAGATACTGGTGCATGTATGATGTCAAACTAAGAATATCCTACAGCTGCTTTAAAAGTTTTTCAGTTATAATAAAATGAATATTGATGTAAATAATGAAAATCCTATGTGCAAATAAGATATTTATATCTGAGACGATAAATTAACTTAAACACTGGATTAAAATTAAAATACATGTGTATATAATACAACAGAACATTGTTATATAGAATCATACAGATGGCATTATTCATACATTTATTCTGACCCTTTGGTAAGAGAACAAAAGGCCTAATCCTTGTACAAAGATTGGCCTTTTCCAATATATTTCTCTTCCTTTGGCAAATTGATTTTCATATATTCCATGTCCATGCATATTGATGTAAGCTTTCTAATGGCATTATACATTGGCTAGATTTTAAAATAAAGTTTTTAGATATCTATGACAAGATAAGCAAGACACAAAAACCTAAATGACTGAGTTTCGTCCTTTAAATTTGCTAATGTAATGAGTAATATCCTTCAATTGTGTTTTTGTAAAGGTGGTATCTTATGATTTTACTATTGTAAAGGGTTAAATCTTTCTTCTTTGCTTTTGTAAAGGGTAAAATTTTGAAAAGTTTCTAGTTACTATCATATTTCACTTTGATTAACATTCATACTGGATTAGTACAGTATTTCTTGAGAGCTAAATCCCTCTCTAAGTCATGAAAACTTATAAGGCTGAAGCTTATGCAAAGTTTTCAAGGTACTAAATATGTAAAGAACTGAAAATATGACCTCCCCCTCCCTTTCAATGGAATACAAGTACATTACAAGCTTACTTCCCAGCTGAAGCAAGTATTCTCTGTAGCTGAGAAGACCTTGTATTAAGTACCCTACTTTACAGCACAACACAAAAATCTAATGGTCAACGAGAGGACCAACTGGTGATTGACCAAGTATTTACCTAACATGTTAACCACTGAGCCAGGTACGCTACTTTTGATTTTACAGGTGTTAAAACATAATCTTCAAAAAAAAATAACCCATCTATGACTTACATTTAAATATGCTTTTGAAGAGCCCGAAGCTATATGTGTACTAACCTAAGTACTTTGGTGAAGTATTTGATGGCAACCTTTGACTTATTCGTAATGTTGTTGAAGGCATACGCAACCTGCACGAGCCCACAACCAATGATACATACAATTCCAGAAAATTCAAACACCTCCGCCAACAAAAATGCCAGATAAGCCATACCAAATATTGCTATAGGTTCCACAACTGTAAAGGTAAAAAGGATCATGCAGGACTAAAATGACAAAACATGCACAAGGGTGATAAAGATATCTGTGACATTTCTTCCATTTGAAATATGTTGAGGATATGAATTTTTGTTTTCAATATCCACAATAAATTTGAATAAAAATAATGAAAAAGTAATAAATACACATATAAATATGTTATAACTTTAAAGTTACAGTATGGAATAAATATCTTAAATGTAGGTAATATTATTAACAACATGCTATGCAATTCTTAATTGCAAAATGTCCATTTTAACTCTGTCAGAATCTACAACTGATACACACATACAGCACATATGTAACTTGTCACAACCAGGAGTTTCACAAAATGACATATGCCCAGCCTTAGACAAAATGGGTCTAAACATCCAAAATGATAATTAACGTTTGGAGAAAATCGATTGCAATAAATGATATTTAATATTCAACATATACATGTATTGCAAACTATGAAGTGAAAGGATTAAATGCCATTTGCCTTAAACACACTCATGTTTGAAGTTAATGACCTATTCAATCTGTATAAAACTGGGCATACTCCCTTCACCTTTTACCAAATTCAGTCCGTCCATTCACCAATCCAGATATTTGCCCACACCTACATGTAAGTCATAATAATGTCTTGAAAAATCCAATATGATTAATTGCTTAACAATTCCTACCTCAGTCTGTCACCATAAATTCTAAAATTGGGGGAGGAGTATCAGTTGCAAAGGTATAAATTTCTATGCAAATGCATCAGTAAGATACCATCACCATGTATGTGAAATAATCGTGGAGTGACATAAAATAATCAATCAAGCATTTAATGTTCTTATCCCTGGTCTTGTTGATTATATACAAGTATAGAACAATTATCATAGTTTCTTTTTTATCAGATTATAATTATGTATTACTGCATGTATGGTGACTCTTTCATCAGGCCTCAGATTGTCCATAAAAATAATTTCTGAAAATTCATTCTTCTACTCAGAAAGTACTGAAATGGAATTTTTCAACACTAATTTGCTCTAATATTCATAAATTAAAGTTCCAGCTAGGAATAAAGATTTTAGGGAAAGATGTCCAAATTTACCTTAAAATGTAAAAATTGATTCATTAATTGAGAATAAAATTCAGTGACCTTATTTGCTATAACTGATTTCTTTTAATGATCATCCAAATCACTCAGATTTAATTGCACATGATTTCCCTACAATATCAGTGCATTGTATATCACACAATGACATGAAAATGACCTTGAAATCAGCAAAATTTTGTCAGCTGTAATACAACAATCCAAAGTGACTGTGACTAAATTTTGTTAGACGATATGGAAAAAGTCTACTTTGTTTCAAATGATGAACAGAATTCAGTTTTCTGGAAAATTTGTTTTCCTTGAAAAAGATGATGGGAACAACCATGTCCCAATCAATAAATCCTCACTGTATTATAATTTTTACATTACTCAGATAGTATACAAATTTTTATTACTCAGAGACACGCATAAATTGCTGACAATCTTCGGCTGTCAAGCTTACATTTAAATATACTTCATTAATTTCTTTTCATACTTATTTTACACAATTTCTTTAAAGGTGCATGATTATAAGTGGTTGACAACATTTAGGTTAATATAAGCATATATAAAGACTCATTCTAACACTTATTCTTCACACTCAAGAAGCTTTAGATTCTTCAACATTTTACACTTTAAGCAATGAAATCAATCACTCAGCATACCTTAATTGTTGAATATCACTTACCTTTTACCTTGTGGGTAAACTTCGTAAGTACAGATGAAAGACAGCCTACAAACATTCCAATGAAAAGACCCCCAAAGCACACAATGAAAAACTTCAGGATACCTAACGCAACCTACAATATGAAAGGGTGAAGTCCGAAACACTTGTTGTAAAATAGCTGTCTGGATGACTCAATGTTTACTATGAAAAAATCCATGAAACATGTTGTTAAGAAACGAATAACTTTCAAAGTGTATAGCTGAAAAATTCTCTATGCAGAAGCGCTATGACTTAAACAGTGGTGATACTGTCCCTTTATGCTTGCTTATTAAGAGATCCTACATTTGTGACTTGTCGTGTGTAAACTTATCTTTAATGTGTCAAACTTATTTCTCAAACAGACTCCTGCTTGATATATCAACTTTCTGATGTATATATATGCTACACTTGCTAACAAACATTAGGTCTTTGTTGCAACTACATCGTCATTATACCTATGTACAAAATGCTAATAAAATTTGCTCTCTTCATACTATCTTACAGCCAAGAGTTTGCAATTGCTTGTATCCGAAATGAACGTGCAATCGACAACTTCATGGCAACAAGTTTTACTGCATTGTTGCCACGAGTCGAAGCTGAGCCAAGGAACGACATTCCTTCAAGTTGGACATTAAATAACCATCTTATTCACGATTCTCATAATGTTTTAATATCATTTATATTTAGAAACATACAACATTTACCTAAATACTTATATTGCATTTTCATTATCAGAGGAAATGCGGGAAGATTGATCTTTAAATTTGTCATATATGTGAAAAAGAACTAAAGTTCCAGAACATGGTGGGGAAAATTTTAATTGAAATATCTCGATAAAAACAAGCGATCCAAGATCAAGACAAATGCTTTGTCCGGAGAATTACACAATCGAGTACATCCGACAGTGTCGGTGGTAAATACATCGTAAAGTAGTCACAACTACATATTATTACGCGAAATTTGAAAACATTATTGCAACTCTTTTTTCGAGTTATTGAAACTAGTTTATGTTTAGCTTAAATTAATTGAGCTAAAGGTACATTGTGCTGATCAAGAATTTTTAAGACAACATCAGTAATTTTTCGCCACTTTATTTTTCAGCGGCGTAGTAAGCTCTATATCGGTAGTGAAAGTTATAAGCCCTGAAAAGAAAGTGATTGCAATGAGTGCGGCTTCACCGAAGCCGACTCAAAAAATACCAACCAAATTTTCCAACGAGTGAACTTCGATCCTGATTTTAAAGTTGCCGATCTCGCTTTGAGAATAAACTTCCTGATCGTTTTTTCCAACACTGCTTTCAACTTTATATTTAATTTTAAAGCTTCTTTACAGAAAAATCACTTGTCCAATCAGACAAGTATTTAGCAAGATTCACTTGTCCATGACAAATTTTCACTGGTACTGGACAAGCGTTAATGTCACACCCTGTATAATGTGCCTCTAAATGCTTTTATTGTTTGCAGTACCGTATATATATGAATACATGTAGCAACCGAATACTATTATGAACCTGCACAGTCCTTATGGGACAAATACCCATCAACCGCATCAAAGTGGAACACAGTGCTACTTTTAGGTTTCAGGAAGCTTATATTTAAAGTTTTGTAAAATCTCTTTGACTTTGAAGGTATGACCTAGGGATCAAGCCACACAAAATCAAGTTACTGGTCGTATGTGCTAGATACCAACATTGGTCATAGCTATATAAGGCATTTGTAACCTAGACAGGATTATACCCTTAGGTAAAGATCATGACAAAACATAGTGTATGAAGGAGATCAATATTATAAACAACAGCTGTCGAAGACAACATAGCTCACCTGTGTGGAACTGGGAAGTAGGTCAAATGTCAAGGTCAAACTTGCGAGGGCAAAAATGATGAGATACCAATGGCAAGGTCTTCGTACAAGGAATGTACAAGTGAAATATGAAAGCTCTATGTTTAATTATTTTGATGGTATGGCCAAGGTTAAATGTGAATCCCCAATGTTTAACAGTTTTGGAAAGTATGGCCAAAGTTAAAGTTTTTGTCTATGCCACCAATGCCGACACCAACACTGTCGTTTTGTAGAGAAAAAATTCAATTTTGGTCATAAGTTCACTGTAACCTTGACCAAGAAAGTATGACCTTATGGTTAATATCAAAGCACATCCTTGTCATGGGCAGCAAACACATAGAGTCTTACAGTTAAGGTTTATGGACGGTTGGTTGGTTGGTTAGTTCGTGTTTTACATTGCTTTCAATAATATTTCAGTTATATCGCGACATGGAAGCAGGAGGTTACCAACCTCTTAAACATAGTGGCGCAACCCGGGTTTTATGGACAGGAAATCTTTTTTTTTCATAAGCCTACCTTGACATTGAACGGCAAGATATTAGTTCAAAGTCATAGTTTGTATCAGAGGTAACTTAAGAGAGGAAGACTAGATTATTAAGATTTCATGTTATATTTGTGTATGTAGCAATGGTATTTATATGACAAAGAAGCTATCAAACTTACTTAACCAGATGGACATGGTGTTTCCTTTATACTTTGTGAATGTATAATCAAATAATTTAATTTTACATGTAATACGCATTTTGATTGGATTGATTGGATAATTAATGGTATATTTCATCCACTAAATTTTTTCTCCGACAAAGTAATTTCCAGCTTATTCATAACTGTAACGTCAATATTCACACTAATGCGGCAGAAATTTAGAGTATTGAGAAATAGTGCAGACATAATGTACCAATTTCTGAGAATGAAAAACATGATAAGGAATGAATCTAATTTGTTTTTTGTTGGATGGAGGTATACCACGAAAAAAAGGATAGAAAACTTACGCACCATGCGTTAAACTGATGCAGTTTTCTGTCCTTTTTTTTCATGGTATACCTCCATCCAATGGAAAACAAAATAGATTCATTTCAAAAAGAACTGTTACTTACATGAGCTGCTGTAATGGTATCACCTGCCTGCGTAATTCTATTGTAAGACTGCATTACATTATACAATACAACAGTCACTCCATCTAAAACAGTAATTTATAATTAGTATTTTATAATAACAATGACTATTCATTTTTTCTGATCATATATTATTTTACTTGATATAAAAATACCCCAAATTTGCCTTATAAACTTTTTATCTAAATTTAAATATGCTTATCTTCAATATCAATTCATTTTTCCTCAATATTCTAATACAGACCCACACTTTCCATACCATTTAAAAGAGATTCTCCAAAAACCAGGAAGTAAAGGCAACGATTCACTCCAACCTCATTGAAGACAGCCAGTACCTATTTAAAACAGTGTAATCAAAGATTACGACACTCATCTCCATACAGCACTTGCCAAATAAAAAACAAAAAAGAAAAGAAGGAAGTTCTATGGAACTCGAACTTAGTCACTCAAGTGGAAAAGCGTCAGAAAAAAAGAAAATGAAAAAATCTGTACCATATATAATAATACATGAACTGCATATGAATCTATATTTACTAGCAGTATATATGCATAGTTTAATAGACTTAGATAACTTTTCCCCCCTTACTTTTGGTTATGCTACTACAAATTACATACTGAAATTTTCAGGTTAAAATAATTTATGACTTAAATTTTCAGGTTAAAATAATGTATGACTTCACTTGAAAAAATCTGTACCATAAACTTCTATTTTCAAGTTAAAACTAAAACAATTATAAGAAAACAAAAAACAACATTTGATAGTGAAATATTCCAATTTCTCAAGCATTGCCATAAGTCTATCTTTTTATATTCAGACAACTTTTGAAAAAAATCTATTATAAAAATCTTCATTTCTCTATCTTATAATACTTCCCATTTTGGAATATTACTCCTTTCAAAGCTAAGTATCATACATGTATGTTCAACTAATAGTGTACCACAATTTTCACTTCATTGAAATAATCTATCTAAGGTGAAAAGTTTCTACATATACATACAGCTACCGGGTCGACAGCTACAATAAGGGCACTAAACACCAGCAATTGTATGAGGGATGTATC
This sequence comes from Pteria penguin, assembly GCA_035048485.1. NCBI lineage: Eukaryota > Metazoa > Mollusca > Bivalvia > Pterioida > Pteriidae > Pteria > Pteria penguin. The sequence goes on from CM068583.1 coordinate 27,683,557, forward strand.
AAACCATGTCATGGCTCCAATTTCATTCAATCCAAATAATGTCAGTCCTACAAGAAAAAGAGGTCTACCCTGGGTGTCTATGCTAGCAAAGGCAACAAATAAATAGAAGCGAAATACTGTATATGCAGATTATGGATAAATAAGAAGCAATTTGTGAAGATAAGCTTTCTATTATGTACATTTAAATCTTCTGATATCACACATCTCAGTAAAATGATAACTTTGTTGTGATATTTTACAATGAACATATACACTTACTTAAAACTTGTTAGATCAGTTTAAGATGAACAACAGCATAAATAAGATGATCACTTGTCAATGATTATTTAACTAAATAGCAGAAGTTCAGTAGTATAAACTCATTTATTCTATAATCAACAACATGTAATTGTGAAACACCAAGCTACTGTGAGCTGCAGCAGTTTAAATAAATGTATGTAGGGCATTCACAAAGTTACAGACCTTGACCCCATATGAAAATGACTTCACAAACTCTCCAGTGGTTATGTATATTAAAGGTTAAAGTTTATAACAGACAGACAAAGATCTTTTGTTACATAATGCATGTACATCTATTATATATACATACATATCTATACAGTAAAGTACTAATTCAATTTTATCAGTATGAAGAAAATTTATACTGAATGAATACAGAAGTTTAACTTTTGAAGCAAATTTTACTCATGAAAGGCACAGTTCGGAAAAAAGTGTTTTTACGCCGCTATGTTTTAGGTACATATCTAAGAATACAAAATTTAATTGTCATTTATGTGATACATGTAGAATAATAATATAAAAATAAATAGAATATCCTTAATGAATATAGCTTCATGGTGTACACTGGTATCTGGGCCGTCGGATGATACAGGATTATGACGTATCTGCAACAGTTCAAGATTTCTAGCCAAGGCTGTCTCTTGTAGAAAATTAATTACATGTATGTGTGTAAAGATGTGGCTCCCATCAGTGTTGTGTACTTCTATGCTAATTTTAGGTGATTCAAAGGTGTAATATGAGGTTTGAATACTATATAATGTATAGATCATATGTATATAAACTGAAAGTTACACAATCTGTCATCAGGATTCTATTTGCTATTTTACATACATTACACCTCGGATTTTTATTCTTTCAAATGTAACTATGGGTAAATCTTAGAAGACATTTTGGTTTATGTATGTATACTGTAGGGTTATAAGTGTTTGTAAGATCTAAAAATTTATGTACTATACTGCACTCCCATTGCATACCCAATTGCTTGATTGTATATGTTCGAGTTAAATTCAAAAGCACTTGTCTAAGAATAATATACAAGATCAGACATTGGCCGAGCCGGCAGTGCATTGTACATTTTGTCAAGCTTCAAGTTTTTATTTTTCTGATTCTCTGTTAATACAACATGGAGAACATTTAATAAATATTCAAAAAACAAAACTAACACATGCACATGTAATTCACATAAATATATAACACAACTTTAAAGATAAATACTGTATACATTTAACCAGAAATACTAAATAATGAATAAATAAATACTATATACATTTTGTCAAAGCAAGAATATGCAGCATCAACAGTGGTTATCAATTCACTGAACTGCATGGTTGTGAAAAGTGAGGTCACATTCATATCAGTATAACTAACACATAGTCAGCGTGAGGCTTTAAATGCTTAATTTTCATTACATTAACAGGGTTATCATGTATATAAGTAGTGTAAGTACTGACTTCTGTAATCCAGAAGTAATCAATGTATTGACTATTTTTTCCAACTGGTCATTCCAATATGAGATATCATAGATCAACACCCAAATCATTGTATTTATCTTCATTTTCAGTAAACGACATATCACATTTCTACTACTAATATGAAACAATTATTCTCAAGAGCAATTGTTGCAGATACATCACAACTCCACAGCATCATGGGTAATCCAACAAAAGTGTTCTAGACATAACTTTATCGCAATATTTGGCTTAATGGCTATAAATATTGGATTAAAAAAACATGCATTCTTTCTCACAATATAACTAGTTACAACATACAATAAATTGGTTGATTCCGAACTGTTCCTTTTAAATTTGATCTAAATACAAATCATGACGTGAAAGGTGAAGTTCATAAATGGTGTGATTTAACAGTATTGTATGCATTTTTTGTAAATTAAATACATACAAATTAACTAAAACTTACACTGCCATTTACAACAACTTAATATAAAAATAAGTGATAATTAGTGCTGCTAGTGAATATCCATATACATTAAATAGGTTGGTTAGCCCACTACCAGCATCAGTATATAAACAGAGACTTGTCTCTGATATAAGGTATAACTGAATTAGGCTTATGTACATGTAAGTCAAAACAGAAATAAAAAAAAATGACAAGAATGAGCAAAAAATATTATGTATATTATGTGATAAAGAGAATACAAAAATGAACTGGAAAAATGAAAATAGTCAGAAAACAAAATGGATAATCCAACAGACACACAGAGAGATAAAAGTTCATAAGTTCGTACCTAAGAGTACAATACAGAAAGTAGGCTAAACCTCATTGATGTGTGTAGTAGATCTACACTGTCATTACAATACAGGTATATAAGTGGTTGTAGACTGTGAACAAGAATATCAGTAAAACTGATTGATGCTCCCCAAACTGCATCAAACCAATGACAATATGTCTGTAGATTATCACAAAATGTTGGTAAATTTCTGAGATTAAGGCCATTATTAATATCTAAGGCTGTAACATTGAGGGACTATTGGCAATTAGTCCCTGCCTCAAGGAACCCCTTCCAAGGAACATTTGTGTGAAATATAAAATTTTTATTAAGGGTCAATAACATATGCTGCAATAAAGGCCTTTCCTATTATTGTAAGGATATGTACTGAATAACCGTAACTTTGCAGAAATGACCTTGAGTTAACCTTTGTCCAAAGGCAGCCAGGAAGTTCCCTGATTCAGAGCACTGTATTCTACTTCACAGCCATTCAGCAGACCACATTTAAGTGTAAAAAGAGGGGAAGAAAGGCAGACGGAAGAGAGAATAGAAAGATTAGATAAACACGATAAGATATACAATATTTATGGTGAAAGTTTATTGACAAGAGAGATCTTTAAACAAATGACTTGTGTACATATTTCATTTCAAGCTGCCTGGTTTACTCTTATAATCATAATGCATTGTTAATTCTCTTTCACCATGTTTGCACAGGAAATTATTAATGTTTCAGTTCACCACCCTTGAATCTTACTCATCATATCTCATTTTCCACTTGAGCCATTTATACTTCATAAAATCAAATCTAAGTATGTTTATTGAGCAGGGAACCTTTTAATACAAATGGCAGACATTGAGAGAGATTACAATACTAAGTGTTACTTGTCATGTTTTATGTTTTAGCGTAGGATAAAAGAGCTGTTTGGAATACACTACCAGCAAGCAGAATCCTAATGTACAAATGTACGTTGCTACATTCCATCACTTACCTATAGTGAAACATGCTATGGTTGTTCCCTACATTAAATATCAAAATTTTCTAATAATTCTCTAATCACAGCAAACATATTCAAACTTGTAATCTCTTATATATGATCACCTGACAGATTACTTTTTAAAGTTTGTTGCTGCTTAACTTAGGGTAGGGGTTGTTTCAACTATATGTGGTGGCAGTCTTGGTTCAGTAGTGGATGATACCAAACAACCAAGAGAAAATCTTCGATCTTAAGAACATACATTGGCAAACATTACCATTTACCTGGATTCCAACCAAAACTTGATACAAGTGAAAGGCTACAGTGATTTACTGTATAAACCTTAATAAAACCTTTGCTATTTTGTAAAGAAATGGACATGTGATAACAAATGGTGTGATAACAAAATGAATGGCTATAAAGAAACTTTAGACTGATATTGTTTGTTCATGTATATACTGAATTTCTATTGAATACTAAAGCAGTTATATACTTACTATCACAGCAAAGCAGAGTACACTCCCAATATTGTCAACAAATGTCTTATCATACAAACTGAATGATGCCTCCAAAATTATCCTGTATCAAAACAGCATGCATTACATGATTCAAAATGTATGTGTACAATGATACATGTATGTAATGAAAGAATTTTACACAATGCTTTTTCAGTTTTTACTGCCTTTAAATACATAGTGACACACATTCTTATTTCACAGTAGCTGTGCTATCACTCCTCCCATATCACTTAAAATGATGTTTTTCAAACCCTAAAATCCCATTTTCTATAACTTATTAACACGTCCTTGATCATATTTTCACCAACTTTCACCAAAATATTTTTAGTATGTTTACCTATATTTTGAAATACCACATGTTTTGTTCAGACCAAAGTTTTCTAAATCAAAAATGCATATAAAACTTGTTTTTAACATTAGTTACGATTATTCTCAAATATCAAAGATTAAAATGAAAATACATTTTCAAAATTTGTGATGAAAGCTGAATCATTGAGAAAAACAACATTTACTAGACAAACTTGAAATAACTCTAGATTAGTTCTAGAATAGCTTACACAAAGAATTTACAGTCTTTATAATTATTCTTAGAATCTACCTATTAAACAGATAAGATTGCATAATAGTATTAAAAGTGCATTAATTTTATTATATCAAAATATTATACTGTCACATAGCTATGTAATATTTATTGTATTTTTATATTGTGGTAGCTACCTCATAAATAACTTATGGTTTTGCAAACATCATTTTTGAAACTGATTATAAATAGAGGACAACAACTCTGTACACAATCTGATTTACGACACTTGCCTAAATTTAAATTTACAGTGCATATTTCATGTGCATGTATCAAATTCATGAAAAGTTAGCTTTACCTCAAGCTACTGCAGTATGCTATCATTTAAAAAGCTATGACAGCTTCGAACAATGATTCCTTTTCATGAAATTTTGAATACTGTACATTTTTGAGCACTCTCGATCCTTGAATTTGTAGCAGATTATTATTGCCCTTACAGTGTTCTAGGCATTGTCACGTCAAACCAATGCTTACACATACAAATATAGTGAACATAAAGACTTGAAAATATTACCCAACTTCTCAGTCTTTCTCATTTGAGCCAGTATTTACATTTGATTGTGCTTTGGGTGCCATGTATAAGTGGTGTCTTGTGCACGATTTGTTTTCCAGTAAAAATATCACAAATTTTGGTTACTGGTCTTTAAACGACAGTTGTAAATGCTTTAGTTTTACAGGTATAACAAATAGTTTGTTTCATATACTATGTGTACCTGGATTATGGTAATTTTTTCTACATTGAAAAAGACGTAATATATACTTACGGAGGAAGGAGATACTGAAAGAATATAGTAGGAGTGAAGAACTCTGGTAAGTCACTGGAAACACCTGTTGCACTGAAACATATATCATAGCAAAATTTTATGAAATATTTTGATACACCTGTGGTTATGAACAAAATATTGTATTTAGCTTTTGATCTACTTAAAGTTATGTGGTGATTTAAGGTTTTACATCCCATTCAAAAGTTAGAGTGGCAACTTTGGTAGCACCATACTGATTACAGTATTGACTAGACAGAATGATAGGACCTAATCAAATACAAAGTGAGACAGGAAGCCTCTGTCTTCAGGGCGGAAGATAAGTCTTCCACTGCCAAAGTATATTGACCTATATTCTTACTTAAAAAAGAAAGATGATCAAGATTTTCACATCTATAAAAAAGGGATCTAATGTTTCAAGGAATACATGTGCCCCTCCCTTCTCTATTGTCCATCTATCCATCCATCTAAACACCAATCAGCAAGTGATCGCTATCTTGTAGCTATGAAGGTAACGCAATAAATGTAGGTGAAACTCCTATCACACTTACTAGAATATACCACCAAAGGCCACACCAAGGACAATGAGCAAGCTGTAAAAAAACAAAAGAATTATGACATAAAAGTAAAACTGTCTCAATGATACATTCATTTAATAATTAATCAAACAAATACTTTAATCATTCAACGTTCATGTTTAAGACACAAATTATACTTAAATCTACATTATATAATATACCACATAAAATGTAGGGCTACATCACATATCGGCTATTCTGCCAATACAGAAATAAATATAGTGTGTGAGTTTTATCTTCAGTTTACTAACCATGACTCTGGCACTAAAGATGATAACTTGTCTGCATGATGGAAACCTGTAAGAAAGAAAATCAATGTTTTACATAAATTATGTCTCTTTTAAAACTATTTCATGCTTATAAATGCAACAATCAGTTTGCAAACTTCAAGCATTTGAGCTCAGGTATTCGTCACTCGTTTTGAGTACCTATAGTTTTATGTTGTCTTTTGTCACATCTGTAAATACATTTGTATTTAAACTCCTGATAAGTATATTTGTGCCTTGTGTTTACTTTTAATCAATATAATTGAGTGACCTTGACAGGACACACGTCAATCAATTCTAATTTCTATACTTCCATACATATTACCATACAAGTACCAGTAATAGTGCCTTTTAAAATTGAAATAAGATGTCAACCTTTTAACTATGTAAATCAGATTACCATTTCATATTAGCTATATGTATATTTCATATTATTAAAACATATTCATCAACTGGGTGAATGAATAAAAAGATTTGATTTATATGAAACAATAACAAAATAAAGGATTTATAGAAACAGAAAATTATTATGATGTTTAGGACACTAAGCATTATATACAATGAATAACATCTTATATGTGTATTTATGTGGGATTCATGATATGTACTAATGTGGGTATCATGATGTGCATTTATGTGGGATTCATGATGTGTATTTATGTTAGTATCATGATGTGTATTTATGTGGGTATCATGATGTGTATTTATGTTGGTATCATGATGTGTATTTATGTGGGATTCATGATGTGTATTTATGTTAGTATCATGATGTGTTTTTATGTGGGATTCATGATGTGTATTTATATGGGATTCATGATGTGCATTCATGTGAGATTCATGATGTGTATTTATATGGGATTGATGATGTGTATTTATATGGGATTTATGATGTGTATTTATAGGGGATTTATGATGTGTATTAATGGGGGATTCATGTGTATTTATGTGGGATTCATGATGTGTATTTATGTGGGATTCATGATGTGTATTTATGTAGGTGTCATGATCTGTATTTATGTGGGATTCTTGATGTGTATCTATGTGGGATTTATGATGTGTATTTATGTGGGATTCATGATGTGTATTTCTGTGGGATTATGATGTGTATTTCTGTGGGATTCATGATGTGTATCTATGTGGGTATCATGATGTGTATTTATGTGGGATTTATGATGTGTATTTACGGGGGATTCATGTGTATTTATGGGGGATTCATGATGTGTATTTATGGGGGATTCATGATGTGTATTTATGTGGGATTCATGATGTGTATTTATGTGGGATTTATGATGTGTATTTATGTGGGATTTATGATGTGTATTTATGTGGGATTTATGATGTGTATTTATGTGAGATTCATGTGTATTTATGTGGGATTCATGATGTGTATTTATGTGGGATTCATGATGTGTATTTATATGGGATTCATGATGTGTATTTATGTGGGATTTATAATGTGTATTTATGGGGGATTCATGTGTATTTATGGGGGATTCATGATGTGTATTTATGGGGGATTGATGATGTGTATTTATGGGGGATTCATGATGTGTATATATGTGGGATTCATGATGTGTATTTATGTGGGATTTATGATGTGTATTTATGGGGGATTCATGTGTATTTATGTGGGATTTCTGACGTGTATTGATGTAGGTGTCATGTTGTGTATTTATGTGGGATTCATTATGTGTATTTATGTGGGATTCATGATGTGTATTTATGTGGGTATCATGATGTATATTTATGTGGGTATCATGATGTGTATTTATATGGGATTCATGATGTGCATTTATGTGGGATTCATGATGTGTATTTATGTGGGATTCATGATGTGCATCTATGTGGGATTCATGATGTGTATTTATGTGGGATTCATGATGTGTATTTATGTGGGATTCATGATGTGTATCTATGTGGGATTCATGATGTGTATTTATGTGGGATTTATGATGTGTATTTATGGGGGATTCATGTGTATTTATGGGGGATTCATGATGTGTATTTATGGGGGATTCATTATGTGTATTTATGGGAGATTCATGATGTGTATTTAAAGGGGATTCATGTGTATCTATGTGGGATTCATGATGTGTATTTATGTGGGATCATGATGTGTATTTATGTGAGATTCATGGTGTATTTATGTGGGATTCATGATGTGTATTTATGGGGGATTCATGTGTATTTATGTGGGATTCATGATGTATATTTATGTGGGATTCATGATGTGTATTTATGTGGGATTTATGATGTGTATTTATGTGGGATTTATGATGTGTATTTATGGGGGATTCATGATGTGTATTTATGTGGGATTCATGATGTGTATTTATGTGGGATTTATGATGTGTATTTATGTGGGATTCATGATGTGTATTTATATGGGATTCATGATGTGTATTTATGGGGGATTCATGATGTGTATTTATGTGGGATTCATGATGTGTATATATGTGGGATTCATGATGTGTATTTATGTGGGATTTATGATGTGTATTTATGGGGGATTCATGTGTATTTATGTGGGATTTATGTGTATTTATGTAGGTGTCATGATGTGTATTTATGTGGGATTCATGATGTGTATTTATGTGAGATTCATGATGTGTATTTATGTGGGTATCATGATGTATATTTATGTGGGTATCATGATGTGTATTTATATGGGATTCATGGTGTGCATTTATGTGGGATTCATGATGTGTATTTATATGGGATTGATGATGTGTATTTATATGGGATTTATGATGTGTATGTATGTGGGATTTATGATGTGTATTTATGGGGGATTCATGTGTATTTATGTGGGATTCATGATGTATATTTATGTGGAATTCATGATGTGTATTTCTGTGGGATTCATGATGTGTATTTATGTGGGATTTATGATGTGTATTTATGTGGGATTGATGATGTGTATTTATGGGGGATTCATGTGTATTTATGTGGGATTCATGATGTGTATTTATGTGGGATTCATGATGTGTATTTATATGGGATTCATGATGTTATTTATATGGGATTCATGATGTGTATTTATGTGGGATTTATGATGTGTATTTATGGGGGATTCATGTGTATTTATGGGGGATTCATGATGTGTATTTATGGGGGATTCATGTGTATTGATGTGGGATTCATGATGTGTATATATGTGGGATTCATTATGTGTATTTATGTGGGATTCATGATGTGTATTTAAGGGGGATTCATGTGTATTTATGTGGGATTCATGATGTGTATTTATGTGGGATTCATGATGTGTATTTACGTGAGATTCATGATGTGTATTTATGTGGGATTCATGATGTGTATTTATGGGGGATTCATGTGTATTTATGGGGGATTCATGATGTATATTTATGTGGGATTCATGATGTGTATTTCTGTGGGATTCATGATGTGTATTTATGCGGGATTTATGATGTGTATTTATGTGGGATTGATGATGTGTATTTATATGGGATTGATGGTGTGTATTTATATGGGATTTATGATGTGTATCTATGTGGGATTTATGATGTGTATTTATGGGGGATTCATGTGTATTTATGTGGGATTCATGATGTATATTTATGTGGGATTCATGATGTGTATTTCTGTGGGATTCATGATGTGTATTTATGTGGGATTTATGATGTGTATTTATGTGGGATTTATGATGTGTATTTATGGGGGATTCATGTGTATTTATGTGGGATTCATGATGTGTATTTATGTGGGATTCATGATGTGTATTTATGTAGTTGTCATGATCTGTATTTATGTGCGATTCTTGATGTGTATTTGCTTATATAGGTATGATAGATATGTGTATAAAGTAGAAGAAGAGCATCCAAGAAAAGCAGTCTTATGTCACATCTAAGGAATTGGCTAATATTTCTCAAACCTCTATTTTTCATACTTTCACACTTAAATTTGGATGCCCTAAAATCAGTACATCTACAGTAAATTTAAAATACATAAAACAAAATTTTAATTCAGTTAAGATCAAGTTAAATTTTTCACTTTCTAGTATGTTGATCCTGCTTCCATGTCGCGATATAACTGAAATATTGTTGAAAGCGACATAAAACACCAATCAACCAACCAACCAAATTCTAGTATGTTGAATATAACATTATAAATTCTTAGCAAGATAAATCCTACAACTGTATAAAACCTCTGATGACCATCTTGTACTTGAACTTAAATGCTTTGAGCACTGTCATTCACTTATAATTTTTGTCACGAGATTGAAGGTACTTATACACCAACTTCCTTAATCGAGTCAGGAGAGTGATATCAAATATTACAAGCAGGAAGTCAGTGATTGTTGTGTAAAGTAGGATGTATATGACCACTGTACACTATGAAGTGTGCTTACAAAATAAATCTATCAGGAACATACTTTACAATCATCTAACCCACAAATCATCATATCACCAGTTTTTTCCGTAAACATGCAACATGTACACGTAGAAGTACAAAGGGGTTACATGCTTTAAGATATTTATTTATATATACATTAAATTGATTAATGATAAGAAATCCAAAAACACAAGAAAAAAATATCTAAAGTAGGAATGTAAGTAATAATCTGGAATCTTGATGCTAGAATCTTGTTAAGAGGTAAATAAAAAATTAAAGCATTATAGGGTATCTTATAGTTTGTTATTAAACAAAAGCAAGATATCTGCAGTAAAACATCATAATTATTCAGCAGATTTTAAAGGATACTGAACACCAAGCATATTGGTATGGCAAAAAAAACTTAAAACTCAATGAAGAGAGATTTTAAAACCATTTCCTTATACATGATACAAGCCTACATACATTACATGCGAGAAAAACATTCAGACAATGGATATCACTGGTGCCAGAGTGTTGAAAATTCCTGAATAAGATGTAATGACATTGCAATGAATTTATGGCTCCTTTTCCAGTATTTTGTGGTTTTGTGAGACTTCCTACACAGTCTTTTCCTGCTTTCATTTCATGTATTCAGTACTGAAATATTTTTGTAGTGTCTGTATATATTGTTTTGGATATTCATAGCTATTGTGTTCAACCATATAGGAAATGGTTATTTCTTCCAAGCACCTGTAGTCACCTCTGATTTTGTTGGTTCATGAATATACACCATAGTGTGAATTTGTAAGTGCCATAGCATCATACGACTACCTACCTTTGTAATAACATTGTAAGCATGACAAAGGGGACTTTATAAGCTTATCATACTTACACTGCTTTCATAGTTATGTAATACATATACAGTGTAATCTGTCTATTCCGAATTGCAGTGGGACCAACGGAAATGTTGTAAAATAGGGGAATTGTTGGGACCATAGAATATCATCAGAATAGACAGAATATTGGAATACTCAAGATTCAGAATACACAGATTATACTGTACTACAACTATACAATTAAATATTTTGTACCCTAAAATGTTTCAACATAGGGCAATAATATTACAGCAAATTTAGAGAAAAATACTGGGTAACTCAAAGCATGATGCCATAGACGATAAATAGAATTGTTACACTGTATATGCAATGAAGGCAGTATGTTCAGTAATTCATGTCTACCAGATGTCTGTACAATATTTTCCTGCATACTGTCCTCTGAGAAAAAGACTTTATGATGATATGACATGTAGTTTAATTTTAAATCAAGAAATAGAAGACAAGGACTTAGATCATAATGAAACAAGAGTTACAAGACTGAAGGACAGTGTACAAAGAACAAATAAAACTTGTATTATGTCACCCTAATTTGTTGCAGTGTTCGGTGATGGCACCTGCCAGATGTATTACACATAATATGAATAAAGACCTATGTAAAAGACCCATTGAAGCAGTGATGGATCGTAAACACGTACCTGCCGACCTCAACCATGACACAGACTTTGGTTTCTACTGTCTCATTTGAAAGATAAGATATGAATGAGCTCCCAATTGGGCTCCAATATGCAACCCCTGGGCATTAAACCAAGCATACTACTCACTAAGTGATGCTGGCTCTACACAGAGGGATTCAGTGTTCTAGGATTCCTATTAAATGTCACCTGGGGTACATGTAAGTGAAAACTGAGATTGTGGTAATCCAAAAAGTAGTTATCCATTGATAATCAAACTTTTAAGTACCAATAAGCTCAGGAATATTTGCATAATTCAAACTCTTCGAACTGATCAAACATACTGACAAAGCATAAGTAATTACAAACATATTTGTTAAAACTTTTTTTTTATCTTATTGCATTTTGAGAGTAGCCCTGTTATGCCATTACTGCACTTACATTGATTTGTAATATTCATATCAAAAGAATCTTACAACATGTACATATGTATAAGATACCTTGATTTTATCTTCATGTACATGTGTTAGGGGTTTTTTTTTAACATGATTTTTCTTACTATATTCATTATTTCCTTGGATAAAATAAAATGTTCAAAATGATAAATCAGTGTCATGCAATCATTTCTGCAATCCTATCACTACATAATGGTTGATAATAGAAATTAAAAACATTTGTTTTACTTAATAATGAATTTTAAAAAAAATAACAAGAGAACAATACAATATATTTTATGAACGGAAATTTTGGAAATACAGCCATTACAGGTTAAAACATTTCTAAAACAAATTGTATCTGATCTAGTGCTAGGTATGACAGCTATTTATTATGAGATGGAATTCATCATTTATTTCTTTTGGAATGAAAAAAATGATAATTCATCTGGTTAGTACATTTTCCCCTTAGGTAACTGACTTTTGTGTGACCACTTCCCTGGTTGGAAAGCCAATTAAAAGAAATCCTAGAACACTGAAGTGACTTATCAAGGGGTCAGTTCCTTACTACAAAGAAGTAGGTCAAGATCACTGACATTTATGAAATAGTTTGTAAGGAGCTCATAATTGCTTCAAGCAAGTTAAGAATAATGTGTACAGACCTATTTGACTCAGTCCTGCTATTAGCACAACTAATGTGAAGACCAAAGGTTCCTTTATTGCATCAAACCTAATCTCTACTAATTCCACTCCATGATGTTCTTCCTCCTCTTTATGTGTTTCATTGGATGATGCATTATGGTTGTTTGTGTCTTCGGATGATCCAGATACATGAGCTGTCGGATCGGCTGATACATCCGATACCGGTGGAGTAGCATATACTAGTATCCATGGTAATAGTGAAACAGTTGCCAAATAAATAAGCACAATGTGGTGCTGCATGATGATTTTCTTTCTTACAAGGATACGAAAATGAAAAATCTACAAATGCAAAGCGAAAAGAAATACATGTAGGAATGTATCAAATTACAGTACTTGTGCAGTGGTTGTTGTAATTTGTAAACATGGCAAACTTTCAAATTTATACCAAAAAATTTGTCACAAAGGCCTAAACAAACTATGGTCTTCCTCCTGTCTCTTCAATGAAAAAATGAGTAAAGATATAGGTAGGTTAATTTTTAAAAATTAACAATTTATAATACTTATTACATACTAATCATATGTTTTAATTTATTTTAAAAGTGGTAATTTTAATTCTTAGATTAATTGAAAATGGCACTAAAAACTGATATGAAATGGCATAATAATCTACATGTGTTGTGCAAGCCTTTAAAGGCTGTCAGAGGCAGTAAAGTAACAAAACTCCCACATTTTAAAAACCACTGAATGTAATCTCTGACCATAGTATACACAATGCTAAAAAAATGGTGGGTTTCTGACTATTACTTTATGGAAATGTTAAAGTTTTATAATGATTTACCTCAAAAATCACAGTATGTCACTTAAGAACAATCCAAATTTACAATGAACAGGACAGATGATGTTTGAGTGTTGAACTATTCCAATTTAGTCCATAACTTATCTAGATTTTGTCTAGCAATTACAAAATTTTAATCATAAGTTGAATTCTAAATAAAAGATTTAAAGACATGTACATGGAAGAAAAAACTAAACATCCAAATATTGTAATAAGTAAACTAAGGTATGTTATTTACAACACTAACAAGTATATATAAAATATTTACCAATATATGTGTGTTTTAAAATCAAATGTATAAATAAGGTAATATATAAATGTTTAGAAAGTATTAAATTGACCATGGATTAAAATCTAAAACTTAAAATTAAACCTTTTTTTTTGACAGGTACAGTCACCAAACTTTACTCAAGAGCTGATTCTGAAGAAATTGTAACATTTTTGAAAATCTGTTTATATGAAGTTTCACTATGCAATTAGACATTTCAATTTCTATCATATTTTCTATATATCGAAATATATAAATATATAAGTCCCTGTTTCTACACTACAGAGGATGGCTGTTGTCTAGTTGTCATATCATCGCCGTGATGGTTTTTAAGTCTTGACTACGAATCACTGCAAATTTTGCTCTCTAACTGACCTATCGTTAACACAGAATCCTGGCAAATCACTGCAACGATCCTGGTGAATCACTGCAACCTTGCAGCAATCCGCTGTGACCCTACTATCTACGAATATGCAAACCATGGTTAAATATTTTAATTCAAATGCCCTACACTAATTATTGCCTCGGTGATATTTTTTATCAGCTTTATGCGATCTTGCTTATAAATCAAATAGGGATCTAATGACAAGTATTATAAAATAACAAGAATACAAACAGAAAAATATAACCTTTGACGATTTTGTTAGACAATAGTTTACTTTGACGACAATTTGAGGATTTCTATCTATTCTGCATTTACTGCATATATGTAGTAAATATGGAATACCAGTAAACAGATATGCTTTTAATCAGATTGCTTCTTGCAATAGTGAAAATAGCGAAAGAAATTGTATTTTGTAGTGTTGATTTTATTTACCTTTAGTCAGTTTTGAGTATGGCTTGGATAGTTTCTTTGATGGGCGTCAAGTTGAAGTCAAGACTGATTCATATATTTGGTTAAGCTTCCAGGTTTTAGTAAATTTAAAGACTTTTGACTATAGTCAGAATTCGTTTCTAATATGCTAAATTCAAATGCATGTATTCTGTACTTTTCTCATATTTATTTTATCATTTTTAAAACAATTTAGAATGACTTTTGAATATATTTAGATAATTAATAATACATTTACATTTAATTGGAAAAAAATGGTGTGAAACAAATAACCCTCAAGTAAAAACTTTCATGTTACACCTCGATTATTAGACAAAGTGTACATATAATAGTTATACGATGTATAGCCGCAATCAACCCCAATGTTGCAGTGATTGACCATTGCAGTGAAGTGGTGTGCAGTGATTTGAATGCAATCGTCCACGTCAAAACAGTCAAATGCGATATGTGCAGAATTGGACAATCCACAATCTGCGTAGTGTATACAGTTTTTCCACTTTTATCTTTTTAACGGTTTACTTATCTTCAAATTAAGATCCCAAGTTTTCAGATGGTATCCCCCCTTAAAAAGATATCAAATGAAATCCAGCACAACTTAAGATTTACATACATGTGTGCATTATATTTACAACAAGTTGATGGTAAATTCTTTTCTTGCTCAGCATATTTGTTATGCAAATATTTGATATCTCTTAATTTCTTCAGATACCAGTTCAGTGCAAACAATAATGTTAAAACATTAACATACCTACAGATAACGTCTAAAAGAATAGTTTTGCTTTTTTCGTGTAAATGTTACTGAATATGTAAAGAAAAATCATAGTAACTCAGAGTAAAACTTAGGAAAAACCTGTTGAGTTGATATTTTTCTATAAAATCAGTTTCATCTTAAATGTTGTAAATTTTTTACATAAATTTGATGGTACATGAACGGCAATAAACTGCAGATGATTCAAAGGTCACAGAGGTCTAGTAGATAAGATATACAGGTGCAGGACGTTTCAGTACAAGGATGTTTCCGTACACGAAAATAGGACGTTTCTGTACATGATTTTGGTGGTTTTGGTACAGATACCTAAAAATTAAAATGGATATTATGACAATCTACCAAGAAGAAAGTAAAAAGATCAGCACTAGCAAACTGTAACGGAAATATGCCATGCTTTACGCCCCATTGTTACCTCAGGATATGCGATATGTGCGACCTCATTTAAATAACAATAATGAACACTACCTATATACAATGTATATATATATGTTAATTTATTTATCTATTTTTATTACTTGTATGCCTTATTTTTATTACTTGTATGCCTTATTTTTATTACTTGTATGCCTTATTTATCTATTTTTATTACTTGTATGCCTTATTTATATCTTAATACTTGTGATCATGACATACTTAAAAAATACCGTAAAAGACCGTAAGCTGAACAGTAAACACAGACAAAAACTTTCAGCTTTTGTATGGACGTAAACTGCATTTTTCTTAAAATGCCTAAATTTGAAACTCAGTTGTTAGTGCTGCGGAGGGTGCAAGTTTCTTTTAGCGAAGATACGAAATATTACTTGACGAAGTTTACGTATACATGTAGATATACATTTGGGCCTGCGATCTTTAGTAAAATTAACCCATGTGTCTTTAGGAGTAGGAGTGTCACCTGTTTGGCTAGTCACTGTGTCTAAAGGAGTAAGTGTCACCTGTTTGGCTAGTCACTGTGTCTATAGGAGTAAGCGTCACCTGCTTGGCTAGTCACTGTGTCTATAGGAGTAAGCGTCATCTGTTTGGCTAGTCATTATGTCTAAAGGAATAAGTGTCACCTGTTTGGCTAGTCACTGTGTCTATAGGAGTAAGCATCACCTGTTTGGCTAGTCACTGTGTCTAAAGGAGTAACCGTCACCTGTTTGGCTAGTCACTGTGTCTATAGGAGTAAGCGTCACCTGCTTGGCTAGTCACTGTGTCTATAGGAGTAAGCGTCATCTGTTTGGCTAGTCACTATGTCTAAAGGAGTAAGTGTCACCTGTTTGGCTAGTCACTGTGTCTATAGGAGTAAGCATCACCAGTTTGGCTAGTCACTGTGTCTATACGAGTAAGCATCACCTGTTTGGCTAGTCACTGTGTCTAAAGGAGTAAGCGTCACCTATTTGGCTAGTCACTGTGTCTATAGGAGTAAGCATCACTTGTTCGGCTAGTCACACTTGCCGTTTAATGTCGCGCACAGACTAAAATGTAGTGAGTAAGTCACCCAAATTTATGTACTGAAAAGTCTTTTAATTTTAATGTACTGAAACATCCTTTTCATTTTACTGAATCATCTTTACTTGTACCAAAATGTCTAGCATTCAGATATTCTTTATGCAATATTCGTGTTACTGTTAATCATTTATTTATCTTCCTTTGCTCTTCAACTTCACACTTTCGTATCTATGTCAGGCATTTTTAATTACAATCGTAATTTCGCAACAACTGATTTCTTAAGAAAATCTTATATTGACAACAATGATCAGAGACATATATACACATCTGTATATATGTCTCTGCAATAATACAAAGATTATGCATGTACATTCTAACTGATACTGAACGAATAAGTAAACAAACCTTTCTAGCCCACTTTCATTTTCTCAAAATCCTTGTGACGTTTCTGAATCGTCGATCCCGAATATATATGTATCTATCTTTCAAGCTCCGTGAATATCATTAAAATGTCACGACCCTATCTAAAATAGGGCCATGACTTGCGGCTACTATCTGTTTAAATATATGTTTCATTCACTTACAAATGATACGACCATAATATATTTCAAGTGGCTTTACTAGGAAGACAGGCAGCCAACACGCCGGTTCTCGTTGTATTGTTTCATACGAATAAAGTATAGATATACTGAATATAAGTTAGCAACAACAAGTATATATGTACATCATGACAATTCTATAACAGACATACGCTGCGTTTCTGTTGGGGATAGGATACAAGTAAGAACATTACAAATGATACGGCTATTGTAGATTACAAGTGATTTGACTAAAGACAGATGACCAAAATGCTGAGTATTATTTCATATGACTAAAGCATATATATGCTGCATATAAATAAGCAAATATAAGTAAATATATTTGAGTATATTATCTTCATATTATGCAGTGCAATCACAGATGTACGCTGCAAATACTTGAATTAATGTTCAAAAGTTAAATTGACAACAAGCAGGTGAACAAACAATATTATTTGCAAAACTTATGTGTCAAAAATAGGGTACAAGTATAAGTATAAGATCATTACAAATGATACGGGCATTATAAAGTTCAAGAGATTACACTGAGCAGATGGGCATGGGTGTCATTGAATTGTTTCCTACAACTAAAGCACAAATGTGATATATGTAAGTAAACAATAATAAATACACATGTATATATACATTATTGAAATACTATGCAATATTATATATATATATATATATATATATATATATATATATATATATATATATATATATATATATATATATATATATATATATATATATATATATACACGCTATAAACAATGGAATTTATGTATGTCATCGCGGATGATCTCGGTATTAGAATTTAAATGCCTTACCTATGCCTCTGTAAATTTACCTGACTGAATATGCATAGGGTCCATTTCCTTTATGTTTTACCTTACGGGCATAAACCCCAGACTTGCTTTTATAAGTTTTCCCACATGTGGGGCACATGAGTTTGTTTTTGTTATAAGAAAACAATTATAAATCATGATATATAACATTTGATTTTCAGGAGCCAGATTTTTATGCTTGGAAACTCATCATTTTTGCTTGTTGGCATTATCTTTCGTAGAACTCATTAATATCAGAATAGAGTAAGAAATTGCTTTAAATACACATTTAGGCGAATAGTTTTTATGTAAGTAGAATATGAGGATTTACAAATAACATTCAATGTCAGTTTAACTATGAATATTCTAATTTTGCTAAGAAATAGGTAAATTTTCATAGATTCGTGGAAACTACCATAAACAAATTTCGCTTGTTCGTGACTTTTGTCACAATGTTTGTAGAAACTACAATGATTTATTGATTGAAAAGTTGACAATTATATCAGTATCAGTTTGTACAAGGACATGGGCTATGAATATATATAAATACGTCTGCACAATTATCAAAATACCTGTTTGTACTCTTCGAAGCGAGCTTTTTGCCTCCATTTTGAATTCGTGGATTCACCAACTTTAGTCACGTGATGCTACTCAGTGATAATTACAGCAGTTAACAACATCATGGCGGAAGAATATGCGTCAGCCAACGACATCTGGATTCACATCCATGGATGACAACAAAGGTCAAACGCCTACTACGTCTTCAAGAAAGCGCACCACACAATGAATCTTAAGGACCAGGCCCAACATCGGTACCTCAAGGCAGCACCACAGAGGGAAATGTGGACAGATCATGATGAGGTCATAGACCAAATCGTATGTGGCGAAATGCAAAACGACAGCAAGAAATTCTGGTCATATCTAAAGATGTGTACCGGTTCTCCTTCTTCCCACGTACCATCACGGACTGGAACAGACTTCCATGTTCCTTGGAGGACTACTGGACAACAATGGACAACACACCACCGACCCACTTCAGCTTAGAGTGAGGAGCAAGGATTTTAGTTTTTCTAACTAACTATATCGTATAGTCCTGTGAGGCTTTTACCTTGACTGCCACATGAAGAATAATTTTCACCTTTTGAGTACACTTCGTATTGGAAGAAGAAGAAGAAACAAGCAGATCACCTTAACCACAGACTGAAAAGTTGCCGGTACTTCCATCGACTCAGCTTAGATACGCAGTTCATACTATTAGATCTATATGTTATTAAATTCAGCTTATCCGCACTGATCAACATCAATACTACATATTATCCCGCGTGATATAATTAAACAATATCAGATATACCTATATCATCCCTCTCTATACCGATACGAATAACAGGAATACATAATATATGTAAATATCTTTGATCATCGAATTCTTTTGACCTTGAAAAGAAAGTCAAGGTCCATAGACAACAAAAGACATCAAGTTGACAATCAATAATTATGATATTGATTTTTATACATGTATGTAGATATATGAAGTTTCTGTAGCAACTTTCTTGAAATTATCAAGCACTGAAATCCTAACATACATCTAATCATAGTCTCATTAAAATCGTAGTAATCTTGAAAATCAGTGCCCGAAATTGTTCAAAATGGGCATATTTTTCAATTTTTAAACTTTCTCAGGAGGAAGAAAATACTTAATTATATCTGAATTTATGACGATCGATTAAAGTTCGATCTTGCATTCTCGCTCTTTTGTCACAAGAAGGAAGCACAGAGAATAATGCGGCAAAGGAACGAGATCGGAAGATCGAATTTAACTTAGATTGCACGAAATTTTGTGTGTAAAGAATGAATTTTTGTCAAAATATTAATAAATCATGGTCAAATAGTTATATTAATAAATAATAGTTTTGGTTATGATATTCAAAAAGCTCACCTTTCTAGACTGATTTATTTCCAGTTTACACCATGCAAATTCTATCTGGAAATGCGATCGAATTACAGGATTATACCGATTCGCCGCTGATTCTTCACTAAATACTACAAATTTAGATAATATTGATATTAATCAATAGATCCACTATAGAGAGTAGATATTTTCACTATGCATCTGTACATGTATAACACGGAAACAAACTCGAAAGAGGGAAGTAAAGTACGAGTTATCTTTCTTCACCTTACAAGAGGAGTAAGGGTGCAGAAGAAAAGGAAGTTGACTGACTGACTATTGTTTTACGTCACTCCACGATTATTTCACGTATATAGTAACGGCATCTGCATGATGCATTGCATAGAAATTTCTACCTTTGCAACGGACCCACCCGAAGCAGTGAGGGATTTTTTACGTGCCACGCCTACCGTGACACGGGACCTCGGTTTTTACTGTCTCATCCGAGAGAACACCGGTGTGCCCAGGGCAGTAGTCGAACCCGGGACCTCTCGATCACAAGCCCAGCACCTTATCCACTAGGCCACACCGGCTTAAAAGGAAGTTGGATGAATGATTCAGTGGCTTAGCTTGACAGTTAAAAGTGGGGGGGGGGGGGGGGACGGGCACAACCTTTCTGAAAGATTGAAAAGCATAAAATGGGGGCGCCTTTCACTTAGTGTCGTGTTAGTGTTAATTTGTTAACTGCAATTTTAATAACTGCAATTTTCTATATGCTTTAAATAATGCTTATAGGGAAATTGGTAGCTGATGATAAAATGATGGCAACAAATCATATATAAATGTCATCTTGGTTTATTTCGTCATTTTATGAACATCTTCTGTGGGACATATGGAGGATTGAAACTTAAGGGTACTTTCCAAAGATGCAGTGGCGTAGGAAGCAAATCCTTGTGATAGATTATAATTGTCAAAATACGTCACTTTACGATTATTTCACGTATGTGGTGACGGTATATGCCTGATGCATTGCATAGAAATTTATGCCGACTTTGGAACGGACACACCCGAAGCAGTGAGGGATCTTTTACAAGCCATGCCTACTAGTTGTGATACAAGAGGAGAAGGACTAAACACGTATATTTCCAGAGAAAACTGAAGACATCTGACAAAGCTGTATGACACAAATCACCGAGGACATGCACAAAAAAACATGATATTAGTAAAATACACACCGAAAAACGACATTTCAAAAATATTCGATTGTGGTGCGGTTACGATACCGATTTAGGATTGTCAATTGAAGTAACAAACACCACTCAATTGGTGTGCTTAACCGCTTTACGGGCGCCCACGTTCCTACTCGCCGCAAAAGCAGCACAATCAAAGGACACACATTTGATTTTTTTTTAAATAATCCTCCATATAGAGAACAAGGATCAACAGGTTTCTCAAGAAGAGAGGTAACAAAAGTTGTTTATACACAAAACCCAAAGGTATAGAAGAGAAGGAGGTGTATGCACACACGGGTTAAACCGTGGTACTGTTGAAAGAGGGGGGGGGGAGGGCACAAGTTAATATAAAATATATATAAAAAAATTTCGGCGGGGCTTTGGACCGCTACTACATACTACAATTCACTAATGCCCTATCCGCATTATTATTAGTCTTATTATTATTATTATTATTATTATTATTATTATTATTATTATTATTATTATTATTATTATTGTTATTATTTGCCGGCCTCTTCGGCTGAAAAAAAGTTTTTTTCCTACATTGCGAGCCGGGATTTATTATTATTTTTTTTTTGCAAAATCTCTCCTCTAAAACCAAATGGTTTATCCCTAAGTAAATATACAACCGACTAAAGCCGTGTACACATTTATCTCCGAAATGGATAAGAGGGGCGAACGTATATATTCTTATAGAGTCTATGGCGTAGCTAGCTTAAAATTTTGTGTATCCATAAAAAAGCAAAAAGGCAGGGGCATCTTTTAAGTCCCCCCCTTAAATCAAATGGTTGCTCCCTAAGTAAATTTATGACTGACTAAAGCTGTATACACGAACTTATATATATTTTATAGGAGAAAGTGCCGTACATGTAGCTAGGTTAGAATTTTGTGTATTCATGAAAATGAAATAAAATAATAAATAAAATTAATAATAAAAAAACCCAGGGGCCTTGAGTACTTGAAGCTGAAGCTTTGAATTTGCTATAAACTCCAAAAACGGAGAATGAAA
This sequence comes from Pteria penguin, assembly GCA_035048485.1. Classification (NCBI taxonomy): domain Eukaryota; kingdom Metazoa; phylum Mollusca; class Bivalvia; order Pterioida; family Pteriidae; genus Pteria; species Pteria penguin. The sequence continues at coordinate 27,706,327 of CM068583.1, forward strand.
ATGTACACGTAACAAACATTGTTTAGCTAATCATAATGGTTCTATGAATGTTGTGACCAAAATTCTGAATTTGAATTTTTCTGCCCTTAAAAATTATGAAATTGTTTCTAGAAGAGAGGCTGTCCCACATTTGAGAGATAAACGGTAAAAATTAATGTTATCTATGCTGCAACAGTGATTATAATTTGTTCCATTTTAATTACCAATGATTTGATAAAGAATCACCAATGCGACTCAGTAGTGAAAGTCGGATGTGACTCACTGATTCTACTGATTCTACAGAAGTGAAGGTCCGATGTGACTCATTGATTCTACAGAAGTGAAGGTCCGATGTGACTCACTGATTCTACAGATGTGAAGGTCCGGTGTGACTCACTGATTCTACAAAAGTGAAGGTTCGATGTGACTCATTGATTCTACAGAAGTGAAGGTCCGATGTGACTCACTGATTCTACAGAAGTGAAGGTCCGGTGTGACTCACTGATTCTACAAAAGTGAAGGTTCGATGTGACTCATTGATTCTACAGAAGTGAAGGTCCGATGTGACTCACTGATTCTACAGAAGTGAAGGTCCGGTGTGACTCACTGATTCTACAAAAGTGAAGGTTCGATGTGACTCATTGATTCTACAGAAGTAAAGGTCTGATGTGACTCATTGATTCTACAGAAGTGAAGGTCCGGTGTGACTCACTGATTCTACAAAATTGAACGTCCGATGTGACTCACTGATTCTACTGATTCTAAAAAAGTGAAGGTCCGATGTGACTCACTGATTCTACAAAAGTGAAGGTCTGATGTGACTCACTGATTCTACAAAAGTGAAGGTCCGATGTGGCTCACTGATTCTACAAAAGTGAAGGTCCGATGTGGCTCACTGATTCTACAAAAGTGAAGGTCCGATGTGACTCACTGATTCTACAAAAGTGAAGGTTCGATGTGACTCACTGATTCTACTGATTCTTCGAAAGTGAAGGTCCGATGTGACTCACTAATTCTACAAAAGTGAAGGTCTGATATGACTCACTGATTCTACAAAAGTGAAGGTCTGATGTGACTCACTGATTCTACAAAAGTGAAGGTCCGATGTGACTCACTGATTCTACAAAAGTGAAGGTCCGATGTGACTCACTGATTGGTAAACACAGAGAAGAAGTTAGAGAACAGATTACTGTTAGGATAAACACAGAGAAAACGTTTGAGAACACATTACGGCAAGGATAAACACAGAGAAGAAGTTTGCGAACAAATTACGGCAAGAATAAACGCAGAGAACAAGTATGAGAACAGATTACTGTTAGGGTAAATAGAAAGAAGAAGTTTGAGAAGAGATAACGGCAAGGATGAACACAGCAAAAAGTTTGAGAACAGATTACAGTGAGGATAAAGACAGAGAAAAAGTTTGAGAGTATATTACGGCAAGTACGAACACAGAGAAGAAGTTAGAGAACAGATTACTATTAGGATAAACACAGAGAAGAAGTTTGAGAACAAATTACAACAAGGATAAACACAAAACAGTTTGAGAACAGATAGCAGCAAGGATAAACACAGAGAAGAAGTATGAGAACAGATAAATGCATGGACAAACACAGAGAAGTTTGAGAACATATTGCGATTGCAGCAAGGATAAACACAGAAAAGAAGTTTGAGAACAGAGTACGACAAGGATAAAGACACCGAAAAATTAGGGGAGCAGAACACGGCAAAGATAAACACAGAGAAAAAGTTTGAGAACAGAGTTCGGCAAGGATAAACAGGGAGAAGAGAACATATTATGGCAAAGATAAACACAGATACAAAGTTTGAGAACAGATTACAGTAAGTATAAACACAAAGAAAAGGTTTGAGAACGGGTTACGGCAAGGGTAAACACAAAGAAGTTTGAGAAAAAATTACAGAAGGATAAACAGAGAAGAAGTTTGAAAACAGATTACAGCAAGGATAAACGGAGAAGAAGTTTTAAAACACATTACAGCAAGGATAAACACAGAGAAAAAGTTTGAAAACACATTACAGAAGGATAAACACAGAGAAGAAGTTAGAGAACGGATTACTGTTAGGGTAAACATAGAGAAAAGGTTTGAGAACACAGTACAGCAAGGATAAACACAGAGAAGTTTGAGAACAGATTACTGTTAAGGTAAACAGAGAGAAGAAGTTTGAGAACATATTGCGACAAGGGTAAACACAGAGAAGAAGTTTGAGAACAGATTACAGTAAGTATAAACACAAAGAAAAGGTTTGAGAACGGGTTACGGCAAGGGTAAACACAAAAAAGTTTGAGAAAAAATTACAGAAGGATAAACAGAGAAGAAGTTTGAAAACAGATTACAGCAAGGATAAACGGAGAAGAAGTTTTAGAACACATCACAGAAGGATAAACACAGAGAAAAAGTTTGAAAAAACATTACAGAAGGATAAACACAGAGAAAAAGTTTTAAAACACATTACAGAAGGATAAACACAGAGAAGAAGTTAGAGAACGGATTACTGTTGTGGTAAACATAGAGAAAAAGTTTGAGAACACAGTACAGCAAGGATAAACACAGAAAATAAGTTTGAGAACAGATTACGGCAAGGATAAACACAGAGAAGTTTGAGAACAGATTACTGTTAGGATAAACGCAGAGAAAACGTTTGAGAACACATTACAGCAAGGATAAACACAGAGAAAAAGTTTAAGAATAGATTACGGCAAGGATAAACACAGACAAGTGTAAGAACATATTAGGGCAAAGATAAATACAGAGAAAGAGTTTGAGAACAGAGTAAGGCAAGGGTAAACACAGAAAAAATTTTTGAGAACAGATTACAGAAAGGATAAACAGAGATAAGAAGTTTGAGAACAGATAACAGCAATGATAGACACAGAGAAAAAGTTTAAGAACAGATTATAGTAAGGATAAACACAGAGAAAAGTTTGAGAACAGATTACAGTAAGGATAAACACAGAGAAAAATGTGAGAACAGGGTCCGGCGCCATAAACTGAGAATATACTTAAGTCAAAAATTCGTATTCTTCTGTTCATCAATGAATTAATAACTGGGATTTGGATTTTATTTAGTTTTTTTCTACTGATAAATAGAATTAAACCATTCTGCATTAAAATTTATTTGAATGTTTGATAATGGAATAAATTAAAATGAAATTTTTGACTTAAGTATATTCTCAGTTTATGGCGCCGGACCCAGATTACAGCAAGAATAAACACAGAGAAAAGGTTTGAGAACAAATTACAGAAGGATTAACACAGAGAAAAAGTTTGAGAACATATTAGGGGAAAGATAAACACTGAGAAGAAGTTTGAAACCGAACATCAGTCCATTAGAAAACCAATTTACAATATCATTGCCTATTAATTGCATGAATGCGTATAATGTCGTAATAGATGAGAAGAGATTTAACGATAGTGTAAAGGTATTAATAATTTTTTATCAGAGGTGTATAGCAATAAAGTTACATTGATCAATGTAATGACACGGTAACTCGTATTATAAGTCTTGGATGAGCGGGTCTCCTTGGAGAGATAGAGAAATGGGAGGTGTTGCCCATAACAAGGCGTCTATTCACGCCATGAGTAAAGATTCATAGAAGATAATGTAATTCATGTTAGTCATCTATGATAGTTCATTATCACTTATAGACAGGACATTAAATGAATTACGAAAAAAAAAATCGAAATGTATCGTTATTGTGAAATTCGTTATACAGAAAAATCAGCGCCACGACCGTTCCCAAGGGTAAATGAGGCAGAAAAAGGAGCAAGGGGAGTCTGAAAATATGATAGGTTTTCAAAACTACAACTACTACTATACTTCTTCTTCTTCTCAAAAGTTGAGCATTATATGCTTCATGAAACATGTTAAAGCAAACAATACAATGCTGAATTTTCTTTGTACACAGAGTTTCTGACCAAATATATATATTGATTCAATTTGATTGATTGATTATTGTTTTACGGCACTCCACGATTATTTCATGTATTATTGCACGTATCTGCCTGATGCATTACATGGAGTTTAGACCTTTGCAACTAATCCACCCCAAGGAGGGATCTTATACGTGTCACGCATACCAGTATCTCTATGGTGGAAGTCGAACCCGGAACCTCTCGGTCACAAGCCGACCACCTTATTCACTGGATTACACTGGCTTACTGACCAAATATAAACTTAAATCTTTTCAAAAATGAAATAGAATAAAACATTGATAATAATAAAGATGAAAGAATGTAAAAGGATCGAAATATCTACTTTATATCGTTTTATATGCGCTACATTGGGAAAGGGGCGAAGATTATAAATACGTGTAGAAAACTTCCGATGACTCTTGTGTAAAAAATACATGTACCTTTGAATTTGTTCTTACGGTAAATCATTTCCTTTACGTTAGTTGCGAGGTTGAGACGTCAAATACACATTTTAGTGGAAAAACGAGGCAGCTTTTCTGATGTTAACATATGTAAATGAATAAATCACCCCAAGAAAAGACAGATGCGTTACGTATAGTGTATGGAGGTGGAACAAATTTTCCTGCTAGGCATTGATTGCAGTGAAAATCGTATGAATCGGAAGTACATTTCCGACTGCATAAAATATCTATTATCAACGAAGCCTAAGCAATAACAGAGGCTGAATATCCCTATCAGCCTGTTCTTTCTATTTTAGTAGACAGTTTCTTTCTGGTTCACCGACAGACAAATTAATCAAACAAATAGCCATGTTCAAGATCTCTCTTCTCAACTTGATGGCCGAAAGCAAGTGTCATGGAAAACTTGCCATTCGTAAAAATTATACAAGCTGAATGGTAGGTGAACGCGATAAAATAGATCGTAATCGAGGTTCATTACCGCTATGTTTGTTTTATGTACGAGTTTTTATATTTTGAACATCACTCACGATTTCTATTTTCACTGATAGCTAGAAAGTTTATAAAATCCACAAATATCTACAGTACAATCCAATGCCATATCCGTTCTTAATATCCAGGCATGTGTTACGATTTAAATACTCGCATTGAGGGATTTTTGACGATTTACATGGTTGCCAATGTTGGCACACTATTCCAAACAACAAAATAAAATAGACGAAATCTTAACTGCGTATTATGCATTGTATATATAACTCGTTATTAAATGTGCCTTTGGTTAAGAATAGAAAAGTGCTTTTAAACTCATTGGACACCAGTAGGCCATTTCCCAGTTTGATTTCCTTTCTAATAAAATCTTAAATTTTTAAGTTGAAGTGTTTGCCTATAGGCACGTGATATGAACGAAATACATGTACGTTAAGATTGATTGAGAGAAAAGGTTTACAAGTGAACAAGCTATAAGAACAACGGTAATATCTACTCAAACACAACTACACAAAATATTCGATTTGTAATGATTGAAATTTTATAATTCAATGTCTGCCCATAGTTACGTGCTTTTTATCGTAATGTTTAAGAATTTCAAACTGAAATCGAAAACTCAGAAACAGTGCCTTTTTTGAAAAAAAAAAGAGTGCGGTATATCTGCGCCACTTCTCTAACATGTCTATTCGCAGTAAATTAGCTCTTAGCTACTACGCGCTTCATTTATGAACATTGTTTGACATTTAATCCTTCCAAATGAATAATCATTACAGATAAGATTAAAGAGATATTTGAGAATGTCAAAACAATTAAAAATAAAAGGAAAGTTGTTCTACTGGTTGTTTCTTTTCTTCCCGACATGTAGTGATATTTGAATTGCGCTCTTGTCAAGGATTTGCATCAGGTTTGTGCAATGAAGACTCGTTGCTGCAGACAATGAGAGAAGGGCTCATTAGCCAAGACCAATAACATGCCATCAACCTTTGTAGCCAAATGATAATGATTAAGATAAAAGTTTAGATGTACATGCAAAACTATCGATTAAATACTATAGATCTATACTATGATGAAAAGATAAATTTACACATTTATATTACCAGGTGCGATCGGGAAATATTGATTGAGTCAGACTTGAGAGATTTGAAATGGGAGAAAAAGCAGAATACATGATAGATAATGTGTTGTGAAAATTAAGTCTTTGTGAAAAAAAGTTTTACAGCTCACATTGAGAACCATAAAAACACAGATAATTTGTAACACGCTGATTATATTACAAGAAAAAGATTCGACCAGATATTTAACTCACGTTGTTTCGGTCACTTACACCAAGCAATGCTCAATCCGACACTGTTCTTCTTCTTTTTTTTTCTGTCTTTTCTTGGAAATTTGAAGCTGCACATAGACAAAACCAGAAACACCGAGATACCAAGTATCAAACGCTACCGATGTCTGGGGAGGGGTGTCTGAATGAGCAACTACGGACTCCTGAAATAACCAGAGGTCGGGCCAAGTATCAGGGAAATATAAGCACCCCCGTTGACCATTAACATTTGCACTGTTACCTTAGATTGGTATAACCGAACTAGTTCAGGCTATTGTCTTAATGGAAGGTGATTGTTGTTAGTTCATCTGAGCCGACGGCACACGTGAACGATGGGCAAAGCGTGCAGTCGGTGTGTTGCCAATTAAGTGTAATTTGGACATGGTATTTTGCATGAATAGGAAACTTGTATGTTAACGCGTACAAATTGACATTTAGTTAAAGTACATTTTAGATCAAATTTGTTAATGAATTTAATTTTAATAAAGAATTTCATGAATAATAATATTACTTTAAGTAAACAAAGTTTTTCTTCACGACACCTGTATAAGTTTTCACAGTCTTAACTTCTTTTTAGAATCATTGGAGGGATTTCAATGAAATCTTGTGGGATGGACTACTGAGAGTCATCTACAAGTGTTGTTTTTCTGACAGATTCGTGATTCGTGAACCCAAAGCGGGTAAAATATATCCGGCAGAATATCCTTCTTTAAGTTAGATAAACTTCTTCAGATAATCTAGGCTAAGTAGATCGACAAACGACGGCGTCAGGTTGATCTAGAAGAGTGTTATAAGAGCTGTTGTTTAAATTACATTCCATTTTTGACGTCTTTTCGGAACTTCCAGTATTGCAATTTCAGAAATTCAGCTTTGGTTTTCTCATTTATCATAGAATGCGTATAATACATTTCTTTTGTATTAAAGAAAGAAAGAAAGAAAGAGGTGCATTATTGAATATTACATTTACTTCAATAGACTTCTGATCTGACAGAAAGATTTTGTAGAGAAAATGATCTCTAGGTTCCCTACAAGTCTAATTGTATTTTGGCTAGATCTAATCAATTATATTCGATCCTGCAGGTTGGGAAAAGTAGATCAAGGAAGACAGATCTTGATATAACGTGGCAGAGATAAAGTTCTTAAGGTTCCCTACACGTCTAATTGTATTTTGGATGGATCTGCTCAGTATTCGATCCACGGTGGGAAAAGTGTACTCCGGAATGTTACACTCAAGCGTATGGCTATTGCTGGGTCTGACATTTAGTACTAAGAAAAGTGGATCCAAGAGGGTACTTTCATGTACCGGTATGGAGAGAAAATTCAGCTCAGCTGCATAGAATGTACAAAATGTTCCTCAGACTTATGCAGACTTTTACTTGAATGTTGCACGCTGACTAACAGGGCGGTGGGGACTATATGACGGGCCTTGTCCAAACCTCTTTCAGAGGAGACATGGTCCTGAACCTCGGCCCCTCTGACTGTTAGTCGGGACTCCTACAGATCTAGGGTCTTAGCTCGCTTTCAGACTGGCAGAGCACGGTTTATCATGTTGATGTCACATATATTTTTATACCATTATGTGTTTTACAATACCTTACGTGTTTATATTTTTATGACCTCTCAATATGCGATACCTGTTGACCCTTGTTCTTTACATGGAGGATTATTTATAAATTTTTAAATGTACGTCCTTTGATTGTTCTGCTGTTACGGTGAGTGGGAAGGTGGGCCCGTAAACCGGTTAACCACACCATTTGTTTGGCTTTTGTCAAATTAAATGACCGTCCTAAGTCGGTATCGTAATTGCACTACAATCAAATATTTTTGTAATGTGTTATATGTTCTAGTATATTATTTATATTCATGTATTGTATAGCTCCATGGTGACTTCTGCCACATAACTGAGCCAGTAACTCCTCTTTTTTTCTCTCAGTGTTCTAGAAGAATGCGGTGTTATATTTGCTAGATTTTTAAGTGAACTTTTAACTACATTTTTTCAGGTGAGCGATATTGACCTAGTTGGACCTCTTATTCACATATAATAGAACTCTAATATCAGATTGTGGCTACATAGCAGAAACGTATATTCTTCTTTTCATATATTAACAAATACATGTACTAAATGTCGGCACCTATGCTAAATGACATCGACAGGGTGTTTACATTCAGGAAGACATTATGTCCATTATGGTATTGATAAACTGAAGAGAAGAACTACTCAATGTATCCAGTTCTGGATGCATATGTCTAGAAATGGAAATAACTGACACTCAGCAAGACAAGTGTTGAAACTAAAACTGCCCTAACGGGACAGATACCCCCCTCCCCCTTTTCCTCCCCGCGGCAACAAAATCTGAAGTAGGACAAAGACCAAGGTAAAGGTCACGAAGTCATAAATTTTAGTACCGACAGGTAGGTCCTGCTACAAGGAATACAAATGTGTAATATGAAGCTAACGTTAAAGTTTTTCTAAAGTAGGTCAAACGTCCAAGTCAAGGAGTCAAACATTTTGGTACCGGTGTTATAAAGTATAGTTTTCCCCCCATAGTTGTTTTTCCCCACGGAAAAATGGCTATATAGTAGTTTTCCCCCATGGCGGAAAAACTGATATGTAGTAGTCTTTCCCCCATAGTAGTTTTTCTCTCTTACGTAACGGTTTGGAAATTATAAACGTTCGTTCTTGTACCAATCAGATAATTTGAAATACAAATGACACCGATGGTGTTATGGTTAAGGGGCTTCTATATACTGTTAAGTGGATTTTGGGGGGGGGAGGTATTAATTGTTTTCTTTATTTTTTTGTAAATGTGTAAAAGTCTTACATTTCATATATTTACCATAGTATGGTATTTTCTTCTAATATTTCACAGTAAAAATTGTCGTGTATAGATGTCATACATGACGTCAGGCTATGACTCAAAATTCGATCCCAGACAACTTTTCGTAATACCCCATAAGTAAATTAGGAATTTATCAATCAAAATGTTCCAATGATGAATATAAGAATTCAACGTACAAGAATTCCTTGCACGTTCAATTCTTGAAACATTTAAGACTGATGCATTATATATACCACAATATCACTCTTCATTTACAGAGTACATGATGAACATGGGAATAACAGAAGGGAATCCCACCCAGGTGTCCACGATTTGCAATCTCCGACGAGGATTGTCTAGTCGCAGATGTTGTAAATCATAAACATAAGAATGGGATTTCCTTGTCCCTTACGCAAAGTATGAAAGGTTTCATCACAAAGAATTTTTATGCGAAGTTTGAAAGCACTACACTATTTTGTGTAGAAGATATAGTCAAGGTTAAAGTTTTTGAAAAGTTGGTCGAGGTCATTAGGTCAAAAGTCACATTCCCAAATGAAAGATCTTATGACAAGTAATCGATATATGAAGTTCCAAACCCCTACCCCTTTTGGTACCAAAGATACAGCCAAAGTTTAAGTTTTTGAAAGCTACGTCGAGCTCTAAGGTCAAGATCACTTGTTAAAAAATCATGGTCCCAAATGAAAGGTTTCATCACAGGGAATTTATACGTGGAGTTTCAAAGCCTTGCACCTTTTGGTACAGACGATGTAGTCAATGTTTTTGCCACAGGGTAAGAGTCACAGACAGGTCAAAAACTAGATGCCCCCGAATTACATTCCGGGGGCATAAAAACGAACTTGTTTTTCTTTTTTCCGTTTGTATATATATAGGTTTCTCGGATTAAATAAAGATATCTCGAATGAAATTCTAGTAGATATATTTCTATTCTAAATATATACATCTGTATTGGAAAAGATATTAAAATTGAACACATTTCTATTTAAGAAAATGAGATATCTTTAAATTCATTGGATATATCTCCCTATCAAAAGTTGAGATATCTCTATTTTGAATAGAAATCTATTTATTGTTAACAGGGTAACAACCTGGATTTACTTATTTGTGAAAAGAAAATCCGGAATTTCACATTGGGGGAAATTCACTATACAGTAGTTTTTCCCGGGGGAAAACGGCTATAAGAGGGGGGGGGGGGGTTTCGAAATGGCTATATAGCTTAATTTCCCCAGGGGGAAAAGCCATTTTCCGGGGTGGGTGGGGACTGGTATATAGCCATTTTTCCGGGGGGATGGCTAGGGGGGAAAACTTCCATATAACACCGGCAGTCAGGTCTTGTACAACGACTACACATGTGCAGTATGAAAGCCCCATCTCTTTTGGTTCAAAAGTTATGGCTAAGGTTAAAGTTTTTCAAAAGTAGGTTAATCGTCAAGGTACCGACAGACAGATCTTGCCACAAAGAATACACATGTATAGTATGAAGGCCCAATCTCTTTTGGTTCAAAAGTTGTGGTAATTCTAAGTTTTCTGGACAGACAGACAGATAGACGGACAGACAGACAGATTGTCAATGTGATTCCAATATACTACCAAATGTTTGCGGGGGGGGGGGGTTATTTACAATAGTAGACAAAAATAAACACATTTTACTAGTCTTTTTAAGTCCGGATGAAACTAGAACTGTCCTAACGGTACAAATACCCCCGCGGCAACAAAATTTAAAGTAGGGCAAATACCAAGGTAAAGATCACAAGGTCAAAAATTCTGGTACCGACAGACAGGTCTAGCTACAAGGAATACACATGTGTAACATGAAGGCCCGACTCTTTTGGTTCAAAAGTTATGGCTGAGGTTAAAGTTTTTCTAAAGCAGGTCAAACTTCAAGGTCACTAAGTCAAAAATTTTGGTTAAAGTTTTTCAAAAGCAGGCCATACGTCAGGGTCACGGGGTAAAAAATTTTGAAATTGACAGAAAGGTCTTCTTACAAGAAATACACATGTGTATTATGAAGGCCCCACCTCTTTTGGTTCAAAAGTTATGGACAAGGTTAAAGTTTTTCAAAAGTGGGTCAAACGTCAAGGTCAAGGTCACGGGGTCAGAAATTTTGGTACCGACATAACAGACCGACAGACTGACGGTCAAGGTGATTCCAATATACCCTACAGCTTCGTTCGCAAGGGGGGTTATAATAACAACACACTTGGCTAAAGCATGTTTGAAAACATGCTTTATAATCGGCAATAAACTCTAATGGAAGATATAGGTGAAACCGATGCAATGTCCAACTGCGTAGGAGAAAGGGGAACAGAGGAGCACTTCCCCCTTCCCTTTTCAAAAGAGTGTTTGTGACCCCCATCCGTCTACTCACTCTCCAACATAAGCTGCACCAGAGCAAGAAATTTGACTCAACCGAAATCTATCCCATACAGAATAATAACTATACATCTAGAACTTTAAAAAGTAGTCGATTACACAGCAATTACCATGCCGACAAAAGTCGGTCAATAATTGTCATTGTCAGCTGATGTACATAAATGATTTAAGGGATCTACATGCCCACTCACCGCTTTTACAAGCAGTGTAATCATAAACATTTACAACATTTATCACTGAAATAAAATCCTAAAAAGTCTGGGTCCGGCGCCATAAACTGAGAAAATACTTAGGTTAGTTATTTCATTTTATTTTATTCAACTACCAAACGTTAAAAAAATTGTCATGTAGAATGGTTTATTTCTATTTATCGATAGAATAAAACTCAGTAAAATCCAAATCCAAGTCATTACTTAATTGTTGGACAGAAGAATATGAAATTATGACTTTTAAAAGTATTTTCTCAATTTATGGCGCCGAACCCTGGATATATTCTTCCTACCATTCGATTACGCGGAAGCCTGCTCAACATGCATTAGCTGACTGACACATGCGCAAATACTGCCCTTGTCAAACATCACTCTTACATTCAGAAGATGCTGCTGTAGATAATATGCCTTACTTTTTAAATATTAATATTGTGTTCGATTGGAGAAGTTATTGAGGTGTGAACATATATGTATAATACATCTGACGCGAGGTACATTGTTTTACTTATAATGAAAATAGATCCTCGGCGGATGTTATCGATCATCAAGGGAAGCTTATGCCTCCATAGTCCCTATTCCGATCGTTGACTCTGCCATGCGTCTCTGCCACGAAGGATATTGCTCTTTTACTCAATTACTGCTGGTCTAAAATACGCTGAACTAGTATCCTCCGCTTCCGTGGTGTTTTGTATATATATTTATATACAAACATTATTATTATTATTATTATTATTATTATTATTATTATTATTATTATTATTATTATTATTATTATTATTATTAATATAAATATTATTATTATTATTATTATTATTATTATTATTATTATTATTATTATTATTATTATTATTATTATAGTTATTATTATTATTTGTTAAATATAGAGTTTTCTTTACAAAAATGTAAATATCAATGGCGCAAGGAAAGCTGTCCAAGAAGCTGAAAATGCATGCTGTGGATAAGAGGTAATTTGAGCAATATGTATTGTTTTAAAAAATATTCTTAGAGATGAACAAACTCAATCTCATTCTCATATCCAATAACCATACAGTGAGAACGAAATAGAACAGAAAAAAATATGATGTAAAATAATGAAATTCCACAAAGCGACAAAAATAACATTTTCGAAGGATATTTTTAGAAGTGTAGCAACTCGATCTAAACGAATCTTGCCTAATTCTAAAATCACTCAAAGCTTAACAAAAAAGCTTTTATCCAATAGAACACAAAAATAATCTTGTCTGTTTCAATATTCATCGTAAATTAAAGCACTAAAATCGTCGAGAAATACCCCTACAGTACGCTGGATATTAGAGCAGGATTTAATGATGCATTTTATTATTGCTTGCAAGATGAAACATGTTAATTGAGAGAAGATTCCTCAAAATATTCTTTAATTCACAGTGTCTTAGTATCTCATGTTTTTGTAGAGATATCTATCTTACCATCAGGGTCGGCTGGGACGCCATCGGATCAGATAGCCAAGCATTGTTCCAGTTTGACGGTATCGGACATTGATCTGTAAGGCTCTATTATCCCTCTTTAATGTACTGTATGTAGAACAATCCTTACTGCATGTCGGAGTTGCAAGAGGTGTGAGAAGCTTCGCAAATTACTCAAGGTACCTGAGTTCTGACTGTAGAACTAATTAATCTTAAGGTAAGTGGAAAGGTCAAAATTTTTACTTAATTGCTGCTTAAACAAGTGAAGCTACGCGCAAGGTTTACTATGAATTTTCATTTAAATTACTCCGAGGTATTAATAATTTTATTAAGGTATTATATACAATCCAGGTCTGGCTATATGTGATGTTGCAATAAAGCGAATGGAAATGTATGAAATGGAGACACACCTTGCATAAAATGTAAATATATTTAAATATAAAAAGTGTAAAAAAAATATGAGGTTATTTTCAAAACAATATGAAACCAAGTGTAAAGTACACTAAGGGGGCGTAATTTCCTGGTATGAATTGAATAGTGGAAAATACATTGAAGAAAGGTAGAGTGTACTTTGCAGAAGATTGATAAATTCCTTTCAAGTATAAAATTCGATGAAGTATCCGATTTTGTGACAGAATAAAGTAAAAGATGACGAGTGCCATTTCATATCTGGTGCACGGGTTTCAGTAGTTCATTCAGTGATTTATTGAATATGGATAAGTTTTCATTCTACTGAGTGTTCTTGATAACCGCTGTCAATATTATGTAATACTGGGAGAAACGATCATCTAATCAATCTGTTGAAATCTAAAAGCTGTTGTTTTTTTTTTTGTTTTATGTACTTGTTCACTGAAAAAATAATATTATCTTAAATCATACTCAAGTTTCCTTGGTTAGGTAAAAAGATCACAGAGTTACATTCACATGGGACTAACAGAATGCAGTTATAAGTTCCATCCATAAATCGTCATTATTGATGTTTTACAATGCCATTTCTATATTACCTCTTCGAACCGTTAATTACATGTAGATGTGTAGAATATTATAGCTTGTTTGCCCTCTTCCTGACCTTTTATATTGTTTTCTACAACGGGTCGAGTCGGTCACGTACCGGTACATTTTTACCCTCATTCTAATATCGTCGTGTATTTTTATCATATTTACTGTTTCAAAAATGAATGGAAACTGGATTAATTTCTAAACATAACTTTACGATTTTGTTGCATTCACCAGTATAACAGGTGAAGTAAAAACATCCGAACCTGTATATATGGTTTATGGGCACATTTGTCATACATACTTGCCCAAAGTGAATGACCAATGCCTGCAAGTATTTCTTTGTAGCTGAGAGAGGCTATTATGTCGTGAAAATATTTCATGCAATTATCTAAAGCAGAATTGGTTCTACAGAAAATAAATATGAATTTATGTGAAATACGCTGTTAACAATTTTTAGGATTAAAGGGACCACAATGTGCGTAGCGTTCTCATGCTTGGTCATCTGATAAAATTTGATATACTATGTTAATGTCTGTGTGTATGAAATGTCACAAGAATCCTTTGTTACCTTGAATCGTACTTCTTCCCGTTTGTGAGTTGAACAAGTTCAAGGTGAATGAACAAACTTCTACCGCGAATAAGTCTATGATATATCAATTTACATTCACTTGTTCATAACATAGAAGGTTGATTTTTTTTCAAACGAAGGAGGAAGCCGGTGTGGCTCAGTGGATGAGGTGCTCGGGTCGTGACCAAGAGGTCCCGGGTTCGATTCCCGCCGTGGGCACACCGGTGATCTGTTAATTTCGGATAAGACAGTAAAATCCGAAGTCCCGTGTCACAGCAAGTATGGCGCGTAAAAGATCCCTCACTGCTTTTGGTGAGTCCATTGCAAAGTTATGAAATTATATGCATTGCATCAAATTCGTGAAATATTCGTGACATCAAACAATAATTAATTAAATGAAGGAGGAAAATGAAGTGTTCAAATTTGAAATTTAGATCTACAGATAACATTATGAAAATGTTATAAACTTCCGTGTTGTCCGTGTACAGACTCTTTTTGAACGAAGACATACATGTATCAGTTAAGACAGTAGAAGGATTCGAACCTATGTTGCATAATACCAGATCTGAATCATGTCGTTATCTCTTTTGATACCTTACTTCAACATTTAACGATGTGATTGTGGCTAATACAGTATGTTTCATCTATATACGTGTGAAATATGTTTTCAATAGTTTAGAATAAGCGCACTATAGATGATCATGTTGTAATACAACACATTTTCAATACAAATTGTTAAAGTCTGATTTGTTTTTTTTTTTTCTTTATTTGGTTTTTTATTATTTATTCATTTATTTATTTTCATGATTTGATTTCCTTTACAGCATTCCGATTATCAGAGGAATAAATTGTCTCCTTTTGTTCGTTCATACTTGATCATTTTTTTTAATATTAGAAGAATACATAAAACACAGCTACCAGTAGTTTATTATATTATATGTCATTTTGATAGTATAGTAAATTTTAAGTTAAATTAATTGAAAACAAATCTTCCTGAATTTGAGGAAATATTTCAAACTTATAAATGCAGTGAAAGTGTCATTCAATATTTGCACATTGTGTATTTATAGAGTTATTATGTAACTACGGGAGGAAGAATGTACTTTAGAAACAAGAATTCTAAAATCATTTATGGCAAGTATGCACTTAGTACTGTATAAATGGAAAGTAAATACAATATAACGAGAAATTTTGTCCTATCTTTTCTTCCTTGTTCAACACGTACAGTGTCGGGTATAGGATAACGCCCCTTCACTTAAATTTTGGAAATACATTTCAAAACATTTATAGTGCAATTTAATATCAAAATGACAGTGTGTGAAGAACCAGTCTTTCAAAGTTTTCAGGATAGCGTGTGGGAGTCTGAATCCGAGTGTTATACGTAAAATATTACATGTATATGATACGGTATTCCAGTTAATGACGTCTATGGAATCTGTTTTGATATAATATTGAAGAATTTCATATATAGATAGGAAGCCACAAGAATATATAACATAACAAGAAACGAAATTGAATCTAAGATTTTCTAAAAGACATCTGAAATTCTACTTTTTAAATTTTTTAATTTTTGCGATTTTGACTTTCAAAGGAAGAATTCATTTGCAGTATAAGGATTCTATTTTTTGCATTTCCAACTCAATCACAAAATAAATGTCAATAACCTTACACATTGCTTTGTATAAAATCTTCTTTTAATAGGAATTATATACAGTTAAATTTACCTCACGAATACACGACTAAACAATACTAGCGGCTTCATTAGGCACTCGAATAGGAATTGAATTGAATAGTTTTGAGATTTTTGATTCTTGCGATTTTGTTTGAATCGCATAAGCTGGACATCCCTTATTATGTATGTTATCCAAACACTACTTCTGCTCACTTTGACAACACATCTAGTTCCATATTTCCATGCTTGACCCATCGTGTGGTGGGATCCTCAAAAGAATCAATAGTGATGTTGAAATTCTGTAGATAACTAAATCATCGAGAAATCTAATGAGTACAAAGAGAGTAGAAGTGTAAATTAGTTAGTCGCATTTTTTCAATACTAAAGGCTGTATTTGGATCAAAGAAGACAACAAAAGAAAGTCCCGGTGTATTATTATAAGACAGCCATTATAGTTCTGTCATCAGCCGAGGTTGATCATGTTAATACACTGCCATTAGTAAAGGGCATACAATTCAATAATGATAACTCCTCAGGGGGAAACAGCAGATTGTCCTTTGTCACGTAAGAAGTCTTTCACTATACAGTTGTTCTCTTCTTATTAGATGACATTGGACCAACATCAATACTGCTGACCTTATGTATGTGGCCACTTTATTATATGCTGAAGCACGGAAACTGATTTACTTGTTTCTACTTGGGCATCGGTTGCTCAATTAATGTGCATGGCCGTAGATGAAGGTTGAACAATGGAAAATTATGCATCCAATTTTCAAATGAAGTCCCTTTGATTAAAGGTAAGTGGGAGGGTGGGATGTATAAAGCAACAGAATACAATAATAGTATGATTGTCCCATACTAGATGACCACACCAGAGTGGGCATGATTGTCCCATACTAGATGACCACACCAGAGTGGGCATGATTGTTCCATGCCGGATGAAAGGCCAGGGTCGGCATCGTGATTGTCTATTAAAACATTACATAGCTGTAAAAAAGGTACAAAATTAATAAATGATATAATAAAAAATACACAAACTACAAGCAGATCACAGCAAAAGTGGTCAAATATTATTCAAGATATAGAATAAGAATCATGGATAAATATATATAAAATCTATTATGTTCTTCCAAGACGTAAAATTACAGTGGTTTCAATATAGAATTATCCAGTATGCTTTAACTACAAATTCTACGGCTTACCGAATGCATTTACATGATAGTCCACCCTGTACATTCTGTAAGAGAGAGGGAGAAACAATTATCCATTTATTCTGGGCATGTGAATGTGTTAAAAATCTACTTGCTTCATTTAGAAATTATTTTATAAAATTAAAAAATATCTTTCATATAGAAAAAATGAAGCAGTAGCCTTTAATAAGAATTGGCAATACTTCCAAGTAATCTTAGAATAACGAGGGAAGATCATGGAAGTGAATTAAATTCTACTTAGATTGCAATAAATTCCATAAAGTGCCCTTGTCAATAAAAAACAAAAACCCACCAAATTTTGTAGATAATTTAGTTATATTTACAGTAATCTATGACAGATACTACTTATGCCACCTTGATTCATACATATATTATTCTCTCATATGTACTTGAATATTACTATATATGTTGGCCATATAACTGTGTATAATATACTTGGTATACATATACTAAATATGATGGATAATTATATTGATATTGAATTTTTGCCTTAGTAGATGGGTATTGAGACATCTTCATTAAAACAAGTTACTGACATTTATTTAATAGGGATATAAGGGTAAATGATATTTTAAGTGCTGTGTATGCATTATATATATTATATGTGTGTGACATGCAAATCAATGTGTCATTATGTGAGTGTGCATGTATGTTTTTGTATGTTAATGAGTGTATGAACATGTATATGAGAGTTATGTAATGTATATACACCTGAGATACATGAGAATTCTTTCCCTCTCCTTTCCAATTTACCCTTTCTTTTTTCTTTCCCTCTCATTCCTTACTATCATCTCTTTGGTCCTTACAGTTACTTTCATGTCTTTCAGCTGTTCTATTGTTATTATACCTTGTATATTGATATACATATATAGGATACCAAAAACAAAATCAATAAAATGTGTCTTATTATCATAGATATTACTATTACAAAATACTAAAAGATTACCTTGAGTATTGAAATATACTGTATATGTGTATGTATGTATATATGTGTGTATATGTATATGTGTAAATGTGTGTGTATGTATGTATATGTATGTGTATGTATATATATATGTGTATATATATGTATATGTATGTATATATGTATGTGTATGTATGTATATATGTGTGTATATGTATATGTATATGTGTATATGTGTGTGTATGTATGTATATGTATATATATATATGTGTATGTGTATATATGAATATGTAGGTGTGTGTATGCATATATGTATGTATATATATATGTGTGTCCTATTTAAATGAACATGTTCGGGTGTGTGTTGTGATGTATATGAATCTGAATGTGTTGTATTGTATTGACTTGTATGTCAAATCATATTCCTTTTCTGTGAAATAAATAAATAAAAAAGATTGTCCCATACTAGATGCCCACACCAGAGTAGGCATGATTTTTCCTTGCCGGATAACCGGCCAGGGTCGTGATTGCTCTGTGGTCAAACATTCTGCAGCAGTCTATGTAGTACGATTTTGTTATTAAGAAGCTATGTAGTTTTTATCATACGATGTAACATCGTTACCCCACTTGTATTAGAATAATATTGTTTATACGCACAATAATATTGTTACGCCTAAATGTGAAGCAACTTATCGTACTTCCTACCCTGTGTCTTTTTTATATCGTTAAATTATAGGGATATTATTGTTCTTACATCCCTAAGTGTGTTGATAACATTGTTATCCCTATATTATTAGCATATTATTGATCTTACATTCCTTAGTGTGCTGATAACTCTATTACCCTTATGTTATTGGCATATTACTGTTCTTACGTCCTTGAGTGTGTTGATAACATTGTTATCCCTATATTATTGGCATATTATTGATCTTACATTCCTTAGTGTGCTGATAACTTTATTACCCCTATGTTATTGTCATTTTGCTGTTCTTATGTCCGTGAATGTGTTGTTAACATTTTTACCCCTACATTATTGGCATATTATTGTTCTTACTCCCTAAGTGTGTTGATAACATTGTTATCCCTATATTATTGGCATATTATTGATCTTGCATTCCTTAGTGTGCTAATAACTTTATTACCCCTATGTTATTGGCATATTACTGTTCTTACGTCCGTGAGTGTGTTGATAACATTTTTACCCCTACATTATTGGCACAATATTGGTCTGACGTTCCTGAGTGCGTTGATTATGTTGTTGCCCTTATATAATTGTTCTTACGTTCCTAAGTGTGTTGATAGCATTGTTGCCCATATATAATTGGCACATTATTGTTCTTCCGTTCCTCTGTGTGTTGTTAACATTGTTACCCCTATAGTATTGGCATATTATTGTTCTTACGTCCCTGAGTGTGTTTATAACACTTTTACCCCTATGTTATTGGCATAATATTGTTCTGACGTCCCTGAGTGTGTTGATGACATTGCTACCCAATAAATTCGGCATAATACCGTACTTACTTATGTCGTAATGACATTGCTACCCCTACGTTATCAGCATATCATTATTCTTACATTCCTATATTTTTTGATTCATTTTACATTTGCACTCCGATGTTGTCGGCAAATTATTGTATTTTACATCTATATCATCATTATATTATTGTACCTATGTCCTTGTGTGATATAAGCCAGTGTGGCCTAGTGGATAAGGTGTTCGGCTCATGACCGAGAGGTCCCGGGTTCGACTCCCGCCCCGGGCACACCAGTGTTCTGTTTTTCGGATGAGACAGTAAAAACCGGGGTCCGTGTCACGGTAGGCGTGGCACGTAAAAGATTCCTCACTGCTTTGGATGGGTCTGTTGCAAAGGTGTCTACATTTGTGTGCAATGAATCAGGCAAATGCCGTCACCATATACGTGAAATAATCGTAGAGTGACGTAAAACAATCAAACATTCAATCAATCAATTTTTGTGTGATAAACAACTTTGCTCCTTTATTATCGACATATTAATGTACTAACCTCCTTATGTGTCTTATAACATCATTACCTCTATATTATCATATTATTATCGTTATGATGTGTGTTAACAGCGTCCCCTACGTTATCGACATTTATCATACTACATTATCGTACTAATCTCCCCATATGTTTTAATGAAATCATCACCCATACATACTCGATATGTTACCAAGGTGCCTGTGTCTCGTAATTACTATAATAAAAACCATAATTTCCTGGGTGTAATAATAGTGTTACTCCTATATTATCAACATATCGTGCTGACGTTCCTGTGTGTATGATAACAGCGTTACCATTATACTATCAACATGTCGTGTTGACGTTCCTGTGTGTATGATAACAGCGTTACCATTATACTATCAACATGTCGTGCTGACGTTCCTGTGTGTATGATAACAGCGTTACCACTGTATTATCAACATATCGTGCTGACGTTCCTGTGTGTATGATAACAGCGTTACCACTATATTATCAACATATCGTGCTGACGTTCCTGTGTGTATGATAACAGCGTTACTATTATACTATCAACATGTCGTGTTGACGTTCCTGTGTGTATGATAACAGCGTTACCACTGTATTATCAACATACTGTGCTGACGTTCCTGTGTGTATGATAACAGCGTTACCATTATATTATCAACATGTCGTGCTGACGTTCCTGGGTGTATGATAACAGCGTTACCATTATACTATCAACATATCGTGCTGACGTTCCTGTGTGTATGATAACAGCGTTACCACTATACTATCAGCATATCGTAGTGATATTCCTGTGTATTTTATAACGACGTTACCTCTATACTATCAACATATCGTAGTGATGTTCCTGTGTATTTTATAACGACGTTACATCTATACTATCAACATATCGTGCTGACGTTCCTGTGTGTATGATAACAGCGTTACCACTGTATTATCAACATATCGTGCTGACGTTCCTGTGTTTTATAACAACGTTACGCTGTATTATCAACACATCGTACTGACGCCCGAGGGCTCTTTGTGTATGATAACAGTGTTACTTCTGTATCATCAACATATCGGACTGATGTTCCCATGTGTTATGTAACAGCGTTACTACTATATTGTCTACATATTATGCTAATGTTCCTGTGTGTATGATAAAAGTGTTACCCATATATTATAAACATCCTTTTTATAACAACATAACCCTTATATACTGTCGACATGTTATCGTATTTACGTTCCAGGTTCTAATGGGTACATCTTTTTCATAATTTTGAGTAGATTTTCCCGATCTTGATTTATTTATGTACTATTTACGTTCCAGGTTCTAATGGGGACATCTTTTTTTCATAATTTTGAGTAGATTTTTCCAACCTTGATTCATTTACGCACTATTTGGTATACGAGGTTTTGGTTGGTTGATTGGTGTTTTGCGTCACTATCAACAATTTTTCACTTATATCGCGACTTCAACATTGTGGTGCATTGTGGGGACGGAGCGTGGATTGTCTGCACTGCAAGCCAAGCGCTTAACAACTTCACCAAACCTTCACCAAAGAATTTTTGCAATTGGTGGAAAATAAATAAATATTTTTGAAAACATTTTTGCATTTTAAACGTCGGTTCCAATTAATTATAATGT
Source organism: Pteria penguin (assembly GCA_035048485.1). NCBI lineage: Eukaryota > Metazoa > Mollusca > Bivalvia > Pterioida > Pteriidae > Pteria > Pteria penguin. The sequence goes on from CM068583.1 coordinate 27,728,354, forward strand.
ATGGAAAATTCGATTCAATTTTCGATTTTCGTTCAATAAAGTGTTTAAAATATGAAAAGTTGTACAAGGACATGATTGTTATCTAACCTGCATTATAATGATTGATTGATTATTGTTTTACGCCTTTCCACGATTATTTCACGTATATGGTGACGGTATCTGCCTGATGTATCGCATAGAAATATTTACCTTTGCAACGGACCCACCCGAAACAGTGAGGGATCTTTTACGTGCCACGCCTACCGTGACACGGGACCTCGGTTTTTCCACTGGGCCACACCGGCTTAGTCTGCATTATAATAAAAATAATGAAAACTTAGATGTAGTTTGAAGTTAATGTGAAAATAACATAAATTGTCTCTGATTTAGATATTATTTATACATGAACATTATTCTTAAAATATTGCAGACTAGTAGCTTAGTGGGCAATTTATAATATTTAATCACTTGTGATATCAATGTCCATTTTGTGATCAGTTGTAATTTCTAAGTACGGTAAGTGTTATGTCTCCCTTTAGATAATGTTTATGTATTGGTATGTAAATAACAGCATCTGACTGATGAGGTCATGCAACTTGATCTTACTTACATCGATTTGTACGCCAGGTTAATCTTTCACCTTTGTCAATATTCATATTACTAAGGCATGGCAATTACCTATAAATATCTACAAAATGAGAAAAGTGGCAATAAAAGAAATTGCTTTAACCTTGGGTATAATAAAACACATAATTTTATCGTTAGAATCGAAGCGAAACAATGGTTCCTTGGGATATTCTGAAGTAATCGCGATCTCCAGCAGATTGCTTCTATGAATAAATTTTCGCGGCTACTGATCAAATGCCGTACCTATCAGAAAATGTAAAGTGTTCACCGAACAAATGTTCGATCACAGTTTCATTTCAACAAACATTATCAATGAGTCCTGTAAAACTTTTCATCATATATCTCAGCAAGTATGGTTATTCTGGGATGTTTGCGTGTTCAAATCAACAGCTATTTTATCAAAATGTTTGTTCATGACTTACAGCGGCATCGTATCCGGTAAACAAGGTCCCCAATAAACACTTTTATAAATATAATTATCACTGCTATCAGGGGCATGCTATATTCCTGCTAATGTTCAGCCAGAAAGTGTCTGATCACAGATTCTGTCACGATATCGTGTGTTAAGGTAAATATCCAGCGGAATGGAGACATATTCTAACTGATTCATAACAATAGCATTTATAGCATTCGTGTTTCACTTTGTCATAATACACCAAAGGGGAATATCTACCGAGCATCTTTTGCCGGAAACATTCACCGTTATCGATCAGGGATATGTTAAGATATCGTTCCTTTGTAAAAAAAATTTGGGAAAAAAACTATACAATTTACATTGTAAGATAATTTGAGTTGGTTTACATATTCATGTATTACAACTTGCATTAGTGAACATCACAAGGCTGTGTGTGTAAACACTTCGATAACGACATAATTACATTGTGTGGACTTCGTGTGTCATTCCTGTATACATAATCAGTCGTATGATATTCATTCATTTATTCATTCATTCATTCATTCATCCATAATTTACTCTTTTGTAGATATAGTAAATATTAAATTAACAGTACACATACCTTTAAAAAGAAAAATATATCAAAATCAACATGAATGATTAATAAACTCATTATTTAGAAGATGTTTAGAATAATAAATAAAGATCAAAGAAATGAAGAGTATGTTGTATTAAATCTATAATACATTTATTTGCATGTTTTACTTTCCGTACTGTACTTTTTAAACCTTAACATGGCAGTCGCTGCTAGGGGAACTGACAGGGTAGTAAGGAACGGAGAGAAGGGGTCGGAAGATGGAGAGAAGGAATGGGAGGAAAAGAGAGAGGTTTGGAGGGAGAGACAATGGAATTGACAGGAGAAAAGGGGAAAGTCATACCTAATGTTCTACCCTTATTAATGGCTAGTGGTCATTAGATTGAACTTGTGAAGAGGAAGGTTTGCTTCAATAGTAAAGCATTGGATTTCTAATCGAAAGGTCCGGGTTCTAATACCTCCGTCAAAAAGGAATTTCCTGATATGGTTTATCTGCTGTCCTCTGGACGTGACTATATACATATATATAGTGGTTGACCATACCAATAACCCTTCAATCCCTTTTCAAAAAAAACCAAATACCCCAAACAACCGAACAAGGGCAACCCCCCCCCCCCCCCAAATCCCAAAATTATAAAATAAATACAAAAACAACCCCCCCCCTCAAAAACAAAATAAAAAAACCCCCAAAACAAAACAAAGACAAAACAGTTGTGTTTCCAATTGAAAAAATATTCCTGTATATCAAGATTTCCATTATAACTTCAGCTAAACCATCTAAAATCTTCTTGAACTAAGTTCGTTTGCATTTATTGCAATAAAACATCTAAGGATTTCACCGTGTCTGAATATGCGGAAATGTGGCATTAATTATTGCATTTTCATTCTCTCACTGAATTCAATGCTACATCCTTAATCCACAACTAATTCTCTTTTGAGGATCATTGTCAAGTCGTACGTGTATTTTGTATGTGACGTGCATTGGTCATAGAAGATAATGTTATGGCTTTTAAATTTCAAATTTATATTTAATTTCAGTGCGAGTGCAATTTTGATTTTCTCAAACGTACATTAAATGAGTTGATGTTTTGAATCTCGAATGCAGTTTTGTTATTGCAGTGGATATTATGAAAGAAAATTCCATTTAAAAAAAAATTAAGATGGGGTTTTTACATCAGCTGAAATGACAGATCAAACAAGTTCGTGATCAATATGGGACTAGACAGAGTCTGATACTTAGTGTAAAGTACTTTAATTGTGACGTCAATGCATGTTTGTCCAAAGGCCAAGGAGATACAAGTCATTGCTAATGATGTCTAACCTCAGTAAATATTGAGTAAGATCTCATTATATCTACTCCCTTGAGTCGTTTACCTGGATTGATTGATTGATTATTGTTTTACGTCACTCCACGAATATTTCACGTATATGGTGACGGCATCCGCCTGATGCATTGCATAAAGATTTGTATCTTTGCAACGGATCCACCCGAAGCAGTGAGGTATCTTTTACATGCCACACCTACCGTGACACGGGACCTCGGTTTTTACTGTCTCATCCGAAAGACAGAACACCGGTGCGCCCAGGGTGGGAGTCTACATACCTCGAAGTTTGAGTGAGTGTACATGTTTCACTTAAAGTACCCATAATCTACCCGCTCAAAATCTTCTGGGTTTTTTTTTCTCAGTTTTCGAGTAAATGTAACTGTTTCAACTTGAATTCACTATATAAACTTGTTAAGGTCTTTTGAGTTTTCTCGGTATTCGAGACGACGTAAGCGTTTCAAATTTAATTCAATACATATATACTCGTTCAGGTCTGTTGATTTGATTCGTGTTCGAAAGGTCGAGCTACTCTTGAACACTCTTGTGCAAAAAAGAATGTGCCAAGTACTTTTTGTCTTTGTTTTTGTTTGTTTGTTTTGCAAGGAAATCTTTTGTGAAATTTTTGCTACGAAAAGTCCTTTAGACTCTCTTCCTGAAAAATGACCGTCAACGAATTTTTGTCAATTTATTAAATTTTAAAATTAGAATTCAAGTTAAGATATGCCCTCTGCTTTATTTGCATTTTGTTTCGTAACTATTTCTGTCAAAAATTCCTCGCATAAACGCACAGGTTTCGAATAATAACAGAAAGATAGGAAGTTTTTAATGTTGGAACTAAAGTTTAGAAAATAAAAAGGCATTTCCTACCTAAACCACTCCGCCTCTAGGTCGGAGCATAAAATGAAATAATTATTTTCAAAGATTTTGTAATTCATGAATTAAAGAAGATTGGTTCCTAAATTTGAATTCTTCTGCATGATATAATATACAGCCGCAAACGAAACAAATCAAAGCCATGCACGGTATCATGAACAAACCCCAATGTAGATTAGATTAGATTTTGTCGATAATATCATTATTTCCTACTCCCACATTTTGATGCATTCGAGAATTATCAAAAGTGAAAGTAAGCAATCAAATAAGATCAAACACACGTGTCAACAAAACTAATGACTTCTCCACATAGACTTGTGATTTCATACAACGTTGGTAAAATATTCGAATCAGCTGTGGAACATTGCCGAAAGAGCTTATCTTTCCCCGCCAATGCTACGAAAGAATAACTTGTGTTGAGCAGTATTACTGTACCAGAGTATTATTAGAAAGCAGTCCTAGGAATGTATGATACCGGTAAATGTACATTTTCTTGTATGATATCATTACAGACGTGCTGTTACTGTGCATTATCACTCAGAAGTTGGACTCAGCCCAGACAATAGATCATATGAGGCCACATTCAGATAAAACCCTGTCATTCGAACACGCACAAGGTAAGTCACACGAGTTCTTCTTAAGAAAATTTGTCCAAAACGTTGATGATATTTCTCTCTTGGTAGTAAACTTTAAATTGAAATCTCTGGTATTTTAATTAAGTGTCAGGTGTTAAGGGTCTTTATGTCTATCGATGTATTGTGATTTATTAAATCATTAAAACAGATGATGTGCTAAAGGGCGTTTCTACCGCACGGAATCAATTAACAAAACATTACCATGTAAATTTTAGGTATCAATAAATTGCGACTTATGCAAATCTGGCAACTTTATATCGATAAGCTAGTACGTAACCCTAGGGTAATCGACACAAAAATGGATTTTTTTACGTAGACTTCATTCCGTATATCATAATGGTTTAACTTAACACAACCCAAATTTATTAACATCACATTATCAGAATGATTCATAATGATTTATATTTTATTCTAAACATAAACTCAACGTAGTCGACTATTTCAAGACGAACTGACACTCGAAACCTTCATGACGACTTAATATCATATATATGATTTATGTGATATATGATATATGTGATTTATATGATATATATGATGTATATGATATATATGATTTATATGATTGTCAACATATAACAGTAGACTAGCCGAGAAAACGTACTAAACATGAAAATGATCGTCATCTAGCGAGAAAGAAACGGATAGGATGCGTCATCGTCGTCTGTACATTAGCGATGAGGATGCATGATCGTCGTCTGTACATTAGCGATGAGGATGCGTGATCGTCGTATGTACATTAGCGACGAGGATGCGTGATCGTCGTATGTACATTAGCGGTGAGGATGCGTGATTGTCGTATGTACATTAGCGGTGAGGATGCGTGATTTTCGTCTGTACATTAGCGGTGAGGATGCGTGATCGTCGTCTGTACATTAGCGGTGAGGATGCGTGATCGTCTTATGTACATTAGCGGTGAGGATGCGTGATCGTCGTATGTACATTAGTGGTGAGGATGCGTGATCGTCGTATGTACATTAGCGGTGAGGATGCGTGATCGTCGTCTGTACATTAGCAGTGAGGATGCGTGATCGTCGTCTGTACATTAGCGGTGAGGATGCGTGATCGTCGTATGTACATTAGTGGTGAGGATGCGTGATCGTCGTATGTACATTAGCAGTGAGGATGCGTGATCGTCGTCTGTACATTAGCGGTGAGGATGCGTGATCGTCGTCTGTACATTAGCAGTGAGGATGCGTGATCGTCTCCTGTACATTAGCGGTAAGGATCCGTGATCGTTGTATGTACATTAGCGGTGAGGATGCGTGATCGTCGTCTGTACATTAGCGGCGAGGATGCGTGATCGTCGTCTGTACATTAGCGGCGAGGATGCGTGATCGTCGTCTGTACATTAGCGATGAGGATGCGTGATCGACGCCTGTACATTAGCGATGAGAATGCGTGATCGACGCCTGTACATTAGCGGTGAGGATGCGTGATCGTCGCCTGTACATTGGCGGTGAGGATGCGTGATCGTCGTATGTACATTGGCGGTGAGGATGCGTGATCATCACCTGTACATTAGCGGTGGGGATGCGTGATCGTCGTCTGTACATTGGTGATGAGGATGCGTGATCGTCGTCTGTACATTGGTGGTGAGGATGCGTGATCGTCGTCTGTACATTGGTGGTGACGATGCGTGATCGTCGTCTGTATATGACAGAGGTGACGATGCATGATCGTCGTTTGTATATTAGAGATGAGGATGCGTGATCGTCGTATGTACATTAGCAGTGAGGATGCGTGATCGTCGCCTGTACATTAGCGGCGAGGATGCGTGATCGTCGCTTGTACATTAGCGGCGAGGATGCGTGATCGTCGCCTGTACATTAGCGGCGAGGATGCGTGATCGTCGCTTGTACATTAGTGGTGAGGATGCGTGATCGTCGTATGTACATTAGCGGTGAGGATCCGTGATCGTCGTCTGTACATTAGCGATGAGGATGCTTGATAGTTGCCTGTACATTAGAGGTGAGGATGCGTGATCGGCGTATGGACATTAGCGGTGAGGATGCGTGATCGTCGTCTGTACATTGGCGGTGAGGATGCGTGATCGTCGTCTGTACATTGGCGGTGAGGATGCGTGATCGTTGCCTGTACATTAGCGGTGAGGATGCGTGATCGTCGTCTGTACATTAGCGGTGAGGATGCGTGATATGTACATTAGCAATGAGGATGTGTGATCGTCGTCTGTACATTGGCGGTGAGGATGCGTGATCGTCGTATGTACATTAGTGGTGAGGATGCGTGATCGTCGTCTGTACATTAGCGGTGATGATGCGTGATCGTCATCTGTACATGTATATTAGCTGTGAGGATGAGTGATCTTTCTCTGTATATAAGCGGTATGAATGCGTGCTCGTCGCCTGTATATAAGCGGTATGGATGCGTGATCGTCGCCTGTATATTAGCGGTATGGATGCGTGATCGTCGCCTGTATATAAGCGGTATGGATGCGTGATCGTTGCCTGTATATAAGCGGTATGGATGCGTGATCGTTGTCTGGATGCGTGATCGTTCTCTGTATATAAGCGGTATGGATGCGTGACCGCTACCTATATGTGAGGGGGGAAAGTATCATGATCGTTCCTTGTGAGCAAAGAGGATGTGTAATCTTGGCTGTATGTAAGTTGTGAGGGTACGTGATTGTTGACTGGATATAAGTTATAAGGATACGTGATTGTTGACTGTATATAAGTTTTGAGGATACGTGACTGTTGTCTGTATATAAGCTGTGAGGATAGGTGATTGTTGACTGTATATAAGCTGTGAGGATAGGTGATTGTTGACTGTATATAAGCTGTGATGATACGTGATTGTTGTCTGTATATAAGCTGTGAGGATAGGTGATTGTTGCCTGTATATAAGCTGTGATGATACGTGATTGTTGTCTGTATATAAGCTGTGAGGATAGGTGATTGTTGACTGTATATAAGCTGTGATGATACGTGATTGTTGACTGTAAGCTGTGATGATACGTGATTGTTGTCTGTATATAAGCTGTGAGGATACGTGATTGTTGACTGTACGCTGTGAGGATACGTGATTGTTGACTGTAAGCTGTGAGGATACGTGATTGTTGACTGTATATAAGCTGTGAGGATACGTGATTGTTGCCTGTATGTAAGCTGTGAGGATACGTGATTGTTGACTGTAAGCTGTGAGGATACGTGATTGTTGACTGTATATAAGCTGTGAGGATACGTGATTGTTGACTGTATATAAGCTGTGAGGATACGTGATTGTTGCCTGTACATAAGTTGTGAAGATACTTGATTGTTGATTGTAAATAAGCCACGAGGATACGTGATAGCTGACTGTATGTACACTATGACGATGTGTAATTGTCCCCTGTGTGTAGGTAAAGAGAGGAAGCGTGTATGTCGCCTGTATATAGGTGATGAGAATATGTGATCGCCGCCTGTGTAGGTGAAAAGAGGAAGCGTGAATGTTGCCTGTATATGCGTAATCATCAACTTTGTGTAAGCAGAAAGAATACGTGATCTTTACCTATGTGTGATCATAGAGGAAACGTGATTGTTGCCTGTTTATGAACTGTGGGGATGCGTGACCTGTATGTAAACGGAAAGGATGTGTGTCACCTGTATGTAAGCAGATAGTAAGTGTAATTGTTACCTGTACGTAAGCAGATAGTAAGTGTAATTGTCACCTGTACGTAAGCAGAGATGATGTGTAATTGTCACCTGTATGTAAGCAGAGAGGATGTGTAATTGTCACCTGTATGTAAGCAGAGAGGATGTGTAATTGTCACCTGTATGTAAGCAGAGAGGATGTGTAATTGTCACCTGTACGTAAGCAGAGAGGATGTGTAATTGTCACCTGATCGTAACCAGAGAGGATGTGTAATTGTCGCCTATACGTAAGCAGAGAGGATGTGTAATTGTCACCTGTACGTAAGCAGAGGGGATGTGTAATTGTCACCTGTACGTAAGCAGAGAGGATGTGTAATTGTTACCTGTACGTAAGCAGAGAGGATGTGTAATTGTCACCTGTACGTAAGCAGAGGGGATGTGTAATTGTTACCTGTACGTAAGCAGAGAGGATGTGTAATTGTCACCTGATGGTAACCAGAGAGGATGTGTAATTGTCGCCTATACGTAAGCAGAGAGGATGTGTAATTGTCACCTTATGTAAGCAGAGGGGATGTGTAATCATCACCTGTATGCAGAGAGGAAGTGTAATTGTCACCTGTATGCAGAGAGGAAGTGTAATTGTCACCTGTATGTAAACAGAGAAGAAGTGTAATTGTCACCTGTATGCAGAGAGGATGTGTAATTGTCAGCTGTATGTAAACAGAGTGGAAGTGTAATTGTCTCTTGCATGTAAGCAGAGGGGATGTGTAATTATCACCTGTATGCAGAGAGGAAGTGTAATTGTCACCTTATGTAAGCAGAGGGGATGTGTAATTATCACCTGTATGCAGAGAGGAAGTGTAATTGTCACCTTATGTAAGCAGAGGGGATGTGTAATTATCACCTGTATGCAGAGAGGAAGTGTAATTGTCACCTTATGTAAGCAGAGGGGATGTGTAATCATCACCTGTATGCAGAGAGGAAGTGTAATTGTCACCTTATGTAAGCAGAGAGGAAGTGTAATTGTCACCTGTATGCAGAGAGGAAGTGTAATTGTCACCTGTATGTAAGCAGAGAGGAAGTGTAATTGTCACTTGTATGTAAACAGAGTGGAAGTGTAATTGTCTCTTGTATGTAAGCAGAGAGGATGTGTAATTTTCACCTGTATGTAAGCAGAGAGGAAGTGTAATTGTCACCTATACGTAAGCAGAGAGGAAGTGTAATTATCACTTGTATGCAGAGGGGAAGTGTAATTGTCACCTGTATGGTAGACGAGAGGATGCGTGATAGTCTGCTATATGTACATTTTGTGTGTGTATGTGTGTGTGTGTGTGTGTGTGAGAGAGAGAGAGAGAGAGAGAGAGAGAGAGAGAGAGAGAGAGAGAGAGAGAGAGAGAGAGAGAGAGCTTGCGTTGTAGTCACTTGTGAATTGAGAAGATACATGATCGCCGCCCGAGCGTTTTCAGGCGCTGGCACTACAGTAACATTTGTTACAATAATATGTTTGACATTCTTAAGTCCCCTGGAAACCCCTGACGGGAAATCTCGTTATCAGAAAACACATACACGATTGCAGTATTCCTGGTGTCACCATAATGTAGGTAAATATTCACGACGAGGGCGTAAACACTAACAAAACAAATCCGATAGCAGTGTGAATTATCATAAATATTGACATTATCAAATATTTATCTACACAGAAGGATTTTGGATATGAAACAGATGATACATATTATTATCAAGGCGAACATGTATTAGGCATTAATTAAATATTTGTCGATAAAAGAGTTGCTGAAACAGATCTGACTGAATTTGGCATTGTCGACCATCACGTTCAACAAAACTGAAAATGAAACGTATTTGTCGACTTAGTACGGTGCAGAATTTTAATACATGTATATGGACAGTGTTTTAGAAAATGCCAACAGCTTTTCATACTGGGTGGATCTTTTTATGTTAAATCATGTTATGTAATATTTTAGTTCTATTTTTAGAAGCGCTATAATTTGATCCTGATTATATCTTATGAAACTGACACAAGTTTCCTTGTTTGGTCGGTGCTAAGTATTTGTCGATTGTAAAGTGGCATCCATAGAAGTGCAATTTCCAATACTTGGAGGTTGTCGCCCCTCATTATACGATTGATTGATTGATTTTTGTTTAACGTCACACCACGAATATTTCACGTATATGGTGACGGCATCTGCCTGATGCAGGGCATGCAAATTTTGACCTTTGCAACGGACCCACCCGAAGCAGTGAGGGATCTTTAACGTGCCATGCATACCACGACACGGGGCCTCGGTTTTTACTGTCTCATCCGAAAGACAGGACACTGGCATGGCCAGAGCGGGAATCGAACCCCGGCCTCCCGATCAGGAGTCCAGCGCGATACCACTAGGGCACGCCGGCTTCTCATTATATGAAAAATGGCGGACCGAGACCTTCTTTGGTCGTACCCGGAAGTGTTATACTTCCCAAGCCACACGGAACGCGCATTATAGGCACTAGTGCACCCTTCCCTGCCAACCAGTGAAGGATCACTAGCAATATTAAATATGTGATAACATATCACTGAAGCGATTCTAGACCACCATTAAAGCAAGAGATAAGATTATCTAGCAAAGTTTCTCTAATGACCGAAATAAAAAGTAAAGAATATCGGTATAAACAATACAGACGTGTATAATTAAGTACAGGCGCCTCAGAAACGCAGTGGAACGCCCAGATAGATGCTAGTACTAGCGAGAGATACTTGCGTGTAGTATGGCACCCTGATCACAGATTATCCCCGTGAATGTACATCTGTGCGCGTTTCATTTCATCTCACTACAGATTTTTTTTCTTTTTTCTTTCATAGTCATAAAAGTGCAATAATGGTCACGATAGGAATTTTCGGAGAAGCCATTAAACTCCAGTTAAATGTTATGTTTTTGCATTGAGAATTCTAGGAAAAAATAGATATTTTGTAAAAATTCATACTAGAATTTATTTATATAAGATAAGAGTATCAGTCAAAAAAGTTCAAAGATAGGAACAAAAATTAACACATTTTGTTATTCCAAGATAAATTTTTAGGTCACACGGTGAAATAAAAAATGGCAATGTTCTAGATCAAATATAGCCCTTCACGACTCCAATCTCTTCATATCTAATATTCATACTAAAATTATATACATGTAGATCTGTATGAAGGTTAAACTTTGATGTAATTTATTTGCTTTCTTTATCCTGTATAACTTTCATATTTAAAGCTAACTGACCGACACAGTTTGTATTTTAATAGTATATACATGTATTTAAGTACTGAGTGAGACTTAAAGAAATGATTCCATTGTGTAAAGCTAATAGGCTACACTGTAAGAATCGAACGGGTAACCAACATATGAAGTCTAATACATAATAAAAAGAAGCTTATTTTTGTGGAATTTTGTACGACCCACAATGTTATTATTAAAATCGTAGGAATCATTCTAACAGTTTTCTTCGCAATAAATGAACTTTCTCTATGTCGTAAATACTTATAAAATTTCATTCAGTAAATCGAAATATCACATATTCTTTTTTTTAAGTTTTTAAGTAGAATTCTAATTTTATGTATGTTATGTCAACATGTAACTCTTTGATGTATTAGGTAAAGATAGTGTGCGTGGTGTCTCCCTCGGAGCTGCAAGATAATAGCGGTATTTATGTTTGCTATATGACCTATTACATGTTATTGCTGATCCCTAAGCACGGTAATGTGATCACTCTGATGGGTTTGTGATTCGGATTGTCGATCAAAAAGCTGCTATGAAAGAAGACCAATGTCTAGATAAATGTCTATATCACTCGGTCAATTTGGCAACACCCTTGCAAAATATATAACGATTTGTGTTCACTTTCGTTCTTGCTCTTGCAGTTGTTTCTTGTAGCTTTCATTTCCGTATTCTGAAAAGGATAAGCCATAACTAGAACTTTTAGCTATATTCATCAGATACAGCTTGAATTAGATTATATCGACAAAATGATGACAGGAATATAAACGTAGATTAAGTAAGAGATTATCCTGTCGACATCAGTGGTTACATGGTGACATGTTAATCATATTGTAAAGAAATGTCGACACGAGGGTAAGAATATAGCATAACATTACAATACATAAAGAAATAAAGAGTTAATTAGGCGGCAATAACCCATAGATGTTCAAGATATATATATATATATATATATATATATATATATATATATATATATATATATATATATATATATATATATATATATATATGCACTCACACAAGGAAGAACTGTGGTGACGGTGTCAGAATAGGCAATATTACAACTGCGATTAAACAAGAGGATTATTTATATTATTATTGACATAGCTATAAGACATGTACTATTGAACCATTGATCCATGTATACGGTCAATAAAAGATTGCATATTGTACATTGATTCTTACTGGGAAATAATTTCTGTATTCATCCCAAGTCTATGCATGTATAGCCTAAAAAATCTCAAAAAGGAAGCTCATTTCGAGAAATTGATAGTCAAAGGCAATGCATTATCAAAAACATACAGTTAGGGGGCAACTCTTTTTTTGTGGAACAATAATGATTTATCATGACAGAATTGCATTTTTGTTAGGTATTCCCTACATATACCCATTAAATTATGAAGAGCAAAGGCAAAGCGATAGTGCATCCTCTGATAACGACTCTCAAAACAAACAAGTGCCAATAATGTATTAAAGAGCACTAAAACGCTATATATAGAAAAGTTAACGGATAGTTCCTTGAACGCCTCAGATATACCACGTTTATACTTGAGATGTATATATTAAAATAGCAACAATTCTCGTCTATCAAGGAACTGCACTGATGAATGTCCTGTATATATAGCATAACCCAACCCACACATGTCATAAACTTGATATACAAACACAGCAAACAATTCTAAAAAAGAAAAAGAAAATATTGAGAAATCAAATAGTGTCCCAAACAATAGAGACTATTCAACTTGTATCGGACTGGCCCGTTTGTCTACTAATCTACCAACCGACAAGGATTTAATACCCGGTCTAATCCTATAGGTGCTCTGTAGTAGGTCGCCGTGTTCATTGTGATGCACCCTTTTTCATCTGTAACTCCACGCGCCATTGACAATGATAATAGGAGTGGTGTAACTTTGTGTTTGTAACAAGAAGGGCAATACAAAATGAACAAATAAACATACCTTACACATTTGTAAAGGAAGTAATTCTCTGTATGGCGGACTGAAACAGTAAGTTGACATTTTATTTTCACTATGTGAATCTATTACAGAGACTTTTGTAGGTTGAGGATTATGCAATAGAAGGTAATCTGATACAACAACTAAGTTTAGCTTAAAGGAATGCTTGATATAGAAAATGTTAAATATCCATCGAATATCTGTAAACGAGATATAATTTTCACGACATTACTAGTTTCGATTAACGGTCGCGCTATTATGATGGAGAAGGTAGTTCTGCCTCTATGTTACGATGTGATGGAATCTTTGAAGAGCTCTGGTACTGCCTTAATGATAAGGTTGTAAGGAAATAGGGTCATGAGTTAGAAATACGCTTGTCTTATGACGAGTTGATAGACAAATATGCTATAACCTGGCGCTGCTAGTATATTAAAAGTTAATACAGCATGGTATGTTGGCCTCAGGTGTTGGAGGTAACAGAATGAACATTATTTCCGAGGGTTAGCGCCAGAGGTCAATAACTCAAACAGTTTATCTTGACATCGAAACGATGAACATTGTATGCTGTCGCTCATCGGATCTTAGAATGTACGTCTTACTTCAATATTTTTCTCTTGACACCTGGCAGTCGATAGGATTGTCTTATAATGGGTGTGACGGATTGACGTGATCAATTAAAAACAAGATTTCAGGAAGAAAAAAAAACAGTAAAAATTCGTTTATCACTTCACTTTGGTAGGACGATATATATCGGACGAGACGGAGATAATCTGAAGTTGAAGATCACACTTGTCGTAGATATGCTTTAGGGTTGGTCCATTGCGAAGTCGTAACTATAAAGGTAAAATATTTAGTCTGGTGCAGTCTTAATCAACAATCAATAAAATGAATGTCATTTAGACATAAATATAAATAATGGAACGGCGAATACAAATTACTTGATATTAATCAATAAACGTCTTGCATACGCCTTGATGAAATCTACTTAAAGAAAAAAAAAAACATGTTTGAATTAAAAATTGAATCGATTTGTTTTGTTTGTTGCAAAAATACACATTTATTTTTATTTCTTAAATTAATGTAACGTACTTGCGGTTGATTTAGTGGTCATAACATTTAGGTCGGATTTTAACTTCAGTACGTAATGGAAGAACACTTCTTTATTTCAATATTTCAAGTAGACAGTTGTGCTTAAACATATACTTCTGATATGGGCTTCAGCTCCTTGTAAGGGAAAACGCACATTTGTATTTATGAATATTAACAAAGACCCTCAGTGAAGGCAAGAGTACTTGGAAAATATATTTGTCACCTGTGGAGAACATGTCCCGTTAACTTTCCTTACATGTAAAGTTTATTATATTAAAAATGTAATAATAGAAAAAGAGTTGAAACATCTGATTCAATCACAGGACAGAACCCCGAGTTAAAGCTAAACAGAAATATGTGCGATGCTCTTATGGACTGTTAGGGTGTATAATGAAATGCCTACATAGACATCATACATAGACATCATACATTTATCGCTAGACTACCACAGAAATAAAGAGGTTGTAAGAATTTATTATTGGGCGTGCAGGATCTGTAAAAAAGAGGATGTTAAAACGTGTTGGTGGACAGAATAGCTGCGATTAAACGTGCACTATACCAGTCTACTTGTTCTGTCCTGTATATTTCTCTTCTTAATGCTTCCTTTTCCGAAACTAAATTCCACACGGATGGCTCTCATTCATTCATTCATTATTAATTTCTGAACATTCATAGACTTCCTTTTTTCCTGATATTATATACTGTATATATGTAATCCTTCCAGAAACGAAAACACGACATTTAGATGTCGGTGAGTGTTCATGAAAAAAAGAAAGATTAGTTTTGGCAAAGTTCGTGCCGTTTAACTTTTATTATAATGATTTTATAATCGTTTCCCTTTTGTCAACCATACTTATTTCTAACCCTATTAACACCATTAACCTACCTGAATGAAGTACCTAACACGTGCACCTTACTTTAATACCAAATCTTT
This sequence comes from Pteria penguin, assembly GCA_035048485.1. Classification (NCBI taxonomy): domain Eukaryota; kingdom Metazoa; phylum Mollusca; class Bivalvia; order Pterioida; family Pteriidae; genus Pteria; species Pteria penguin. The sequence continues at coordinate 27,743,613 of CM068583.1, forward strand.
ATTCATGTCTGTATGTCTTAAATACATATTTGCATTCTCATTCAAAACCGTTTATCTCATAGAATGACTTTTAAACGATCATTCAATTAGAGGTATTTTCAAATTACATGTATATTGTATGGAACTATTATTTTGATAGATTGATTGTTTCCTAATTGATTTTGGCATCATGGTTTTAACGTTTAAAGTTCTGTATGAATTCCCTAGTAGTGTCTCGTTTTGTGTAGATATAATTGTTACATTATGGTCTTTTATAACTATTAATGATGTTTGGTTATTATACAAACGCAATTCCGGGTCTTTGTACATTTCTCTTTTTTGCAGATTGAACAAATAAGTGTCTGAATTCACGTAGACATATTCCAAGGTCTTTGTACTTCTGTGCTCATCTCCCCTATGATGCATTTCCTTTCTAGTCAACATTTACTCAATATATTATTTTGTAATATTATTACAAATGATATGATTCATCAATCTGAAATACTTATAGTCATTTATATATGAAATTTCATGCAGATAAAATTTATAAAGAGGTAGTTATAAAATTGTTATGTAAAAATTTTTGTAGTCACTTTCTTTTCTTGTAAAATTTTCATGCTAAAGCCACACCAAATAAGTTCTTGTTTTTCGGATTTTTATGAAGGAAATAGAGAGGCGGTAAGCGAAATGTTTTTTTTTTTTTCAATATTATTATCGAGCGAATTTTTTTTTAGAAAACTGTACCTTTCCATGAAAAAAGAATTCAAAACATCACATTCTTTTAACAATTTACTATTGTTACCGTCCATCATCCAGGTGTAGACAAACTGCCGCCGAATGCTGCCTAGAATTGGCGAAAATCGGAACGGGGCGCGTATTACAAAATAAAAAAATTAAACCAGACCGGACCAGTTTTTTTTTTCCGAAAATTTGAAAAAAAAAATGAAATCGGAAAATCAGACCGGCGATTCCGTTGAACAAGACATAGATTTGTTGTGGCCTAACGAATGTTTTATAGGGCTATTCAGGACCACCATACCTATGTATTCGATTGTCAACAATCGGCAATAAGTGCCATCGCTAAAATATTGTCAATGACTTGCCATTTAAAAGTATATGTAAAGATTTTTGTAGTTTTGCATCCAAATGTATCTAATAATTTTTATAAGAAATATCCAATGCTTTGTAATGAAACAAAGCTCTTGTATTATTGTTTTTAGAGCGAATAAAACATTTATACCAACGACTATTTAGAAGATCCGGAGAATCATTTCGATAAACAATGTCTCTGGAAATATTTAGTGTGGGAATAGACTTTGGAATTTCACAATATTTGTAAACTAAACTAATGTAATATGCGAAGGTAACCTATATAATGTGACTGTGCAATCACAATAACGTACCACAGTGGATATTCATGGATCCCTTAAATTTTGTGGTATTGTAAAGTACGAAAATAACTGGTGTCACATAAATATGGCACTAACAACAATGTAACACAGTGGACATTCACGGACCCTGAAATTCAGAGGTGAGACTAAGTGACCACGCTACGAGCAAGCGTCTCCTGTTTGGCTAGCCATACCAGCCGTGAATATGGTAAGAATAGTTTCCTAGCAGGAATAAGGACTCGCAACAATGTACTACAGTGAAAATTCATGGATTCCTTAAATTCTGTAAGAACAGGTTCCCGGAAGGAATAAGGACTCATAACAATATACCATAGTCAACGTCTATGGAATTTTGAAATTCTGTGTAGAAATACTGGTGTCCGTATGGAATACGATGTGCTACAGCGGACAGTCATGGACCTCAAAATTATGTTGTGATAAAAGGTGGCCGGAAGGAATAAGCATCTCTTGTTTCCAGTTTGTTAGTAACACCCTAAACGAATGCCCATAGTTACCAAAATGTGTTATAGATCTCGGAAGCAACCTAACGTGATTGAGTGTTGAAGAATTGTTTGCTCAAACAGTCTAATTTACACATCTATTTCCTCCTACTTTTGGTTTGAAATTAGCTACTGGCTTCACCATTTGAGTTTAACTTTGAATTAAGAATCACTGATAGAGTTTGTTATGCTTGTATGGTCGTATTGTAAATTCTACTTGGTATTGAAATGGTGTATTGTACATTTGAGGTCTCGTTACAATTGATACCACTTAGTGAGTGACCTTTCTAGCGGACCAGCGGTTACCGGGGACATTTGGAGCCAAATACATGGTCAGGTTTGATTATTGAGAGAAACGAGGTTTCTCAGTGAATGACGTACCTGGCTCGTGACCGAAAGATAGATTACAGATTCGACTTCCGCCGTATCTACATCAGTATCCTGTCTTTTGGTTGAGACAGGAAAGACAAATTAATCAACCAATTAATCAGTCGATCAATGAGATGATCTCAAGAACTTTTTTAATCTATAGCTATTGAAATTTCTGATAATGTGGTCCTCATTGGGCATCTTCCCTATTTGGTTGTTTGACTTCATCATGCCACTGTTTGGGTTCTTACCTAAAATTGCTTGTTAGTTCCATATTGTAAATTCTGTATTATATTCTGATGGAGAATTGTACTAGTGTAATCTCATTACATTTGATAAAATTCTACTTTAGATTTTCCACATAAAGAGGGAATCATTTTGTGAATGCAAAATTTACATAAAGTACTGACTACTGAGCCAAAAATACCCAGTCCTCCAATAGTGTAAGGCAGTATGTCTTGTAAAAATGTATATCGTAATAACAAATTCTAGTATTATCAATTAAATTTGTATGTATATGTCCTTTGGTTACACTAACTCTGAGACAAATGTGACTCAGAGACAGTTCATAAGTTCATTATACCATGTCAATGATTGTGCTTTGCCAACTGACCGGCTCAATTCTGCATCAAAATTATGGTCTGTTAAACCAGTTTTGTGAGGTTGTATAATATGCAAAAGAGAAAATATCTTACATAGATCTATTACAATACGTTCCTACATTTAATTTATTTTGATACACATACAAATTTCATAGTTCGGAATTGATATCGCTATTACCACAATTCACAGATAATTGATATACATTGTACTTGATAGGAAAATTAAAGCAAACATAATTCATCGTGATTGTCATAAATTGACAGCCATTTTAAAAGATTTCTATTAAGCTCAGCTTAGTGATACCCGTATCATATCATTTTCTGTTAAAACTTAAATGAGCCTAAAAGGTGAAAGGGCAACAAAATATTCCAGAAATAGTCAACGTCCAATACAAAGATAAGAGTTTTATTCCTACCTGAACATACTGTCAATGATACTGACCTAAATATTGTAAAAAGAAATGAGAAATCACGACAATTAGTATTAATTCTTATTTACACACTCTTCTCCAAATAGTATGAAAATCTTTCTGAGGTAATTTGTGCGACAGTTAAATCTATTGCTTCTTCAAAGCTAATGACAGATAATATGATTTTAAACTCAGGTTCATACATCTGTATAATGGAGATATTATGTAATTGCTAATGTATTTAGAGACACAGTCTTACCTGGTACCTCTACATTTAAAACCATTTACCGAATGAAATACCTGTCATAAAGAAATCGTCTATTGGAGAAAATGCAGTAGCAATACTGCATGTTTGTGTTACAACATTACTTCTCTTCGTTTTCTTAGGATTTGATTATTTTATCTGGGCACACGTTCATCCTTTTACCTGTTATTACGGATTTAATCAATGCTTAGAGTCATCAATCTCGTAATTACGATAGAAATGTTTCAGGAAATGTGTCATTGATTATGAAGAAATTATCCAATTAACGATGGTTGCGAAACGATGTTTCCATTGGGTAGCGTGTTCAGTAACATGTACATTAACTGCTGTGAAGTGCACTAAACTTAGCATGTTGTAGTAGGCTAAATTGACGCGAACTGGTTGTTTTTGTTCTTGTGTCACTACAAAAATGTGATGGTATTTTGGTTGAATTCTAGTAGGATATATCAAATTTACTTATGAATTCCTTTTCATAATATAAATTCAAAAGGTTGAACCATTTCATAATGTATCTCATACAGATCTAATGCCCTTTTGCCAGTATTCGTATTCATATTACACTGTCTGCCATTACATTTGTCGGTCTTGGTTCCATTTTGAAATCAAATTTTTGAGGCTTTAGGCATCTTTTTGGAACTATACATTTCCAAACATAGTTGTATCATTTCGTATTATTTATTCAAAACATTAAGAGAAACATTAAATCATTTATAAGCTACTTTTTATCAGGGAATTACTTTGAAAGGTAATCTGTAAGTTTTTAACTGTAATGTAGTTCTCAATAAGTCACAATAGAAAGAAATCTGACTAAATGTTTTCTCACTCTTTTGTACGATTTTGTAAATTAATTTATTATGTATAGAGAGAAACATTAAAACATTTATTTGCCGACTTTTATTGGGAAATAACTGTTTCAAAGGCTATTTTCATGCCACAATTCAGTTTTCTTGATTATCTATGACTTTTTGAAATTTAATACAAGTCAGTTCTCGCATGCTGGCAGTACAAACCTTGTTAAAAGCAAAAACAAGTAATTTATATAAAACCAAAAACAATTTTTTAAAGTTTGAAGGACTCAATACGTTAAAGTATACATAAATATAAAAAAATAAATGAAAAATAAATACATAGATAAAATAAGAACGGGAAAAGTAATTTTGACTTCAACTTTTTAATTACATTATTTTTGTTATTGTCTTTTTTCTTTGATTTACTGAGTGTGGAGTTCATAGTTATTTGTCAGTTGGTAAATATACAGTAAGCGAGAGAATACATGTGTTTGCGAAATTTTAAATATCAATCAATTGTTTGTAAATGAAACATTTCTGCTCAGTTGAGCGATATAGGCCCACTTACGTCCCTTTTTATGATGTGTGTACTATTTTTGTACGTCCGTGTGTATTAGTCATTGGCGAGTTAAGATAGCTAATCAAGGCACACCTGCTCGGTCCTTCTCGGTACCTGGTCTCATTTCTGATTTTCAGATGTCCATGAATGTCCATCGTAGTGCTTTATGTTAGCGCGACATCGACGTAGCACCGATTGCCCTCGTATGTTACATTGCAAACCAAATATGATTGCGAATTAAATTGTTAATTAATACACCTGTTGACTCGTGCAGTTTAATTGATTTAGCTATATACGGCAGGTGTGACAAATTCCCAGGAGATGTTACATCTCGATGACACCAGATCACACTTTAGGATTCTAGAATAGTATCTTAAATCACTAATCTGTGTTTTTCCATATCTATCACTTCTCTGCTTCTTTGACAACTTTGCTTCAGATTACTTTTGCAATTTACAATGTAACTATTGAAGTATTGTGATGAATAATCTCTTCGAACACTTTTAGAAACGAACATTAAAAAATAATTATTTTTCCAGATTTATCAGTTATTGAGTTTATCTTATGCGGTTTGGATCAGAAAACTAATTTAGAAGTAGAGTCTCATATCTTAACGTTACGATCGTAGTTCTCACTCGAGACAAATCATTTACCCGACGAAACTCATTATCGTGTTCGTTAATCATTCTCGTCTTTGCCACACTTTCCTTTTAAATTATCACTTTACAAGTGTGTTCATAATGAATTTGCTCGTGATCTAATAAGTTAATGACATTATCTCAAGCGATACAAGCTCAAAGAGAGTGATGGATGACGACCAATAGTGCTTCCGTCAGGTTTTTACAGGTATTTTTTTGATAGAAAACGTGTTTAAAACGTCAAAGATACTTTGAAATCAATACATGTTTTAGCAGTTGACTATGTAGTAACATTCAGTCTATGTGCACTGAGAAATACATGTATATGCAAAAAGAACGGGTGGTGGAAAACAATCAGTCTTTAAACCTTGTAATGTCTGTATTGTTCCATACTAGTTTAGGAATACATGTACTGCGCTGTAGTGTTGAAAAGAAAGATTTAAAGTACGAATATGCGAATGTTTTACCACTGGAAGGTCAATATTTTCATACATTTAGAATTCGATTTCCCTCACTCTTTATTTACAGTTATATACAATACAATTTGAAGTTGATAGAGATTGATGTTTGGAAAGATATTGAATGAAAATATATTAAAAACGAATTTAAAATAATATTCTATCGTAAAATACAGATCTAAAACTTCTTAAACGGAACCATCACCGTAACCTATATTGATTTATCTGTTGTCCGGGCATATGGAGAGAGGTATACTTACAGTAGGGCTCTTTACGTGGTCTCCTTATGGATGATCTGTCTTAAAATACCACAACGACACGAATATACGTTCAATAATAGGTAATATAGTTGCGTGAAATGACATTAGACATAAACGCACTAATCAAATTTAGATAAAAGATTAACATGATAATCTATAATGTGTCTATTCCTTACTACTCCCTATGTTAATATTGGTAAGTTTTTTCAGTATATCGTATTTTTTTTTATCTATTTCTACTGTATTCTATTTCTACAGGTTCATGACAACCTCCCTTTCTCCTAATATTCAACAAAAACAAAAATATCTAAGACATATGAGATCTCTCAATATCGAAAGGGTACCATGTTGTGATTCGGTCAAAATTTACAGTTGGTTTTCTCTAAATGACTAATATGCTCTTTCTAATCACACACGCACAAATGATACATGGCATATGAACCTCTAATTTAAGATGGTGTTTTTTTTTTCTAATTTCATATCTCCCCTTTCCCTCTTAAACCACTTTCTTTTAATATATTATTCCGCTTTATCACAGTTATCTATAATACGAGGTGGAGAGGCCTTGTGTGAATAAAAAATTTCAAAACCCTATATTGTACGTTATAAAGTGATCTGAATACCAGGGAACATAAAAAAGGACTAAAATATGAAAGGATTGGGTTTTCCAAGTTTTTTCACCCATTTTTTCAATAAGAAAAAGAAGAAAAACTCCTCAGCATTAATGAAACAAAATATAAATTTAACTACAAATGTACAAATCTTCGTTAAATAATCCTTTACGCAGTAAACTATAGATACTACTTCAGAACGAACATGATGGCCATCGCTTCACATTAAAATCATTGAAGCGTTATCAATTGGAGTTTGCGGAGGAAGTTGACAAGAAGGTGTCTACTTTTCATTTAATCTGCCCAGAAGGAGACACTGTGATGATACTGGGATAGTCTGAGGTGTTATGATGAATGCTTATTCGCACGGAAAAAAATAGTAGCAATGTTTTCCGTACTTTTCTTAACTATATAAATCTTTAATTGCATCCCGTTTATTAATATGTAGAATAGGAATGGCATGATCGATTTTAGCCCAAAAAAGAAATATCTAGAAGTTTGAAGTAAAATAATAACAGGATAACAAGGCCTTTCTTTCGGCTATTGATTCTTGATTTGTTAATGGCAAGTAGTCAGATTGTGATTGTCTTTTGTCCAAACTATAATTCACTGCATGAAATAAAAATGACATAGGGTTATGTAGTCAGTCTGACATAGGGGTATGTAGTCAGTCTGACATAGGGTTATGTAGTCAGTCTTCAGGAGCTGTAAGACATTATCGGGATTGCATATATGACTATGTAGTTATCACAACTACATTATAATCAAATATATTTGTGATTTTTATATACAAATGTACATTCATATTGTAGCTTTTGTTCTGAATGATGGCTTTTATCATACAGGCTCTGTCAGTCCTTGTCCTTTCAGCTGCCATAAATGTTTTCTTCAGGTATTATTCCTTTTATGCCCCGGATCGATAGGTCGGGGGCATATTCTTTTGTTTGTTTGTTTGTTTGTCTATATACTTTTTTTACCTTAAAAAGCCTGATTGACTCAGTGGATAAGATGACTTAGTGGGTAAGGTGCTCGGCTCATGATCGCGAGGTTTGGGTTCAACTGCCACCATGGGCACATTGGTGTAGGACTTTCGCATAAGACGGTAAAAACTGAAGTCCTGTGGAACGGTAGGCGTGGTACGCAAAAAAACTCCCTCGATGCTTAGAGTGGGTCCGTTGCAAAGGTATAAATTTCTAAGCAATGTATCGGGCAGATTCTGTCACAATAAACGTGTAATAATTGTGGAATTATATAAATAATGATATAAAAGGTATATTGATTGAGAGAAATTATTTTTAATAAGTTGTACTGGTAGAATACATAATAAATTTAAACAAAATTGTAAAGTAATAGAAATAGCTTTCCTTAATCCTTCATAATCCCGTTAATTACCATTCCCTCCAACTACACTTGTAACAGTCCCGCTGACTGGAAAGGTTTTAATATCTACACGGTTTCCATCAGAACAAAGACATTTTTACTTTGTTACTGCCGTTATATGACAGAACACGTGTTTTATGAATTCTGAGGGTTTACGCCTCTGCAGATTTTCCAGCATGACCTAATATTCGTGATCTAACTTCAGTACCAGCAAAACATATTTTGCATAACATCAACATCTGGTATTCCTGTAATACGGACTTGAGGATCCACGAAGATGGATGGGTGGCGACGTCAAATATCGAATTTTGTTGATTTATACTGTGATTTTCAAATAGTGGTGATCAGATTAGTACAGAGTTGATAAATATATTATCCCTGAATTCAATAATTACGATCCTTAAGATAGCAAGTGTTTTTGTGAAGAAGATGCAATATCTGACAGACATTTTGTATTAAAGTATAAAAAGAAAGTTATGACGCAAACCAGGAAAAAGAATAAGAACACAGATAGGAAAATATATGTAATTTGTAAAGGATAAACCTATGCTAGTGTAAAACAAGAATTTGAATGAGATCAAACATACAGTATTTAATTAGTGAAGACAAATGTACTAACAAACATAAAAATATGTTATGATTCTACACAGAACAAAATACAGAAACTATAGTATTGAAATGATTTTCCATTACTTACACATGTATACATGTTTCATTAACACTTGAAAGAGGTATTTCGCTTGTGACCCTCTCTTAAAAGCGTATGGAATGTCTTGAATAATTATCTTGTAAGTAAGATCATCATAGACCAGCTATGTAAAGACATTATACTTATAATTCCCTAATATCCTGAAGAGGAAGCCTCTCTTTGTTGAACATATCCATACATTACACGGTAAATATAGCGATCAAATGACTTACCACATGTTTATAATGCTAATTATTGTTCAAGAGTGAGGTAAAAAGATAAAACAAAAGTAATGTCAAGAGCTTCAAGTAGTTACAGTAAGAAATCTGAATGAAAATATGACAGGCCAATTCCATAATTACGTCCAAAATGATTGATAAGATCCTTGAAAGACCGTGATGATGTTTGCGCATTTTCTCTAATGATCTCACAGTTACTTGTAGCAGGAGTAATGCATCGTTAGATACCTTAATGAGTTAAATGAAGAGTTTTCGTTTACACTAATTCATGCCATAATAAAAAACTATAAAAATATTACCCCGAATAACACTATGTAAGCAGAGGTATTTATGGTGTTCACCATGTGCAGATCAATATATTTCAACAATTCATATTGCCAAAACAGTTTCAAAGACAAGTAGCTTCTTGATATTTATATATTACATAAGAATTTAACATTTGATGTACAGTTCATTTTTCATTTTCTTTCTTGATATGCTACTACGACCAAGATCTTAATTAACTTGCTTTCCAGCTCCTTTCCTCTCATGACTCCAATTATTGAAGTTAGGATGGCAATCTAAATTACACAACACTATAATAACGGTAGATTTGAATCTCAGAAACGACCTGCCTTCATTAGAATAAAGAAGGTATATGACGGAGGGGATATAATTCGTGTGAAGGACATACAGACTTTGTTTTCATTATTCTACTTACTTTGAGAATATATCAATTAATGGAAGATTTAAGATTAAGGTTATTATCAAGAAAAACACAAGAATTTAAATGGAATATAGTTTAAAAAGTGTTATTATCTGAAATAATGGCACAGTGCAAATGTGAATATCGAGGCCACCTTACTGCATTGTATTTAATATGGTCTGTCACCTTTCATGTAAGAATAAATAGATGTAAAATATTAAGACAACTGATCCAATGAATGTCAATCACAATAATGTATTTATTTAAAATGATGTGCCAAGGCAGAGTAAGTGACCCCCTTTTTATAGACATATCCTTCATGAAAGTCCAAAACATACACATGAATAATTCTAAATTTTGTTAATTATGTAATAATCAAATTAATAAAATTTTCCTTCATAGTATACCTCAACAGATGAAAAATTCCTTACATATGCCAGATTTCTCACTACACAGAAGACACTTCACGGATTATTCAATTATGCATTTAAAACTGTATAATGTATCAAAAGTAGAAGCATTGTGAACGTTGAAAGTTTCTGCAATTAGTAGTTATATACCGTGAAACTCTTTTCATTTCGTTTCAGTCCTAAAGTGCACAATACATATTGCGTGAAAATTACAAGTAATGTCGATATAATTGAAAACATTAAGGTTAACATATTTCGCTTAAATGAAACCACCGATTCTGGATTGGCAATGCTATAAAATGACAGTGCAATCATTTTCATTGTTATTTAATGCATTTTGCAACTCTTTATAAGATACATCACTAGTTTTTATGTTGGCGCCCTTTATAATTTGCTTGAGAGGAGTTTGAGAATTAATATTTTGGCTCTTATCTTATTTTTCTTACATGTGAGTGTTGATATGTGGTGTCACTCCACATTCTTCCCTTTCTCTTATTGCTGCAGTCGGTATGCTCTCTTGGAGGTAGCAGCATGTGCGTTATTGGTGAATATAAAAATAGCATTGCTTCAAGCATCTAAGATAACAATACATCCATTATTTTTGCAGTATTCACAATAGTTTATTCAGAGTTCTTCCTTGTATTTCATGGAGGTAAAACAGGGGGCAATGGGAAATAAAAGGATGATTAAAGTAATAGATATAATGTAATGTTACAGCCATCGGCAGTAATCTTGGTTTCTTAAGTTCAAGTAGATATAACGGTTATGTAAGTATGCTACTTGCGCATATAGAGAATAATTCTTTAGGGTCAATTAGTATAAACAGAGTGTTATGCTGCAGGTAGTACATGATCTATAGTAACATTCCGCAGTTTGTCCAATTAGTTTTTAAACTCTATTCATAATATTATTTTTACGGATTCTAAAATAGACAGTTCGTTGCAATCGACTTTCTGTGATGTCCTATGCCTGTCAGGTTTGTTTCGTTTTCCTGTTTTATATCCCTTGGGTGGATGGCTTGATTGTATCAAATCTCTTAACGTCCTATATAGTAATCGCAGGTATCCGTCCATTGACGAAGATGTATAATAGTTTTCCTAAATAGACACGTAATCCCTGAGTATCCATACCGTGGGTGCCCCTGACAATAGACAACACTTTATAATTGTGGCATGAAACCACGTATTAAATTAGAAAAAATAGGGGAATAGCGCCTTGGCTGGAATTTATCGATTTGATTACGAAAAGTGGTCTTTACATGTACAGTTTGACATCTTATAAGTAAATAGATGTGTAGCCTTATTTTCTGAAATAATGTATTATGGCTATTAGAACATGTGCTGGTATACATGACAGTGTTGGTGTTTTGTTTTGTTTTTTTCTTTTAACAAAGTAAAATTTAGTATAAACCGTCCCCATTTCCCCCCTCCAGTTATTACGATTCGGTACTTAAGGTGAGATTCATGATTATCTTTTGGAAATATGTCAAACAGGAAGTTTTGGGGAATCCTTACTTTCATACAGATTGGTTCTCCAAACGCAGACATCTCATAACTAATACAAAATCAAATAAATCTTTGTCATTTCTATCATTATCTAGTAAATTGAAGCGTTGCTCATTTTATTCATTGTCAAATCAACAAATCCGAAAGCAAAATAAATGAGGTATTTCATAACATTCACTTGTTTTTATGCATTCTATATAGTAAAACATATTTCGATTTAAATATATAACTTTATCTGTTTTGAAAGTACTTAATGCACTTCTAAGTGATTGCATTTGTATTTTATTTTAAATTCGACACGATTTGATAGTTTGTAATGGGTTATCTATTACCCCAAGTGTACTCTATCTGTTTTTGAGAGACTAAAGTAAGCCCACTTTGTCGGGTTACTTTGAAGTAACAATAGTTTTATTCTAATCATAGGATAAATATGTGATAAAATCGTGACGATCGTTTTGATGTCATCAATAAGGTGAAGTGTACTTGAACGTAGAGTTAGAGGGATTTATATGTAAGTCCAGAAGATTAGTAGTCAACATTTTTCGATTTACTTATATTTTGGTTTAACTGGATGACTGAATTCAATTATTGAACCACAATTTGTATCATTTACATATCTTATTGATCTATTGTTTGCCAATGAAAGATATTCATATTTTATCATGAATCGCTTATTATTACACGACGAAAGTGTCGGAAAGTCAGACTTTAAAAACGAAGGAATCTGCAAAAATGTGAGTGTATTAAATGTTGAATAACTACTTTAGAAAGGACTTTTATGCCGGACAGAATTCTGTCTGTTTTGAGACAACTCTTTTACCTTGAAATGTCTGTGTCGAACCACACAGTGACACACAAATCTTTAACGTTTCCCGAATAAGTGCTTGAAGTATTCCAAAATTGCTGTTTATCTATAAATATTCCTTATCAGTAGTGTACTAAGAGGTGAGAGAAAAATAATCACCACTTTGTACAGGAACAGGGAAGTTTTACTCATAGATTTACCATGCGCGGCAAGTGGTGATGGATTCTATTAGTTCCGAATAACTCTGAATATTTATAGTGATTTGATATTATTTCATTCATTCATTTGATTCGCATTCAAGACAGAGTTTTTCCGTAGTCTTTGGATCTCCTCAGACTCAATTTGTGACGAAGAAGTCTAGCCTCCTTTCTCCAAATCGACATATCTGATTAGTGTCGCATCATCAAACGATTTCTATAGAGATATTGACAGTAATTTCACTGCCTCGTCCATCCTTATCAAGCGGATAAACTCCGTGTGCTGAAATTGGTTAATTTAGCAACATTGCCGTGTAAGGATTGTCCGATCATGGAAAATGGCCCTGTTGTCCGCTGTATGGTTGGTAGCAAACACTGATCATTAATTGAATATCAGGAATTTTTATGCTACGAACGATCTGTATTAAGCGACCATGACCGACCATTCAAAGATCAGATAAAAGGAAAGACAAAAAGAATGTTGATCATTACTGACAACGATGAAGGATTAATCATATGTATACTCTCCTTCTACGTGAACAAAAAACATAGATATTTAGATATTTGAAAAGAACGGCATCGCAAAGAAACGAATAAATCTAAATCATAAATCGTATTATTATACTTTATTCTTGATTTATTCTGTTAATCTAATGTCAGTATTATAGATGTTCTGTATAATGTACATGTCATTCAAAAAATGGTAAGCAAAAGTCGCTTACTTTTCCTCAAGCAACGTGCATTATTCCTCTATTGATAAAGGGCTCTTGATTTCTTTTCTTTACGGTATGTACTACCTATATAGATCGTCATATAACTACAAATTTGTCTCCAGAATCCTTTGTGATTGAATTATGTAATGTGTATCAAAAGCAATCCCTTTCTATCATTTTCATTCTGTTTATTTGTTTTCTGTTTATCATCCAGTGTGTAGCTGTATCTATAAATATTATGGAATCTGTTAAATCAATGCAGCACCGCAAAACATATTACATATCTTTGATTGTTGTGAAATACGAGACTTCAAAGCACAGGTTACATCGTCGAGTTCTTTCCAAGAACTTGCACCACGTTCTCGTATTACTTTTTAGTTGGAATGATTACCTAAACAGACAACGCTTACTGACATTCCATTATATATATATATATATACAGAGATCACAATGTATATTTGGAGGTGACTGTTTCAGCGACAAGAATTGCGATTTCTACTTAAGATGATACCAGGTGTCTGGAAGGAGTAAGCGTCTCCTGTAAGCATGATACACCCGTCACAAATGTTCCATAGAAATCTCTTGTGTTTGGTGGCAAAGTCATAGATAATTTGTCAAGTCGGTTTCGGTAAAATGAAGTCACTGTGTATGTGCTCGTGTTCCAGAACATCATTAACAATCTGGAAAGGGGAACCTCATACTGTCAACCAGTATCATAGAACTGACTCAGTCATCGGAGACGATTTCACGTGTTCGATTTTGTAGCCCTGTGTTAGTGTTGGTACCAATTGGAATGCCAACAATCTGTCGGAAATCTTATTTCACAAAAACACAAACATATTGTCTCCTAGAAACCTCAGCATTTTAATGATAACGTCTTCACTGTACTTGTTGTTTGAAAAACAATGCTCCCTCAAAAAATAGGGATTTTCAATGTGTTATATAAGACATGTAAAACTATTCGTAATCTAAAGAATTCATCCGTTGTATTTTCTTGTCAAGAAATTACTTTAGCGTACGTTACAGACGTTTCATTAAATAATAGAATTATTTGAATTAAAATACTTTTTTCAGTTTATACTCGGGTTTATATATTTAGATTGCTCGAAACTGATTAAAAGGTCCGTTTGTGCATTGCGATCTGCATCCTTCAAAAAGTTACTACCGCTGAGAAAAAAAAACTAATATTTGAAAATGTTGCTTTTGGTATATTGATCAGATCGCATCTTTATTAATACACTAAAATTATACATGATGATGATAACGGAGATAAAATAAATGGGATGCTTTTGTTTTTGCACAAACAAGAGGCGCTGTTTCCAGGAATTAATCGATTCCTATATCCTGTTTCATTAACGGATATATGTTAGTGTATATATGTTATAGATCTGAACACATTTATACAATTACTGAATGTCAAGTGAAACACTATCATTTGATATATAAAGTGTAGATGCAACAATAGCTTTGGAGTTACTAATTTGTATTGAAGAGAAAATGTATTTATATGAATATCAAACACACAAAATATCATATAACAACAATGCAGGACCTAACAAGTAATTCATAATGTTAACGTGGTATCTTAATGTTTGAACTAAATGTGAATAAAGTAAAAATTAGACAAGTAAAAGTATTAATGAAATATACATGGATAAAATTTCATGCGAATTTGGTGAAATCGAATATATTATCCGCTTTTTAAACTTTGTCAGTAAATAGTCCATCATAAATCAAAGGTTTATATATATATATATATATAAAGATTCGAAGAAGTCCTCCAAAGGGAAGTCCGGTACATAAAAAATTAAAGGAACACAAACACTCTGTATTGCTGTATTGCAGTAATATATATATATATATATATCACCATTTCAAATAAGTATACCTTGATATCTCTGACTTTTCTTATTGTGGTGTTTACAGTATCGTTATATATTTCGAAAATTCCTAATTAATACTTGAAAGTTTTAAAGTCCCATAAAAAGTTTTTTAGATTGAATTCCTTCAGCGAAACTTTTTAATGGCGCATCGTTTTTGTCACAACATTTATTCTATACAGGAGTTTCAATCTCTGTTATTTATCCCAAAGTTTAAATTTTGTTATACGAAATGATTATTTAACAAACGTTTATAAGCATGTGTCGAAGACTTCTTGAAAATTTAAAATCACAAGGGTATGCAAAACTTCGAAATTGTTTCCGGTGTAATCAATTACTCTGTTAATCACCCAATATTATATTGTAGAATTAGCCGTAATATCTTAGCAAAATTTCAATGAAATGGTACCTATGTATTTACATTATCACAATCTATTGCGTTACAGGAAACTACTTTTGTGAACTTAAAATCCATGAATAGAAAAATTACGTCGCGAAAAACAAGATTAGCACTAATTTTATGTTGCCGATAGAGATTATTTTGTTATTGTTCACCTACATAATATGTATTTTGATAGCATTACATGTATGCACTATGTACAATATGACGTAAATGTGGGGTGAAATTGACGAGAGGTGATGCTTCTTCTTTATAATGGATCAATCTCATACAAAGACACGATTCCAAGTCAATTTCTTCATTCATGTCACGGGGATCAATAATCCCATTCCATTCCAAATGATTAATCCAATAATATCTTTAGGACTGTAGCACATTTCTTTTATTTATGATATTAAAATCAGAAGTTCTGTCACCTGTAAGCATGGAACACACTCATATCAGTAATATCTAGTCACAAAGGCTTCAATTAATCTCGGTTCCCAATATGGTAGTGACATATTAAAAAAATCTAATTTCCTATAGTATGATATCTTTCCTCACTCTTTGTCCATAATTCCTTCGGAACCTCATTTTTAATTACTTGTCAAATTTCTTCATCATAGTTGGGTGAACTACATTCTTTCATATTAAAGCCACAGAAAGGTTTAGCTCTCGCTGAATGGTGTTTTCCGGGAAAATGTCTGTCTAGGATAAAAATTAACTTAATGTGGTTCTGCCAACAATAAACAGATGTTATCTGTGGAGTTTATCAGATAATGGTTGGAATAATACGAAATAAAATGATATCGTTCCAAAAAGTATTGAAAATTTAGTTCTTAATCTTGCTACGCGTGAACCATTGTGTAGCTCTTTATGTTGTCCGCAACACACATTTATTAAAACTGTTTCTAATCTGATAAAATATTAAAGTGCTTTTTATCCCCAACGTTTTGTATTTTTGTCACAATAAGATTTTTCTTTTGCCATACACCCAAGCAGGAAATGTTTTAAAATATTCCAAAAAATTAAAATTAAATTTAAAATTACAAAATATTCAGCATGATTAATGTCGTATTTGAAAAACCTTTTTGAATTTTGTGGACTTTTATTATTATTATTTCCGAAAATGGCTTTTACAATGAACTTGGTAAGTGACATTTATAAAGTGCTAAGCAACCAAACTCTTAGCATTATAAAGAATTGGGGGTTTTTTTTGGAAAGCGACACTCATCTTTTATAATGCAAGTTAAAACAATACATACAAATTTAAATGACTTCCTATGTCATTTGTACAAAGTAAATGGAACCTGTAGGTGCAGATTATGATAATAAATATTTTTGTAAAAATCATTTAACTTAATAGGAATACTGTATAACGTCATACCTATCCTGTTAACCACTACAACTCTCGTAACATAATTACTGTTATACGCACATAACGAAACATTTGCAGCAACAATCGAATATTTAAAGTACTATATCGTCTAGCTCGGGTGTATGTTTATTATCATTACATCTGCTACATATATTAGATGTTATTACGGCGGTGTTTTAACCGGGGATACATCACTGCTTCCTCTACACTACGCATTCCCAGTACATTGACTTGCCCATCCGTCGACGATATACTGTCAGTCCCACTCAACCAATTACGGTTATTCCAGGATCATTCACGCTCCTTATTCCATTTAAAACCCCGTTGCATACCTTGCTGTCGTGTTGAATAATATCTTTTGGGACGAGAGAGGAGACTCAACTGATTGTTTATGTTGTTTCTACCTATTTCTGCCCTCGTTCAACGTTCTTCAAAGACTTGATGTGACTATGCAAGTCTACACGTGAGATGTGTGGTACTTGCCAGAATGCTCCCGTGTCGATTGCGTGAGATTTCACGGTGGACTATACTCTCTTCTTCGCTAGAATAGTTGTGCATGACAAAGTCCTAGTTATGTATTCCCTGCAGGATTTAATGGTTTAGCTTTATTTGGGAATACTTCTTTCGTTTTGGATTATAGCAAACATTTAGGTAATATTAATTTTACTAATACTTATTATTTATTTGAATCAATTTAAATAATACAATCGGATTTGTAGAAAAACAAAAACCAAAAAAAGCAAACAAACAAACAAACAAACCAAAAAAAAAAAAAAACGTCGTCATTGATTGAAAATCTCATATATTGAGTTCACAAAGACGTTCACAGTCAAAGATTGAATACTTCGTCATCATATAAACATAATGATAACATTGTTTTTCCTACGCCAAGATGTGTTTTGTTTGCATGAAAGATATTTTTCTTGATAACAAGATCACTTTGAGCTAATTGATGTCTGGAGAATCTGTTAAAGTATATACAGTCTGCTATCCGTATAAGTTTTTTTTATATATTAAATCACGATATAGTATAAATGTGGTTTATTTAGTTGGTTTATAAAAGAAACAGAAACCCTCAATTATCACCTCATTTTCATGTTGACAAATAAGATAACTGTAAAATATTAAAAGCAATAACGGCAGATGGTTAGGACTTTTAAGGATGCCAATTTAGTTCGCCTGTTCAAAACATTCATCAAGGTATTTTACAAATTCTATCAAATCTTTTTGATAAAATAATAGATAAATCTATAGCGTTTGCTTTCCACAGGATTTGATGTATTTTGACATGTGTTGCTGATCATTATGATTTTCTTCACAGGAATGTATCGATGGACTGTTCGATTCAGTACTGCATGCTTTCACAAGTCAGAAGTAGCCTAAATAAACCATATGAAAGAGTACCGAATATATCGTGCATGTTAGAACAAATTGCCATTATTTACTGCAAATCAAAAATATTAAAACAAGTATTGATTTGATTACTATTAAATATGTAAATAGTAGAAAGAACGTATGAACAATATAGAATTCCAATGTCAATATTTACAAAACAGACGAGTAGTACTTAAACACGAACAAAAGATAGGTAGGATCAGGTAGCATTTAGAAGAAAGTTTCAAGCGGCCTAGTGACTACAGCCTCTTTCAGGTCGTAGTTATCACTATATAAAAATAGGCATAATCATGAAAGAATGCTTGTTATTGAAAGCATTTTTATTAATCCGATAATAGATATCCGTATTAAAAGGTTGTCGTGACGATCACGGGGTCAGTGCATAAGTTACCTCCTTATAAAACATTGTATCCTGGTGTAGCTTCCGATATTCCGATAATTGTTCATGATCAAATAATGTTTATAAAGCTTAAAATGACAAAAGTGAGAAACTAAATGTACTTCATGAAATTACCGATGGAATGCGTTTACTTTTTTTTCTGAATAAAAGATGTAATTCTTAGACTGGTATGATCAAGGTGGTGTTGATTTTAGATAAAGCTGTTATTTTTATTAAATAACATGCATATTGCATGGAACCTTATCTTGAAACATTTGTCTTGTTTTTAAAATCGTTGTGCGTTAAACGCTTCGACCAACTTCTTACCGCGTATCATCAAAGCATCCAAATCTTTGGGGAATCAGTATTAAGCAGTTCACTCCTGGAGGCGAGAAATTTGTAATTCTTTACAGGTTTATTTTATCTTAAGATGTTTTATTATTGAACATTAAAAATAAATTCAAAGTTAGATAACATAACTGATTATCTATACTTTGCCGTGGCTTAGGCATGAGAACAATTCTCAGACACATTTAATATGTGTATTTTTTAAGTTAACTAGTTAAAAACTCCACTTTCTGTGTAATATACAGTGATCACACAGTCTGTACTTAGTGAACACATACTTAGTATTGACTGTACGTGACGTTTTATGTATGTTATTCTGTCTGACGTTATAGTTACAAGTACTATCACGTAGCTTAAACTCAGGGATGATTACCTTTACCTGCAACATACATTTTATGATGTAAATATAGTCTTTCGGTACAAATTATTAAAGGAGTGTCCTAGTCGGTATCGTGACCGCAGCACAATCGAATGTTTTTGTAATGTCGTTTTCTATATATTTTACTATTATCATGTTGTGTGTGCATGTCCTTGGTGTGTCCACATACCCTCGTGTCAAAGTCCATGCCTCGGCATAGAAAAAGTGAACTTGACACTCGGGTCAGTGGATCTCTTACTCATCACCGGACATTAGAGGTAGATTTTAGTAGTCTAATGGCCATGCTGTAAAACAATTAGTATAATGTTGTGCTCATTTCTATGTATTAAAATCCTTGTTTCTATTTTCAGGTCACTTGCGTTAAGCATTCTCTTGTGTTTTCTGTATCCTACTTACAATGAACAAGAGTACATGGGATAAAAGGTTCAATGAAACCCGGTGAACCAAAGCTTTATTCTGGTCAAAGCTATGTCGTCCCCGGGATGTACAACGTTACAAGCAACGCAACAACTTCATCAGAATTAGAATGTAAGGCCCTTCTCGAAAACAGAGCAGGGCCCCCACCACTCTACGAAAAAGAGATCCGGATTCTGATCGGTTCGTTATTATCTGTTATACCATTGGTTACTCTGGCCGGAAACTCGCTGGTGATAGTGGCTGTTTTTACACACAAACGGTTAAGGACTATTACGAATGCGTTCGTCGTTTCTCTTTCGCTGGCGGATTTCTTTGTGGCATTGTTGGTTATGCCATTTGGAGTATACCAGCAATTTAATAATAAGCACTGGGATTTAGGCAGTATAATGTGTAAAGTTCTCACGTGTTTTGACGTCATGACAACCACGTCATCGATCATGCATCTCTCTTGTCTCGCCGTTGATAGATATTTAGCAATTTGTCGCCCATTTCTCCACGAACGGTTGAACAATAAAATTGTGTGTTCGATGCTTGCATCGTGTTGGATATTACCGGTCTTTATATCGTTTTTACCCATTCTGAATGAATGGAATTTGATTGGAATAGAAAAATACAACGAGTGCGTTTTTGACGATTATCAACACAGCTGTGGGTTTCTGGTTAACATTCCCTTCTCTCTTATTTGCTCCACTATTGCATTTTACATTCCTGCCGTTTTCATGATTATCTGCAACGTCAAAATTTACCTAGCAGCAAGAAAACAAGCGCATCATATCAGAACATTGGAAGTGTCATTACACAAACATAAAAAAGGGAAATTAAAGCAGGAGACAAAAGCAGCAAAGACAATTGGAATAATTATGGGTTGTTTCTGCGTTTGCTGGTTTCCGTTTTTTATATTTAATGTGATAGATCCACTGATAGGATATAAGATAGAGTATGTCCCTTGGACAATTGCTTTGTGGCTAGGTTACTTAAACTCTATGTTGAATCCATTTTTGTACTATAATTTCAATCGATCTTTTAAAATGGCTTTTCGTAGGCTGTTGACTTTCAAAGTTTGTCAGGGAGTGAGTGAGTACGAGAATGACTACATCAGTGCGCTACAGGACTCAGACGTAACCCCTAGTAACTATAATCTCAGTAGCCATAATCTGAATCATAATGGTAACAATGTTGCGAACTCTCTTTTACATACAGAATTGTCAACTATAAACTATGATTAAGTAGAACATGAGATATTGTCATGATATGAAAGCATTATTTCTTGATCATAGTGTGAATCAAAAAGCCAGTTCCAAGACGACTATAAGGGTCGCTCAGTTGTTAAGATGTATGAATAAAAGAGATCTGAACGACATTTTAGTACCAAATGTTGATCACTCACAATTCGAATCTCACAAAAAACTTAATCAAAACAAACAATTTGAATATTATCTATAAGCATTGAATATCAACTTTCAAATTTTATATGGCACCACAGTCAATATATTAAAATAACAAATGTTTCAAACGCTTGGATAAATCTCACAATGGTGAAAGACAATTGTTCATAATAGCTGTATGTAATCAAAGCTTATGTGTTAGAATTGTTAATCATTTGACAGCTTGGCTTTGTATAATGAGCAGCTTATTTATACGTATATTATTCTGTTTGTGTCTGCATTTTCAGCTTTGCATTATCCGGTATTTGTAATAAGTCTGTCGAATCAGTTTTAGCTCTTCATAACAAAATGAAATAAAGATACTCATTTGAGAGTTTTATTTTTAATCACACTCTACTTTCTTGTGAATTGGGTTTAATGAATAAGTTTGCTTAATATATAACACCGATAAACATTCTTTTAAGGAAATCGGAAAGACGACGTTGTTAACATTTCGTTTAGTCGAAAGTGTCGTTGATAGTTTTCCAATCGCCAATATATGAGTATCTTAGAGATCTGACGTAAGCACATGGTAGAATATACTTCAGGCAAATGAAATAAATTAAGTTCCAATAAACAGAGAATCGTATAGACAGAGATTCTAGCTATGTTTGTGATTTTAAATCATGCAACATGAAAATGATTTTATTTTTTCCAAAGTGAGCAGAGACCGAAATGTAGACACTTCTGACGACGAACTCAAAGATAGGCTTCGGATTTCTTTTACAATTACAAAGAAGGTCGATTCTCCATCATAAATTATTTAAAAATAAAACATTTAAACTATGACAACACGCAGTATATGGCTTATTACGAGAAACCGCTAAAAGTTGTATGGCCGGATGGCGAAGCGGTGACACTTATTGAAAGCAGAATGTGTTTAGCAACACAGTCCCTACAAAAGCAGCAGATAACAATATACACTATTTTAGTATAAAGGATAAAGTTACAAGGCCATACTCGGTGACAAGAAGCAAGAGCCTCATTGATTGAATGAGCACGCATAACATCAAGATTTGAATTTGTAACAAGTTTTTATCCTACAACTTCAAAAAACTATCCAAATTTGCTCATAGACATTGCTAACCATTTAGGTGAAATGTGGACCTCCTTGCGAAATTAGGACACTTGTTCTACATTTACTCACGTGGTTAGAAAGAGCATAAGTCTCGCGCTCTTTTTGTAATTGACTTAATTCAAATATGCTTTTGTTAATGAAACTGGGAACATTCAAGTTCAAGGTCACAAATGTCGCCGAGTATTGTGCTCACCAATGTCCATCTGTGTACCACGTTCAATGACTGAATTCTAATGATCTTTCTGTAATTGATTTATACTTTAATATGCATTTAACAATGAAACTGAGTATTGAAGGTCAAGGTTCAAAAGGTTGCAACTGATAGAGCTCATCAATAACCAACCATGTGTGAGGTTTTAAACATCTCATTCTTATGGTTTAACTTTGTTGCTGGGGAATAATTATGCATTTGATCTTGAGTCGAGGAACCTTTAAGTTCAAGGTTACAAAGGTCATTCGGGACACAACCCGTCATGGTCTATCTATGTGTAAGGTTTGAAATACTAACTCTCACGGTCTTTCTGTAATTAAATTTCAATTGCGCATTTCACCTTAGCGCTTGGAACCTTCAAGGCCAAAGTCACAAACAAAGGCTTCATTGTATAAAACTCATCAAGGTCTATCTACATGTGACGTTTGAAAGAGTTATTGCCAATGGTCTCTCTGCCATGAACTTAAGCACAGGAGCTCAACGAAATTGTCGACGAAGACATACATGCGGATGGACAGACGGACATCAATATTTCAAAACCGGATTTTGTTTCCTAGTTTGGTTCGACTTGCATATGACATATTATGGTTTAGTGCTTTACAGTGTTGATTCCTGGTTTTGTGATGTGTGATTTATACTGTTAAATTATGTGTATCCTTTAATGATGATCTCGTAATATACCCGAATAGACGAAGGAATTGAGAAATGAGACTATGGAGTGATGTACAGAAGACATGACGTACCACTTGGTAAATGCTAACAGTTCCATGACGTCTTGTCTCATAATGGTTTTGTATCTTTGCATTTACCAGTATTGTGTGTTCACGTAGCGCTAATGACGTGCTATTCCACTACTTATTTAGATTTATTCATGTTACTTGATAGACTGTTTCGCTCTCGGATTTCGAAAGAGCTACGAGTATGAGACTTCTGGCTTATTAAAATCAATGGTTTATTTTGAATGGCGGATATGTGCAGTAAATACATCATTAGATGTATAGATATTTAAACACCACAGAACAAAGATAGTCAAATCTAACTTAATGAACTGTTAACGGAAATATTCCTCATAACAATACAGTAAATCACTGTTACTGATACATTATATTTGCAATTGGCTTTAAATATATTTGCAAAATATTGGCTTCGGTCAGATCCAGGATCATGGGATTTATTATTAACGTGGAGTCTTAAAAATCCTCGGAATCAAACTGTTTCATGATACACAAAACAGGATAATCCGTAAAATAGAATAAAGGTAATTCAGCATCAATCATAACTAAATCTAGGCTCAGGAGGCTAGCATTCACAAACTCTATCGTAATGAGTTTATAAGTATACTATTAAAGGGCCTCTTATGTGTAACACCATATTAATTTCTAATGCAATGTTCTATGTATATGTTTCGTGTGTAAAACCCTTATCAGTAACCCCTGGAATATGAAGACATGCCGAAATAAAAACAGAATTACACAGTACCTGTATTTGTATGACAGTAAATTACATGTATAACAACTGTATTGAATGATTTTCATATGCCTCAATAAACAAAGGTGATAATGCAATATGGAATTCTAAATGATCAACTTTCAACTGGTTCTTTTACCGGTTAAATCACCTTTATATGGGATAATTTGACAAGTTATGCCACATCATGCCACAGTAACACTATGCCAATATATTACATATTCTCATTTCATTGAATCATTTACAATTCATTTAAATTAAAAATGTTATTAATACTCATACAAATCGAACAAATAGTGATCCCATTATTATGACATTCATATTTGTTTGATATAAGAGTTGAAATGTGACTTCGTCCGAGGATATTCTTGTGGTATTTGGAGGTAAGGTTTTTCAACAAATTATCGGCATTTCAATGGGCACTAACTGTGCTCCGCTTCTGGCTGACAAGCCGGCGTGGCCTAGTGGTATCGCGCTGGACTCCTGATCGGGATGCCGGGGTTCGATTCCCGTTCTGGTCATGCCGGTTTCCTGTCTTTTGGATGAGACAGTAAAAACCGAGGCCCCGTGTCGTGGTATGCATGGCACGTTAAAGATCCCTCACTACTTCGGGTGAGTCCGTTGCAAAGGTCAAAATTTGTATCAGGCAGATGCCGTCACCATATACGTGAAATATCCGTGGTGTGACGTTAAACAAAAATCAATCAATCAATCAACTTCTGGCTGACATATTCCTTTACTCATACGAAGCTGAATTCATTCAGTCTTTGCTTTCGCAAGGACAAAACAATTGGCGCTTGGCTTCAATTTTACTTACAAACAGAAAAGCAAACAAGAACGAGACAGAAAGACACCACATAAATGAATTGTAATGCAGTTAAGGCACCTACTTAGTATCGTCAATTAAAATAAGGCTAGTTACTCAATTGGTGTGGTAAACCGGTTTACAGACCCTCTTTCTCACTCATCACCACGGCAGAACAATCAACGATGACGTTAAACAAAAATCAATCAATCAATCAAATTCTGGCTGACATATTCCTTTACTCATACATGTACGAAGCTGAATTCATTCAGTCTTTGCTTTTGCAAGGAAAAAACAATTGGCTCTTGGCTTCAATTTTACTTACAGATATATAGATGACTTGCTTTCAATTAATAATCCTTCATTCGCGGATTATCTTAGCATCATCTATCTGGAGTGAACTGGAGGTCAAAGAAACCACATAAAGTAGTAATTCTACTTCGTATCTAGATATTATGTTGTCTTTCGACATTAATGGTCAATTGAATACCTCACTCTATGACAAACGTGACGATTTCAATTTCGCTATCACAAACTTTCCTCTCATAAGTAGCAACATTCCATCATCGCCCGCATACGGCGTAATCATATCTCATTTAATACGTTATTCCAGAGCATGTTCAAATTACAATGACTTTGTTCTGAGGGCTAGGCGACTTTCACTTAAGCTGCTCAACCAGGGTTATATATGTGCTAGACTAACAACGTCACTGAGGAAGTTCTACGGTCGTTACGAGACTCTTATTACTCCATACGATATCTCGTTATCCAGACTTTTAAATGATATTCCGGACTGAGACCGATTCCGATCATTTTACACAGATTTGACACCTTCTATACTAGAAGGTTACCTACTTTGACTTCTCCATATATAAATACATATGGAATTTACACAATTTGACTCTTTCTACTGGGTATATGTTACGAGTGTTGCTAGCAAGCAGGAGATGCTCACTTTCCTCGGGCACCTGATCTCACTCCATCACAGGGATTCACATATGCTCTTCAAGTAGACATATTTTGTTATTTTCCATTTGTTTTTCATTTTCACTGATTTTGTATGTCCTCTGGTTTCATGATTTTTGGACTTGTGGTTTGGATTTATCCATCATCTTTACACTTCGTACAAGTATATGCTCGTAAAAATTTGAACATATCAGTATAATTCGATGTGTATGCTGTTCTACCAGTTGCACAAGTTTACATATGTAACGACATACTGAAAGAACATATGTCTCTAAATTGGTTTTCTGGACGAAAGTATAATCTGCAATTAGGAAGAAACTTAAAAAAACCACTTTCATATAAACTAATCTAGATACTACTTTAGATATTAAAAAATTCTAAGGATCATTTGGTAAATTTCAAATCTGTCAACTGTTGTATACATACAGTTTAATGATATATAAATATATACATTTAAGCCTTCTGAAAAGATATTATATGAAAACATGCTGGGAATACATTTATCTTATATTTGATGACGAAATATTCCAACAAGTTTTCAGTATTTCAGCTGTCACTTACGTTGTGCCTTGGTAAGCTGAACATGTTCCTTAACTTGATCGACGCTGAATTCAGAGTCCCTCGCTCTGTGTCAACAGAAGAGAAAACATAAAGATACGACAAACAGAAAAGCAAACAAGAAAGAGACAGAAAGACACCACATAATGGAATTGTAATGCAGTTAAGGCACCTACTTAGTATGGTCAATTAAAATAAGGCTAGTTACTCAATTGGTGTGGTAAACCGGTTTACAGACCCTCTTTCTCACTCATCACCACGGCAGAACAATCAAAAGACATACATTTTGATGTATATAAATTATACTTCATATATGTATTTGAGAGGTCTTTAACATATACAAGAAATGTATCATGTATAAACAATACTAATTATAACATAATAGTAACGATATTTCTATTGTTAACTTGTCATATACGTAAGTAATATTCCTTTATCACCTGCGTATGGTGTGTGTGTCTCAACAGATCTAACATGTCAGAACTTGAATACGTTGTATTCATTTACAGAAGCAAGCTACTACGTGAAAAGTTAATATCTCAAGGATACAAAATGATGTGTTATGTCAACATTCTGTACGTTTTATAGTCCTTTTAAAGAACATGTTGACACTTATCAGAAATCGTATTCTGACACGTTGACACTCACATTGGAGCATTTGTATAGTGGCAGTATAATATCACACCATTCACACTTTTCTAAATGTTCACTGAGAACGATCATATTTTCATTATTTAACTACAACAAGACCACGAGTTATTCTAGCTCATTTGGCATCATGGTGTGGATAACTATTCTACGGGAAAATCAATTCCTTCTACCCAGGCGCCTATGCCCACTTCTGATTTTTCCAGGAGTCGGCCATTTTCTTTGCTTCCTCTTTTGTATTGTAATAGAGACTTCTTATTTTACTGCTGCTTGACATCTTGATATTTTAAATGCAAATATAATTTCAATAATTTAAAATACATTTGTTTAATTTTTGGTCTAGAAACATTTTGACAATTGATGATTATTGCTATTCGATACCAATTATTTCGAATGCTCGTTTTAAATAGTTGTAACAATTATGTAGCAAAGTCTCATATATCCTGTTGATTTATACCTGTCTTTACATATGTTTGTCCGACATTTGAATTTAGTTTCATTTATCTTGTTTTATTTATACAAATAATTACTATTGGGAGTAATATTGAATTTCACTAACACTAATATTTCATTTGTGTAATGTAAAAATGATGAATAAAAAAAGAGAAATCTATAAGTTAGATATTTATCTTATATTGTATACTTACCATGTATGAGTTAAGAATCGGACATGCAATTTCTAAAATGTTTTTCTGTGAAAAGTGAAATAAATCAATCCATCAACTTTAATTAATAAATAGAAGAAGAAAACTCAAAATAATACATTTTCAAACATTACATTTACTTTAATATGATAGTTATATGCAGTGATTTTCGTTCTTCCAACATTTAAAGAAGATCAACATCACCAGACATTAGCACATTCAGCGCTAGAATTTTCTCTACTTTATAACTACATAGTAAATATGCATGTTGTGGTTGAACGGCACATTTCAACAAATACTGAACTTAAAATGTCTTATTGCGCGACTTGAAAACATACAGGTACCAGACACTTTTACAACTGTCGCATGAATAGGGTAATAAAACTCAGATGTAACCTTAACTGAGAGTTAAACTACTGCCTATGCCTGCTTTAATAGCAAATCTGTCAACCATTTAATTTAGGTAGTATATACATTCAGACATACAAAACAGAATAGTAAATTTAACTCTCCTGAGAAATGTATATTTATTAATCCACATAGTCTCAGCGATTGTGAAGAGTTATCTATTGTGCGAGACAGAACGGGCTCATCAGAGAGTAGTTAAACCATCAATAACTAGAGGCATATCTATGTATTGACCGCACGATGTATGATAAGCACGGAGTTCTCACAGTGTATCTCAGCTTGTCCATAATTAATGTTACTTCAGAATCTTCATATCTATTTACAGGAGCTTGTGGTATGGCGCGTATGTTTACGGTCATCTGCGTTTTAAAGCCAGAGGCAAAGCTGACTATGAGCAGGAATAACAACATAAATACTGGAATTTCTTTTAATAATTTTCTCTTTGAAACAAGAAACTGTTGATATTGCTTTCCACAAATATAAGTAGTTAAAGAGAAAAGAGAAGATATCTGACCAAGCTGTGTGACACAAATCACAAAGGACGTGCACATAAAATTTGATAATAGTAAAATATACACAGACACCGACATAACAAAAATATTCGATTGTACTGCAGTTACGATACCGATATAGACGGTCAATTAAAGTAACAAACGTCACTTTATTGGTGTGGTTAATCGGTTTATGGGCGCCCACTTTCTCACTCACCCCTCAAAACAGCACAATCAAAGGACACACATTTAGAATATTAATAAATTATCCTCCATACGGAGAACAAGGATCAACAGGTTTCCCAAGAAGAGAAACATTTTCACACGAAACGCTTAAAGAATAATTTGCTGGTATCCAAAATATGTAAATCGACTTCATCTTAAGGAAACCGTACTCTGCTCGTCTATAAGCGAGCTCAAATCTTTGATCTGTTGGAGTCCCGACTAACTGTCAGAGGGGACGATGCTGAGGACCTTGTCTCCTCTGAAAAGATTTGGACAAGGCCCGACCTAAAGTCCCCATAGCCCTGTTAGTTAGCGTGCAACACCATAAAAGTCTGTACTGGGATGTTAAATATAATATGAAATACTTCTGAAATGTACTTCATCATGTATCGACGGTTTGATGTGGTACTGTTACTGTTCATAGCTTTTTCTTTTATACTATGGTTTACATTTGAAAATAAACACTGCAATTGTATTAATGAAAATATATATTGCAATTATATTGATAAATATCATTAATTCTGCATGTTCTTGTTTGCGTTCGAGAGCGAATGATTAAGATTTATGATCACCACGTTCAAGATAGCTCTTCCAGACTTTTAATACAGTGTTTCCCAGTAAATCATCACAACGTTGACGGTTAAGGTTTTACGGTATGACATTAATGCTTGGATTGTGACATCACAGTAGAATGACCCAAATTTCTTCCGCAAAAACTCATATATCGTGCATATTATGAGAGATAAGTGTAATGTGCAGAAAGTATAGAGCCTAACGACGAATGAGCAACACGGAAATGCAATTATGTGGCGACAATTACATATAAAAGCAATGCAGTGATGATACAAAAATTGACGGAATGTATAATGTTAAAGGTAAAGAAAAAATTCGGGAAGAAAAAAAATATGAAAAAAAAATCGGAAAGAATAATAATAATAATAATAATAATAATAATAATAATGAAGTGAATCGAACTCCGGAAAATATACCTGTCGTATTGGAACTAGTCTCAGTAATATTCTTGACAAAATGTGTTGTCTTTGGTGAGTCATTATAGACAATGAAGTTAATAATGAATATAACTCTTAGCAGGAATGGTTTGGAGGAAAAACGTCTGAAAACAGAAAAATGAAATCGATCACATGACGACATTATCGATTGTTTAAGGTCTGATAAATCCTAACCGGGTCAGAGCATTGCAGTAAATGTTGCAATTCTCTGACACAATGTTGACATTTTCTATTCCATGCTTAAAGTAGTCAAAGATTGTTTTACCTTTCTCTCTTTTAATTTAAAAAAAAACGATAACATACGTATAAACAACAGTTCTGAAAAGCAACAAGCAGTTCCATTTATGCTTTGTGACATCAATGTTTACGTATCAAAATGTCATTGGCGGGAATTCAGGACAAACGGATAAACAGTAGATAATTCTGTCTGGAACGAGAGAATAATGGAATTTATCAACATTTTGAGTTCCAGAAACGAAACGATCAGTCGAGTTGAGGATTCTTCAACAAATCCATCCCTAGGCTTTATCTGATGTTGAGATTCGGAACTATTTGACTCGAAAGTGAACTTTTTCTATTTGAAATTCAAAATGGTGATAGATTTTTTTTTGCACCGAATATGCTTAACACACCGTTATGTTTGTTTATGTCACTGTGGCTAACTTTTATATTATTTGAATATTTTGTATGTTTCCTACTACTTATATATTATCGTTTTGTTACATTTGTTCTTAATTTTGTGATAAAAATGTTCAATCATCATTCATTCCTTCTGTCATCTGTCCTAATGATAAACATTGATGTGATATAGGACAAACCAAAAGGGACTTAAGTTGAAACTCTATGTCGAGAAGAAACTCATATTTGTATTGATTTAATCTGTGAAAGACAGATAGCATTAAATCTCACGATGATCAGAAAATTAGATCCTGAATTTTCTTTTCCTACATTTATTATTGATAATATGATCTTTAAGCATAAACAGGATACATTTAATGCATTTCAACACATTTTAAATGATGCATAGTTCTGTCCTCTGAACGTGGGTTTCTTGTTGT
Organism: Pteria penguin; assembly: GCA_035048485.1. Lineage (NCBI taxonomy): Eukaryota > Metazoa > Mollusca > Bivalvia > Pterioida > Pteriidae > Pteria > Pteria penguin. The sequence continues at coordinate 27,774,613 of CM068583.1, forward strand.
TGAGGGGGGGTTGTTTGTTTGTTTTTGTTTATGTTTTTGTTTGTTTGTCTTTTTCTTGGGGGAGGGGGTTGCTCTTGCACTTAGGTCAGTTGGTAATTACTTTGCTTTCCAAATAATCAAGATTGCCACAGAAATATGACATCACTAAATTACTGAATTATTTCTTGACACAGGTATTCTCAATGTATCTCTCTATTCAAAAGGATTACATTATACAAATCTTATATAAGGAAGGCTGAAGAGGATCTGACTTACTTTGACGATAATATCTACCTAATGTAAAAAAGCAGGTGAGAATAGATAACATAAAAACGACAACAACAAACTGTGGCCGATAACACAGTCATAACTGTAGCAATTAGGTCGGTCAGGTAACATAACGGGCATTATACATCACAATGACCCCTTATCATGATCAATTACTATAAGTTCGCTGGTTGGAATAGTGATCAGAGGCATTGCATCTTTCATTATAGATTCTCTTGCCTAGCTTTATGGTCATTAACATTATTATCAAAAGAACGTTATCTTAGTGCAGAAGAGAATGAATCGTACTCTCAACTGAGAAATTTTGTGAAAAAAACTTTCACAAATATGAAAGAGTAAACTCACAAATGAACTATGTTTACCCTTCGGTATTTCTTCGTTTTACTACTACTACTACTACTACTACTACTACTACTACTACTACTACTACTGCTACTGCTACTGCTACTGCTGCTACTGCTGCTGCTGCCGCTAATAATAATAATAATAATAATAATAATAATAACAATATAACAACTTATAGTAAATCTCAAAAAAGGGACGACAGTTAGAAAATCATACATTTATGATTATTATAACTTTTAATTGGGAAGAGTGTTTAGGAAATAAAGAAGAAATGGCTAAAATAAAAACCACATTCGTAATAATCACGAAATCATAGGGCTAATAGAATACAGTCATATAATCGAAACAACTGTTTACGGATAGAGACACACGACATCAGTTATTAGTTAACATTTAAGTATAGGAGGCAGTCAAAGGTGATAAGTTAAAACATGGATCAACCAAAGATGATAAGATCAGATGACCATGAAGAGTAAGTATCTTTTGTCGGCCACACCCATCGCGCATAATTCCAAAGAAGAGATAAAACCCATTGTCTATTTCGTGTATGTGACATAATCATCAAAATCATGCTATAGTAATACAAGATATAACGAGATGACTGGATCAAGATCACAACTAAAATACATTAGGAATATTTATAAAAACCTGGTTAAGATTCATAGTACATAAGCCAATTAAAAGTTATAATAATTATAGATAAGTAAATAAATAAATGAGTAGACTATGTAAATTTAGAAAATAAAATATAAAACTAATGATTCAGTCAAAAGTGGCATTTTCGTAAATATATCGAAATCGCGAAGCTCACCAAATATAAATATATATGAAGGGTTTGACCCACATGCAGTCAGCTGTGAATCAGTGTATAGATGTTGTCTTGCCAGGAACATATTATCAAAACTAAAATCTTATGAAGTGATACGTGTTGCATGATTTTATTTTTCAGATAGTTTGATAAGTAAAAATGGCAGTCACAAATTCCAATTTATTGTTCTTTTTGGGGTTCACGTATGGTCGTTAGCCGATGCTCTTTGGTGTGTTCTCTTTCTAACTGATTTTGAATATACTTCGGCTTTATTATTTTTGATTAGAGTTTTATGATTTTTGACTATAATTTTATGATTTTCGATTACTGTTTATGATTTTTGAACACATATTTTTGTCTACTATTTTGGTTTATCCATCATCTAATCTGCTTAATTGTCTTCTGTCATTGGTGCGACTAATCTTGCTCGAAGTGTAAGGTAGGTGTATGTGTGCAAATGTAGAATGTAATATTCAAAGAGCCAAGTCATATATTACACTATTTACATCTGATGCGCAGGCTTGGTGTAGAGTAAGCGCTTGGTTTGTGGCACGGAAGATTCAGGTTTGATTCACAATTACCATGTTTAAGAGGTTGCTTACCTCCCACTTTCAGTTCGCGATATAACTAATGTATTGTTGATAGCGTAATAAAATATTCAACCGACACACCCTTCTCAGCTGCATTAAGTAATATAAGACAAAAACATGTTAGTATTTCTACTTTAGAACAACTTACATGTACATATCTAGATACGTTTGTAACAAAAGTTTTAGGTTTCACTTACGATACTTCTCTTCAGAGTTGTTACTAAAGTTTGAAGTTTTATAAAAAACAAATACCACACTAGTTTCTACAGAGATCTAGTAATGAAATATAAAAAATTCAGATATTCTGATAATTTTGAGTATCGATGTGTAAAGGTGAAAACTTTGTCCATTGTCAACAATAATATGACCTAAAATTAATCAGTACTCCTACCTTACAATCCAGGGACCTTAATTCGCTTCCAGATCAGCAGAGTCAATGTTAATCTTGTTGATGTTGCTTTAAACTTAGGTTTATTTGTATGATACTTTCGTTGTATGAAAATATTTTCATGACTTCCTAGCTTGTGTAGCCTTTTTGTCCTTGTTCTCGAAAGTGAAGTCTATTTATAGATTTTTTTCTGTGTGTCCCTTTAATTATAGTGCTGTTTAGACTAGTGGGTCGGTGGATTTCTTCACCGGATAAAGAAACAAATGAATCTGAGATGTTATTACAAATGACCGTCATCACTTGGAGTTCCAACTGCATTGTAATCGAATGCTTTCTCCAACGCGATTGTTTTTGCCCATGCTTTCGGATTTGCTATATTCTTTTAATCTTTCAGCTTATAACTGATTTCGATTTCTCTTTCTTCATTCTTTGATATTTTTTCTGAATGTATCATTTTATATTCACGTAGATTCCTTTATCAAAGTGTGTTATCAGTGTTTTGTACACGATACATAAACACCGTATTTGTACTTGAGGCGATTAATTTGGATGGTGTGTAACATTTATGGTGACAAGTCTTTCAGATTTACTATTATTTCATTTATCTCTTCCATTACCAATGAGATACATGGGACACTTTCCATGAAATATGTGCGTAGCGACCCTGTAGAAGGCGCAATTATTTATAAATAGATACGAAGGAAAAATATCTGTTTGATATATTCTGTAAAGAGGAGAGTTATATATTTGAATTTTTGCCTATACGTTCCGCTACCACTATCTGAATTAGAATATGTACTGTTAAAAAATAAAAATACATTCTCAACATTTTTTCTCATAATTTTCTTTCAGTTATGTCGATACTACTCGGGAGAGGATTTTCAAATGTAAAACTCAATTTCCATATTGCTCAAACATATTTAAGAGGATGGTTTCCTCTTGCTTCCATCTTGCAATAACTGAAAAATTGTTGAAAGCAACATAAGCAAATGTGTTGTAAAAACCATTAACCAGTTGACTTGATTCAAATCGACAAAATAACAATATGATATTGGGCATCCTGTATTGAAAAATATAGGCTGCTAGACTTCAAAGCATTCCATTTTCTACCCTAATCTAATATGCTAATATGGTCATAGATAAAATATGTTTGATATGTATACAATTCTGTGTAATTTTTATTTAAATAAAATATAAGCATAAACTCCCCACCCCCTACTTAAAATCCACCGAGACTTCAGAATCTTTCATTTAATTTTAGGGTGTAAATAATGTATTTAACGAAATTATTTAGAATAATACAAAGATCTCTTAATTAGGAATATATGTTTAATATTTGCTCTCTCTTCTCTTGTTAAGAGATCCTTAATTAGAAAAATATGTTTTATATCTTCTCACTCTACTCATGTTATATAATTTCAGTTTTATCCATTTCTACTCTGTTAAATATCATCTTGTTTCATCCGCCAATACCTCCAAATTTAAGATAAACAAATTAGGATCGATAATTTACTAGACCATAGATCAATTGATTAAGCAGAAGTTCAGAGCAATGATAATTTACCTCTAGGTGTTCTATATTACTGCGAACCTGATTTATGTTTTCTAAGAAAATTATAGTTAATGGTAATTGGGCTTTACGAAATCGATCTCGTTAAATGAATACTGTCAGTACAAAGCATATAATGTTTACTTACTGTTCACAATCGCTGATATGCGGAACCTTAGGAATGGTGAGCAGTCTTAAATAATGTTTATTAATATCGTTTTTATTGTCGGATGTTAAGTTAATAATTATAACAGATCCCGAAACTGTCTTCCTCATCTATATCGTATCAACTGGGAATAGAAAATGAAAACACATATAACTATGGAAAATAATATTGGTAAAATATTCTCGATACTCTCATAAAATAGGAAAATGATTTCAAAGTTCTATATAAACCAATAATGAAAAATTACTAAATAAATTAATAGAAATAAAAAGAAAATAGAATATGTATTTTGTGTTCTTTTTTCTTGTCCTCTCTCTTCTTTTTCTTTCTGTCTTTTTTTTTTTTTTTATATGGTTGTTGGGTTTTTTTGTATTTTGTTTTTGTTTTATTTTGTTCCCTTATATGCATTTATCTATGACTTTACGTTATTGTCATAACATACTGAAGATACGTAGGAAGGCTAACGTCACAAGTAAGTACACAGTTAAAACATTGATATACAAATATACTTCAACCGAATATTATGGCCGTACTATTGATAAAGTGACCAGAAATTAATATTCAAGTAAGAAATAAAATACTTTGTATATAAATTTAAGATACTTAACTATGAGTCATTCGGTAATTCGGTTAACAATACAGAATCTAACTACGTGAGTACTATGTAATATACATATATCGTGTATGAAACTCTGAACAAACATTTGAAAACGGGACGGACAAAGGAAAAGGTCTGATGCACGACAAAAACCTCCAAGAACATAGCAAATACAGATGACTGGTTAAAGAAAAACCATCATTTAAAATCCTATTGCACAGTAGATGCAGTCCTGAGTTACGGCGGTCAGTTGAAATGAAAGACATGTACATTTGCTTCATTTGTATGACAGAAGCCTTAATATAAACACAGAAATATCTTATTGTAATGCAGTTGCCATACCGATCTTGATAGGTCACAGAAGTAACAATAGTCAATTGCATAGTTGACTGATTTATTGACCTATCTTTTAATTTCCTGCATAATTTGTAATACAAAATGTAGATCTGAATACTCCCTTGGTGTAATTAAGATGGAGGCTTTAACCTCACATGGAAATCTGCATTTATATTGAATGTTAAATAAATCCGTTTCTACGGCCGAAAAATGATGTCAGTATCATCAACATGTATATTCATGTCAGTATGCAAATTGTCAATTTAGATTACATTATCAACAGGTTTCATTTCCTCTTCAAATTACATCCTTCGCTTTTTTCCTGAATGTTATTTCATGAAAATAGCATAACATTACAGTGAGAGGATAATAGAAAATACAAGTAATTAAAACGAATTTACCAGATGAAAGGTGCAGATAATAAATTGAGGGTTGTCATTCTAAATTATATAGCTGATCACACTTGGTTGTTATGATGGATATACAGTAACGGAATTCAGTTTTTTTGCGAGTGTTCGATCATGAGTTAAATTATAAACACTTCCAATGATTAAATACCTTGTAAAACCAAGTAAGACATGCAGATCTTTTAACTGTCTTACATAAACATCATTTTGCAGCTGAAAAAAAATACAAGTAATCATCTGATAATGTGAAAACTATCGAAAAACTCCAAAGATTAAAGGTTAAGCGCTTGGATTGCGGCGCCGACGATCCGGGTTCGATTCCTGGATTGCGCTACTATGTTTAAGAGGTTGGTAACCTCCTGCTTCCATGTCGCGATATAACTGAAATATTGTTGAAAGCGACGTAAAACACCAATCAACCAACCAACCAACCAAAGATTAAAGAGCAAATAAGCATCCGCCTTAATTAGTTTGATACATACTGTATTATAAAGGTTCACTTCAGTTCGTATGGTCTCAAGGTCGTATAATATAAAGGGTAAAAGAGTTTATTATCGACATGCAGGTAGAATTAAGTATGGGTTTAAGTATAGATAACCGTACGGTGACCTGTGTTCAAATCAGTATATTAATTTTGAAAACAATGAACGCATATTGAAATGCAAAATACTTTCATCAATGATGATATAAAATCTTATTAATCTCATAGATATTCATTAAATTAGTATCTTTATCATTAAAAGTTAATTTTAAATCAAGTTTTTAATGAAAAACTACACAAAATATGTATTAGAAAAAAATAATGTCATAGAAGAAAGGATAAGAAAGAAAATATGACAAATAAAGACCAGTAGGGCGATATCAGAGCTATAAAAAAGGAGTGTAAAACCTTTGAACACTTTACTTCATGACTTTTCGTGATTATTGTGATACAGCGTTCTTTCCTATTTATGTAGGTATCTGATGTTATAATCATTTATTGTGATGTCACAGATTTCTATGGAAGCGTCATTCTACGTAGTTTTACACCGTTTTCTATAGATTTGGGCTTACGTCACAATTATTCTACGTCAGAAACCTAAAAAGTGTAAATAACAGTTTTGAAAAGACCCATTACAAATACATGTAGACATTATTTATAAGTATAAAATATATCATAACGGAGAGGGATGAGATTCATACATGTTTGTGTTTATCGTGTGTTTGTCTGATAGGATATTGTATCATTCCGTCCTAAATGGCCATGGCAGTGGCGGATTTAAAGGTCACATATTTACTAGTAAAAATCCATATTTTGCAACAAAAATGGCTGAGAAGTTTGGCTAATACCCATTAGCCCCTCCCCCCTTTTGCGGAAATCCTGGATCTGCCACTGCATGATACGTACTTGAAAAATTTATTTCCATGTCACTTTTGTCCTCATATTGGACCTGGGTGTGTATCACTTCGTGTACAAGCAAGCGACGAAATTCCGGCAGAATTCAAATGCGGGTCATTTCGGACATACACTTTAAGTCGTTCTTATTTCTTGTATGCATAAAATTCTTTTCACATAGAAAATCATCAACAATAAACAAACAAATAAACAAACAAAAACACGGAGTTCCTTCTTAAATGGTATTTTGGGTTTAACATTGGTAAAAAAAAATCTCAAAAATTCATCCAATACGCATTTATATTACTACCTTTCCCCCTTTACTGTGTGTTACCCTCAACTTAAAATATGAACAATAGTGAAATATAAAACAGGTGATGACACAGAGCGGTAACATGTATAAATATCTATAGATTTGTTTGATAATGAATTTCATCTATCTATTGTTTAGTGACAGTCGAAGTATTTGAGATGTATTAGTTTATTTGATCCTAATCCACTGTTCATAGGGAATACGGATTCAGAGCAATATCCGTTATTCATTTTGATAAATATTTGATTGGGGAAAGGCAATTATGTGTCACACCATATGCAAGTATTTAAAAATTATTCATAGCAGATGAAGGTATAAAAGCTATGCTGTGTTTCTAATGTTTTAGTTAAGTAGGATGAATGAAAAAATTTGACTCTATCACATTATCCTTTATGTTTTATTCCTATATACAATGAACTCGGACAAACGATTCTCGGATAATTTTACACGTAAACGAGTTTCTTTTGAGAAATACATGATGGAGTTAACTCAGATTCACATCTTATTTTGTAACAGAGGGGAAAATAACATAAAAAAGGCATGCATTCTTATATGATACACAATGTCTGTTGGTTCAACTGTCAGTATATCATACTAGCTAACATTTAGATCGTAAGATGAATTGGTACATGCATGATAGAATTGTTCTGCATACATGCAAGCAACTGAATGCGACAATGATCTACATCAATAAATACCAATATTAGATTTTGTTTTGATGTATAAATAATTTATACAAGTCAGCTGTCTTTTGAAATCTAATTCTAAAAGGGGACACTCCTAAGTCAACTGGCAGATTCCATAGATGCCCCATTGGTGTGTTGCTGATCTTCTTTCCTCATCTCTATCATAGCTTTTCCTCTATCAAATCCAACCACGAAATGTGAGTACTAGGGCCTATCTTTACGATCAGTATCAAGTCGCTGAAAGGTATAAGTCAGGATACACCAGTTTGACCATTCATATACAATCACTTGCGGGATCGTGTAGTCAAGTCCAGGGGCAGGAAATTTCGCTTGCGAACACATCGCCCAGATCGATATATGGGTTTAATTCAACATGCAGAAGTTTTGCTAAACAAATCGCCAGATTTTTCTCCCATAGCGTATACATTCACCAGAGAATAATAATCGGCTACGATTTCTTTCGGCAGGAAATCATTTGAAATAAAGTCGTTTTAAATGCCCCTAACAGTTTCAAGTTTGTTGCAGGACACCACTTCTCCTGATTTTATGTCAGATATTACTTCTTCTTCTAGGTAGACAAGGGGACATAAGTAACATAAGTAAATGTAGCTGATTTTTTCCAGTATAAAATTTCTTCGAACTTACTGAAAAAAAAATTATCTAAGACATTAATTGATAAATGATAATTACAAACGCTTCTTCTTTTTTCTTTACGGCATTAATTGTGGATTTTGTTGTTATATTTCATTTGTCGCATTTTCATCCATTCTTTATCGTTTCCTTTTTCCCTCTATATGAAGAATGAGGAGAATTCCTATCGGAGTATAATCTAGCACTGGCAATGACTGTCGATAAATAATTAAAAAATAATGGCTAATACAGGATTCAAGTTGATCTACGTTTGGTTCCTTTATTTTCAAAGGATTTCCTGTAATATCATTCGTCATGAAAACCTCTCTCGGCCAAAACGTACTAATGTGACTGCAAATAACATTCTCCTTAGTAAAAAGAAACTTAAACTAAAGCAGTGGCATATCCAGTGTACACGTGTATATATACAATTCAGAACTATCCAGGCTGAATGTAAATAATACATGTATATGTATATATGTTTTAGTAACTGTAGAATCTGATACCAGTGTGTATATGTATCAATTATTTTACACATTTTAGATTTAAATTTTGTTCATGAAAAAACGTCCCCTTAATATATTTGTATGTTCAGTGTTACAGTATGTGTGGCATTCAGGGGCGTAGCCAGAGTGCAAATGATGTGTACGCACCAGACAGGCAGGGGGTTTGAGGGCTGCCTTGAAGCCCAAAGTGGGTCCAGGGCAAAGTTCCGGTGGGAGCCCAGGGGGGGGGGCGAACCTCAGCAGAAGCTAATGGATTTTAGTGCTTTAAAGAAGGATTTTTTTTTTCACTTTTATCAAAGGAATTGCAACAGTACTACCAATCTGGAAAGGAAAACTACCACGTCTCTCTCTCTCATGAGACACTATATTTTTGACAAAATGATGTGTACGCACGTGCGTATTTGGAGTAATGGTAGCGACGCCACTGGCATTTGTTTGTACAGTGGTAGAATATGTCATTTGTATGTGCAGTCTTACAGTATGTGTGTCATTCGTATGTGCAGTGTTATAGTATGTGTGTCATTTGTATGTGCAGTGTTACAGCGTGTGCGTCATTTGTATGTACAGTGTTACAGTATGTGTGTCATTTATATGTGCAGTATTACAGTACATGTGCCCTTCGAACGTGCAGTGTTACAGTATTTGTGTCATCGTATATGCAGTGTTACAGTATGTGTGTCATTTGTATGTTTTTGGTAGCCATATCGGGTGCAGGTGCGAGTACACTTCTCGAGCACCTACTCCTTCCTCCGATTTCCAGAGGTCCATGAAAGTGCCACACTGACATACGATGAATTCTTCTCGTATTTTACACTGCAGTGATATTGATATACGTAGATATACGAATTAAAAAAAAAAACAGCGCGAAATGTCAATCTGAAGCTCAGACAATATTGGGGCACATGGCGAAAACTGTCGTAAAGGGAAGATTATCATGATTATTACGTTGGAAAAAGTGTAAAGTATACCAATTTCATATCTGTAACACAATACACATTACTCGCCATACACGAGGTTTTTTTAACAATAATAAAACATATCATTAACAAGTAATTATATGTATAACATATACTACTATATTATATGATACAATGAGAAGAATACTAAATTGTAATATGACTTCTTAGCCACTAAATCACTACAAGTTTTTTTTTTTTTTTTTTGTTTGCTTGTTTGTTTGGTTTTTTGTTTGTTTTTTTTTTTTGGGGGGGGGTGTCTTCTAAGAAATGGATAATCTTCAACCCTTCGCCTCCAAAATTATGCCATTCTAAGTTCGTTTGTTAACATTTCAACCACATAACCACGCAAGTATTGCATCCAAACCATATGTAAGAAATAAACAAAAAATTTCTTCGCTAACTTCACCCTTCCTCTGTATACAAAACACAATATACATGAAATATTTCTCGTACTGTATGTTTTGTCAGAGGACTCTATTAAACCCTTCGTCTTTTTCATGATTATACACGACCTTTGGGAAGGTTGTAAATCGCTGCTACTAGCTATTGCAGTCAATGATCAATGTATTCAGAATCGTCTGTTAATATCCGCTACCCACATACTGTACCTAAGATAACTGTCAACAGTTAAGGTCAACTAAAGGTTATTATGATATACTATCAAAGCACAGTTTTCGAAAGCTAATTAAATTAAAACAAACGATGATGTATACATTTTTTCTTTCATTAAAGTTTCCTCTTTTTTATTTATTTTTTTTTTTTTTTGATAAAGAAACAATCACTTAATAAATTACAATCTTGTCTAATAGGTAATAGATAAATCTAAAACACAATCCTGTGGCCAGTAGAAAGTACATGGAAGTCTATACTAGAATAGTGAGCGAAGGAAGGCAAGTGACACATTAGAATTTTTGGATATTCAGAATTGACGTTGGAGATATGTAGAGGTTGATAAGGCATAGATTCATGACGGATATTTGGCTATACCCATTCAATTCAACACCGTGTCGTGTTCAATCAAATGCTTTGGGGTGTTTTCATTCTTACATGATACGTCAAGGTTCTGAGAGTATTAGGTAAACGACCGTTATTTGGGTCATTCTTCGAGCCGTTGCTCTATCAGTGTAAAGAAAAAAACCCAAATGTACACTGTATAGTTTTCATCCATACAGTGGTTAGTCAGTGTGAGTGTTGGAGGGTGTCGCATTACTCAATATCGGAGATCATAAATAATTGCACAAACACTGGGAGACCTCTCTAAACGACGCTGAAGGAAGAGTTATTTTAAAACGCAGGGATGAATAAATTTGAACTTTTTGACACTTTTCCTTATAAGAAGAAAATGGTGAAATGTACCGAGAATTACGAGGGTAATAAGGATGTCAATATATACGACAGTGTACCAATGTGTTCAGTGTTGTTAAATGAATAAAATGAAATGTTTTATCGAGGAGGGAATAGGAAGTAACTGAATATGTCGGTGTAGATTTCTCCTGAAATGTCTCTTTACTGAATTCACAACAATATTAAACAAACTTGGTGGCGACGACGCACAGTGTCTTAAGAGACACAACATATCGGGATTCTTATGTAAACTTGTCGGTAAATTATGTTCCGAAAATAAGTATCGGTGTGTAGACATATTATAACCATAACTGATGAACTCTCTCACAAAGTCCCACAACTCTGTTTGTATTGCCAGTTCCATTGGGTTGATGTTTTTCAATGATCCAGAACTTGTCTCAACAATTCCACGAATGTCACTGTGACCACCATATGAAAGAAGTTTCTGTGCGCAAGGTAGGTCTCTATTGACCACAGAGACGAGGAGAGGTGTAGATCCAGATGACACTAAATAAATGGAAAAATTCTTAAATATTTCTATTCCAATTGTCCATCCGCCGCCCCACTTGATATGGGGGCAAATTTGGTGTAGCGGTTTAAAAGCTATTTCCATGCGGTACAGACGATACGGGTTCGATTCCCGGATTGCGCCACTATGTTTCAGAGGTTGATTGACTCCTGTTTATTGCATTAAGACTGAAAAATTGTTGAGAGTGATGTAATGCTCAGTTAAGCAACCACCCTCTTAGACTGCATATATATGCTACTTCAACATTTATTTCATTTTATTTCTAAACTGAAAATGATCGTAAAATATAACCAAAGGTTCACATGCACTTGATTATTTTAAAAGATCGCTTAAGGCACACAACTGTACATGTCGTAATGCAATATTGTATCATAGCTGACATGCTCACGTGAAACTGGACGGTCAGTATTATATAAATAATCTATAATGGATGTATTGATTGACTTATTGTTCAATGTCACTTCACGATTACTTCATGTATATTGAGACGGCATCTGCCTAATGCATTTGCATAGAAATTTATACCTTTGCAACAGACCCATCCGAGGCACTGAGCGGTCTTTTACGTGTTACTCCTATCGAGACACGGGACCTCGGTTTTTGCTGTCACATCCGAAAGACAGAACACCGATGTGCCCACGGCGGTAGTCGAACCCGGGACTTCTCGGTCATGACCAGAGCACCTCATCCACACCTCAGCCACACCGGCTTTAATCTATAATTAATTATTTTATTATATTTTGCTAGATGTATACAAATGTAACATTGAGCAATCCATGTAGTGGCTATATATACCAAGCACTGAATCTAGTATCTAGAAATTATCCAGCATTAAGTTAACGTTAATTATACGAATAAAGATGTAACTTTTCATAAATAGATACTTGCTTTTTATATTGGGATCAGCACCAAGATGGAGCATTAACCTGACGAAATTATCGGCCTTAAGTGAAGTAGCTAAAAATAATGGGCTATTTTTATCAGAGTCGCTGACATCCAATTCCGCCCCGTACTGAACTAAAATGCTTATGATAATTTGAACTACGTCATCAATATCCCTATTATGCGTCATCAGTCTCACGTGGTCGCGTATCAATGACGTTATTGGTGTATACCCTGTGGCATCAGTAGTGTTGGGATCAGCTCCTGCCATCAGGAGGTTTTCGACCAATCTTGTGTTTCTTTTCATGACTGCATACTGGAAAAAATTATATATATTATCATCTATAAGAAAATAAGATAATATATTCATCTTAATTAAAACTATAGCCAAACCACACCAAGTATACTATAGTAATTTAAATTTTCATGAGCTATTATCAAAGCAGTAACGTTAACACATAACAATCTCTCACTGTTTCGGGTACCGGACTGGTACTTCCACCATAGATAATACAAGAGACTTTGCACATCAGATCTTTGTATTATTTTACTTATGAAAGCATTAACACGGTCTATGGTGTATTGTATGGTTGAAAAATGTTTGCACGACCCTTATAACCATAGAGTTACCATACGATAAATCATTATACATGATACAACTACTGTTAAGCAAGTGTAGAGGAACTTAATGGCATCATTTGTAGCGACCTGAAGTGCAGCTCGGCCGGACTGATCCTTCAGTTCCAAATCAGCGCCTGTCGTTATCAGTATGTCCGTTATAGCTTCTCTGTTGTCCAGTCCAGGCGTATATATTGCAGACATAAGGGGTGTGATTCCATGGAAACTTCGCTGATTTACATTTCCTCCATGGTTCAAAACAACTCGCACTGTTTCTACACAATCTGATTCGACAGCAAAATGGAGGGGAGCTTTGTTATTACGGTCGGCATACTCCACAGCCTCCTTACACACTGACAGAAGGTAATCCACCACCTACAAATAAAACAGGCCTGTGCATTATACATATGTATATCATGTATATTAAGTCTAAATTAATTGTTTTTGAATCTAAAACGTACAATATCTAACTAACAAACTGAAAAAAGAGTAGGTGACTATCACAGTGTCACATTTTTATGAAGTATCAACAACAGTGAGGGAGAATGATACTTAAAATAGATATGGTAAACTACACAATCACCAAACAATGCAAAATGACGCCTGGTGTTATATCACACAATATTTCATCAGAATTTCGGGTTCGGTTTCCCATCTGAAGTTCTTGAAGTTAAATTGCGTGGGATTTTGAATAGCGGCGCCTAGAATCGCTTTCGAGTTTTGGGGATCTTTGAAATAAACATTTCAGTATATTTTCTCAGTGTAAAGGAATATCTGCACTATATGTAGGAAAACTATCCTGTTATCTGCACGTGATTTGACTTATCAATCGATTTCGATCATATCCTTATTACCATTAATCCACGTAAAATAATAAATAATTAAAAACCGTTTGGACACTTCAATCACGATAGCCTATATCAATTTACGTTCAATTACTTGAAAGTGCTGTGGTATAATTGCATACACGACAGGGGTCATCTTGTATTTGTCCGTGGACAGAACGTCGGCTCCGGCCTCCACGAGGAGTTGAGCGCACTCTTTACTTCCCTTCCGACAGCATACATGCAAGATGGAACGAGTGCTGATATTTACGACATCCGAGTAACTTTCATTAGGGTTAGCTCCGTCAGCCAAAAGTCGTTGAACTGTAGTGACGTCATTTCGTTCTACACCGTGATAGAGGAGGGCAGGAATGTCCATAATAAATGACACCAATCTCGCCTACATACTGCTGAAAATACGAACTCACTTGTCAATACTGAAAGAGTATGTTATATTAATATGACCTACAAGCATCATGGTATCTGCTTTGTAAATGACTTGGCTCAATTTCATCGATCAATGTAAAAAAAAAGAAGAAATTATAACAAAAATAGCAGACTATTACTTAAGAATATACTCACCTCTGACCGCTTATTTCGAGTGAGAAATACTTTTTTGTATTTACTGTTACGTGTAACTATTGGTGGCAAAGCTATGGTTACCTTCTTAAAGTAACATATACCGTCGACATTGTTCGTGTTACAGGACAACGACCTCGGCTAGGAGCCGAAAATAAAAGGAATAGACACAACAAACACATTTCTGAGAGAGAATTCGAACTCTAAACATTACATATATTTAGGTATAAATGAATGCAAGTTCAGCAATCGGAAATGTACCATACATTATGAATAAAAGTAGACTTTCACTTTCCGTTCACATATCTATTAGATCATAAGCCATACAGTACATATCTGATACGCTATATAATACATGTATTTATGTACTTACCTGACGTGTGTTGGTCGTATACATTGTAGCTCGCATCCTGGCAACTTGACGAGAATATAGAGTTGGCATTCAAACATTGATGCCAATTATACATGCACCATACAAGATACGTCCAAATGCACATGCATATTTAGCGTTCAGTATGATAAGAAAAGACCCTGTGCTATATTAAAATATTTAGTATGATGTTATGTTTAGTATGAATGTTACGTTGTACCTTGCTTGAAAAAAATGAATTCCATCGATTTTTCAGAAATACCTTAATGCCTTTAAAACCCTTAAAAACCTTTAAAACAATATTGGCATAGCCAAAAACTTAAGAGTACAATTATGAGGAAGAGATTTTGATATATAACCGTTATTGTAAGTAGACTAATTCCGAATTTTCAACTTCAGTTTAAAATTCCCAAGTATTACAGTAAAAAGCCCGTGATTACGGATAAACCTTGACATTTCGATTTCGATCATTTTGAATCAAATAAAGTGCAGCTGTGTTTAAGTACATATGACTATTTTCTCTATGGTTTGTTCACTCGTAATCCTTTTGTTTGAATTCACCTTACACAATTTCTTTCATATCACGTGCCTAAAAAACACTTCCACCAGTATTAAATATTTCATCAGAGAAAACACGTAAATGGTTTATTAGCGCGACAGGTGAATGCTTAGCACGACCAGTGACAACAGTGCTTCAGTACGCATTATTCTTAAATGCGTTCAAATCAGAGGACATTCGAAATGGACAATGATAACACTAATCATATAAGAAATTCAGTGTTAGATATGAATTATTCAGCAAGCCAAGATTTAAAAAAAAATAAATACTTGTATACACGTAAATCATGACTGTAGGAACCGAGGGGTGGGGGGGGGGGGGGGGGGGGGTTGCAAGGGGCCCCACCTTCCTACTTTTTTGGCCGATCATAATTGTATTGTAGGTTGTTATCTAAATTACAAAATTCAAATTGTTTTTATTTGATTATTCTTAATATGCAATTGAATTGCAATCTTGTAAGTTGTATTGCAGCAGTATGTATAATTATTCTTTTCTTTCCGAACTTTAATACTACACTTTATTTTCATCATGCAAAAATAAGAAGTGTTCGGGCTCTGGAAAACATTTACTCGCAATTTCCAGTTCCTCTTGGTGCTTCTACGTCGAAATGACAGGTCCTGAACACCGATTATCCATGTTTGGGAGATGAAAATGAGTTTATTATTAACTGTCATCATTGACAGATTTTGAGGGTGGATAGAAACCCCCCTTAGGTCGGACAATTTTACCCCAAAAAGGTTATTTGCGGCCATTTTCAAGGCTGCAATACCCTCCTTTTTCCAGACTGAATAGTGGAAAATAGTAGTCATGCAAACCCCCTTACAAATATTTCTAGATCCGCCTATGGTCAATATCTAGCTCTATGCGATTCAAGCAAAACTCCTTGGCACAAAAAGTGGCTTAAAACAGTGGTATTGGTATTGAATTGCTTCCTACGGGTCTGTATATCTTCGTCAATAATGAACTACACAATTTAACTGTTACATGACCGTAATCAGTATATAAACTCTGTGGCAGATTTAGAGGGGGCGGCCCTTTTGGCTACATATTTACATATAAAAATCCAGATTTGGCACCAAAAATGACCGAGTAGTTAGGCTAATACATATGCGCGCCCCCCGCCTTTTTTTTTAAATTATGGATCCACCACTGAAACTACTCTTGTTAACTTATCTTTTATTTAGTTATTTCTCTATTTCATTATCATTCATTGCTTTACATTACTGTCACAAATAATGAATAGCGATTACAAAGATTTTTTCTTTACATCTGTGAATATAATCATTGCAATATGAAGAATTTAATGTATCATTGAATCTTACTAAAACTTATAATTTGCAGTTTTAAACAGCAATATTTAAAAGTTTTTCCCATCATCAGAAACCTACAAGTGTATTATCTTCAACTCGCGACATTCATGCAAATATTGCGATATAACCTTCCGCTGAACAAACGTGATACTTCATGTCATAAAATGCTTTATGCCAAACACCAAAGTCCTTGTGGCTTGTATTTCTTCTTCAGAAGATTTTTTTTACATATTTAGCAACTTTCCTCCTTATCATGACTTATATTCAAGGGTAAATACCATTTAAGGAAATTGTATCCCTATACCCTGACAATTTTGTGAGCAAGATTTCATTCAAATCCATGCAGTGGTTTATAAGAAGTTACCAATACTTGATGTCTCGGTCTAACACACACACCTACACACCTACACACACACACACACACACCCAGCATGTCATGAAATGTGGTATCATTTAAATCTGCAAAATCTACATCTTAAATAGTGTCTTTTTATTCCACTCACGTCGTTACTTTAGCTTATCTTTTACATGGATTTGTCGTAAACCATTGCGTCGAGTGACATCCGAGTCTGTTTACATAAACACAAGGATGAGGAGTAAAGAGTGCAGACATATATTAAAAATGTCAAACTTCGACAAGTAACCTGTAAAAGAGACAGATCGATTAAGAGGCGATGCCAGGTTGCCTGGAGAAGCATGCGCCTCTCGACTGACTACCTGTATCCAGCATTATACACAATACATCCAAACGATATGAACTATTCCATCAATGTACACATTTAATGCATGCCGATAAACACTGTATAGACAGTTGACAGTTATTTATCGATTTCAAAACGGCAATCAACCAATTTCACCTGTGTGATCGATTTCAGCAACAAATAAATCAGAGAAATAAATTTAAAAGAAAGAAAAGAAATAACAAACAACCGAAAAAAAAAAACCCCCAGACGATCCAGGTTCTATTCCTGGATTGAGCCACTATGTAAAAGAGGTTGGTTACCTCCTGCTTCCAAAGCGCAATATGACTGAAAAAAATGGTTGTAAATTGGCATGAAACCTTCATCAGCAAGCTGCCATACAATATTATATTAGGGGTATAATATATCTGGCATATTTAGAACTGAAAACTGAGAGAAAAAAACCCCCATAAAATGCATCGTAAATCGTTAATTGGATAAAGGGAAGAAAAATTTATAGGATAAATGGCGTTCTTGGTGAAGATTTCAGACCCAATGAATTTTTATGGAAGCTGCTGTTTTGATATAGCCTGTTTAATAGATAAGAAAGTCACACAGGTTTATTAGGTGCATAGTGTCAGACAGAATACAGCAAGTACTATTCCATCTGTTGAGGTAGATGACTCGCTATGTCACGCCAACTCGTGACATAATCTTATTAATTTACGTTGTTTCTTATTCTGATTTCTGATTTATTATACGTTCAAGGATATGATGTAAGATATGGCATAAAATGAAAGATCTGAGACGTTCATAGGCAAGTGTTAAAATTCAGTATCATCAGAGAAACATTGAATGCCAAGGAGATAAACATGTCCTTTTTGTATGAAACCATAAGTATTATCTATTAGACAAACTATATTGAGTAATTGGGCAAGGTGAACTGGGCACTGAAGACTGTAAACGGTAATAAGAAACCAAAGGAAAAGTGAACTTTAATTTTAAAATGACTGAAGTGTACTCTTGAAATACGAGACGTACCTCAGAGAGAGAGAGAAAGAGACAGAGACTTACATACTTACATATGTTACATTTCTTTTATGTATCTTGCTTTATAAAACAATAAGAATTAAGTTAATTATTTTATTATGTATATCTTTTATGTGTATTTTAATAATCTAAACACGTTTTAAAATTTTAATTTACCGACATGAACAATATACAGATACAGTATGGCATCAATCCAGAACAGTCAATCAATATTCACAAAGTTCACAAGAAATCTTTCATTAAAATATCTTTTTTCAAAGAACGTGGAATTGGAAGAATTTCCAGTTTTTCCTCAAGGTTTTTGTGGAGGCATTTTCGAATTTGATGCACTGACGTCATAAATAGAGTTTTTGGTTGTGCGGCTTGAAGTCTGAGGTATCGTAGCATATCGGAATTTTCATTAAAACTTTTTGGTATCGGAAAATCTAAGCAAGGATCTCTTAAGTATGTATGTTTTGACAGATTATATCCAAATGCTACAAACAGCTGTACAAAGTCCCATAACTCTAAATAAACTGCAAGTTGAAATGGATCGAAGTCGTGCTCTTCTCTGCGCTTAATGGTCACACATCCTACCACATCAAGTTTACAATTATTTGCCACAAGAATCTTGGCTGCACTGAATTTTCTCTGACTTACAGCTGCTAATATAGGTGTAATTCCAGAAGCGACTACAATAAAGATGTAAAGATATCACTTCGAATTTATGAATTCAATTGAGGAAAATGAAAATAATAGATAAAGACAAATAAAATGAATATAAATAAGTAAAACCAATTCTCCGACTCACTTTGAAAATATCCTTTTTCATCGGCTTTTGGTCATATAACACTCTGTCATTCAAATGATGTCATATAATTTTTTTTTTTGATAGACGTTTGTCTTACTACATTTAACAATGGAACTTTTTTAAAAGGGATATTCTTCGGTACATGTACATGTATTATGAATCTTCTGCAAATAATATTTATGTCCCTATATTAAAGCAGATTATTGATTTGCCGTAAAAACTCAATCAACACAAAATATGAGCCTCTCTCTCTTATTTCATAAAGCACAAGTCCATTTATAGTATTCCATCTTATTGTAAGGTATACGTACAGTTTATATTAGTATCTGCTCCAAACTCTATAAATAGTTGGATCAGAGTATCAGCACCCAGCAGTGTGGCCACCATTAACGGATTACTGTATTCACATACTTTCATATTCAAATCACTTCCGGTTTGAATGAGCAAAATGATAATTGTCATGACATCGTCGTCGATGACATCGCTGTTTTTCTTTATATTTTCGAACATAACATTTGTGAGAGGTGTCCTACCAGAAGCATCTATTGTGTTCACGTCACAGCCTAGACCAATCAAAGTTTCCACATCATAAACATTTTTCTTAACTGCTGCATACTACAACAAATATATATATACACATGTATGTTAATGCAAATGATGCACTCTAGATGCATGTATATTTCATGTTAAACTCATAGTCTATGCAATTGTCTTCATTTCTGTATAAAAACCCGTGTTGAATCTATAGTTTTATTCATGTTACAGTTATGCAATATGACCTCTTGATACGCGTGCTAGGGTTGGGACCATATTTCTATTATTTGTTTTTTAAATTCTTATTTGTTACAAAATACAATAATAATGACACTGTACTTGCAGAGGTGTTCTTTTTGTCCCTAAATCTTTATCTTCTATGTTTGCTCCTGCATCTATTAACATGGACAACATTCTCTTCTTATTCTCCAGGTTTTTCGTGCCACACAGACACATTAGAGGTGTAATGCCCTGCATAGTAGCAATATTAACTTCAGCCGAGTGTTTCAGTAGAATCTCTAAGCACTCAATACGATCGTACTCGAGTGCACTGTGCAAAGCTGATTTCCCAAATTTGTCAAAGCTATCCACGGCGTCGGGACATTTCGAAAGTAAGTAATCGGTTAGGTCTGGGTGATTTGAAATAATAGAGTATGCCACGGGAGTCATGCCCCACTGGTCACGTGTTCTGATCTCGGCCCCGTATTCTACCAAACACTTGGCACACTCAAGGCGTCCTTTATTTGCACATACATGGAGGATGCTCATGGAACTTATGTTTTGCATATCTTCGTACAATTCATTGGGATCGGCACCATTTTCCATTAACTGTTTCAGAGCATCAACATCGTTATCAGCCACTGCATTGTAAATTTGAGCAGAAATCTCCATTTTATTGCATTCACTGCATACGGATTTGCACTCCCTGCAGAGTAATTTGCATTCTTTTCGAACGATTAATAATGTCTGAATATTTCCTAGTCTTGAAATGCTCCTGTGCCAGCGAAACAGAAATAAAAACAGGAATTTCAGTATTCAATATAATTTGCACTATACAAATGCATTAAAAATTTATTTCGTTGTATTTACATCGATTACAATGTGTAATTTTGTAACGTACTTATTTTCTTCTTCTGACAAGTTTATGAACGTTAAGCATATTTTGCATATGTAATTAAGCACATTGTTTCAACAGAACTTACATATCGCTGACGCCTCAAAACCTCCATGTCTGACAGACGCTACATACGTGTTATCGGAAACATGTGTGCATATGGTATGTTTTCTGGCAGTGTACAGATATGTGTTGGCTGAAGTAAACAGTTCGGAGTGCACTCGTATAAACAATAATAAAACAAGAATGATATCTAATGTATATACTAGGTTTTGAGCGCACTGCAATTGCCGCTGTATCTTTATATCGAAGATGGGGTGTTTATTGTATAACATGATTTAGGTTCAAAGAAGCTAAAGAATGTTAAACGCAATGGTATTCCATAGAAAATACATGGAGAATATTCTGTATACTAATAAAAGAATCTTGGCGCGATGTTTAAAGAGTATACCACGTCGGGAACTTAGCCGCAACATCTAGAAAATGCCATCTCAACGGCAAATTTAAAGGAAGGAGTCCTTAATACTTCATCATTATAGAATTTAAAATTTGTCATATGCAATATTCCCTTACTGATATACTTCAAGTTCTTGAAGTCGGCTCTGTATTTGACAAACAGATATTAAACTTGTTGAACTGCATTTATTATCTACAACAAGTCGATAATACAGTTGAAGACAATTGTCACGAAAGCTCTGGAATTATTCACTGATATATAAGCATTGCACTATATAGATTACAATCTGGTTAAAACCATATCTTTATTCCGCTTCTCTATTCATCCTATAGCGGATAAAGATCTGGCGAATTCTGGTGAACTCTGATTTTCAGCCAATCAGTGGGTAGGGCTACAAATTCCTAGGAATGAAATTAACATCCCCAGCGTGCGTGACCTACAAGGTAGTTTTTTTAAACAGTGTTTGTTACATATTGCGTTACTAGGTTACACTCCGTTACTCCGAAGGTCCGATATTCCGAAGGCCCTTTACTCCGAAGGCCCGATATTCCGAAGGTCCGATACTCCGAAGGCCCGGTTCTCCGAAAATTGTTTTTATTTCTCGACAAAAACAAGGATTTGCTCTGTAATTAGAGCACTGAATGTTCTAAACGGTAAACGTTCTACCATTTCATCAGACGTGCTCCCATTCCTGCACTTGCCCCAGTCTACAGTCTATTTTATTTTGCAAGACTATATATTTTACAGACTTATAATATTTACCGTTTCTATCTTTATATTTCTGGAAACGTAGGAACCTAGAAAGGTTCTAAAATCTTCGGAAGCCGGCGTGGCCTGGTGCATGCGCAGATACAGAGGGGGGGGGGGTGTCTGCCCCCCAAACCCCCTGGAATCCGAAAATTTTACCAAAAAAGGTAATATTTGGGCATTTTTGGGGTTGGACCGCCCCTCGTCTAAGAGAAAAATTTACCTTTTTTGGTTGGACCCCCTCTGACAAAAATTTCTGGATCCGCGCATGTAGTGGTATCGCGCTGGACTCCTGATCGGGAAGTCGGGGTTCGATTCCCGCTCTGGTCATGCCGGTGTCCTGTCTTTCGGATGAGACAGTAAAAACCGAGGGCCCGTGTCGTGGTATGCATGGTACATTAAAGATCCCTTACTGCTTCGGGTGGGTCCGTTGCAAAGGTCAAAATTTGTATGCCCCGCATCAGGCAGATGCCGTCACCATATAAGTGAAATATTCGTGGTGTAACGTTAAACAAAAATCAATCAATCAATCAATCTAAAATCTTCGGACTTGCATGTATAGATGAAGCAATTCAAAATGCAAGTTTAAGAAAACTTTAATGAATTTCATGAAAAAGGACTGATAAGTAATGCAAGAATGTGAAGGGGGTTAAGACTTTTTATCAGCACTGAGTTTTAACATCAATCAGAAGTCTTGGATTATTTCTACCTAGAATTTCAACAAAACACTACCCGATTTCCAATTTATCAGACTGAGAAGAAAAAAAAAACAACCGTGATTTCTATTATGATACACATGTATGTGACTAAAGAACTGGGTTTAGTTGATTATCCATGATAACAGAATAGAGGATTGTGCAAAAATGGCAAGTAAAAACTTTGAAGGCGAGGAAAGCATTAATGTCCTCATTCTCTTTTTAAACAGGAGCGTGAGTATTAAAGGGGTACATTTTTATATCTTAATGAATATATAAACACTTCAATTGATCTGATTCTTCGATGGTTAAGGAAGGGGCACCATGCCCCATTTTAGGGTTTCATGCTTATGTTCCCATCCACCTCTTATCCAACCCAAGTTTATATCCTTGATATACGGAAACCTCTCACGATGGTAAGTGGATTTATTTACTTGGTAGCTTGTCCTTTATAAAATGCATGTATTGTTTAATTCATATTTTGTTTTCTAGCAAACTTTTGATTTTGACGGAAGGGGGGGGGGAGCGGCCACGGAGACTTTGCAAAAAATGAAAGAAAATAAAAAACAAATGCCGGACCGAAGGGGCGGGATCGGCAAAAAAATATATATATTTTGAATAGCAATATCGGGCCAAATGGGCCGCAAAAAACAATCCCAGCTCTGAAAATTGCAATAAAAATATTCCGGCTGACAAAGATCTTCCTGTCCCCTCCCCTCATCTCCCACCCATAAAAATCAAATGGTTGCTTCCTCGGCACGAACTCAACTATGCACAAATATACCGAATGCCATTGATTGTAAACTTCATGACTCAATTGGAGCATTTAAGACTTGGTATAAGCAGAGTGACAGGAACAAAATGAAGTATGATATTACAAATACAGAAATGGAACATGTTCGATTTCATGAATAAAGGCCTTAAAATAAATCAACTTACAAATAGTAATTTTTCCAGGGGGAATCACCATAAAACGATATTAACTAAGAATGCAATAATTTTATTGCAAACAGGTTGCTACAACATAGCTCTCCATGACAATTTATTAAAAAGTATTGGAAACATCTTGCTATTTTATCCTTAACAATGATTCCTATTCCAAACAAGACTTAAAATAACTGAAATTACATGTACAGTATTGTCTTCATCAATCGAAACTGTCATTTCTCAACGTAATTTTGTATGTTTTAAAACTGTAACAACGATTTTCTGTTGGTGGGGGGCTTCGGTCACCATAACACTCCCCCCCCTGTTCTTTTGATTATATGAAGCATTCTTTTGATCGGAAGTTACAAAGTTCTCCGAGCAGTGGCGTAAGTACATGAAATATATTTTGCTTGATTGCAAAACCATGCATGGCCAAACTGCAATAAATACCTTCACTGGTATTTTTGTCGAAATAATTCGTTTTTATGGTATGGTAATTGATTCAAATTCCATTGTCCAACATAAGACAGAATGTAAGGCAGACGCTTTCCGTTCTTGATATGCGCAAGTCAATACAGACATAAACCTTCAGGAGGAGTATTATGAATACCTGGACTATTAGCCAATGAAATGGCTACATATATTTTTCAAACGAGATGAGGGTTTTCAACAATTTTCTGAAACCATTTCCCATGCAAAACACTAAAATTTATTGGGAGGCGTCATTGTTTTCTGTCTCAGAGTACATGAAAAGGTAAATATGATGTACTTAGATAAATGTTTTATCTATATTGTCCCACGGGGCTTCTGAGGTACGGTCATCTGATACGTATCTGAGAACACCCAGACAACAGGTTAATTGGGTTTTTCGGAGTACCGGGCCTTCGGAGTAATGGGCCTTCGGAGTATCGGACCTTCGGAGAAGCGGGTCCTCGGAATATCGGGCCTTCGGGTAAGTGGGCTGTCCCCGCGTTACTAGCACGTGCCTAGCCGAGTCATTGATTGGCTATGTGAAATAACGGTTTCGGTGACTGGAAAGTCATCAGAGTTCATCAAAACATGACCCCTTACGGGGTTTCGCTAGATCTTTATCGGCAATGGGACAAAAAGAGAAGCGGAATAAAGATACGGTTTTAATCAGATTGTATAGATTAAGAACTTTAAAAACATGAACTTTAGGAGCTGCTTTTAATGGTGCTAAAAACAGTATTTTTGAAATTGAAATGATACACGCACATTCATGCAGATAATCAGAGTGCATCACATCTACATTTAATTTGATTTCTGAGTAAGAGAATATCCTTCATGGAATGCGGAAGTGGCAAAGACTCAACCTTATGTTGTGGGCATGTCTTCAAAAGCTTCCGGATTCTGATGCATGATTGCTTAAACAAAGTCATCGGTGATGACGACAGTTCTTTTATGCGATTTGCATACGTTTGTAAATGACATGACGCAAACACTGATGACGCATTTCCTGTAGAATCAGAGTCCGTGACGTAATGAACGAGTGACAAATCATAACCAGCCAAGATCAACAGATCTGCTATCTCCCACTGCTGTAAAATTATGGCTAATTCCAAGGAATCCACGTTAACATTTTGGGCAGTTGGCGTAAGCGGTGATAATGACTTAATATACATGTTACAGTTATAACATAGAAGAAGTCGAACAGCGTCTATGGCACTGCAGGATATAGCACTCAGTAGTGGAGTACTTCCCAAGGAATCTGAAATATACAATTTGCAAATG
Source organism: Pteria penguin (assembly GCA_035048485.1). NCBI lineage: Eukaryota > Metazoa > Mollusca > Bivalvia > Pterioida > Pteriidae > Pteria > Pteria penguin. The sequence goes on from CM068583.1 coordinate 27,800,297, forward strand.
ATTTCCAATATGTAAATCTAAATTTTATGTTACCTGAAATTCGCAGGAAGTAAAATGATTTTTTTTCAGTGTAACACAATGTACCACGGTGGACATTTATAAAACCTTGAAGTCAGGGGAGAAACCAGTTGATTGGGAGGAGTGAGCGAGTCCTGTTTCGCTTATTGCACGAGCCATGAATACCCAGAACATACAAAAAAACCCCCAAAAAACAAACAAACAAACCAACCCCCCCCCCCCCACCACACACACACAAACAAACAAAAACTAAAACAAACAAATAAAAACTAAAACACACGAAAAAGAAACCAAACAAAACAATAATAATAATAATAATAATAATAATAATAATAATAATAATAATAATAATAATAAGAAGAAGAAGAAGAAGAAGAAGAAGAACTAGAAATTTGAAAATTATATGTATTGCCTGCTTTCCATTTTTTAAAAGTGTGACTCCTACCAGACACAGGCAAATAATCAGGCAGACTGGGGATAAAGGGATTTTTATGTTGTTTTGCTCCGAGGACGACACATTATTGTTCTTTATCTTAGAACGAATTTTTCATAAACTAAGTATGTTGTATACATACGTATGTGTTGTATTGTTGTGTGGTTATATAGATTTCTACAATGATTGCTTGAATTTAGTGCTATATAGAGTAGGCACGAATGAGGAAACATTTTGTATTCTTGATATAAAAACCTATCATATTAAAGAGACAATATGAGTATAGTATAGGTATTTTGTTATCAGACTATGACAAGGAATCAACAATGTTAATGTCTTATAAATTGTAATGTGGTGTGAAAGGATTTTACAACATGCTACACATTGGAGAGTTTAATCAGAGTTGGAGTTGTCTCTCTTCCCTTACAGTATAGTTTATATATTAAAAAAATTAATTTCACGTTTTATTATTATTATCACGCATACTGTACGGAATATTATATAGGAATTAAGCCTGGATGAAATGTTAATTACTTTATCAGCTGTTTATCACACCAAAATTCTTAAGAACACCTTGCATCCAATATCAATGTTTTCAGAAATCATGGACCAAATGTCATTTTTTCACAGTGGCTGTGTCATTGATTTCGTGCTCAGTATTTTGATGTAATTACAAAACGCATTCGGAATCTGGTGCTTTATTTTACAGAACATACACAGGATTTGTGGTGTATGTAATTGATATAATGGAATCGTACCATGAACATCCGGATTGGCACCATTATCCAGCAGCAGTTGCATGATGTCTAATGCTCCGGCAGATGTCGCGACAATCAGGGGATTGCAATCCCCTTCCACGAGATTAAGATTGGCTCCTGATTGTATCAATATTACGATAATCGATAAGATATCGATATCGATGTCTTGATGCTGCTTGATGCATTCCACCACATTTGTTATTGGAGGTTTTCCTGCGGCGTCTATAGTATTCGGATCCGCACCTGCTCGCAACAGCGTCTCAACATCTCGTAAATTCTTCTTCATTACAGCATACTGCTCACGTGATAATAGATAGAAACATTGAGATAAACATATATATGTATTTATGTAATGACTTATTCATTAAATTTCCAAGTTTATTGATACTTTGTATACTAACTGTACAATATATAATATTTACGGTACTAAATGTGTCCCTTGTGTCTTTTAGGCTTAACTTTTGAATGTGTTTTCTTCTCTTCTCTTTTTACGAAGAAAAAGGTAATTGAGAGAAGAGTATTAGAAAATGCTCGAAACGGCCATTACAAAGACAAGAGAAACAAATTTGTGGTTGTTTAATGTGTAGTGACCTCTTTTACCTGAAGAGCCGTTCTCAATGAGCCTGTTTCCCGGAGTTCTAATTCTGCGCCAGCTTTTAAGAGCATGTCCATCATTTCTACGCGATTTTCCAGGTTACAGGTGGAACATAGAGCCATGAGTGGAGTTAATCCATAGTCTGTCCTAGAATCTACGTAGGCTCCATGGTTCAAAAGAGAAACTAAACACTCAATGCTGTCATATTCAACGGCGTAATGCAAAGGACGCTTCCCGAATTTGTCTCCAGCGTCAGCAGCTTCGGCGCATTCTGTGAGAAGGTAGTCAATGACATCAGGTCGTTGAGACATGACGGCGTAGAGAATAGGCGTCATCCACCAGTTGTCGCGTGCAAGCACTATCGCGCCATTTTCAACCAAAAGTTTTGCGCATTCGACATGTCCTTTCCCCACACATATATGGAGTATATGTTTAGAACTAATATTGGCCATATCGTGATAAAATTCATTGGGATTTGCACCATTTTCAAGCAAAGTTTCCAGATCTTTGACATTATTTTCAGTCACAGCATGGTACAATTCCGCAGACAAGTCCATTCTTTGCCTAAGATAGACAGAATATAACAGTTATTTATAATATTATTACCCATTTCCTTCGAAGACAGAACTGTAATACAGTCCAATCATTTTCAACTTCAAAATACGTACCGGTATGTAGGAATTTAAGGTAACACAGAGAGAGAGAGAGAGAGCTGCGATTTGTTGTGTTGTATAATACCCCCCCCCCCCGAGCATCCTCGGTCTGTTTTATTACGCGGCATTATGACTGGGGTTACGCATTCTTCATAATGTCAATATACGTGTGTGATAAACGAGACTAACTATAGGATACTTCATATAATTCTTTGTAAATGTATGAGCAATAAAATCAATCGCACAAAAAGTAACATATATACTCACACTACCTGCAGAAGATGGTTTCCTTGTGTTTACAGCACGTGCAACGAGGCTCACGGCGGGTAGTTAATTTCTTTCACATGAGTGGTTGTATAAGCCTATATTATTTAACGTCTTTTATTGATTGTGTCATGTAGAATATACGTTTGCTTTTGTTTTGATGTTTTACTTCACTCTAAGATAATAGCACTTTCTATATTTATAATTGCAAGGTTATGGAGGCACCCACCTGGAGCATTATAATTTCTCCCTATGCTGTGGACCCATCCGAGGCAGGGACGGATTTTTCGTTTGCCAACATTTACCGAGACCGGGGGCCTCGGTATGTATCTCATCCGAAGGAAAGATAGGAAGCAGAAGATAAGAATTCTCCTAATCAAAATCCTAGCCAACCGCCGAAATCGAACCGAGGTTCTCAGATCTGAGGTCCAGTGCGATGCCGCTGGAGCTATCTGCCCCTAAGTTTAAGAACATTTCAACAATAAACTGTTGAAGAATAAAGTGTATATTTTGGTATTATACGACTTTGAATACTCAATTCGCAAGGAACAATGGTACAGCTACTTCTGAAAAGAGTCTATTTGTGTTTCAAAATATATCTGACATAAGATATCATCTTGATACCATTTTGTAAAGGAGTATGAATAACAGTTGTATTCATTTCTATATTTGATACCTGTATAGAGATGGATTTATCTAGCTCATTGTATTTTATACAGTAGTAGAATATTAGTTTCATAATATAGGAATAGCTAGAACAGGAGAGGGAACGATCCTCAAATGTTCATCTGACCTTTAAAATGAAGCTACATAAAGACAAATGCTTTGGTCAAGAAAGTATAAATACTTACACCTGATTAGTATAGACCTCATTTTTGTAGCAGGTGATATACAATGCATTATTACATTAATTTCATACATACAACAAGGCACGCATTCAGATTTGAAACATGTTGGACGTGTTCTGAGCATATTCATGGTGCAAATGAATAAAGGTCATTTTAAACCTGATGAAAATCAATCTGCATCAAGAAAGAGGGCACAGCAATTTCTAAACATTGACATTGCAGACTTTTATCACCATGGATATAAAATGTACAGCTTATCTCTTTCATTTCAGGTATAGATTAATATCAGGTATAGAAATTATTTTCTAGATATTCAGGCTTTCTTCGGAAAATCAACAAGTTAAATCCGCCTATGTCATTGTTTGTTTGCTTATTATTTTTTTTCAATTTTCATTTACAATTTTTAATTAATCATTTATATATATGTATCTTTTTTCTTGTGTGTTTTGTTGCTTTGGTTTTGTTGGGTATTTTTCGTTGTTTGTTTATTTGTTTAGTTATTTTCCAACTTTTAATATGTTGGATTTTTAGGACAATACTAAATTAACCGACTTGTAGATGATCAATAGTCTTTGTTGAGGTAGTGGAAAAGAAGACTTTAAGAATACTTACCATATACAATTCATAATTTAATTTTAATAGAAATGTGAATATTTTTAAATCTAAAAAAATCTTGAAATATATTTATGAGAAGAGTCCTTCTCAATTCTGTTTCAAAGTTTAAATTTTTTGATTTTTAGAAGCAATTTACACTGAACATAGCAATACGCGAGTTTCGAGATACCGATCCGGACCGAATTTTTTTTCGAATTTTACGCGCTCCTTGTGACAAAGGTGGGACATGTTTACATCCGTCTCTGTGTAAAGTTAATGACCCGCTCTATTTAAACGCTAACAAATCGATAAGTACATGAAGGATAATAATGTTTGTATATTCAGATAGATTTAAAAAATAAAACTGAAAAGAAAGAGTGAACTTAATCTTTTAGGGGCGGTTTTGATCTTCAGTACAGTGGATCTCGGCGGAAAGTTGGCTTCTACAAAGAATTGTAAAAATTATCCGGGAAAACATAATACATGAACATCTAGGATACTTCATTTTGACAACGTTCAACAAATTAATGTTAGTAGTTTCACTGAAAAATTCCTTATAATTCACAATTACCGAGATATCCTTTACTATAACGGCCTGGAGAGTCCCATCTTTACCCTGAATGCATGAATGTAATATGGGTGAAATATTTCTATTGGGATTTCAACAATGTAATACCAACCTACCTACCTACCTACCTACGAGCCGACCTTATGTATAATGGGACAATAACAGTCGAGTGGATGACATATTATGCAGTGCTGGCACTCACTGCATGAAGATTTCCCTTATATAACCCAGTTGGGTGAAAGTGAACGCCATGACACATCTTTGTATCCTAAGTAACATTGGTTAGTTGATTGGTGTTTTACGTTGCTTTCAACAATTTTTCAGTTATATCGTGACATGGAACCCATTAAACACAGTGGCACAACACAGGAATCGAACCCAGATCGCCGGCGCCGCAAGCCAAGCGCTTAACCACTACACCAAGCCTGCCCCTGTCCTAAGTACATGTAGCAACATAATGAAGTGTAATGACAATCCAATCTAGGGACGCAGATTATGGCAATCAAACAAACGGACATAGTGGCAAATCCAGAGGATATTTGGAAGTAAATCACTTCTTGGCTTCATTTCAACTAGTCTGGGGTATGTATTCTTATATACTTATATTTACAGTTAATGTGTTATATGACAGCAGTTTGCTTACATACGGTCTATATACAGTGTGTTCTGAGTGCACCAATGACGCTAGAGTTCTGTTTTTTTCACTGTTTCAAGATGCTGAGGGCAGATGGTCAATTGTACAAATAGTATCATTACAAATAGAAGGTGCATATACCATAAAGAACTGAAAGAGTACAGAATTTCATGAAGTGAGCGTATCCTGTCAAAATGCACAATGATTATTTTCATAAATCTTTTAAGATTATTCTGATGTTTCAATATTTTTTTCTAATTCTATTCTCTTTATTCCATCTTAGGAGGAAGTTTCTCAAAGCAGGATGCTCTCCATGCTTTGGAACTAACCGACCTGTCACAGATCTAATCTTTTGAATTTCGAAAACACCAAAACATACTGATAATCACCTTTGATTTATCCCCATTACGTTTCATCGAAATCCCATCATTAATTCTGAATTAAAAGGTGAAAAATTTACGACGAACAGATAAAAGAACACTATATGATAATTTTATTATATATATTATTATTATTTATTATTTTATATGTATGTGAATATGTTGGACACCCTCATAATAATGTATTTGTGTGTGTATATATATATATATATATATATATTATATATATATATATATATATATATATTATATATATATATATATATATATATATATATATATATATGACATTGATGAGACGTACGTCTCAAAATAAATGAAATGAAATATAGCATTTTCGTAACAACACTCTCCGTATCATAGTAGTCGCACAGTACCTGGTGAACAATAATCAATAATACCGAAATTCATTCAAAAACTTTTAAAATACAGTTTCAAGTAAATACCCAGTGACCAATGATCAATGCATGCTGGGAAATCAACGGATCGATGGGTATATTTTAACGTTATTAGTGTGTTTAACTTCAACGGGTACAGTTTATTTCTGATGTAATATTTATATCATATATTTGAAAGATGTTACTTACAATATTACGTCAGATGTTGTTTGAAGATATATCAAGGAAATGGTCAAGATTTTACATAAAAATTTGTCGACATAAAACCGTGTTATTAAATGAAGCATTTTAATTTTGTGACAGAGATTGTCAAAATCTCATGAATATACATATACTTGTATTTTACTCTATACCTAAGATTTCCTGTACACAGAAATCAAAATGAATATATACCGGTATATATATATGTATATATATATATATATATATATATATATATATATATATATATATATATATATATATATATATATATATATATATATATATATATATATATATATATATATATATAAAAGCACAGGTAAGCGATAACCTGTGCTTTTATATTGACCCCTTTTTCTCGAGCGATTTGCATTAACCTTCATTGAGGTGGATCCGATACTTATGAATAGTGAATGTTGTTACAATTTCCTTTTTTGTGCTTTTATATATATACATATATATATATATATAATATATATATATATATATATATATATATATATATATATTATATATATATATATATATTATATATATATATATATATATATATATATATATATATATATATATAGGCAATGCCATCTAAGTGATAGGAAAAAAAGTATAAGTGTTAGATGCTTTCGTGTATATCTGAATTACAACATATCTGATGTAATTGTTATAATCTGGCTGTAGGTAACATATTCACTTACACAATAAAAGTCTTATCCATATAGACAATACAGAAATATTGCGTAAGAAACATTACACAAATCTAATCGCCAGACAGAATTTATGTGTTGACTTGTTGACGTCCTATATACGTCAGTATATAAGTATATATAATTCATGATACAGGGTAAAGAATTGTCTCCCATGTTCCGAACTCTACATCAATTGGATGATCTGTTTACGGTACCCAACAAGAACGTTGCACTTGATTCCCAGCCTGGGATTTCATCATCTATTGTTCCATGTTATGGCAATCTTTATGTATTGAATATTTATTATATTCTGTACTTTGAAGTAATTCAAAAACCGAATGTGAACTATTATCATAGATATAAATGTTGTAAAGCAATCCCTTCCCATTTCTTCAAACATGGGAGCGGATATATTTGCGATGAAGTTTTCTTGGAAGGAATAAATTAATTAAAATAAACCAAAGACACTGAAATCATCTCCAAAAACACCGGTATGACAGTTAATGAAATTCAGTCGAATAAGGAGAACAAAGCTATAGATAGACTGCATCTACAAGAAATCTAACGAACACCAAGAAAAGGGCAATGAATAGAGTTAGACAATACATCGATCATATGATGATATGAGCAGGTATCCAGGAAGAGTAAACTTCTCCTGCTGGCCAGCAATGATGATTTTCAAGTCTCATGTAAAGACAAAGCAAAAGGGAATTAGATTCGTCCTCTTATGTCATATGGAACACTAAAATTATTTAATACTGTAAAAAACACAATGGCAAAATAACTAGGGTCCAAGAGTAAAAATATGTATTGTACATACGGAATATTATACGTGTACTCATATAAACCGAAAGAGAGAGAGAGAGAAAGAGAGAGAGAGGGAGAGAGAGAGAGAGAGAGAGAGAGCATCTATATTATAGGTAAATGTTGATATTAATTGCTAGATATGTAATATACATTTAATCATCCCCCATACAAATAAATGAATAAATAAATAAATAAGGAAAATAGAAATAAATACAACTTATAAATCAAAGTTACTTTTAAAAGAAACAAAACATTCACAAAATGTCGTACTTTTAATCCCTGGTGTGAAGAAAATGGATCATCACGCGGCAGTAAAATAGATACAGGTGTCGCTACCGAATTATGTTTTAGCGATCACTTAAAAGCAACTAATACAAAGAACATGCATTATGGAATAGTAATGAAATCAATGTTTTTTATCTATATGTACAAAGGAAGGGGGGGGGGGGGGGGGTTGCAGGATATGGTGCCGTGGTATCCATTGAATCTCAGATCTAATGACCGTCGAATAAGATACTTCCAGATATTTCTGCAGGTGACGCATCATCTCTCCCTCCCTCCCTCCCCCCATTTGTTTTGGGATGAGGTAATAACCCCGTTTCTCACTATACGTTGGTACTATCACGACGTAGGTACATGTAGTTTATATAATTTATGCTTTCGCTTTAAGTTATTCACAAATAAAAGTTTGAAGGAAATGACTGGACGTATTGTAACAATATCTCACTTCCTCGGATGAATCTGCAGTAAAGACTAAAAAATAAAAAAATAAACAAACAAAAAATAAACAAACAAACCACCAAATCAATATTCTCATTGTGGTGCAGTAAGATAACAAAAAAAATTACATATGCACCATACATTTGGGAACCAAATCTTAAATTTGAAATACAAAATTTATAAATAATTTATATAATATATGAAGGAATCGACAAATATACATATATAATTGCATTACATGCGCTACGTACTACTCTATAGATAATCAATTTCTTATTGACAAAAATACAACGTGTCTTCTTATAAAGCAAAGCTCCAAATTCGGCCAGCTGTCGCTAAAGCTTGTCTTCTCTGATCTCGATATTGATGTCTCGCCACGTCAATGGCGTATGTATTACGTGACAGTGTAATGAACGAACGAAAAGCGCGTTGAACTGTTGTGAAATTAAAATTCGTTTTCACAGGAAAATGATGCGTAGGAAAGGAAGAGATGTAACTGAGAGTTTAGAACTTGGAAATGCTGTAAACTTTACCCAAAATGTGCCTATAAGGAAGTTTTCTTCACTTAAACTTTTCAAATATTTAATTCTGATTGCGTTGGGCGTGTTGATACATTCCATGTATAAAAGAATAATACAGGTAAGCATAACATACAGAAAGAAATCATTCTGATATATAGAATGTAAAATAACAAAATAACACGTCATCGTTACTCTCTCTCTCTCTCTCTCTCTCTCTCTCTCTCTCTCTGCCGGTCCCCTTATGTCAACCATTTAGATCGCAGGATCGGATCTCGCCAGAGTTATAGATCGTTACTCTCTCTCTCCATGCCGGTCCCCTTATGTCAACCATTTAGATCGCAGGATCGGATCTCGCCTGAGTTATAGATCGTTACTCTCTCTCTCTCTCTCTCTCTCTCTCTCTCTCTCTCTCTGTCGGTACCCTTATGTCATCCGTATAGATCGCAGGATCGGATCTCGCCTGAGTTATAGATCGTTACTCTCTCTCTCTCTCTCTCTCTCTGTCGGTACCCTTATGTCATCCGTATAGATCGCAGGATCGGATCTCGCCTGAGTTATAGTTGTATGACTTCGGGTCCGAATCCATTGACGTATGTTACGGCTGACAATAACATTTGAAAACCTCACCACTCTGGGTAAATCGGTTGGCAAGGTCGTGAAATAGAGTGGAACATTGTTCTTTGTTATATTATGTAAAACATTGAATGTATTTTATTATGTTGAATTTGGTGATTAGAAGAAAGAATTTAAATTTTTGAATTAAACAAAGGATCATTGCATCTGCCTCCACCATATAAGTGATATAATCTTTGAATATAGATAATGAATCAATCAATCGATTAATCCTTGAATCATTCATTCAATCAACCAAACCAAATCTATCCTTACATACACCATTATTACAATGGTTTGGTCGTGATAATTCTTATTCTGACCGTAATACTGATTTGCAGATGTCAACTCAAAGTTTCTTCCGAGGTGTTGGATTTTGATGTCATCATAAATCTAGTTTCTTTTGACAATAATAATATTGTTTTTTCCCAGGAGATTTATATTCTTTTATCATCATAGACTTTGTTTTTTTGATAACCGATACTGGACGAAGGCTTGGTCTGGCTTTATGATTGCGATTTCCTTCTTTCTATGGGTTTAGGATCACAGGCTCCTAATTTAGGAAAGTTAACATCATTTAAGAAATGACTGTAATGATTTATGCGTAAAATGACATACAAACTAAAATATAACCTGCTATGCGATATATATATATATATATATATATATATATATATATAGTCTTCTATACACTTGAAGAGAGTTTTGTGACGTCAGAGGAATATGTGTTGAAATTTTTGAAAAACAGCAAGATATTATATGTTTTAAGATTGTTACTGATTGTGATTTAATTTGGTCATAACATACTAGATCTGCGCCGTTATCAACATTCGTTCGGAGCCCATCCCTCCCCTCCGTCGCAGATTATATCAAGCTTATACAGAGATATGGGATCTGAAATGAATGGAGGCAATGTAGCGGTGACCGCATTGTAGTCCGAGGCTAAACCTACTTGAACCATGCAAACAGTTTTCGGCCAGGCATCACAGAAACAGTTTTCGAAGTGTCTTCTACCCACCCCATAAAAATAAATATATAGCTTGTTTTGCAGTGCTTTCGTTTGCAACATTATGTTAAATTATGTCAAACATTTAAAAATATTTACACCCCAATGTATTCCCATGCGATAAACAAGCACAGGCACGGGACCACCTATTTTACGGTCGTTTCGAGAAATCGGACCCCAATGTCGTGCAGAGGGATATGAACTTACGAACTAGGGATCACTACTCATGCATTAAGCCTAAACCGAGACCAACGGTCATTACCACTGCGCATCATAATGAAAACCCAAGTTTTGTACAATTTATATGTAAATATTTTCAACTGCAATCTGTACGAGTTCTGTCCATATATTAAACTAATATTTAAAACATTTAATATGTTTAAACATAAGATTGTTTTAATAATGTTTAAACATATTAAATGTTTTAAATAGTAGTGTAACACATACTTAGAATCAGGTACGTTGTCTGTCGCTCGTAAACTTGTTAAGTTAATATTGTTGATTAACGTCAGATTCGGCAGTATATAACTTCAGCTAAAATGACAGGACATAGTCGTACATACTTTAATTTTGGACTTTTTGTCGAACATTGAGGGGTCTTTAATGTGCAGAGCCTATCTCAACACGGGCGAATATTCTGAACTTTTGACAGATCCATGTCTTATATGGAAATAAAGTATGCTTCAACTAAGACATGGGCACCGTTTTAACCTCCCATCAACGGAGGTTCATGTTTATCTGTACAAAGTAAGAAGAATTCCGCTTTCGAACTAGTGACCTTCCTATCTGCAGTACGGACGGCTATTTACTTGACCTCGCCGGTCGGATTTTTCAGATTTATGATCCAGAATCACTGCACAACGACTTCAACGAAATTTGAAGGAAACAAGTACTGATCGAATGTTCTCTGTCAAGTTTGTGCCCCCCATCTCCCCCCCCCCTACTGCAAAATGGCTACAATGACCTTAAAATTAGTTTACTCATTTTTAACATTTTCTCTGTAACTGCTGAAGCGATTCGGATGAACCATTTCATTTTATAATAAGATTTGTTTGTGAAACGCTACGCCTTACTTGACACCGGTAAACACATACAAAACAAACATGTATTACTTATTAATTCATTTCACCCTTTTCTCATCCTTTTCTCTTTCCGGTGGGCCCTTCCACCTTGACAAAATTCCTGGAACCGCGCCTATGTGGAAGCGATTGATCGGTGACTACGACTTGTGAAACGTTATAAAAAAAAACGAAGATAGTTGCATCGATGATACAATATTCTTAACTGAATGAAATAGTTTTCTGAATTCTTGACTATAACCAAATTTTAAATATCATACAATGTGGTGACGAAAGGTTAGGGAAAACTGATGACAAGGACCGATAGTCGGATGGGGTGCAAATAAAGCGATAACAAATTTTAATCACTTTCGTTCTGAACATCTTCTCTGTCTGACCAAGACAGATAGAGATAAAAATTAGTGGTGGAAGGAGAGGGGTTGGTGGAAGGAGAGGGCTCATAGCCCAAAATTATCCAATATACCTAAACCTACATGTATTTTGGAACACTTTTCAAACAAAATTAGGGGTTGGGGCGCTAACCCAACCCCCCCCCCCCCCTCCAAATCCGAGGATCGGTTGTCTTCTCTCGGGTTGCCCCTTTCACCTAGAATTTTCAAAAGGCAAGTTTTAACTTATTTTAGTGAAATACCATTCATTGCCGTCGGACTATTGGGCTGGCAGACTATTGGGCCGTCAGACTATCGGAAAACCGAGCCGTCGGAATATTAGGTTTGATACAGAGATATGGTATCTGAAATTAATTTTCATTTCATACGGTATTTATGATACGAGTTTTATATATATATATATATATATATATATATATATATATATATATATATATATATATATATATATATATATATATATATATATATATATATATATATATATATATATACCAGAGCCTTGACAAGGGGATAAAAAAACATAACGAGTTTCATAAATACCGTTTGGATGAAAATTCATTTAAGATTTTTTTCATCCCATGTTTACACTCGGTTTAAAGGTGTTTATTTCATCAAACACCGACTTGACACAATTCTTTGCCACGCTTTGCGTCACCTATGCCATAAATTAATTTATGACATAGGGAAACATGTGATAAAAGAAGAAAATACATGGTTTAAATTCTACAACTCACTATCGGTTGATCATACCTCTTGTGATGGGTAATTGAATTTGTTTAAACAAAATAAAGGTGATTATCTCTGAGTTTATGTCGTAACTCATTCATTAGGTGTTACCTCACTTATTCACTCACTTAAAAAAAAACTATCAAAGGCTTTGTTTAGAGATTAGCAAATTTCTATGTAAGTAGATCTGTGTGAAAAATCAAACGTCACAACAGTCGGTGCAGAATTAAGATTCGAATTTTACTTCTAAAAATTCTTACATTATTAGGTCGAAATGGAATGGCGCCTTTAAGTTGAACGTTAGATCCTGTCTAACCACAGCTAACAGAATAATCTAAAATGTTTTAGTTTGGCGCCAAAATGGTACACATTTTTAACATAGGTAATCCCCTATCAAAACAATCAAACGGATAAAGCGTCAGACCGTTAAGGTGTACAAGCAGCAAATGGCAATGACTATATTTAGTTACGATGAAATGAGATTGAGTGTGCAGTATGGCATATAATTAACATTAATTGAAATATTTCGATGTTTTGTAACAAGAAGTAAGGTTAAAGCATAATAAAGAAGTTTTGTTATGGTCAGTCAAATAGCAAACCAATTATGTACTTTAGTATGATATACAGGAAGTATGGAAGTTTTTTTTCCAGAATAGACATTTCACTCATTTGAATTCTCCTATATCAAAATAAAGAACATGTCTGTGATATATTAACTTATTTACTTTACAAACAATGACCTGACGTAATATCTGTTTCAGGTTCATTCTGGTTTACCGGATGCAGATGACGTTGACAAGCGTCTAAAAGATATTGAAGATAAAATCATGTCCAATCAAAAGAGCAGTGACGATGCTGAACAGAAAGAAGCGCTCCGACGAAAAGCTGAAGAGGTGTTTGAAAAAGTCCGAAAACAACAACAAGAAAGAGACAAGATGGATGAGTTAAAAGAGCAACTTAAAGAAGAACTAAGAGAAGAACAAAAAGAAGAACTTAGCAAAAACGATGAACTATTAAAGTCAATTAATCAAAAACTGAAAGAACAACAACATGTTTTAGACGAGACAATCAAGGACAAAGCGGTCGAAGTAAAATTTGACCCAAAAGATGAGAAAGAGAAAAAAGACTTGAAACAAGAAATAGTTATCGAAAATGAAATAGCAAACATACTAGATACTGTTAACGAGGAACATGTAAACGATCCGAAAGAATCAGAGGAAGAGGTTGAACCCAAGTTTGATGAAGACAACCAACCATTGTTTAACCAACCAAGGATTGCCAATAGCATACCAAAGAAATCATTTGTGGATAAAACCCACATGATAGCAGCTCGTCTGAACCCTGATGTGCTGCCTCACACGGGTCATCACTCCCATGATCTCCCAGCCATTGTTACTGCAGCATCTCAGAATACAATGGTCCATGTCATACAACTAATAGAGTCCATCCAGAAATTCTTTCCAGAAGCCCTTGTTTACGTCTTTGACTTGGATCTTCATGAACAACACAGGAGAAAGGTATAAAGTTTATAAGGTTCATACGCAAACTCTTAGATAATACAGACAAGTTACTTTGTACGAGTTATACCCCCTGGGTGATTTATTTTCAGTTTCTTAGAGAAACCTGATCTTTCAATGTTTTGTTTTAGCGTGATTATTGCCTAAAAAAGGAAATAATTAAGAACACTTCATCCATGTATGCTTGTACAATGAATTCAAACACACAGATATTTATATATTTACAATAGTTTTAGTAATATATGACTGGAAAATTTGCATAATCGCTTACGATAAGACCGAAGTCATAACCCATAATTCGTTCGAAATGTTTCTAAACTCTTCTCAGAAAACGATCGGGTATCATACAAAACTCGAAGTGGATGTGTTAAGATAGTGAATCCCATTTAATATCAAAGTGCATGTAGCAAATAATTTCCCATAGGGCTACATACTGACAAATTAGAAGTTTCTATGAAAAAGAATATCATTTGAAGCTACTTTACATTTCAATGGAAAGAGATGAATCCCATTAACGTAACATCGCCAATTATGATTTATTATGGTGTTAATTAAGCTTAGAAGAAGTGAAGTACACAAAGTAATTTATAAGTATTGCTTCGTTTTGTTGAAATAGCTCGCAGGGTGGGCCTATGGTGGGGGAAAAGCCAGAGAAAACATGGTCGTTTACGTGGAGAAACTTAATAATAATAATAATAATAATAATGATAATAAAAATAATAATAATAATAACAATAATAGTAATAATAACAACAACAACAACAGCAACAAGAATAATAATAATAATAATAATTATAATAATAATAATAATAATAATAATAATAATAAAAATGATAATAAAAATAGAATACAGATAATAAATGTATCAGAATATTTAAAGTGACGTAGTCATGTTTCATTTGACTTTGGAATGAAATTTTTTTCACAAATGTTTGATTGAGGAATTGATAGTTTTTGTATTGAAATAAAAATTTTCGTCAGTTTAATATTCTCAAAATTTTATGGTTAAAGTAGTAGTCACAAACTGATTCACACATAAGTGTATATTTAAACCAGATTTCTCGCTGTTGCCTTTAAATCCTTCATAAAAAGACGATTCCTTATTCAAGATACATTGCATTAAGATAAAAACTTTATAGATGTAATAGCAGCTGTTAATTTACGAAGCGAGAGAATTCAGAAAGTGAAAAGTTTTATTTACTCTCCACGATATCATGCCATATACTAGACATACATGTATTGGCTCTACTTTACAATGGCTCATTGTCTGAGGGGTAGGGATAGGGGTTTCGTATCTGGCCACCATCCCACTGTTGATTTACATCATTCGCCTCTCATTATTGTAATGACATGGTAGAAAATGAAATGTCCTTGGCGAATGATGTCCTTGAACGAATTAATTGAATCATCTGTATTTCGTGGAAATATATGGTAATATGAAACCAAACATCATATAAAGACAAAATGATTAATTCTTCTCAGTTTGCAAGAGCGTATTTCAGTAATATAAGCGCTTGGATGATAATCTTGCATATCATATTATACTGCGTGTAACTGATTTGCCTTTACATGATAACGAAATTCTGGAATGCGACATTTTATTAAAAAAAATAATGATAATTGACATTCGATTTCCCAAGTTGTGTTCTACAGAATTAAATACATAGCTACATGTACTTGTATGTAAATTAGAGACTGCATATTGTAGACTGAAGATCATAATGATATGCATAATAAAATTATCCAGCCAAGTCATTTGATAAAAAAAAATATATATATATACATCTTTAAAGAAGCCATCATGAGTTGTAATATAAACCATTGTTAATCAGTTTTGCATTACACACTAAAACTTGATCATGCCGAAAGTTGATCATACACGCCAGACACCGCGAAATACGTCACTGTCATACAAACCCCGTCTATCGAGCGTTATAGGATTTGATATTATCGTGTCACACATTATTATCACCAGCCAGAGGCCCGTGATATTATATTGATGTTTTTTGTTTGTTTGGGGTTTTTTTTTTGGGGGGGGGCTCATGGTTTCATGTATTTTAAGAGAAGTTAATTTCGTAATATTTTAGGATCGCCATATCATAATGATGTACTTCTAAGAAGGAAATGGAAATAAACGACCGTTAAAATAAGAAGAAATGCCTTTAAAATTAACATATAATTTATAAAAAGTAAAATTTGCAAGCGCAAAATATTTTTCATTATTCATAAACTTTATGACTTCTCCCCGCATTAGGTTTAATTCTGGATTTATTGCATTCGCCTTTATGCAGTGATTATAGTCGATTGATTTCCCCACCCTGCTATTGTTACTTTCACTAATTTTGTTTATTTTTGTTCTTTTGCTTTTATAAGGAAACATTTGTGCATAACACACTGAATTGCTTCTCTTCTACAATCGTTATGTTGGTTCAGATTATGGTCATTGAAATGGGTAATGCATCAATAAATGACCTCTAACCACGAGAATACATTTTTCTGAGTACTAGGATTTGCCGCCAAATTGATGCTATGCACCAATGTTTTCCTTCTTTGTCTTATCTTCTCTGTAGAAGGTTTTGTAGTGCCCCAGTGGCAGTTTAATTTCTCACAAATCCCATATCTGTCTTGAAGAGAATCATGATGAATTCAGTTTGATATATAGTCCTTCCTTACATTTGATTTATCACTGATTCAATTATTAAAGTGAATTCTCATTTTACATTATGCTTATGTAAATCTTTTGCAAAAGTATATATCTATTTAAAAAATCAATGTTATGCCTACACGTGAAATGTTTCTTTTGTGCAACATCCTTACATATCAAGATACATAACGGGTTGTATAACTTATTCCATTTAACTCATCGGTTTTATTTCACTGGTTTGTATTGGCTGTACCTGGAACAGCCAGACATCAGGTACAGCCAGACATAAGTCTGACCTTGATGTGGCAGGGTTCAAATATTGGACATGATACACATACAAACTTTTATGGCAAATCAAACACAAATTGGGTCAGAGTGCGTTTACCCCTTCATTGTTGTCAGTAAACCATGTGCACAGACAGACACACGAACGAAATAAAACCACCACAAAATATTCCTTATTTTTACGTATATGATTTATACATGATATAAATTTTCAAAAATACGTTTCTATGTATAGTGACTATTTGTATCTTTAGGACCTCAATAATGTCAAGTAATACTGCTTGTTGTTACTTGATTAACTAAATTGATCTAATTATTCATTTGGGAAGTATTGATAAAACAATGTAGTTTTTAAGGTAAATACTATGTGTATATATATATATGTTAAAATATGTTACAAGATTTAAGACACAATTATCAATAAATCATTTTTGGTTCCATTCTTGTACAATGTCTGATATATACCATTTATGCAGATGTTCAATTAATTCCTATTCGATCAAAGCTAGATTATTCATTTCATCTTTCGAAATGTAAGAATATTTATTTCTCAAAGCTGTGAGGCCTCGTGGCTCTTTGAATCAAATTCTCATTCCCTTATGATATCACATTAACAACAATTACTTGTAGCGTATTGTTATTTGAATTATTCTAGACATTTCGGACTAACTAAGTATATGAAACCCAGATTCCTTCCAAATGGAAGCTTTCTTTGAAGGGAGTCTTAATGCATACATAATTAGGATGCCATAGACTTTTATTGATTAAAATAATAAATAAATAAGATAATTAATGAAATATATGAATAATCAGCTATACATGAAAATAATTATTCAGTAACCGTTAGAAATATCGACACAATTTAACTTTACAATTTATGTGAAATGTTTACATTTTTATACAATAATGATATAGACCATCTGTATAGGAGTGTAAATATACATAATATTGTAATGAATCCTGTCTTGTAATTATCCTCGTTTTGAATCGTATAAATGTTTGACACAGAGTACTCCAAAATGAAACTATCGTGTTTCGATATTGTAAAGAAATCTGCAGTTTATTTGAAATAATACCGTGTATACATATATCAACACAATATTCTTTATTTACAGTTGTCATCAGCTTGTAATGTCAGAATGCGAGGGTTCTGGTCCAATCTTTTCCCAGAGTTTGTTCAGAATTTGACTACATATCACTGGCGCCCACTCGTCATACAGGTATATATAAGAAAGATCGAAGCAATGATTATACTTTGTTATCAATTAAGGAAACGGTTAAAGAAAAGTGTAAAATGAGTCAAATGTTGTATTTGAATTGAAATCTTCAGCATGTTTCATACACTTTATCCCTTATTTATCTTCAGTTCAGGTCCAACGTTTTTCCGTTTTTCTCGCTTACGTTAAAATTTAATACCTTCTTTATTTTTCCATTGTATATGCATGAAAAACTTGAATAATAACTTGTTTAATATTTTCCTTGTAGACGGCACTTGCGGAATTCGGGGACATTTTATGGATAAATCCCAACGTTAGAATAACGTCAACGAAATTGAAGCAGATATTACATGAAACAGAGGACTCAGGGGTCACTCTTATTGGCCAAACTGTGGCCCATACGACGTATGCAGTCACGAACCCAAGTATGTACAAGTACATACCCACGAACAAGTCCAAACTCTATAAATCACCTCATATCGAAATGATGGCTCTTATTTTGCATAACACAGACAAAGTCCATGAAAACTTTATGAAAATTTTAACTGCCTGTGCAATAGAAGAACATTGTCTAAACCCCAAAGATTCCAAATGGGATTGCGATTTTGATTTCACCGGAAAACTTTACGCCAAGTGTCACCGTTTCGATGAGTCTGCTATTAATATTATTCTGAAAAATATGTTCGAATTTGATGAATCGAAATTTTCAAAAGGGAATTCATTCTTCCAGCCGTATGATGCTCATGTGAAATCAACAATGAAAATATGTAGGCATCACCAAGGATAGGTATTGCACGATCATATAAATGTATCAACATTTATATCTTGTCTTTATAATGCTTATATATGTACATAAACTATGAATATGTACAGATGGTTGATATTGTTGAATATGACGTTGTTAAACAAATGTTTAATAAACGTAAAAATGGAAAGAGAGAGAGAGAAAGAGAGAGAGAGAGAGAGAGAGAGAGAGAGAGAGAGAGAGAGAGAGTATGTACTATCATTTTGTATGAGATAATACAATGCATTATTTTTTCAGGATAGAGTGCAATGAATTTCTCCATGACGTATAACTGTGCATTTCTCAGTGATTAATTTGCTTTTTTCTTTGACAGAAAGGACATATACATCATTTGTTGAATAAATACATATATTTCTTTTCTGAGAGTTCGTTTCGAAATACATATAACCGCAAGGGTTTTTAACGCGTCATGTGAGTCGTGATTGATTTGTGTCCCGAGACTCTTACTTTACTTACGTCGAGTTTTGAGTGTACGATAAACAAAATTGAACCTCACTAAAACAATAATCTTTTTCCTTGAGTTCACATCGTCTACCTATGCTGTGGCCTTTGAATATGAACATTGATGAACAATGAAATGCATACTGATTACATAGATATACACATACAATGCAAGAGGTTCCTTACATTTTCATTCTTGTTTATAGCTTTCAATTCATAATCCTTCATTCGCGGATTACCTTAGCATCATCTATCCAAGTGAACTGGAGGTCAAAGAAACCACAGAAAATAGTAATTCTACTTCGTATTTAGATATTATGTTGTATTTCGACATTAATGGTCAATTGAACACCTCACTCTATGACAAACGTGACGATTTCAATTTCGCTATCACAAACTTTCCTTTCATAAGTAGCAACAGTCCATCATCGCCCGCATACGGCGTATTCATATCTCAGTTAATACGTTATTCCAGAGCATGTTCAAATTACATTGACTTTGTTCTGAGGGCTAGGCGACTTTCAGTTAAGCTGCTCAACCAGAGTTATATATGTGCTAGACTAGCAACGTCACTGAGGAAGTTCTACGGTCGTTACGAGACTCTTATTACTCCATATGATATCTCGTTATCCAGACTTTTAAATGATATTCTGGACTGAGACCGATTCCGATCATTTTACACAGATTTGACACCTTCTATACTAGAAGGTTACCTACTTCGACTTCTCCATATATAAATACATATGGAATTCACAAGAGTTAAAAACACTAAATTAAGAGAACTTTTACTTAAAGGTCCAAAATACAGAGAACCCAGATCATTCACATGGAGCCAAAATTTTGAGAATATTATGAACTGCTGCGAGGAATATGCCACACGATGGGCAAAAAGAGAGGAAGTACAAGTCGACACTCTTTCGGAATGGATAAAATCTATTGCAGTACTGCTGAGATCAAAAATTAAAAAAATACAAGGTTCTGTAAACACCAGATTCGAATCTATTTTTAAAGATCCTGATGTTGTCAGAGAACTTACCTTCCTCCAAGAACATTATATCATTACACCAGCAGATAAAGCATCTAATAATTATACATTTACTTGTAAGAAATATTACTTTGACAGCCTAGTGAAAGAATTAGGATTAAATTCAGCTCCAGGAAATCCTACTTATACTCTCACGAACTTTTCGGTTTCGGAAGTACTCGAGAATCATAAATCTGTCCTCAATACGTTTGGTATTGACTCAAATAAATTGAATTTAGAACTTCCATATTTGTACTGTATTCCAAAAATGCACAAAACTCCGTACAAACAACGCTTTATCGCTGGTTCCTCGAAGTGTTCCACAAAATCTGTATCGATGCTACTCACAAAAATATTATCAGAAAAAAACGGAAGAAAAATAAAAATAATAATAATAATAATAATAATAATAAAAAAAAAAGAAAAATCAGAAAAACAATAGGTTTCACAAGTGAACTTGTGAAACCTAATTAAATCTGGCCTTCATAGATATTGCGAAACAGTATATTCCAGAAGTGGAATTAATCAAATGTGGATCCTTAAAAATTCAAAAGAGTTGTTAGAACATCTAAAATCAAAAAGTTTTACTAAAATTCACTCCATCAAGTCTTTTGACTTTTCGACTCTGTACACAACGATCCCTCATCAGAAATTAAAAGACAGATTAGCGGAAATTATTCAAAATGCATTTACTAGTAAAAACGGAAGCCGCAAATTCAAATATATAGTAATAGGCCACGATAAAACTTACTTTGTTAGGGAAAATTCTGATTCCAAAAATAAATACACTGAAACAGCTGTCATCCAGATGTTGAACTTTCTTATCGATAACATTTTTGTGGTGTTTGGAGGTAAGGTTTTTCAACAAATTGTCGGCATTCCAATGGGCACTAACTGTGCTCCGCTTCTGGCTGACATATTCCTTTATTCATACGAAGCTGAGTTCATTCAGTCTTTGCTTTTGCAAGGAAAAAAACAATTGGCTCTTGGCTTCAATTTTACTTACAGATATATAGATGACTTGCTTTCAATTAATAATCCTTCATTCGCGGATTACCAAGTGAACTGGAGGTCAAAGAAACCACAGAAACTAGTAATTCTACTTCGTATTTAGATATTATGTTGTCTTTCGACATTAATGGTCAATTGAACACCTCACTCTATGACAAACGTGACGATTTCAATTTCGCTATCACAAACTTTCCTTTCATAAGTAGCAACATTCCATCATCGCCCGCATACGGCGTATTCATATCTCAGTTAATACGTTATTCCAGAGCATGTTCAAATTACATTGACTTTGTTCTAAGGGCTAGGCGACTTTCAGTTAAGCTGCTCAACCAGAGTTATATATGTGCTAGACTAGCATCGTCACTGAGGAAGTTCTACGGTCGTTACGAGACTCTTATTACTCCATATGATATCTCGTTATCCAGACTTTTAAATGATATTCTGGACTGAGACCGATTCCGATCACTTTACACAGATTTGACACCTTCTATACTAGAAGGTTACCTACTTCGACTTCTCCATATATAGATACATATGGAATTCACACGATTTGACTCTTTCTACGGGGTATATGTGACGGGTGTTGCTAGCAAGCAGGAGATGCTCACTCTCCCCGGGCACCTGATCTCACTCCATCACAGGGGTTCACATATGCTCTTCAAGTAGACATATTTTGTTATTTTCCATTTGTTTTTCATTTTCACTGATTTTGTATGTCCTATGGTTTCATGATTTTTGGACTTGTGGTTTGGATTTATCCATCAGCTTTACATTTGACTATTTCTACTGGGTATATGTGACGGGTGTTGCTAGCAAGCAGGAGATGCTCACTCTCCCCGGGCACCTGATCTCACTCCATCACAGGGGTTCACATATGCTCTTCAAGTAGACATATTTTGTTTTTTTTTTCATTTGTTTTTCATTTTCACTGATTTTGTATGTCCTATGGTTTCATGATTTTTTGACTTGTGGTTTGGATTTATCCATCATCTTTACATTTGATCCCATGTTGGACATGTATTGATGTCCCTTCATTTCAAACGTGCTGTGTTGACACATTTTTGTGTCGTCTTTATATTTTGAGTCGTCTGTATATTTTGGGTCGTCTGTTTCTTTTTGGATCGTTTGTAATGTTTTTGTCGTCTGTATAAGTTTTAGTCATCTGCATATTTTTTTTTGTGTGTATATTTTTGAGTTGCCTGTATATTTTTTAATTGTCTGTGTATTTTTGAGTTATCTGTGTATTTTTGAGTTGTCTGTATGTTTTCAGCATTTATGACGCATGGGACCAGTCAAACAGACGACACGTTTTCTTTCCAAGCATCTGGTCTGAACTCTTGTTCTAGAGGGTGAATAAATGACGACTGAGGTACATGTAACCAGTGCCACAGTAACACAGCATTAGTTTCTTTGGTATTTTACATTACATTGAATATATAAGAGTTGGTATGGTAAAATGAGAAAGCAGTATTTTGAAATAAAGGAATGAAGAGTATTTTCGAAGGAAACAATGTTTCGAATAGACCAAAATTTGAACTTCAGTGCATCAAGCTGATACGGCCAACATGTCAATTAAATAATATAGGCATGGCGTCAACAATTGACCAAAACGATATTGTGATTGCAGTCTATCAGATATAATAAACTTAGAATACACCTTCTACACAAAGCGGTTCGGAATAGATATAAAGAGGAAACATCTGCTGTTTCATTTCAATTTCCTTTTTTTACACATCTTTAATGTTTGTAAGGGGAGGGTAATTTAAATTTAAACAGGGTGGTGGGGAATACCCCCAGTATGGAGAAACTAGTTTCCGATTTCGAAAATGTTCCATTTCCTAAAGGATCCTACCAAGCACTCTGCGAGAAATAGAAGCTAATAGGAGCACTAAGAAGATTTCTATAGCATTTCAGATGGGCGTGGGCAATAAAGGAGGTGGATGTTGGACAGAATATCTTATTCTTTGACGATTGAGACCCAAATATTTATTTTTATCTCTTTATCTATTGAAAGAAGGGAAACCCTGTCAAATTCGATTAAATCATGATGTTAACGATGATAACAGTATACAAACATCGTTTTTTTTGGGAACACTTTAATAAAATGCCTGATATTACGTTTTCCCTTTTAGATATTCCGTCATCAACATAAACATTTAGAAAGATCAAAATGTATACGTGTAATATTACTACATGAGTAGCTTTTTATATGGGGTATGTCAATCAAGGCGTTAGTTGTTACTTCCTTCTGAGAAGTAACGTCATTAACTGTAGTGTGTATGGTAAGATGCAGGCCATTATCTCTGATGATTTTGATATTTAGGATTTATGGTGGTATGTATACATTAGTAGTGGTGCATTATAACCTTTTTGTCGATTATGTCAATGCCAATTTTTGAAGAATGTTTATTTCGTGATCATTTAAAGCCATATTATTTATTTGCATCTTTTGAAATGGCATAATATTTATTTAAGACTTACCTGGCATCCTTCCTCTCATGAGCAGGATAGAATTTCACTCCCTATTGATGCCATATACATAGCGTACAGTTATGTTTTTCGGGCTGACAAAACGTTACTAAATCTATGTCCCTTTGGAATGAAGAGAGACTTCATACATTTATGATTGGAATATCATAGGATATATTCGTTTCATCAGGTTCCAAAATAATTACACACCTTTGACATCGACACTGTGAGCCTGAGATCATCGCAAAAACATGAAATTTTTTATTGGGCCCTCTATTATTGCCTATTGCCAACTTTCTTTGAGCGTTGTGCTCTGACTATTAATGCAGTGGGCCTCTTTCACAGGCCTTGTATAAACATTTTCTGTGGGATAAGGCATAAACTTCTTATTGTCTTATTGTCAGTCGGGACTCCTAAAGATCAGTAGTCCGTTTCACTAACAATCTTAAACGTAACCTTAACAGATCCAGTGAATCAGCTATTTACCGGAGCAACTACAAATTCGTATTTCATGTAACCTGAGATGAATTTTCAATGTCTATGAAACGTATTTTCATCGTAAGTTGAGCTTTCGGGTCCAGCTACATTTACGGATTCACGGGCTACAGGGATCTTAGCTTGTTTTCAGACATACAGACTATTGTTGGCTGATGTTTATGTTACTTTGAGGTTTTGATATAAAAAATTAGTTCCATAATAATATATCTGTATGTCAGTACCGCAAGTGTTTTACAATCAGATATATTTGTGATATCTTCATATTTGCTTATTCTGTCCGTGGCGACTTTCGTAAAACAGTTGAGCCATAATCTTTTTTTCTTACCTTATATCTACTTATATGTTGTACCAGATGAATAATCAGGTATTCACAGACTAAATATCACTGTATATTTGAATTTACAATTTATATGACATGCTGCCATGGAAACAATGATACTTACATGACTGAAGAAATTGATTGTTACCACACCTTTCCTGCTATGTATATATATATTATGAAATTGAAACTGAGATATGGTATAACATATGATCGCATAGAGAGGTAAGTTTTATCTTGTTTTCATTCCTTAGATATCTAGGACAACATCATTTCTCTGACAAAATAACACTATTAAACAAATTTTCGTTCAAATGTTACAAGAAATTTGTTTCTGGTGTCGAATATCACATTAAACATAATCCATACAAGTCCAGATTTGGTTTCCTTCTTAAAGTGTTTGTTAAAGATGAAGAAAATGTAACAAGTACAGAAATAGATATTTGTAGGGTAATGCAATCTGTTTGTTTGTTTTTTTTTTTTTTAAATCTTATAATCATTATAATCATTATAAGACTTTAAATTAATCAGAATATTCAACGATATCTGCTAATTGTAAAAAGTTACCATGCATTTGGTTTGCTTTTTCTTTCATTGTTATGTCATACGCTATCATTATTTATTTTTTTATGTAAAACATCTAAGTCTGATTCGACCCTTGCAACGAACCCATCAGAAGCATTGAGGTAATTTTATATGTCAACGTCTACCGTTACATGAGGTCTTATATTTCATTAATAACCTTTTTGCCAATTTTGCATGATGTAAGGGGCAATACCGGACAAATACAAAATTGCCGCTTAGATTTGTGTCATATTACTGTGACGTCACATTCCAAGCGTTAACGTCATAGTGAAAATTCCGGCAAAAAGTGGTTTGTCCGGTATAAGACCCCTTATTAAAATTGGCAAAAGCTCTATTCGGGGGTTGGGGGTTATTCTAATACATGATAATTCCATTTTTGACCTTTGCAATTGGCCATGCCATCAGAAATATTTAGCTGTACTCGTCGTAGACGTGTTCCCGACAGTAAACATCAGTTTTTGATTTTTATTCCTGAACAATCAGCACCAAAATCCATGTACAGTTTCCCTTGTTTGAGTTTATGGCCTAACTAACTGTTTGTACGATTTTGGTTCTCATCATCAATTGTAGGGTCCATAGAGGATCTGGCCACTATATTTTTACAATCTTCCTCACTAATTTTGTGGCAATTACAATGAAAACTTGTAAATATTCAGTGTCTTTCAATGCATGTATGTGTATTATGCATATTCACCAATGTATTATTATGTATATTATATTAAAATGAAACAATGAAGGACTCATATACGCTAATATACCCAATAAATGGATGTGAAAAAAATTCAGTATTCCATATGGCGGCCGTTTAAAAAATCTTAAAGCTGGATTTTCTCCCTGATTGTCATAGTGATTTAATGAATCTGTATAAGAATGATCTACTCAATCAATGTGACTTAAGTATTGAAAATGGCGTCACATTATCCTTTATATTCGCAATAGAGGCCATCTTGAAATTGTAAGAATTTAATTCCCTCATCATCTATGTAGTAATTATTATGAAAAATTTCAAAATTGATCCATTAAACTCCAGACGCGATGGAATCTGTGGTTACTTAAAACACTCGTCGAAAATTTGTGAGTTTCATCTTTAATAAAACCGTACGGAAATCTTAAGCAGCAAGGGGTGTTTGACTCAGTATGTTGGTGACACCTTGAACAATTGTTTTCATAATCATATATATAAAATCTGGAAAAAATCTGGACGTAGATACAAAAAACAATCACTTTACAATCACTTCGTAAAATATTATCATAGTCGTATTGTTACGGCTGACTTTAGATGTATACGGGACTTTCTTATACAAAATATTGACCAAGAGGTAGTAGACTATATATATATATATATGTATGTATGTATGTATGTATGTGTGTGTTTGTGTGTGTGCATTGCAATCGAATATTTTTGTGCAATCGAATATTTCTGTGCTGTTTTATTGTTTGTTCCTGTGTATTCTCTCTTCTGAAAACGACATTTCGCTTTATAGTTGATTCATATTTTCCTTTTTTTTTTCTTTCATAACATTTTGAAAATCTAATTTATGCAGTATGAAATTTGTAATTGATTCCGGTTTTCTCTCTTTCTTTTGTTTTTGTTTTTTTACAAACAAGAGTTATCTTCCGTCTTGTTAAACACCTCACTTAAGTAAAACACAAAAGGCTATATACCCTTAAAATGTCAGGTATCACTGTTTTGTCTTTGCTTATAATACAATTATTATTTTTTCTTTATTTTTCTTTAATATACCGTTGATATGAGATTAAATGTGCTGCATTTTCCAGATTCTAGAACACAATGAACAATACAACAAAAGACATAGTTTCGGACGAAAACACACACAACTGGACTGTTTACCTTGAGACATCACTTCTGGTTATGCTGTGTTTATTTGGTATTACAGGAAATGTTTTGGTGATGAAAACATCCGCGTCCGTAGAAACGAAATTCGCACGTCAGATTATGATGATATTCCTAACTCTGGCTGTAGCTGATGTAATCCTTTGTGGGATCAGGATTCCCATTTTGATATTCGGTATGTTTTTCTCTCGACATCACGTAAGTGGCATTATTTGTTTCGCCTGGCAAATGTCAGCAGCTCTATTTGGAATAATTCTGTGGACAAATTTTGTTGTCGGCGTACAACGCATGCTCATAATATATAACTTCCCATTATTTAAGAAAGTATTTACAGTCAAATTTATCTTATTGATTTTGTTTTCTATATGGATTATTGCCTTTACTGTATATATCGGAATATCTCGTGGCTTTGGATGGTCTATGGCATTCAAATCTGATACGATTTGCAAGTTCCGATCTTTCGGACTTGTAGACGACTATATATACAGAATATTGCTACAGGCGATCCTAGGGGTAGTTCCCTTGTTTGCTTCTTGTTCCTGTCATGTATGGATCGTATTCTGCATCATAAATGCTGGATTGACCAAGCTGGATAATCTGGAAGAAAGATCAGCTTATAGAAGAGTAAATACAACAGTTACTCTCCGAACAATTGTTCTGTTGATAGGTTGGTGTCCGTTTTTGTTGGTAAGCATGACAAATCGGTTGTATAACCTGACCGACACGCCATATCAGAAGTATCTGGAGTACTTGATTTGCTTGCAGTCCGTCGTCAGTCCTTATATTACTCTCAGTGATTCAGACTTCAAGGAATCCAATAGGAACGGCGAAGTTCACAGACTTAGGTCAGTAGTATTTCGTGGAAGTCTGCCTCGAAATATCAAGAGTGGAGTTACATCAGGAGATATGCGATCAATTAGACAATCTGACTGAGCTTAATGACATTCTGAGTTTCAATTTGTCACCACATTATACTACAAAATCACGTTAAGATGTGGTACTGTGTAGTATAATTATACTACAAAATCATGTTCACGCCGTGGTATTGTATACTTTAATTATTCTACAAAATCATGTTCACGCCGTGGTATTGTATACTATAATTATACTATAAAATCATGTAATAGTCGTGGTATTGTGTACTTTAATTATACTACGAAATCATGTAGAAGTCGTGGTAATGTGTACTATAATTATACTACAAAATCATGTACAAGTCGTGGTATTGTGGGCTATAATTATACAACATTCCATAATCGCCCGCATACGGCGTATTCATATCTCAGTAATTACGTTATTCCAGAGCATGTTCAAATTACAATGACTTTGTTCTGAGGGCTAAGCGACTTTCAGATAAGCTACTCAACCAGAGTTATATACTGTATGTGGTAGACTAGCAACGTCACTGAGGAAGTTCTACGGTCATTACGAGACTCTTTTTACTCCAAATGATATCTCGTTATCCAGATTTTTAAGTGATATTCTGGACTCTGGTTTCATGATACCAATAGTCGTGGTATTGTGTACTTTAATTATACTAAAAAATCATGTAGAGTCGTGGTATTGTGTACTATAACTATACTACAAAATTATGCAATAGTCGTGGTATTGTGTTAATATAGAACACATATACCTTTTAATTTTGTGCACCATATGCGCATTTCGACAACTTATGTCTCTTCAGTGATGCTAGTATTCGAATGATAGGAATTCTCAAAATATATAAAAATATGAAGAGCAGTGTTGAAGCTAAAATGACCGAAACTTAAACCAAAGAATCTATCTAAGGACAGAGCTATGTATGAAGGAGATACTCCTTTGTTTTAGAGTGATTAACTTAATTTAATGACTGAAAATTTGAAGTATATGTTTCATGTCAATACAAAAGCATTCAAAACTAGACTTATGATGCCCTCGGGACGTATCAGTCCACCAGCAATGACACCTGCCTAGTGGTTATAATAAATAAAGAACATATATATCTTTTAATTTTGTGCACCATATGTGCAATTCGACAAGTTATGTGTATTATAATTACACTACAAACTTACGGTAATAGTCGTGGTATTGTGTACCTTAATTATCCTACAAAATCATGTAGAAGTCTTAGTATTGTGTACTTTAATGGTATTACAAAATGATGTAGA
Source organism: Pteria penguin (assembly GCA_035048485.1). Classification (NCBI taxonomy): domain Eukaryota; kingdom Metazoa; phylum Mollusca; class Bivalvia; order Pterioida; family Pteriidae; genus Pteria; species Pteria penguin. Next base: position 27,830,010 of record CM068583.1, read on the forward strand.
AGTCTTGGTATTGTGTACCTTAATTATCCTACAAAATGATGTAGAAGTCTTGGTATTGTGTACTTTAATGGTATTACAAAATGATGTAGAAGTCTTGGTATTGTGTACTATAATGAAATTACAAAATGATGTAGAAGTCTTGGTATTGTGGGCTATAATGGTATTACAAAATGATGTAGAAGTCTTGGTATTGTGTAATATAATGAAATTACAAAATGATGTAGAAGTCTTGGTATTGTGGGCTATAATGGTATTACAAAATGATGTAGAAGTCGTGGTATTGTGTACTATAATGATATTACAAAATCATGTAGACGTCGTGGTATTGTGTACTATAATTATCCTACAAAATCATGTAGAAGTCTTGGTATTGTGTACTATAATGATATTACAAAATGATGTAGAAGTCTTGGTATTGTGTACTATAATGAAATTACAAAATGATGTAGAAGTCTTGGTATTGTGTACTTTAATTATCCAACAAAATCATGTATAAATCGTGGTATTGTGTACTTTAATGGTAATACAAAATGATGTAGAAGTCTTGGTATTGTGTACTATAATGGTATTACAAAATGATGTAGAAGTCGTGGTATTGTGGGCTATAATGGTATTACAAAATGATGTAGAAGTCGTGATATTGTGGGCTATAATTTTCCTACAAAATCATGATCAAGTCGTGGTATTGTGTACTATAATGGTATTACAAAATCATGTAGAAGTCGTGGTATTCTGGACTATATTCAGTTTTCCTACTATCTTGATGCATTGCTGTGAATGCCACAACGGCGTATCGTTAATTACCTCCGTGATCTACATGATATCTAGATAGATACGACAGTGTTAGGACATAAAGGCAAATACTAGTAATTTAGAATAATTGAAGAAGCAGTCGTGGATATGGAATTATTCTATGTATGAGTAAAACAAGATACCATACACACAACATTTAAGCATACATCACTGATTAAATGAAACGAACGGATGTGGTTAGTTTATTATATTACAAAAATGATCATGCTCTTTATGCTGAATTCATTTATAATCATATTGAGTATGTGTTTAATGGGGATGTCAACATTGTTAAGAATGTAACTCTGGGCCAACTATTTACCAGGGACCTAAATCTAGTGAGCCAGAATCATTTAATTGGCATAACAATTTCAGTGTTGTAATGGATTCCTTAGAGGATTAAGACATGAAGCACGAAGACGCGGAGTTGGACACGGTATCGAAATGGGTTAAAATGTTGCTTGTTTGAAAAAATCTTGTATTTAAATGCTAAAAGGCAAATGAGGACCAGTCATGCATTCAATGACCAAGATGTAATGGAAGAACTAGATAGAATATACAATGATTACGTATTAGTGCCGGCAGTGAAAGCCTCAAACAATATTGTACTTGTGTGCAAAGCTTACTATTATCACAACTGCCTTTTAGAGGAACTTGGAATAAATACGGAAACTGGTAATCCCACGTACACGCGCTGTGCTCTCTATTGTAGAAATCCGTAAAAACCATTGAGTGCCTATATTACATGTTCTAAAGAGAGTGAGCACGAGTTATCCTACTTATTTTGGATTCCTAAACTACATACGAGCAAAAGAAATGGAGCAGGATCCAGTTAATGCTACACCAAACCTATGTGAACTGTCCCTGCCAAAATACTATCTGCTGTTTAGAAGAGGCATCAGAAGTACTAGGATATCATCTACTCGAGACGGATATCAAATAGTTTTGAATATTGAAAAACTCAAACAATCTTTTGAAAAATTTAAAGGCTCTGTTTGGCAGCTGTGAAATATATTAATTCCTATAACTTTTCTACTCTTCTACGTACTATGCATCATGATAAACTGACGGACATGTTAAACGGTTTGACTAACAATATAATGCTGTACTCAAAGATTCTTTACATAAATCAGTCTCTTCTTTTTGTAATCCATGTCATAATTAACTGACGAATCCAGATTGATTATTTGGATGCATACAGCAAGATATAAAAGTTTATACAGCGAACTTTACAATGCATGTAATCACCTAATCACCTAAACACAATGCACCCAAAATAAAATAATGCATTGGTGAATATTCATAACATAATGATACATTGGTGAATGTGCATAATATACATGCATACTTTGAAAGACACCGATGGTTAACTAGGAGGGTTCACTTTCTCATTTCTGAAAAGGTAATAAGTTCAAATGAATATTTAATGCATTAGGGTGGTCTGAATAGTATTGAGGAATGAATAAATTATCTTTTATTATAGAAAACAGTTACATTAAATGACAAATATCTTAATGACAGTTATTACATTTTCCATTACATCTTTCCGTACTTTTCTATCTACCTATTTAAAGAAAAAAGAGGAGTTACCGGCTCAGTTATGTGGCAGAAGTCACCATGGAGCTATAAAATACTTGAATATAAATAATATAATAGAACATTTAACACATTACAAAAATATTTGATTGTAGTGCAATTACGATACCGACTTAGGACGGTCATTTAATTTGACAAAAGCCAAACAAATGGTGTGGTTAACCGGTTTACGGGCCCACCTTCCGACTCACCGTAACAGCAGAACAATCAAAAGACGTACATTTAAAAATTTATAAATAATCCTCCATGTAAAGAACAAGGGTCAACAGGTATCGCATATTGAGAGGTCATAAAAATATAAACACGTAAGGTATTGTAAAACACATAATGGTATAAAAATATATGCGACATCAACATGATAAACCGTGCTCTGCCAGTCTGAAAGCGAGCTAAGACCCTAGATCTGTAGAAGTCCCGACTAACAGTCAGAGGGGACGAGGTTCAGGACCATGTCTCCTCTGAAGGAGGTTTGGACAAGGCCCGTCATATAGTCCCCACCGCCCTGTTAGTCAGCGTGCAACGTTCAAGTAAAAGTCTGCATAAGGCTGTAGAGGGGCCAAATACAAGACCTATAGTCTTTTTGATGATCTCAATATCATATTGTCTATTTAGGAGACGTTTGACTATTTTATTACATGATAAAATAACGTTATCGGAGCCTTTTACTTTCCTTAGTTTATATACGAGATCACCGTAAAAATTAGGATGGGAAATTCCATTGGATACATACTGTTGAAAAGAAATATTTCCAAATTTAGATAGAAGTTCTGAATAAGATTTGAAGAATTTGCCGAATGTTTTTCTTAGCTTGTGATATCTGTAACCCTGAGTTAAAAGTTTAGTAGTAATTTGTAAATTTCGTTTATGAAAGTCCAAAACATCGGTGCAGCCTCTGACAAATCGAACTAATTGAGATATATAGATACCATATGATGGGAGTCGAGGGACATCGCCATCCAAGTAAGGGAAATTTACAATAGGAAATCCAAAATCCTCACGTTTATCATAAATATTAGTATATATTAAGTTGTTGATAATTTTGATGTTTAAATCTAAGAAAGGTGTAGATTTATCTCAAGTATTAGCTTTATTCAATGTGAGCTCTGGTGGATATATTTCTGATATAAATTGTTCGAATTCAGGGTTGTCGATAACCAAAATGTCATCCAGATATCTGCAAGTATTATTAAATTTGTCAATGAGGTCAAAACGTTTTGATTTTTGAATAGAAACCATAAAATCCCTCTCATAACAATAAAGAAATAAATCTGCTATCAGAGGCGCGCAGTTAGTACCCATAGAAATCCCAACTATTTGTTGATATATCTTGCCATCAAATTGCAGAAAAATATTATTCATGAGAAAATCTAGTGCTTTACATAATTCCTTGCAAGTCCAGTATTTATATGAAGCATATTGTTTGTTGGAAAAGAATCCAGAGTTATTGGAAGTACATATGTACGTTTTAGATTCTCTGTGAAAACACCATTGTATAAGAGACAGCAACTTGCTTTTAATCAAATCATGAGGCAGAGATGTATACAGTGTAGAAAAATCAAATGTAGAAATATGAGTCGCTTTGAAATTTAGCGAAAGAAGTTTGTCGATAACTTCATGAGAATTTTTAATCGACCAAAAGTAATTAATGTTACTATTATGAAATGCGACATCACAATATTTGATAATATGATCTTTTATAGCAGTTAGAGCAGACGTAATATGTTTCGATAGTACCGTAGTAGAGCAGTGGCTAGAATTAGATATGACACGTGATTTATATGGACTTTTATGTAGTTTTGGGAGCCAATACATGGTTGGTAGATCAGATTTATCAGTTTTAATTTTGAAGTCGGACATGGTCATGAGGTGATCGTGCAAGGTGCTCTCTTTTGAGGTAGGGAAGTAAATCATTGGAGTGTATCCCGCAGTCCTAATGTCAACTTTTAGAGCACATCAAGCAATGATCACGCACACTCTCTATGCAGCAATGAATAACAAGTTCATATTAGCGATGTATATATCATGCTTAGGTATCCTGCTACTAGTATTATGGAGAATTATTTGTTACTGTTCGACCTTCTTTCAGACTTTCGTCATGTTAATGTTAAAAATGTATACCCTACAAAAAGAAGAAGGATTTGTTTTCTAAATAAATTTGAAAATGTTTTGGCATCCTGATAAATGCTGTATAATTACTATACAGAAAAAAGTTACCGGGTTTTTATTGTCTTACATTACATGATTGATATTAGAAGTCTCTCTTTATCTCAAAAGTTCTGTTATACATTGCACTCTTAGCAAATAGTATGACGTGTGAAATCACCTTGTTTTTCATCATTTATTAACTTTTATTTGCTGTGATATGTTGTTACAGTTTTATCTTATGTCATATGCATCATTTGGTGAACATCTGTAGCTGCAAACCTAGAAAGATAAATATATATAAATGATCATATCTTGATATTTGATTCAGACACATTAGTGGTGAAATGTCGATATTTCATTTTATATTCTAGCCGATATTACTTCGTAATCCTTTATTTTATCAATTATAAGCTGCCTTGAATTATTTTATATTTCTAGTTATGTTTGATTTTGTAGACAATGGAATATCTTGATTAAGTATCAAGAATCAAGTAATTCGAAGCAAGCAAGTAATGGTAAAAAGAATTGTATATGTGATATGTCTGGTGAGTGGTCAATGACTGTGAAATAATCATCTTACTTTAACAAAAATAAATTAAGAATGGAGATATATTAATAAGCCCAGATAATGGATAACAACAGATCCCTCAGTATACAGTGCAAAAGAAAATTTCATCGAAATGATATATCAAGCATGCAGACATTAAGCGAAATAGAATCTGTACCGATGTTTTTTTGTACGACATTGTATGTGTAATGATATCATATACATATATTAGAATTGGAAGTATGACTTTATAAATCGAATTTCTACATTCTTCTTTACTTCATTTGTTGGCGGATTCTCCACAAATCTGCACCATTTGCAGTTTTTGCTGTCGGTCGCCATTTTCAGGCGTACTATAAAGTTTATACATGACCATTTGTTCTCTTTGTCATAAGTAAACATGTCTTCACTTGGAAAATAAAGAATGATGGGGAAGATGTTGTTCATTTCGCCTACTTGATGGTTTGAATACCCTAAAATCATCCATTTTGATTTGTCGCTTTGATCGTTATGTTTTTAGAAAAGTGCAATAGAAGTATAATTTACGAGATTTCGCTAAAATTTTGGTTTATGTTTAATGCAAAAGGTTTACAATTGATATTAAATGTTGAAGTTTTGGTTTAGATTGTGTCTTTTTATCGGAAATTTAGATAACAGGTATGTCGCTCAAATTGCAAACAGATACGTTACGCATTTTCAAATGGGAATTACAAATTCTCTCTCTGGACTACACAGGTTTTAGAAAGATGTAGATGTACCACATAAATTAATATTCTAATATTTTCTATCAATTCTTCTTCTCTTCTTCATAGAAAAATAAGTAACCTGGAATATATCTGAATTACGATTGTTACTTTTAAAATTAACAGATACGTTACCCGATTTTTTCAGTTTTTCTCCAATTTGCACGTAGTAAGGAAACAACAACAATACAAATATTAATTCACTACCCTCACAATTAAATAAAATATAAAGCCCATGTTTAAATTCCCGTTTGTAAGAGTGTGAGACCAAAATAACAAAAATGTATAACAGATACGTAATCAACAAATACGTTATATTTTTTAGTTGATTTTTCACATAAATTGGCATAACATTGGTATTTACACAAGAATCCTGAATAACAGTCGGATTTGATTCTATATTCGATTTTGTCGGTATATAACGTTGATATCCGGTTGATAAAAAGTTCAGAAAAACTCCACAGCACATGTATTCGAAGATCTAGATAATGTAACTGAACTATGATTAGTTTTCATAAATCCTTTCAATGTTAAAGTATAAATTGATATAGTAATATCATGTAAAACGATTTAGATATTTGTATTTAATGTATTTAATAAAATGAAATAGTTTAGTTGATATGCCTATGACTCCTTTTCAAGCATATCGTTATTTCTAGGAGTAACGTATCTGTTTGAAAGTAGTAACGTACTAAAGAATTTCATAAGAGAAGGACATACGTCGCTTTGATAATGAAAACCCACGATGTATTCATCTTCTTTATCCCTTTTAATCAATGGAATACCATGTTTTTGTATTGGTAACAGGTACGTTACTTTTATCACCAACATTGTTAATCAATCAAAAACAGTTGTTTGTCATGGATTCGAACCAAAAAATAATTTCTATTGGCTTTCTATAATGTTTCTCGCTTTACTCGTGGATAAACACATTATTGAAATTTACTTTTATGAAAATAAATCGTTATTGTAAGTAGCTGATTTAAGATAAGTTTAAAAAAATGGTAATGCCTGTTAAATCGGTACTTTTAATATGAGAAATAGCAATTTTTCCCTCATGTAATACACCATTTAATTCCTGAAATGCATATCTATCATTTGCATAAAAAGCTCTACATTCAATTCACAAGTAAACCAAGGTATATCAAATTTATAAGTCATGTCATGCTGTAACGTATCTGTCTTTCCGAAATTTAATGGCTTCATTCTGAATACAATAACTTTTTTCTGGGTAGTAGCCTAGACCAGCCATTTAAGGATTAAATCATTTATATTTTACTCTTTGCCAAAAACGCAAATATACGTTCAAATTCAGACATTAATTTTTTGACATGACTAGCACACAAATGGTGCAGATTTGTGGAGAATCCGCCTGTTGTTTATGTCATATTCCACGATTATTTCATTATATATAGTGACGGTATAAGCCTGATGCATTGTAAGGAAATTTCTACATATGTAATGTATCAACTCTCAGCATTGAAGTATCTTTTATATATCAACATGTATCACATCATTCTATTTATGACTTTTTACCGATTTTGACCACGTTTAACGCGTTATCACTGATAGGATTACGGGTTCAACTAGTATTCATTATCATACGGTATTATGGCGTGTTGAATGGGTTTTCTCAATTTTCAACAAAATGAAAAAAAGCGATAATTGCCATAAATTGAAAAATAATCAACAGTGAGCATATATGCCATTCAAAACGATCGTTTATTGATTATATTATGTATGTATGTATTAACACTAATTTTATTGGTTATGATATCTATGGACTAAAGCAATAAATAAACAAATAAAGCAGTAAATAAATAAATGTAATAAAATAAAATAAAATAAATAAATAAATAATAAAAAAAAAACTCCACCCAACCCTTATCTAAGCTTACACAACATCATACATGTATATCCAAAGGAACTCGAAATAAAAGATACAAATGAGAGTGAATGTGAGTGAATGTTCTGCTTCATGTAAAGATGATGGATAAATCCAAACCATAGGTCAAAAAATCATGAAACAAGAGGACATACAAAATGAGAAAATAACAAAATATGTCTATTTGAAGAGCATATGTGAACCCTTGTGATGGAGTGAGATCAGGTGCCCGGGGAGAGTGAGCATCTCCTGCTTGCTAGCAACACCCGTCACATATACCCAGTAGAAAGAGTCAAATCATGTAAATTCCATATGTATTTATATATGGAGATATCAAAGTAGGTAACCCTCTAGTATAGAAGGTGTCAAATCTGTGTAAAATGATCGGAATCGGTCTCAGTCCAGAATATCATTTAAAAGTCTGGATAACGAGATATCATATGGAGTAATAAGAGTCTCGTAACGACCGTAGAACTTCCTCAGTGACGTTGCTAGTCTAGCACATATATAACCCTGGTTGAGCAGCTTAACTGAAAGTCGCCTAGCCCTCAGAACAGTTATTGTAATTTGAACATGCTCTGGAATAACGTATTAATTGAGATATAAATACGCCGTATGTGGGCGATGATGGAATGTTGCTACTTATGAAAGTAAAGTTTGTGATAGCAAAATTGAAATCGTCACGTTTGTCATAGAGTAAGGTGTTCAATTGACCATTAATGTCGAAAGACAACATATCTAAATACGAAGTAGAATTACTACTTTCTGTGGTTTCTTTGACCTCCTGTTCACTTGGATAGATGATGCAAAGGTAATCCGCGAATGAAGGATTATCAATTGAAAGCAAGTCATCTATATATCTGTCAGTAAAATTGAAGCCGAGAGCCAATTGTTTTTTTCTTTGCGAAAGCAAAGACTGAGTGAATACAGCTTCGTATGAGTAAAGGAATATGTCAGCCAGAAGCGGAGTACAGTTAGTGCCCATTGGAATGCCGACAATTTACTGAAAAACCTTTCCTCCAAACACCACAAAAATGTTATCGATAAGAAAGTTCAACATCTGGATGACAGCTGTTTCAGTGTGTTTATTTTTGGAATCAGAATTTTACCTAACAAAGTATGTTTTATCATGGCCTATAACTATATATGTGTTATTTATGGCTACATAAATAGATTTATGTAATGCATTCTCATAATCTCTAACCGTTTAACATATGCATATTTATTTATATAATTTCTACGTAATGCGATCTTATAATCTCTAATCCTTTATTATGCAAAGCATCTAATCTATTCAAAGAGCAAATCAAATCGCTTTATTACATCACGTGCAAAAAGGAGCCAATCATAGAACCCAAACCTTTTCAAGGTACCAATCAAATTGCTTAAGCATATCACGTGCTAAACGAGCCAAGCACAGCATTCGGCTTATACCCACGCCACTTCTTTGTTTTAAGCCAAGCAGTAAACCCACGCTAATCAGAATTCGGCGGAATGTCTTCTACCACGTAAGTAACCTAACATTACCTATTTAAGCCTGATTTGTATAGGCTTCATTACGTCAAACTCGTTAGCGTGGGTTATTACGTAACTGTTTGTTTACTTCATTGTTGATGGAAAATGCCTATCAAAGTTTTGATATTAGGCCACTCGTTTGTAACACGTTTCAGGACTTTTATCAGGGATTCACCAAATCATAGTTATGCTCTTAATCTAGACCCTAATGAGTTCCTTGTTCAATACAGCGGTGTTCCTGGTGCAAAGGCTACATCATTTCGTCAGCGCCATTTGGAAATCGTACAAGATTTCGAACCTGACATAGTTGTGTTACAACTCGGATCTAATGATCTGTGCGATCAATCTAAATCACCTGATTTGGTAGCCGATAAAATTATTTCGTTAGCTAACTATTTACATACAAATTTGTTTGTCTCTAAAGTGATTATTATGCAGATAATCCACAGATTAGAGCCCAGAAATGGTGACCACAATATTAAGTATTATGTAGACCCTGTTTGGTATAATGAAAGAGTCGATGAAACAAATAGAAAACTTGGTCAAGGGACTACTGTCCATCATCTCTGTTATTGGAAGCATAAGGGTCTCTGGCTGCAATCAGCACTACGACAAGCAGTGACATCTGACGGTGTGCACCTGAACGACACAGGGTACCGGAAATATTTCAAGAACATACGAGCGGCAGTAGTTACCAATAGCCGACATATTAACTAGTGCTTATACTAATATATACCCCCTTCGTAATGGACTTCGGCTACCTTAATTATATATGTTATGGCGTCAGGTGAGCCAGGTTTACGTTAACTTAGAATTGGATTGTCCAGTCTCTAGTGTCTTGTGGCAGTCGGACGTAATGTGTCAAAAGTGCATTAAAGGAAATATAGTGCAGCTGTTTCAGAGAGGGCGTACATGTAGCACTCTATTCTTAGTGTATGATTTATGTTGCATTATGAACTTTACATTGTGGCGTATGGTGCGTCCACTTTCAAGGTGTGTGCTATGCCTAACAACCCTCTGTGTATTATGTATGATACGTCAGGTGCTGGTCTGGGCGACGTATTAGGTACGTTATAGATATGTGCAATGCGCACCAACCCCTAATTGTAAGACGTATGGTGCGTCAAGAATTTCTTGTGGCGTATGGTGCGTCCACTTTTTACATGACGGAATATGACGTATGGTGCGTCAAAACCTTTTATTTTGTGGCGTATGGTGCGTCCAATTTTTATATGACAGAATATGACGTATGGTGCGTCAAAACCCTTTATTTTGTGGCGTATGGTGCGTCCAATTTTTATATGACAGAATATGACGTATGGTGCGTCAAAACTTTTTATCTGGTGGCGTATGGTGCGTCCACTATTTATATGTACATAAAAAATAGACGTATGCCAATAGTCATACGATGCGTATAATGTTTATTTGTAGCTTTCATGTAATGTGCGTAATAATGCCATTATGGTGTCCACCTCTTACAGCAAGGAAATGAATGCATGGGGTATCCGGCCAGTTGCCCTTCCATGTTAGTCATGTATATACCTATCCACGTTCTGCAAATATGGTGTTAAAATAATTTTCATGTGCGTACAGTGCTAAGCCTCCTTTTATATCTGGTCGCATCAAGGGCTTAAGTCCAAATTTTCAAAATTAAGTCAGTTTTATATTATGCCATGCGTACAAATAAGTGGTAGACATGTTACCTTGGAAATGTGAGTTGATACTCCTTTTGACAAAACATTTCATATTGAAGGGATAGGCTTATCTTTATTGAATGTATTTCTGCGTATTATTTTCTTTACAGCAGGAGAAGGTCAACAAGACCTAGGAAACCTAAACAGGACCAGGACTTCCATATGGACGCCCCGGAGGCCCAGCCATCCACAGTCACGCAGGGTCAGGATATAACTCGCAATACTCGTGGCCGTCCTACCAAACGGGCACGTCCTTCTAAACCGTCGAGAGAGAGAGCACCCAGTCGATCATCATCATCATCATCAGAATCTCTAAACGGTACTAACAGTTCGAGATCTTCCTCGAGTTGTAGCTTAGAGAATTATGAGTCCTCGGGTCCCATTGGTTTAGGTCTAGCCGATTCTCACATTTATGTTTCTGACCCACAACCAAATTATCATTTTCAAGAACCTATCAGCACCCCAATTTCATCCTTAGTGCCTTCTAAAATTAAAAAGAAAATTTTTAAAAAACAATACGTTGACTTAGCACTCCTTTTGCCATCCACATCCCTCCAAACCAACCAGTCAAATTTTACTTTTCAACTGACAGGCAAATCAAACATAAGCATCGTGCCTCAGTCAAACAATAGGAAAATTTCCAGTATAGATCAGTGGACGTCTGCGTTCATACGCTACGTGGCCATCTACACAGAATGCCACCCCTCAGAAACCCCTCAACTTATGAAATACATGGAGGTTATCAGGGACCTGGCTTCCCGTAGGCACGGAAATGCCTGGTACCACTATGATATTCAATTCAGATCAATGCGCGAAACATCCCAGCTGAGGTGGGATCGATTACATACTGAATTATGGGTAATGGCCGCAGTTCAGCCGTTTAACCAACAGGCCTCCTTTAATAACAAGAACCAGCCCTTTCGGAAGCAAAGTAAAAATTTTATCAGAAATTCCTGTTGGACATACAACAGATATGGTAACTGCACTCGCCCAGACTGCAAATTCAACCACTTCTGTGGATATTGTAGGGGAAACCACTCAGCAACCCATTGCAAATCATCCGGCACCTTTCCCTCAAAATCACAAACGATTTCAAATCAAGACAGGCAACATCCATTTAAACCCCAAACAACCCCAGCTAACCTCAAGACCTCTCATAAATCATAACTGTGAAGACAAAGCCAACACACATTTACCAACCCCCATAAAACTTGAATCTCTAACACCCCTCCTCCATGGTTACGTTCATGAAAAGTTTCTCATAAAAGGTTTCTCTTATGGATTTAGAATCGGTTATCAAGGCCCTAGATATTGCCGAAATAGTCCAAACCTAAAATCATGCAAAGAACATCCCGACGTATTTAAAAAATCTATACAGAAGGAAATCGATCAGGGTAGAGTTAAAGGCCCTTTCCCCTCAAGACCCTTCTCTCAGCTACAAGTAAGTCCCATTGGTTGCGTACCAAAGAAACTACCAGGTCAATATCGCCTAATACATCACCTGAGTTACCCCGAATCCAAGTCAATAAACGATTTTATCTGTCCTGAATTGTCTTCCGTATCCTATGCTTCATTTGACGACGCTGTAGATATGCTTCTATCATTAGGTCCCGAAGCCCTTATGTCCAAAACTGATATTGATTCGGCTTTTAGACTTATTCCTATACATCCGGTAGATCACGAGTTGCTTGGGTTTAAATGGCAGGACTTATACTATTATGACACGTGCTTACCATTTGGCTGCACAAGCTCTTGTGCTATATTTGAAAGATTTAGCTCAGGTTTACAATGGATAGCAGAAAACAAATTTAATATAAAACACATAATACATATTTTGGACGATTTTCTGATAATGGGTGAGCCTAACTCACACCAGTGTAGCCAAGACTTGGACATATTCTTGCGCCTATGCCAGAATATTGGCGTACCAATCAAAAAAGAAAAAACTGAATATCCCACAACATGTCTGACATTTATGGGTCTTGAGATTGACTCTTCCTCCATGGAAGCCCGCTTACCCGATGACAAACTATTGAAGGTACATCAGCTCCTTATTACATATAGCAAAAAGCGTAAAGTCAAACTGCGAGAATTACAGTCCATAATTGGGCTTCTAAATTTCTGTTGCAAAGTAGTCCGTCCTGGTCGAGCATTCCTAAGGAGACTTACAGATCTCACTTGTAGTGTTAGCAAACCCAATCATTATATCACTCTAAATAAGGAAAGTCGCAGAGACATCAAAGCATGGCTTACATTTATAGAACATTTCAACGGTAAAAGCCTCTTGTTGCAACAGAATTGGATATCGTCTGATAAATTACATCTCCACACTGACGCATCAGGCTCTTTCGGTTATGGCGCAATATTTAGATCTCACTGGCTATATGGCCCATGGACTCAATCCCTGCAATCTCAACATATTACTTTTAAGGAACTCTTTCCTATTGTGCTCGCGCTTGAAATCTGGGGTCATTATCTGGTCAATTCATGCATTATTTTGCACACGGACAATATTGCTGTAGTCCATATTCTGAATAAACAATCTTGTAAAGACGTCAATGTCATGAAACTGGTCCGAAGATTTGTTATATCTTCTCTGAAATTCAATATTCTGACCCATGCCAAGCACATTGAAGGAAAGGCCAATATTCTACCAGATTTACTCTCACGCTTTCAGATTCAGAAATTCCAAAACATTGCCCCAAACATGGACGAAGAAGCAACTCCCGTCCCAAACCACCTCCTGGAACTTCACTGAGGTCTACAATACGCAAACTGCTTGATGCTGCTCAGTCAAATTCAACAAAGTTGACATATCAGCAGGCTCTCACACTTTATAAGCAATTCCATTCCACATATTTTCATCCCAGCGAGGTTACACTCCCCCTGTCCGTCCGAAGACTAGCAAAATTCATAGCATATTTGAATAACAGAGGCTACAAACATTCCTCTATTCAAACTTATATTGCTGGTTTAGGACATATGCATCTAATGAATGGCGTCAACAACCCCTGTAATCATTTCCTGGTAAAGAAATTAATAAAAGGTAGTCGTAATCTGACGCAATCGGCTGATAAAAGACGCCCAATAACTCCAACAATGCTAAAACATATGGTGAAAACAATATCTAAGCTTTATCCTAAATATATGGCCTGCATGTACATATCAATGATAACATTAGCTTTCCATGCCCTATTACGAGTAGGGGAATATACAGCGAGGAATCCAAATAGCCCTAAATGTAATCACACCATACTTCTGGAAAATGTTAAACTTTTCAATAAGAAAAAACAAATCTCGCACGCTGAAATCACTCTTTCACATTATAAGCAATCCAAACGCCCAGTCACACTGAGTTTTAAACCTAATTTCTCTTCACCTATTTGCCCAGTTAAAGCCTTGTTCAAATATCTGTCAATAAGAGGAAAACTTAAGGGTCCCCTGTTCGTCAATGAAAATCACTCCCCCGTAACTTCTTTCCAATTCTCAAATGAACTAAAGGATATCTTAAGAATGGCCGGCTTTAACCACAATTTTTATAAACCTCATAGCTTTAGGATAGGCGGCGCTTCTTGGGCACAATCTCTCAATTTATCCTCTACCCGGATACAGTCTCTAGGGAGATGGCAATCCTCATCTTACTTACGTTATATACGTATACCTCTTATTCCAGCTTTAAGTTAGGAGGACAGCTGTCTTATGCGGCTGCCTTAAATGGGAGAAAGTGCTTCAGCAGACTGTCTTATGCGGCTGCTATTGTTAGCGATTCTTTGGCTATGTAACCTCAACTATAGTTATGTCACGCCCGTCTTTATTTCCATTTTCACTTTGTGCAGTTTACAGATAACGTCAATACCGGATGCTCTCTCTCTCTCTCTCTCCTCATGCGGAATCGTCATTATCAGCGCATATTACGTCACCAGTGTATTACCAGTTGAATGCAGTGCTTTACGTATCACATGTGTATTGTGTGCGCTACAGTGAATGTGTGGCCAAAGTACCAGCAGTTAACTATGTTCACCTGTATACTAGCATCTCTGTCTGATGCAGCAGCTCCCTCCGAACTAAACCGATCGTTTTAACCAATAGCACCATGTTGAATGTAATAATATTTGTCGAATATATGAACACTGGGATTTCCTGTTACAGAGACTATAACTGCCGTTTACGCAGCATTTAGCTGACTGTCTTATGCAGCATCTAAGGCTATAACATTGTTGTTTATCTGTTATCCGCAATATTGGTTCACTGGACCTAGTTTGTAGCCTGACTGACTTATGCAGCGGCTTCTTCTTGCTTGTAGCATCATTTGTCTGAGCGTCTTACTTTGTATTATATGTACATATTTATGCTATACTAGTCAAGGTTGCATCACCTCTACATCAATAGAGTGAAAGCATTTACCATTTTGTAACCTTCTTCTTTATTTGAGCATCATAGTTGCTACATGTTAACTAGTCTTTATTCTTATATTACCATGACTTCTTAATTTTATGTCAATTTGCCTGCGTATTTCCTGGAAGTAGCTCGGCTGGGCATGGGCAATGATTAACCATGTTATGGCATGGCACACGGTTAATCCGGTATGGCGCTTTTTGTTAAGGCCCAGCTTTGGTGTTTTTGTTCATTCATCATTTAAACATTCTTAACTTTGTTTTTATATTGCGTAATTAATAACTGTTATATAATACATACAATTTTCTGGCATTTTTAATAAATGCCCATTTTCAATTCAATTCCGTGTTGTTCTCATTTACACCAAACAAGCTAAGCTACCTCCAGGAAACAATTACATAAGTGTTATTTATGGCTACATAAATAGATTTATGTAATGCATTCTCATAATCTCTAACCGTTTAACATATGCATATTTATTTATATAATTTCTACGTAATGCGATCTTATAATCTCTAATCCTTTATTATGCAAAGCATCTAATCTATTCAAAGAGCAAATCAAATCGCTTTATTACATCACGTGCAAAAAGGAGCCAATCATAGAACCCAAACCTTTTCAAGGTACCAATCAAATTGCTTAAGCATATCACGTGCTAAACGAGCCAAGCACAGCATTCGGCTTATACCCACGCCACTTCTTTGTTTTAAGCCAAGCAGTAAACCCACGCTTTCCAAGCTCAGAGAAAACAACTCCACCCTTAACCCCACCACCTCCCATTTTGTTAGCTAGAATCTTTGCATAAATTTTGGATAGGAGTACCCATAGATTTGCTTACTTTGGATACCTGTAGTATGCGTTTGTTACCTTCTATTTGATTACCTACGGATTGTTGTTACTTCTCTATACTATTATGAATGTACGGAGACTATTCCAAGGTTTCCAATATGTCATTAATCAATGAACATTATTTAATCAATTATTTGATCATGTAGCTTTATCTCTTATGTGTTGAAGCCTTTCGTTTAGACTTGCATTATTATGTGCTATGCGCTTTTTGTTAAGGCCCAGCTTTGGTGTTTTTGTTCATTCATCATTTAAACATTCTTAACTTTGTTTTTATATTGCGTAATTAATAACTGTTATATAATACATACAATTTTCTGGCATTTTTAATAAATGCCCATTTTCAATTCAATTCCGTGTTGTTCTCATTTACACCAAACAAGCTAAGCTACCTCCAGGAAACAATTACATAATTGAATTTGCGGCTTCCGTTTTACTAGTAAATGCATTTTGAATAATTTACGCTAATCTGTCTTTTAATTTCTGATGAGGGATCGTTGTGTAAAGAGTCGAAAAGTCAAAAGACTTGATGGAGTGAATTGTAGTAAAACTTTTTCATTTTAGATGTTCTAACAACTCTTTTGAATTTTTAAGGATCCACATGTGATTAATTCCACTTCTTGAATATACTGTTTCGCAATATCTATGAAGGCCAGATTTAATTTCTGATAACATTTTTGTGAGTAGCATCGATACAAATTTTGTGGAACACTTCGAGGAACGAGCGATAAAGCGTTTTTTGTAAGGATTTTTCTTTGTAAAGATACTTCAATATACTCCTGTCAATCAGGGATTGCAATTTCATTTTTACAAACTTCCCTTTCCTGAGTAGCAACTCATCTTCCTCTCACACATATGGCGTCTTCATTTCATAACGCTATGCCAGGGTATGTTCTAAATACGAAGATTTCGTCCTGAGAACGAGGTTTATCGCCACAAAACTACTCTCGCAACGATATATTAAGGAACGTTTGAAATTGGCACTGATGAAGCTCTATGGTCGACATAAGGACCTCGTGCAATTTGAGATTCCCCTCTCAAAAACGTTAACCGACATTTGGGATCTGTTCATACCCACTTACCATCTTGAACTTTGAATATACATTATATGTACACATACAGATATTTGTTCCCACACAGGAATTTCAGTTCAATACTATTTCATACCGTGAATTGGATAATTAATTTAGTGTCCTTGTTTAGTTCATGTGCGTGTATATATGTTTTTACTTCCTGAACTTGAATAGTTTTTGCAGGACTTGCCATGGGTGTTGCATGGAAACAGGGGACGGTTACTCCTCCCGGACACCTGGCCTCAACTCAATTTAATTGGGTTTGAATTTGCCTGAATGCGACCTTGTACACGATATTACCCATTTATTCCATGGATTTCGAGATATGGTTAACCGTCAATTCTTCGTTTTTACACATTCACCTACACACACAAACGGCTTCTAAACTTTGATTTCAGAGGTGTACCAAAACCAAAAACACGTATCAAGATTCTCTTAAAGATCACTGTGGTGTATTATGCAGTTCATTAATCTTTAAAAAATTTAAAGTAGGGTACCGTTGACGGATCTGGCCAAAGACGTCACTTTTTGAGGACATTGCTTGAGTACATGTACCTCGCCCTGTCAAGTTTGATCAATCCCTTCAGTACTTCTGGTAAAGTCTAAAATATGTAAAACTTATGCTGGGCGGCCGACGATAAAAGTGTTGCGAGCCTTCGGGTCAGAGGAGCTAAAAAGCTGAATAATAAGAGATAAACCCAAGTCTTCTTGAAAGAAGCTTACACAGTCTGTATATGATTGTTTTCAGGTATGTTGTTTTGCGAAAAAAATGCAGCAATGTCGTATTTTGTGATTATTATTTTTATGTGTGTAAAACAAACAGCATAGTAAAACTAATTTTTGAAAGGTTTAAACACCTCAGTATATGGTGGTTGTAACAAAAGACTATTATGCAAAGAGGAAGGAAAAGAGAGTATGATGTTTTCTAGACCGCACTTTCTTGAAATAGTCCATTTATCGCATGCATGTCAATCACTAAAATGGAGTACCATTTAGGAGCACCAGGTTTTACCCTTGGGAGTGATAGCAAAGGTAAGTCTGAAAACGTCTCTGTGGTCGACCAAGCTCTTTGTTGACTTTTCCCTTTAACTATGAGGATAGGATGGAGACAGTTTCCTGTTGTAATAACCATTCCTTCACCTTGAGCCAACAAGTAAATACCTTTTACTTGCACCGCTTGAGTACAGGAATATTATATTCTTTGATATCAGTATTTTCCTTTCAAAGTTTTCTCTCTTGATTGCAAAGGGAATAAGTGTGATGTTAATATAAAATACGAAAAGTAACTGGTGTCATATGATTATGATGCTGACAACAATGTACCGCTGTGGACATTCACGAACCCCTGAAATTCAGAGGTAGAGCCAGGTGCCCGGGGAGGAGTAAGCGTCTCACATATCTTAGACACTGATAGGATATTATATTATGTACATTGTCTACGTTAATTATCGAATCAAATAATACTTGGTACCTTACTGCAAACAGCATAATATTAATAGGAATTTCCTTTAGACTGTGCATGTACCTACATTTGCGGTAACGTAAATTACGTTATATTTAGCGACGTGTGTTAAAGTTTAACATTTACTTATGAGAAGTTTAAAGTCGGAAGTTGAATTTTTCATTGAATGATCTACACTGTCCTGTCACATTCTCATCCATTTCATTTTTATAAATGTGTTTAGGTTATATTTAAATGAACAATATGCAGAGATACCCAATAAAGCGAGACGGAGAAAAGATTTTATAAAGTTATAGAAACTCGGGGATATTTCTTTGGTTGTTTATTGCATCTTCACAAAGTAAGGGCTTGATATTCCGTACATCATACAAACCTGGACATTTTTTAAAATGTTTGTATTGGTTTTAAGTGATACACAAGCAGGAAACAAATTTCTATATATCATCTTTCTAATTACACACAGAAAATTATTTGTTAATATATATGGGAAGAAAAAAAATATAAATGTTCTTTTTTTGAAAGTCTACTTTGATATTATATCTTTCCAATTTTGAAAAATTTGTACATATCTCATATTGAAATCTGTAAATGGAATGTGAACTGAACGTATTCAGTGGAAAATATTTTTAAAGGCTACACAATACATGTATGTATTACTTGCCCTGCTTTTGTGTGGCAACTTTTGTCAGCATTGCCATATAAGAGAAATAATTTTGACATGGCTTTATGCAATGAAGAAAAAGGAGGGAAACCCGTTTACAGATGTATGTCTGAAGTTAATTAAGATTGTACCATAAATGTAAATACCTTAATTCTTAGCACTTAACATAAATACCAAGTCATTTTCAAAGGAATCAACCATCCCATTATAAAAGTAATCGCTGTGGAAGTAATTTCATTCTTAATAAATGCATAATACCCATCTACCTTTTACCTCATAAAATTATAGAGTATAATTTACAGACACAACATATAGTAATGACACCTGCATGTCCTCTTTTAAAAATATTCATACAGAGTAAATATCTGTATTTAAAAAAACACTGTGATATGAATAGTAAAACCCTGAGATACCAATCCGATTTTCAAATCCAAAGTCCAAACAAAATGATAATTTACATAATACAAGCAATATACCCCTGTTAAAATAGAAGTTGGATCAGGTGCCATGGAGGAGTAAGCATCCCCTTCCGACCGACACACCCGCAGCGATGCTATGATTTTAGACATAATGTTTTGTCCAGTACAAATGTTAATTTAAATATATTAGAAATAATTAATGTAATTCATATCATTGTCATCTTGGCAATATCACAAAGGTACAAACATGTACAATCATGAATTCATTGCTGTTTAAAGCAAATATACTGAATATACTTCCGGATGCCATTTAGTCAATGGCAGCTCATGAGAAGGACAAAGATGTTTTGGATTATATTTATTCTTATGATCGGCCATATAAAATGTAAGTATTATGTTAGTACAGTGGCACTCTAAAATACGTTTTAATTGTTATCTTCTACTCGAGAATACCCCTCTTTCACTGTGCACTTTGAGATGGGGCAGACAAATCGGGTTCGGCCATGTAAGTAAACAAATGCTGAAAGCTAAGTAAAAATAATTAAACAACGTATACTGCAAATAAGTAGATCGGAATCCCTAGAAATACGCTACCAAATTTCGGTTTGTTACATTTCGGCTTGATACATTTCATTAAGTAAATTACCGCTTTATTGAAATATATGTTCCACATTTGTTGTGCAATGGTTTAATTTTTGTTGTCTGAAGAGGTGGTATTAATTCGGTGTCAAAACATCCTGCGTTTTGTAAATGAATGAAAAACAAATTATTTGCCACATCTAGTCGACATTTATTTTTGTACTCATACGAAGCAGAATTCATAAGTCTCTGCTCTCCAAAGGCAATAAACAATTAGCATCTCGGTTCAACATTACATACATTGATAACGTTTTGTTGATTAGAAACCCTGTATCTAAAATTTCTCAACATCATACATCTATATACAATGGAACTCGAAATAAAAGATACAAATGAGAGCGCATGTTCTGCTTCATACTTCAATATACTGCTGTCAACCAGTGATGGTGGTTCGTTCGTTACCTCTGTTTATGACAAACGTGACGATTGCAATTTCATTTCTACCAACTTCCATTTCCTGAGTAGCAACTCTTCCTCTCCAGCATATGGCGTCTTCATTTCACAACGCTATGCCAGGGCATGTTTTGTTCTAAAACCGAAGATTTCGTCATGAGAACGAGGTGTATCGCCAGGAAACTACTCTCGGACGGATATATTGAGGAGCGATTGAAATTGTCACTGAGGAAGATCTATGGTCGACACATGGACCTCGTGCAATTTGAGATTCCCCTTTCAAGAACGTTAATCGACATTTAGGATCTGTTAATACCAACTTACGATCTTGAACTCTGACTATTTGAATATACATTATATGTACACATACAGACATTTGTTCCGACACAGGAATTTCAGTTCAATACTATTTCATACCGTGAATTAGATAATTAATTTAGTGTCCTTGTTTCCTTCATGTGCTCATGTGCGTGTATATATGTTTTTACTTCCTGAACTTGAATAGTTTTTGCAGGACTTGCCATGGGTGTTGCATGGAAACTGGGAACGGTTACTCCTCCCGGAAAACTGTCCTCAACTCAATTTAATTGGGTTTGAATTAGCCTGAATGCGACATTGTACACGATATTATCCATTTATTCCATGGATCTCGAGATATGGTTAACCCTCGGTACTTCGGTACATTCACCTACACACACAAACGGCTTCAAAAGTTTGATTTCAGAGGTGTACCAAAACCAAAAACACGTATCAAGACTCTCTTGAAGATCACTGTGGTGAATTATGCAGTTCATTAAACTTTGAAGAATTTAAAGTAGGGTACCGTTGACGGATCTGGTTAGAAAACGTCACTTTTTGGGGACCTTGCTTGAATACATGTACTCATCCTATCAAGTTTGATCAATCTCTTCAGTGCATCTGGTAAAACAAAAATATGTAAATCTTATGCTGGGCGGTCGACAGACAAAATATTATGAGCCTTCGGAACAGGGGAGCTAAAAAGCTAAAAATTAAGAGATAAAGCCAATTCTTCTTGAAAGAAGCTTACACAGCGAAAAATGCAGCAATATCGTATTTTTGAAAGGTCTAAACACCTCAGTATATGGTGGTTGTAACAAAAGACTATTATGCGAAGGAAGGACAAGAGAGAATGACGTTTTCTAGACCCCACTTTCTTGAAATAGTCCATTTATCGCATGCATGTCAATCACTAAAATGGAGTACCATTTAGGAGCACCAGGTTTTACTCTTGGGAGTGATAGCAAAGGTACGTATGAAAACTTACTGTGGTCGAACAAGCTCTTTATTGACTTTTCCTCTTTAAATATGAGGATAGGATGGGGACAGTTTGCTGTTGTAATAACCATTCCCTCACCTTGAGCCAACATGTAAATACCTTTTACTTGCCCCGAGTTTTCTCTCTTGATTGCAAAGGGAATAAGTGTGATGTTAATATAAAATACGAAACGTAACTGGTGTCATATGACTATGATGCTGACAACAATGTACCGCTGTGGACATTTACGAACCCCCGAAATTCAGAGGTAGGACCTAGGAATGTCCTTCAGACTGTGCATGTACCTAAATTTGCAGTAACATCAATTACGCTATATTGAGCGACATGTGTTAAAGTTTAACATTTATTTACGAGAAGTTTAAAGTCGGAAGTTAAATTTTTCATTGAATGATCTACACAGTCCTGTCACATTCCGATCCATTTAATTTTTATAAAGGTGTTTAGGTTATATCTAAATGAACAATATGTAAAGATACCTAATAAAGCGAGACGGAGAAAAGATCTTATAAAGTTATAGAAACTGACATTTCTTTAGTCGTTTAATGCATCTTCACAAAGTAAGGGCTTTGATATTCCGCACATCATACAAACCCCTGACATTTTTTAAATGTTTGTATTGGTTTTAAGTGATACACAAGCAGGAAACAAATTTCTATATATCATTTTTTTAATAACACACAGAAAAGTATATATATGGGAAGAAACAATATATATATATATATATATATATATATATATATATATATATATTTTGAAAGTTATCTTTCCATCTTTAAAAAATCTGTACATATTTCCTATTGAAATCTGTAAATGGAATCTGAACTGAACGTATTCAGTGGAAAAAATATTTTTAAAGGCTACACAACATGTATTATTTGCTCTGCTTTTGTGTAGCAACTTTTATCAGCGTCACCATCTAAGAGAAATAATTTTCACGTAACTTTATACAATGAAGAAAAAGGAGGGAACCCCGCTTAGAGATGTATGTCTGAAAATAATTAAGATTGTACCATAGATGTAAATACCTTAATTCTTGTCACTTAAAATAAATGCCAAGCCATTTTCAAATGAATCAACCATCCAATTATAAAAGTAATCGCTGCGGAAGTAACTTATTCTTAATAAATGCATAATACACATCTACGTTTTTGCCTCATAAATTTATGGAGTATAATTTACAGGCACAACATATATTAATTACACCTACATGTCCTCTAGAATATTAAATTTAAAGCAAATATACTTCCGGGTATCATTTAGTGGTTGGCATCTCACAAGAGGGAGAGAGATGTTTTGGATTATATTTATCTTTTTGATTCGCCATATAAAATGGAAGTATTATGTTAGTACAGTGGCAATCTAAAATACGTTTTAATTCTTACCTTCTACTCTAGGAAATCCTTCTTGCACTGCGCAATCTGAAAAAGTGTAGCCAATTCCGATTACATTTCCTGCTTCCCTGTCGCCATGTAACTAAAGAAATTTTTAAATGCTGCGTAAAAAATTAAACAACCAATACTGCGAGCAAGAAGTGGAGGAGATCAGAATCCCAAGACATACTTTACCAAATTTTGGTTTGTTCATCTATACTTTCTAACGGAGGAAGATATCAAAAACTAACAAAATCTGGTGCCTCTCATTTGGTTGTGTGCTTTCTTATTTGCCAAGCGGTATTATGTTCTAGTCTTATCGAAAGTTTCTTAATGTCGCATCTCTCGGATTAGACAGAAAAAACCCTTGAATTTCTGTGTCTCAGTTTCAACATCGGAAATGTTATGTTAGGACTCGAAGGTGTTCTAGTTCGATATAGTCATTAAAGTCGTACAGGCTTATATAACAGAGCTGATATTTGGAATTGCTTGATTATTTCACGGTAACTAAACCATCTGTATTACGTATACTATACTATACAGCAGTATTCATCTTGCTTATAATTGATTGGTTAATTGATTTTTGTTTTACGTCACACCACGAATATTTCACGTATATGGTGACGGCATGTGCCTGATGCGGGACATACAAATTTTGACCTTTGCAACGGACCCAGCCGTAGCAGTGAGGGATCTTGAACGTGCCATGCATACCACGACACGGGGCCTCGGTTTTTTACTGTCTCATACGAAAGACATGACACCGGCATGACCAAAGCGGGACTCGAACCCCGGCCTCCCGATCAGGAGTCCGACGCGATATTACTAGGCCACGCCGGCTTCTTATTGCTTATGGCATATGTAAAGATGATGGATAAATCCAAACCACAAATCCAAAAATCATGAAACCATAGGACATACAAAATCAGTGAAAATGAAAAACAAATGGAAAATAACAAAATATGTCTACTTGAAGAGCATATGTGAACCCCTGTGATGGAGTGAGATCAGGTGCCCAGGGAGAGTGAGCATCTCCTGCTTGCTAGCAACACCCGTCACATATACCCCGTAGAAAGAGTCAAATCGTGTGAATTCCATATGTATCTATATATGGAGAAGTCGAAGTAGGTAACCTTCTAGTATAGAAGGTGTCAAATCTGTGTAAAGTGATCGGAATCGGTCTTAGTCCAGAATATCATTTAAAAGTCTGGATAACGAGATATCATATGGAGTAATAAGAGTCTCGTAACGACCGTAGAACTTCCTCAGTGAGAATGCTAGTCTAGCACATATATAACCCTGGTTGAGCAGCTTAACTGAAAGTCGGCTAGCCCTCAGAACAAAGTCATTGTAATTTGAACATGCTCTGGAATAACGTATTAACTGAGATATGAATACGCCGTATGCGGGCGATGATGGAATGTTGCTACTTATGAAAGGAAAGTTTGTGATAGCGAAATTGAAATCGTCACGTTTGTCATAGAGTGAGGTGTTCAATTGACCATTAATGTCGAAAGACAACATAATATCTAAATACGAAGTAGAATTACTATTTTCTGTGGTTTCTTTGACCTCCAGTTCACTTGGTTAGATGATGCTAAGGTAATCCGCGAATGAAGGATTATTAATTGAAAGCAAGTCATCTATATATCTGTAAGTAAAATTGAAGCCAAGAGCCAATTGTTTTTTTCCTTGCGAAAGCAAAGACTGAATGAACTCAGCTTCGTATGAATAAAGGAATATGTCAGCCAGAAGCGGAGCACAGTTAGTGCCCATTGGAATGCCGACAATTTGTTGAAAAACCTTACCTCCAAACACCACAAAAATGTTATCGATAAGAAAGTTCAACATCTGAATGACAGCTGTTTCAGTGTATTTATTTTTGGAATCAGAATTTTCCCTAACAAAGTAAGTTTTATCGTGGCCTATTACTATATATTTGAATTTGCGGCTTCCGTTTTTACTAGTAAATGCATTTTGAATAATTTCCGCTAATCTGTCTTTTAATTTCTGATGAGGGATCGTTGTGTACAGAGTCGAAAAGTCAAAAGACTTGATGGAGTGAATTTTAGTAAAACTTTTTGATTTTAGATGTTCTAACAACTCTTTTGAATTTTTAAGGATCCACATTTGATTAATTCCACTTCTGGAATATACTGTTTCGCAATATCTATGAAGGCCAGATTTAATTTCTGATAATATTTTTGTGAGTAGCATCGATACAGATTTTGTGGAACACTTCGAAGAACCAGCGATAAAGCGTTGTTTGTACGGAGTTTTGTGCATTTTTGGAATACAGTACAAATATGGAAGTTCTAAATTAAATTTATTTGAGTCAATACCAAACGTATTGAGGACAGATTTATGATTCTCGAGTACTTCCGAAACCGAAAAGTTCGTGAGAGTATAAGTAGGATTTCCTGGAGCTGAATTTAATCCTAATTCTTTCACTAGGCTGTCAAAGTAATATTTCTTACAAGTAAATGTATAATTATTAGATGCTTTATCTGCTGGTGTAATGATATAATGTTCTTGGAGGAAGGTAAGTTCTCTGACAACATCAGGATCTTTAAAAATAGATTCGAATCTGGTGTTTACAGAACCTTGTAATTTTTTAATTTTTGATCTCAGCAGTACTGCAATAGATATTATACCTATTTTGACTACGGCTGTGCCGTTTCCTAATTCTGTGACAGCGAAGAATACTATTTCGCTTATACTTATGGCATCACGACGGGTGTGACCGGTCGGCAGGGGATGCTTACTCCTCCATGGCACCTGATCCTACCTCTGTTTTGACAGAGGTTCGTGATTGTTTATATTATATTTACATGTGTATTGTCGTGTTTCTTCGACTTCGAGTTGTGGATTTCGGAACAATATCTTGGATTTGTACTTGATACATTTCATTAGGTGAAATACCGATTTATTGAAATATATGTCCCACATTTGTTGTATTTTTTTTCAATTGTACAATTCAATACAATTGTATTTTTTGTTGTCTGAAGAGGTGGTATTACATTCGGTGTTTTGTGAATGAATGAAAACCAAATCAAAACCGATGAGAAAAGTCCATAATTTTTAAGCAGTGCCTCGCACTACTTAAATTCTGTAGGAGAAAAGACTTGTTTCTGAATTTTGAAAAAAGGGCAACGAATTCATCCAAATAAGTTTATAGTAATACAACTGTTTAATCTTTCTGCTTGTAAATATCTACATTTCAAGAAGAAAAAAATCTTTATACGCATTATTACCTCTATCTGAATCCAGAAGCACGTGTTCTTCCTGGTTTTGTTCCAATTTGTAACAGCGTTTATAATGGAATATTAAATACCCGACAGTTTCATTTGGAAATATTCCAGGTTGAACGCTGTAGTAAATAAAGTCGAACAAGACCAGGAAGAACATGCGATCAGTGTTCAGATCGCAAATAAGTCGTAGGTAGGCTTACGATTTTATTGGTTGTCTCAAAGGAGGATCCAGGTTTTGAAGGTGGGGGTCGAGGGATTTAGGGAGCGCTTGTTCCCCAGGTGGTCCAGGAAGCTGATACTATTTGATGGTTTTATAGCCCAAAGTCCTGCAATTTTACTGCCATTAGTCAGTTTTGCAGATACCGTGTAATCGATGTCTTTGTGATGTTATTCGGGTCTTTTCCACACTTTTTTTTATTCTGGTTGTACTTGTGATGGAATTTATTATACAGCTGAGTTTAATCCGCTTTTCTAATAAATCTGACACGGTTGCATCGCACAATCTCTCATCATTTCCTGCCTATTCTCGTATGCATTTTGTGAATTCCAATCATTCGGCCACGAGCATCACTGAAGAGACATAACTTGTCGAAATGCGCATATGGTGCACAAAATATGTTGTATATTGACTCTAAATAGAGATTTTTGAAAACAGGATTGCCTCCTGGGGTTTTGTTTTTTGTTTGGTTTTTTCTTTTGTTTTGTTTTCTTTTATTCAATCAGGGAAGGTAAGAGATTGGGTTTGAACCGTAACATAGCTAACTGAAGTCAAATAGGTCACGATTTTCGGGTTTATTTAAGTCGCGATGACAATTACAAATGAATCTCTCACTTTGATTTGAAGTGGGGGCGTTGTTTCCTTGCAAAACCTCCGCCACTGAGGCTATTCTGCTCGTGGTGTAGACAAATAGTAATACAGGAAGTGAAGTTGCGAATTTTCAGAAACTTGTTATTCGTTGATCCGTGCAATGTTAGTTTGACATACGTATTTCATCATTCGTTATTTGTTTTTCAACATTTGTACGGTAATGCACCATTATGACGAGAGGGCGTGCACTACGGCGAATCGTTTGTGAAACAGACTATAGAATCTATAGGGATAGTGTACTTAGCAGGGCGCATAAGAAACGCGGAGTGGAGGCCAAGGGAGTCTAGTAAAATGGCGGTTTCGTTAATTTGATAAATGATAGGGGCCTAGTACATTTATATTGACAATAGGCGGTGAATTGCTCTAAGATTTGTTATTTATATTATGTTGTTTTCTTTTATACTGTACTTGAAAAACATAGCTGTTAAAGCCCCCCCCCCCCCACTATATATTTTTCTTCCTCTCTCCCCCTCCTTTCCCCTTGCCTCTCCTCTCCCGCCCCTTACCCCTCCCCCTTTCTATGTTTGATGACATTTTTCAAATGACTCCCTTGGCCTTGATTTTAGAATTGATAAAATTCACTCTAGTCTAGATGGGGAACGAAAGCATAGGTTAGGGCATTAGCTAAGCCTTGAGTCCGCAAGTATGCTGACCTCTACTCCTAAATCCCAAAAGCTATAAGATCTACAATTTTCACCCATAATTTTAAAATATATGGCACTTACCAACATTCAAGATTATATATAGCATAGCTCCACTCCGCGTTTCCTATGCGCCCTGCTAAGTACGCTATCCCTATAGATTCTAAAGTCTGTTTCACAAAACAATCGCTGTAAGGCGCGCCCTCTGTCGTCATAATGCTGCATTACCTTACAAATGTTGAAAACAAATAACGAATGATGAAATACGAATGTCGAACTAAAATTGTACGGAACAACAAATAACAAGTTTCTGAAAACTCGCAACTGCAATTTATGGAAGATCAGATAAGAATTACGGAGATATAAATTTTGAATTACAATGAACGAATAAAGCATTCATTTGTTGTACATTTACACAGACAACATCTTACATCTTCATTTTGTAAACGAACAGTTATGTACTACAAATGTCAAGTTACGGATTAACATTTTAATGTTTACAATGACCCATTATCGCATTTCACAACAACAAATACATAACTACATAGAAAGAATATTGAACCCGTTGGCTTTCCATACAATTAATCAGTCAAATGTCTGCTCTGTCGATATTATTTTTTGTTTTTCCTTACTGGCTTGTAAGTTTTCAAGTCTCAACCTGTGCATTTCCGGTTCGAAAAGAAAAACAATTCAATGAATTTATCATGACCTACTCTTTCATCAAAGTATACAAAGTGCTTAACTCCAATCGGAACACCATCGCCATTTTGTCTACAAAAATAGACTCGGAAGGCCTGTCAGCGTAGCGATATACACAGAATGGCTTCAATTCGTCAGCTTTCCGCGTAGAAGTACAATGTGATATGGGGCGAGGAAAGGTTATAATTTAGGATATCAGAAGCTCTGTATGAAAAGTAATGCAAATTTTGATGTATATTTTACATTTAAACGCAACTCAGTAATCGAAACAAAACTTTAGATTTGTTTTTAAGGTTATCATACTGAAAACGAATCATAGAAACTCGAAATGAATTTTAACCAGTGCACGTTTCTAGACATCGCTTTGAAAAAAAACCCCAATCAAACCAGTTCACCCATTTAAAGAGAAACAAATACAGACAAAACCACACAATAATCATAACTTGTTTTTCGTGCATACATGTCACCAAACAAGCGTTATCATGTGTGTTTACATAAGTACTGAAAGAAGTCCCAATGGATGACTACGTAGTACATACGAGTTGACGAGTTATTACGATTGTGCTTAACCTGTGTGAAATCCACAGGGTTTCTCGTTCAATTCCTACGTCAGTAACAGTTTGTGAAGTACGAGCAACCCACTCGGTTTCAAAACATTTATTTGATGACTCTTCAGATACTGTTAATATTGCAGCCCCTGCAGTCTTTTAAACTAGCACGGAAACCACATGAGAGCGATAGGAGCTCTTTTTAATGTCCAATAACTTTGGATGCTGGATGGGAACAACATACAACGTAATAAGTTCTTCCTTGTGCAAACACGGATGCTTACAACAGTTTAATGAATTTGAATTTATGTACTATATGATATTTCAACCTAACAACATCTGTAAGAATCATGAAAACTATTTCTAAATGAATAATCCACGAAATCAAGTTATACTGACGTATTTCTATGTTAATGCAGGTGAGGTTGAAAGTCTTATATATTCTTCACTGACAAATAAGGCAACTATGCATTCCATAGTCAACTACAACGACTCACAACCAAGGGATGTCTATGTGACCTTTAGCAGATTATTGGAGGTGACCAGCATAGAATCCGATGCAAAGGAGAATTCTCTGTTCTTTTATATTCCCAGTGAGAAAGGTATATACCAGTGGCAGAATGTGAATGGAATTCTGAATGGTTCGTACACTGGTACAACGATAAGGAAAGGTGTATCAAGCGGAGTAACTCAACTGGCGTATGACCATGTTACTCAAAATCTCTACTGGACAGATTCCCTTTACAACTGGATAGCAATGAAACCTGTATATTCTTCTGATGATTCCATGTACAGAAAAATCATCCAAAAGGATATTGAAAGACCAGAAGGCTTAACAATAGATACAGCAGCTGGGTGAGAGAACATTTTTATTTTCTATTTAAGATAGATGGATGAATGGATGGATGGATGGGTGGATGGATGGATGGATAGCAAATAGACAGACAGACAGTCAGTCAGGCAGATATATGAAATTGGAGATGTGTAAAATGAAGTATTAGTTTTATTAGTATATACATAATTTAAAAGTAGAGTTCTGTGAAGGTTTGAGTGAAAATACTCCCCGAAAAATATCATTAAATAAAAATGTAGCGGAGGTCGAAAGTTGCCTTAGGGAATGTATTATTTGAATACATTTGGGCAGGTATCCCCGGCGAGACTGCAAGTGAACTACCTCCAGGAAAAAGAAAAAATGTTGAAATGATACTCTAGTGGAGATAAAACTTAATTCAGAAAAACGAAACGTACAAACATACGGGCATCTCCAGCAAGGTTACGAGAGTGAAAACCTCCAGGAAAATTCATTATTAAAAAATAATCCAGCAGAACTCAAGATTAAATGCAAACATTGTCAAATAAAATACGTATGAATTCAATTATAAAGAATATTTGCAAATGCATTGCATATTAAAATGGCATAGCAGTGTAACTTAACACATAATAAGGTTGAACAAATCAATCAAGTTCCTATGAGGATCAAACCTCTCAGGCCTCGACACAAACATTACCCTGTTCTGTAAGATTAACAGTTCTCAATAAATTATTCACTTGATCGATAGAACCTAGCACTAGGAGTTTACACACAAATACCCTATTTATTTTAAAGCGATAGATAGAGTTGTAACCACAGTTTTATTTCGGTCGCAAATTCTCAGGCGAATTTCTCACCACTACCCCTTATCATCAAAACTATCATACGTGGTCTAAATGTTTCAATGTATTCCGTCTCATACTTCAGGATATACATGTAATCCATCCTATTCCCATCCACACCTATGATCCAATCAGGTGTAATGGCAAGGCCTAAATTTGGCTAATGCCTATCATCATCGTCCTGTTCAGTGAAACCGAAGAAGCGATGTACTATTGAATGACCAATCACAAGAATTTTCGTTTCCTTAAATTCGCCATCACTGCAAAATACATACTAGAATTTAATGTACTTGTAATGAAAAAACTTCTTATTTGATTGAATTGAACATGTGAAAGTTAGAATATGTATAATATAGACTTGCTTGCATGTGAATGAAAATTAAATCTTAGAAATTTCCAAGAAAGAAAAACACTTGTAAATATTCTAACGTCCCAAGCGAAAGCTTTCTACTTTTGCAAAGAACCCACCCGAAGCAGAAAGGGATTTTTTACGTGCCACGCCTACCGTGACACGGAACCTCAGTTTTTATTGTCTCATCCGAAATACAGGACACCGGTACGTCCAGGGCGGGAGTCAAATCCGAGACCTCTCGGTCACGAGCCGAGCACTTCATCCACCGATCAACACCGGCTTAGCGCGGCGCGTAAAAGATCCCTCACTGTTTCAAATGGGTCAGATGCCTGATTCACCATTTACGTGAAATAATCGTGGAGTGATGTCAACAATATTCAATCAATACAATGTGTGTGTAAGTACGTAGTTCGGTAGATTAAAAAATACTTATACTGCATATAGTAAATATTTTTTGCAGGTACATCTTTTGGTCCTCATTACTTGTGAATGTCCGTATAGAACGATCAGATTTGGATGGTGGATCTAGAGTTGTCCTTATTCACAAAGCGCTGTTACGTGTTATATCGATGACAACAGATACGGATGATAGGAAACTGTTTTGGTTGGATACTGTTCGTCAGACGGTAGAGTCATGTGACTACGATGGCACGAATAGGCGAGTTTTGATCTTACTAAATGGACATAAATTGAGATCTATCGACATGAAACAGGTACGGTTTTCAACGTTTTGACTTTGTGATGAAGTGACGAGAGTCCACTTGAGATATGCTTCAAATATTTGACCGACTTCCATTATGCGAGTACTGATAGTCATATAAACGTTTTCGCATATCTTAAGAGCTCACAGCTATATACATCGTATGTAGGTGAAATACAGTGTGTAGGTACAATAAACGTGTTTGTTGATGAAACAATGTTACATTCATTCCCGTATTAATTAATAGAACAGCGAATAGCTTAACAATTCTAAAGTATATAGGTGTGTTGACACTTCCCTTTCCCCCCATACTTATAATAGATCAAGTTTTCTTAATGTTTTTCTAAAGAAATAACAAATTCATGACAGAGGTAGTAAAACCGGAAAAGGACTGTTTATCTCTTCCGTTCCGTATACTTGCTCTGGTCTTTAACATTTGGGTCGCTTTGGGGGTCTACCTTCGGTTTGAGTGTGAAAATTACATAACACCAGTAACATTTATTAAAATATAAATTATAAAATTATTTCTCTCTCTGTACGTATGTGTATGTGTTATATCCTCTTTGCTATTCTGTCTCGACTCTACAGACAGAAAAAATCGTATTGTATTGAGTGCTAAATTGGCAGAAAGCGCTTACAACATAAATATTGTTTTGATATTCAAAATATTTTAAAAGAATATATTTATATAAATAAATAAAATATATATATATATATATATTTATATCTGTGTGTGTAGTGTGTGTATATGTGTCTGCTTGTGGTTGTATATTATCTGTATGTGTACATAAACCTTACTAAATTATCGTTATTTCACAGAATACTATATATATATCATCAAACAATGCTAATAGAATAATAGCAATAGACAAGGTGTCCGGCACAATCATTGGAAGTTATACAGTAGCAGCACCATATGCAATAGAATTATTTGGTAAAGTTAAAGCCGTTGTCACAGGTTGGTGTCTTATTAGATTTATTAGATGTATATTACATTTTGTAAACTCTCACTATCTGCAAGGTTGTATAATACTTTGTCTGTGCCTTTGTTTGTACATTCAATTCAAATATTTGTATTTAAAAGATGAATGTACTGATTGAACTACAGAAACACCCGGAGGCAGTTCAATGCTCATTATGATGACGGTGGTGGTGTACTTGACAGGAGCCCGTTTCATCAAACGGCGTAACACCTGGCGTAGGCTTAGTTTGGCGTAAATACCCGACTAGACTAAATTTCCAACTAATTTGTGTTTCATAAAACGGCGTAACTCTACGATTAGCGTAGATTTAGTCGAATATCTACGTCAACCTCCTACCTCTACTAAGTGTTGGCGTAAATCAGTGTAATGACTTCTAGCCTTCCTTAAAGCTTCCGTGTAGTAAATACTACAATATACTATCCACATTTAACCAGAAACATAGTTTGCCTTACATAAATTTGCTAATTTCATTGAGGACTTGAGGAGGGTTGTAGTCGTCTTTAATATTAATACATTATTATACTAGACGTACAGAAAGGGGAGGGAGGATTCTCTTTTTCTATTTCGTCGCAAAACGTGATCCGCCTGACTTTATAGTTTATGTGGACACATGTACAAGTTTATCGGTTAATCTCTTTCATTTGATGACGTAATTTCAAGTATTGCATACGATTCCATGACGTCACTACTGCAATACATGTTTACAAGCGCATCGTGTGTACTGTAGATCATCTAAATAAAAAAATGGAAGCGTGTATTGCAAAATAAATGTATTTAATGTTAAACATCTGTAAGAAATAAACTTGGACTGATGAAAAGTAATATTTCAATATATTTCATGCATGCATTTGTACTGCGTAAAGTTAGTCGACTCGCTAGTCGGATCCTTACGTACGTACACACTTACACCGGTTGATGAAACACACATTTCGTTGAACTAAGAATGTACGTAAGCAGACTTACGCCATTGGCGTAAGATTTAGTTAGTCGAAAATTTACACATGTTGATGAAACGGGCTCCAGGTCTTTAAATTTGTTCTTATTACCTTTGTAGTGTGCAGTTGTAGCTCGTAAAAAGTTCCCCGCGGAGGGTTTGAGTTAAGCGCTATTATACCCTTTTTCCTGATGTTGTGTGGCAATGGCACATTCTGTACAATGTTCTTCACATACATGTATATATACAATGCTGAATTATATATGTTTCGTCTGTAAGGGCTGTGGCTAGCCAAACATGAGACGCTCGCTCCTCACAGGCACCTTTTCTCACCTCTGAATTTCATGCGTCCGTGAATGTCCACTTTCGTATTTTACATAGATGTTTCATTAAATAAAAACACATTTAGTAAAGTTTTTACAAAAAAGTATGGTGCCTTCTTATGTTGGACTGATATTGACTTATGAATGTCTTCACTCTTCTGGCAGACAATAGTAATGTTCAATTTATCAACAGATTATTGATGTTCCATGACTTCTAACTGCACTTCCCTTTTATGCCAATATTTTTGTATCGTTATGCGAGAGAGTTCATTGAACAAATTGATACATCAAATCTTTTAGAAATGCTCAATTTATACCTTGAACAAGAAATCTTAGATATAAACATTGAATTACTGACTGAAAAATATTTACTTTGATGTAGAATACCAACGGAAAAAGAGTTTCCAATCCCCTAGTCTCTTCTGGTTAAAAAATTTCCTCAAGGTCGATAATATGCCGAGATGAAATCATCGCTAAAACTTAGTATTAGACATTTGCAGTCCTGTTCCTGAGCGTTGCAATCTGTCTAACAATATGGAACTGATATTTAGGGACCTCACTTCGTAGTTGAACTCCTACAGATCAGGTCCTTAATTTGCTTTCTTCGGGCAGAAGATGGTTGGCTCCTGTTGACGTCGCTTAATATTTTAGATAGTCAAATTTTATTCCATGCTATCATCTGTGTTTACAATATTTTATTCTTACAAATGAACTTTCAATTTGATATTGTTCAGTTTATGACAGTATATTATCAGATTTGTAAATGCTTGTTCCTTTCATCGTACTGGTTAGGAATACGGTGGGCATGTGGGTCCATACATTCATGTATCCCATTAATTTTGTTCCGTTTCATAGTCATTCCTGTAACTACCTTGGAATTGTCATTAACATTTTATTGATACATATCTCCGGTAAATATGTGACACAGATGTGCCTCCAGTTAATGAAGTGCAATCAAACAGGCATACATTAAGACATGTTGATGATCATGTTATTTTTGGTGTCATTAATTATCTTTTACCTCACTATTGTTGATTGTTTCGAGATTTACAAAACATTTGTTGAAATCTAAAAGTTATGAATTGTACACATCATTAATTGTATTATAGATGCATGCAACAATCGAGGATGTAAACATATGTGCGTAAATAAGTTAAACGGACCAACATGTCTATGTAAAGAAGGTTATCAGTTGCAATCTGATGGTTTGTCATGTTCATGTATGTATATTTTCAGTCTTTACTCATCTTTAACTTAAGTTCAAATTAACTTTTCTGATAATTTGATTTGGATTTCAAAGTGAAGATTTCCGTTTTTCAACTTCGCTAAAACCACTTTAAACCAATGTAAATAACATTGGCATAAACGATTATTTGGTGCAGGAGTTTCCTCAATTGAAGGACCACACACTCTTCAAATAGGAAATAATTGGAAAACTGGTTAAAGACTTGTACAAATGTACGTTAAAATGTACTCAAAAACTGCAGGCCTCAATGACTTCATATTGCGTATACAATTTCTATTTGATACACAGTATTAAGTTTGTATAAGAAAGATTCATCACAGAATGAAATCAATTTATATAAAAAAATGTCAAACATAGACATATGTAAGAAGAGGGGAAATTTTAAAATTAATCTATACATATTTTCAATAAAGCAATACTAATATTTAGATGTACTTAATACGAATGAATATAATATTTTCTTACAGCAATGAGTCGTATGTTTAACGACGGAATTTTGTTTACGAACGGATCTTCTATTTGCATGCTACATGCAGAAAGCTTATCAGGGCACACAGTTCCATATCTTTGTACAACAATTTCTGGTTTATCAATAGGAGCGATTGCTGTTGGACGAGACAGAATACTTACGTATGACAAAGCATCAAACTCTATCATATCAATATTGTTTTCAAATACAGCGTTATCGTCAACACT
Source organism: Pteria penguin (assembly GCA_035048485.1). Classification (NCBI taxonomy): domain Eukaryota; kingdom Metazoa; phylum Mollusca; class Bivalvia; order Pterioida; family Pteriidae; genus Pteria; species Pteria penguin. The sequence goes on from CM068583.1 coordinate 27,866,376, forward strand.
GCTGAGCTCTGTAAATGATGTGAAAAGTAAGAAATGTTACAGTATTCTGTTTTAAGATAATAAAATATATACTCATATGTAGATAATACATCAAATATGATTTCAATGAGACAACATATAAATCCAGGGGTTTTTTGTGTGTTTGAGGCATGGGGTTGGGGCCCGTGCAATTTGGAAATACGCGTCGTTTTGGAGGATTTTGGGAATTTCAAATTAACTTTTAATAACTGAAAACATCTGACAAAACTGTATGACAAAAATCACCCAGGAGATGCACACAAAAAACAACAATAGTTGAATATACACGTAAGAACGACATTACAAAAATACTCGATTGTGCTGCGGTTACGATACCGACTTAAGACGGTCAATTTAAGTATTAAACGTCATTCAATTGGTGTGGTTAACCGGCTTACGGGCGAACATGGCCACCTTCTCATTCACCGCAAAAGTAGCACAATCAAAGGACACACATTAAAAAATTTATAAATAATCCTCCTTGGAATCACCGGAATTACCGCTGACTGGAAGTACCACATAAATGACCAGAATTACCGTTAAAGGAATCGGAATTACCGTTATGTGAGTAGATAATAACCCAATGTAGCTAGAAATTATAACTTTATACTACATAAAGTTTATATGTAGCAAGGAAAGACGAGATATTATCATTTCAGCATCTTGTTTATGTAAAAACTGAACTGGTTTGGTGTTCGAAATGTGAACTACTAATCGAGATTTATAACTCCTCCGTTGTTTCATTTTTCACCTTTATATTGATCTGTTTGTTAATTTACATTCATGATTTTCTGGAAAGAACAAATGAAATTTCTGTTTCTTTCTGTTCTCACACATTGTTCACACTTGAAAGCTTTTTATCTATTCTCGCTTTTCGTCTCTAGATCACGTTTTCAGCTAAATGTTTGTGAGCAAGTTTTTTTCTTTCTTTTATATGGATCTTACAATATCGTTCATAGTTCCCATTGCTGAAGAACGCAATGTCACATGCTGTACAAGTAAATTTACCTCTATTGTTATGTCTCCCCATGTGATGTAAAAGAGAGGATTTGAATGCTAATGCTTATCCACAGCATTCGCATATAAACGTCATTTCTGTTTAAGAGAGAGAGAGAGAGAGAGAGAGAGAGAGAGAGAGAGAAAAAACCCATTTTATTTAACAAAATGTGCAGGTACAATGCACTTTAAATACAATGTGTTGCAGTGTACATGTCCAGTGGGTGTGATCGACATCTTTACATTTATTGCCATATTTTACCGGAAGAAACGAATTTTCTAAATGCAGTGCTATAAAATATAATTTAATTCAGAAATCTATGATGATAAATTGAAGAACAAGATGGGAATCTCAAACAGAAACTCCATATTTACAATTTTTAACAAATTTTGATTACAATATTTGGCTGTTATTTGAAGATTTTAAGAAATTGAAATGAAGTGTGTATGAAAATGAGGGAATATTGCAGCATTCCTCTACTGTCATTTAAATTCTAAATCAAATCATCGTTAGATACAATAACATATATCTTATTTTTGGTTATCAGTAAAGAGAATTAGGAAGAAATTTACCTTGAGGCGATCGTCTCTGCATTGAAAAAGTGCCACCGATACCTGTTCCAGTGACGTATGTTGAACACATTGTGATAAGCACTTTAGATTTTATTATGCATTGTTTTGTTTTGGTTATGCATTGTTTTGTTTTTGGCTTTGTTTTGTTTTTAATGTAGTGATTCTATATTCTAGAGACCATCGTTGGAGAAACTATACCCTGAAAATGTTTTAAACAATATGGTATATTTTTCAGAAATGTTTTACAATTGGAGGAACGATAAACTTATTTGGATAGATGCAACGTCATCCTCAATAAAGACAGCGAACCTAGGTGATTTGTCATCAACCATCATACTTTATTCAAACCTTGTACAACCGAATTATCTGGCTGTAGATCCATACTTGGGGTATACAATTTAATATATTTAATTCTTTTAGATAAAATATCTTTGAGACTAACTTGAAAAATTTGGTAAATTCCATCAAAGTGAAAATGTTTTTCGCATATTATGTGTATGAAAAATTCCAAACAGTCGATACAAGCTACTAAAATTAAGTATAAGGAATCAGCCAATGTATTAAACAATTCTCAAAAGAATCAATGCACTTCTCTCTTTAATTAACGTACTTTGTAACCAATTTAAGTTTTTTTTTATTTTGATACACAAGAAACCTGGATTTTAAGTGAACAGTGTTTTAAAAATATGTAAAGTGCCCAGGACACTACGAAAAACAGCTTTGAATTGGTAGTTGTCTGCATGTGATGTCATGAAACAGAATTTTTCCTGTTTTCAATTTTGATAAATTATCACAAGTTATATGCTTCGTTTTATACATATACTCAGTATCATGTTAATAGTTTGTTATGAAACTAATTTGTTTATAAATGTAGTTTATTTACACACTTTCTATATAGTATTTCCTCGAGATACAAACCTTTCATTGTTCTCAGAATAAATAGATAAAACAACTCGATTACCATGATATCATAAAAGAAAATTAAAAATGATTATCAGATTGATATTTACAATCGCGTATGTATTTTATTTAAATGTCTAAAGCCGCTTGCTCTGCTCCAAAACTAGAAATACCTTCATAAGACTGAAATCGTAGAGACTTTTTAATCATTAAGATTTACAAAACTTAAAATAATATTAATCAAATAAAATGAATAGATAAATAATTATAAATAGAAGATGATATTTATACGATCGCTTGAGCTTTTGTGATATCAAGCAGTTGATCTAGATGGGAATTTAAAACACTTGCATGCTTGAGGGGAAATCACATGATATTACTCATAACAAAAACCAAGTAGCTTCACTGATAATTATGCTCAACCATCGCCAGTTTAATTATAGTTCTAATGTACCGCAATCATTTTATCGATAACAAGGCAACAAAGTTACCGTGAAGTACAGTTTATGCAGTCAGTTTAATGGATTTACCAGTTCGTTAAATGTATAAGCAGTATATATAAACTACAGTTGTAAAGAATTATCTGTAATTTTTTTTTCCACAAGTGGTAACTTATGTGTTTGACCCTTCCAATCTTCAGTGAGATAACCATGCATCACTGAAAAATTTTAGAGGCATGCGTAAATAAATGTAATTTTTTTTTATTTAAGCCAATACATTGTAAAACTAGAGAACCTATTTGCAAACTGGGACTTGATTAGGATAAACGAGGAAAATAAAAGATTAAATGAAATGTCTTTTTACCAGAAAACATACATGTAGTTTATATACTTATAGCTTTAATTTTATAACCAGAGGTTTAGTATATGTACGTCTTGTTTGGTGCTGCAACTTTTGGATATCGATACATTTTGGTGCAGCAAATAAAACATACTATACAAGCACACCTCATGTTAACTGGTTGTTTGTCCAGAATAGTAGTCCCAACTTGCTCTTAATATCTAGTTTGCAAGCAATATCGTATCGAAGTGCACATCCCACATGACAACATGTTTAGTTATGCACTCATTACTGGTCTTATCCGGTTTCGTGTAACATATATCTTAAGGCATTGATTACATTCATGTAATTTAAACATTATTTATAATATGATTGCAATTCAATAAACAATACACTCTACAAAAGATTGCCGATTTCATTTATTGTTTTGAGCGAAAATAATAAGTATATAAAACTTATGGTATACGGAATTCATCTTCTCACTCAACACAAAAACAGTACAATAACAAATAAAGAGGAGTCCTCAGATCCAGAAAATCCAGAAAAAAGAGTATGTCATTTTCTATGTTCATGAATTCATGCATGTGACATACTGGCTTCATTTTCTGTGTCGTTGTACAGTATATTACTTTTAATTAGTATCATCAAATAAAAATATAAGAACGATTCGTAAAAATACAATTGAATTCATAATGTTACGCGTTGCATTGTTTTTAGCATAGCCGAAGTAAAGTTACCTAAAATATAGCTTTCTTGATGTTCACTCTCAATGAAAAGAATATGAAAGGCAGTCAGAAGGTAAACTGGAAGAGATTTAAATGTAAGAATATGGCTGCAGGTAGTTAAGTAAACCGGAATGAAAATGAACTAAAATTCGATCCTTTCTTTTAGATACATATATTGGATAGAGGGCGCTAGTAGCATAATGAAGGGCAGCAGCACGGATCTTAGTAGTAGAAGTCCTGAAAATATTGTGAAATCTGGAATTACAACAAAACCAACTGGGCTAGTATTTGATATTAATAAAAGAAGGTTTGTTAACACTTCAATTGTATAAGATAAAAATCCAATTGATTTTATAGAATGTGAAAATATAACCGACGTAAATTGCAATTTTAGTGTATCTCGGAATTTCTAAAATGATTATAAATACGATTGCTTATAAATAAAAATAATAATGTTGATGATGATTATGATAATAATAGTAATATTAATAATAATGATGACAAATAATATGTTGTTTAGAGCTGTATGACTCAAATCTTAATAAGAAAGAAAAATTACTGTGCATCGATTTCACAAAAGAAAGCGCATGTCATTGTATCACCAAATCACCTCCTCGAAAGGCACAGTCCCTCTCCATATAGCGTTATTTGGAAACAAATGCTTCTGGTCGGAGTCGAAAGGTTGTTGCAGGATTTTGCGACGTTTGTTGCATACAACTAGGGGACGCTTACCCCTCCCGGGCACCTGGTCTCACCTCGATTTTATTGGGGTTCGCATTTGTCTGAATATGACACGAAACACGATATTGTCCCCTTTATTCCATGGACTATGATATATGGTTTACTCTTAGGTACTTCCTCGATTTTTTTAATTTCAAGAACTCTGTATTCTACCATTAAAACTGTTCAGCCATCAGAGACTGCCATGCAAGTATGCAGAAATTAAAATCCTCCTTACAGCCGATTTAACAGTGTGATTACATTATCTTTAATATCAGATACAATGTCAAAATGGAAGTATAATTAAATATGTGAATAATGTATTATCTGTAAACTGAGTTGCATGTTCAAAATAAGATAAGTATGTTATTCACAAAGAAACTAAAGTCTAAACCTAAAATTTGAGACCTATAATAGCATTTTTTCTAAATCTAAGAATCAGTCAAAAGTCTCTCTGTGAAAAGTATATTAGGCAAATTATTCACAAAGAAAAAAGAGGAGTTACCGGCTCAGTTATGTGGCAGAAGTCACCATGGAGCCATACAATACATGAATATAAATAATATAATAGAACATTTAAAAGAAACCTTCTCCTAATTCTTAGAATTACTACGCATGCTGTTATAAGTCTCAAGTCTGACACCTAGATTTAAGTTTCTTCGTGAATAAGATACCTAATGATCTCAGACAATCTAGCCAATGATTTCAGATGTCCTCAAAATATACCTGGGTAGCCATATGTTCAAGGAAGCTGGTACGGTTATAGAGTGCCATCCGCCTTCGATCATATATGAATATGGAAGCCGTAATAAACATATATTAATTGTTTTTCGTCTTTAAAATACTTGCGCAAGATTGGGCAGCAGTTTTGTTTAAATTTCAATCAAACACTGTATATCCATAATACATGGATCTCGATGACATAAAGTCACAGCAAGTTTCTCAAAATCAATTAATCAAGAAAATAAGACAACACTTCTTTTGTAAACATAGTGAAATCAAAGTATGGCTGGGGTCTGGTGTTTTTAACTTTTTATTTCACCATGTTTACATGTACATGGCACATGCTGCCTTGATCTACTGTGACTTAATCTTTTTATTATAAAGTTTGCTTATTCATATCTTACCTATACAAAATAATAATAATAGATTTCATAAATATTTAATCAGGTTTATAACACGTTACAGATTATTTTTCATCGATAATGGAGTGTTAAAATCAGTAAATGAAAATGGTTCCGATGTAAAGACCTATGGTTCAGTGTCGACAGGAATAGAATTGGCAATATATCAGGTACACGGTATACCAGTTGTCGATAAAAACAAAATTTAGCAGTATTAATTGTTTGACAAAGGAAACAACATTGTTATTGCTAACAACAATTGATATATTTCGATTACCGACATATTTTTTTCTTACCGTCGTATTTCTCTACATATTTCCATTTCCAACATATTTTTCCATGAACTATACAAAGGTCTTCATATTCAATTAACAATACTGTATTGTATGAATAACAATGAGCAGAGACTGTGAAGTGATTGGTATAAAAATCAAATTTATCAGCAAAGTGGTAGCATACGGCATACGGCGTATTCATATCTCAGTTAATACGTTATTCCAGAGCATGTTCAAATTACAATGACTTTGTTCTGAGGGCTAGGCGACTTTCAGTTAAGTTGCTCATCCAGGGTTATATATGTGCTAGACTAGGAACGTCACTGAGGAAGTTCTACGGTCGTTACGAGACTCTTATTACTCCATGTGATATCTCGTTATACAGACTTTTAAATCATATTCTGGACTGAGACCGATTACGATCATTTTACACAGATTTGACACCTTCTATACTAGAAGGTTACCTACTTCGACTTCTCCATATATAAATACATATGGAATTCACACGATTTGACTCTTTCTACTGGGTATATGTGACGGGTGTTGCTAGCAAGCAGGAGATGCTCACTATCCCCGGGCACCTGATCTCACTCCTTCACAGGGGTTCTTCAAGTAGACATATTTTGCTATTTTTAATTTGTTTTTCATTTTCACTGATTTTGTATGTCCTCTGGTTTCGTGATTTTTTGGACTTGTGGTTTGGATTTATCCATCATCTTTAAATACATAAAGGCAAAATACTTGTCTATTTATAATATTATCATTTTAGGGTTATGGCATTGCAGGGGATATGACATCGAAATTGTATTCTATACCGTTAAAAGAATCAAGCACCTTGTCATCGTTACCATTATCTACGGTTGCTAAGGAGATAGTGTCCTATAACCCCAGTATTATGAGCACCGATCCAGGTATGAAAGAGGATAAATATTCTAAGAGAAAAGATGCAGTTCAACTATTGTAATATAAGCAAACCTTTAGAAAGCAATTTGAAAAATGTTTAAAGTTGCATGTCATTCTTGAACTTGTAGTATTGAACCCACTCCATCGACGAAAACGAAGATGCATTTGTATAACAAAAACTAAGGGGAAAAGGTAATGACTTCCAACCTCTAGAATGATCAGAGGTGTGATCACGCATCATGGAGAAGTAATCACCACTATTTCAATCCGTAGCATGAAATATCTTAAACCGGTTTTATTGCTTTATCTACTCATAACATTTTGTAACCTACAGTGTTTTACAGATAAAGTTCACACATATTAAATTAATTCGGCATCCAAAATGTACTATTAAACACCACATGCTGGATAATAATTATGTGCAATCAATTTTCAAACGTCTTAACCGAGGAAATTCCAAAACTATTATATAATACAATAATAACATGTGTACAAATTTTTATCACAAATACTATATAAAATCGATTGCCATTATTTATTCTTCAGGACCATGTGATATAATGAATGGTGGATGTGATCATATTTGTTTGCCTACCGAGAATGGTCGTATCTGTCGATGTGAACATGGATTCGTTCTTAATACCGATGGAAAATGTACAAATGGTGAGTTTTATATTCATTTACATATTCTATATAAACAAGAGTATAAACAAGATATATGCTCCCAGAACGACATGATACTTATAACGCAGAAAGCTGATGACTCACTTCATATACAAAACATCAGTTAAACCGATGGATGCTCCAAGAAGCACTGCCATAATGAAGGAAATGAATGACTCCGTATATAAGAAGTTATTGTATTAATTCATGACCATTTCAAAACCTCAATGTATCATATGGATATCCATTTGAGTCAACTGTAGAACAACAAGTGATCCCAGTATCTTAAACTAAAATGAGTAAGCTTGACCTTGATTAGTTATTAGATAAAACTTTTTATCGTGACCTTGACCTTTCAGAAAGGACCTTGGGTGGCCTTTGTCCGAAAGACTTTAATCTAAATAATATTTTTGTGAAATATGATTACATTCTGATAGAGGGTGTAGGAGATATAAGTACTTCATGGTATTTAAAGTCATAATTAATAAGTGACTTTGACGTTTCAGAAATGAACTTGAGAGACTCTAAAAGTATTTATCTAAATAACATTTTGGTGAAGTATGATCAAGTTCTTATGAAAGGTGTATGGGATATTAGTACGTCATGGTATTTTAAGTCATATATAATTAATGACCTTGGCTTTCAGAAATGACCTTAAGTGACCTTTGTCCTAAAGCTCTTAACCTAAATAACATTTTGGCAAAGTATGATCAAATTCTGATGCGAGTTATAGGAGATATGAGCTTGGACGTATGAATAATCGGACAGACACAAGGACACGACAACGACTTTATGCTCCCCGATAATGATAAAATTTATATTCATAAATTAGTAATGTATTTTTGTTTTGTTTTGATAAATTTCCATCTTGTAATTGGTTATAGTAAACATAAGTTATCTTTAAGTATTAATTCGCTTGTGAAGCATACCATCATTATTGTGCACGTACATGTATTCATTGTTTAAATTCTAAATAATTACACTTACAGACCCCATGAAAGACAATTTTGCTGTTGTGACAGATTTTAGCCATGCCAAAATTTATCAAATATCCATGGACGGGAAAATAGTGAAAGCTGTATACATTCCGGGTATTTCAAATACTCCATGTGCCATATTTAATCCATTTGATAGAAAAATATACTATGCTGAATGGTCGACAAGACAAATAAAATCCTCTGATCTCACTGGAACTAATACCACAACGATCTACACTCCAGGTATTTTAACATTACATAACTTTGGATTGAACGCTCGACAATTAGTCAAATATACAAGTAAATTAACTCTGTTTTTCTAATACATGTATCTATTTGATATTAGAATTCCTGTCATTTGGCTATGAGCATCACTGAAGAGAAACAAGTTGTTGAAATGCGCCACTACTGGTGGACTTATAGTTCCGAGGGCATCAAAGTCTAGTTTTCAGTGCTTTCTTTTAATGACGTGAAATATATACTTAAAATTTTCGGCCATAAATGTTGTAAATCACTCTAATACTAAGGAGTATCTCCCTCAAGAATGTCTCTGTTCTTATATTGATTCTTTGACTCATATTTTAGCCACCTTGGTTTTCTTCATATATTTTATTATTATTAGAATTCCTATCATTCGTTCGTAAGCATCGCTGAAGAGAGAAAAAGCTGCCGAAATGCGCACTTGTGAACAAACTTACGTTGTAATGTTGTAATATTTATCAGCACTAACTGGGTAATTTTCGAATACAAAAGCAACTGAAGTATAGTAATCTTGGCCTTGACAATAACGTACCTAGTTGGAAATTCATGAAACATATCACCAAAAATGATGCCAAGTATATCTCTTGTTAAGCTAATCACACCGTAGGTGAATACTGTGAAAGCCATCGGTTCTTGTAAAGATTTATATTATCATTATCCAGTGGGTACTTTATACTATAGAGTAAAGACGTTATTGATGGTAAGAATTTATTGTCCCCTCTCATTACTGTTCTATTACTTACGTGGAAACCTGTGTATGCATATTAATCCTAAATAACATATGAATATACATAATTAAGTATATAACTCTGTAAGAAAATTGTTTGCTTTTCTTGTGAAACCTTTGATAGGTTTTGTTCATCCGGACCGTCTGGCGATAGACTACACAACTGGGAATCTTTATTACACAGCGGTGTCCACCACCGTAGTACAAAGTTACATTGGAGTTGTTCAAACATCGGCCCATAAAGTAATTGTGGAAAATCTTCAAACTCCAAGAGCTATCGTGCTTTATCCATCGAAAGGGTTGGTACACGTTTAAGTAACTGGATGGAATGTAGATTTTTCTACAGTTTATTGTCTTTTCCAAAGATATTGCTCCAATTACCTTTAATTATACTTGGTCAGATTAGCTATATATGGATGTTATCCTGAATGTACGTCATGTTACTTTTCTATTGTTATCTGCCGTTGACTGTGAGTGAGTAAATAAGGTCGTGAAACAATTTAATGCGTATTGGTGCGTATTTGTATAGCGCACTTCTGTTAGAATTTGATTTGTTTGCTACTTTCGGGAGTATTTTGTCATTCAGATGAGTGATACCTTCGTTGGATTATTTTTTGCCATATCTTAAATGCTTTTGTTTAGGTATTACAAATTTCACAACACTGGAAACTTTTGTCATTTGTTGCAAATATTGAATACTTTGTATCAACACAATACAGCTACAGAAAAGGATGATTAGTTTTCATATATTTTTAGTTTTATTTTCTGGTCTGATCACGGAAATTCGTCGCATATTGGAAGGTCATTCATGGACGGTTCATCTAAAACAATAATCGCATCGAGTGAAATGCTGTGGCCAAACGGTTTGGCAATTGATTACAAGGGTAGGTCATTGAACTATCATAAACCAGAATTACGATTCCTAACGTTCATCACATTTCTAGAAGTTGTAGGAAAATATCAAGTGTGGAAAAGAAAAGAAAGAAGACATGAAAAAGGCCCTTTTTGCTCCAAGCGATTTGGTTTAACATGTCTTTGATACATTTACCTCGACAGAAACTAATCTAACCTGAAACTGTGACACTATACAGTATTAGTGTACATGTATTTTATTTGTAGTGTGTTGATATAGTAATGCTTTCTGTATGCTTTGGAAAATATTGGCAGCCAAAGAGGAGACGTTTAAGTTTTAGTTTACATAAACTTTTTTCTATTGTCCAGGCTAAGTATGCTCTGTCGTATTTGTATGTTTTTGTCATTATGACAGAACCAGTTACGCCTATTTACATGAATTATTGTAGAATTTATCCCCTCCGTGGTTTTAGAACTTTTGGGATATACTATTTGTATTTGTTTTATCTTATTCCTGCATATGTTCTCTACGTTGCAGCGGACCGAATCTATTGGACAGATGGCTATTATAACAAAATCGAATCTTGTGATCTATCAGGAGGAAATCGAAAAAAGCTTATGGAAGACAAGAATGCTCACATGATGGACTTAGTTATTAAAGGAGGAAATATCTATTATACAGCTTGGAAGAGACAGTAATATTGTTTAGTGTTATAGATTAACATTTACTCAAACAATTAAGCATGACAAACTATTTACTTTAACAATATTTGAAATTTCGCTCATCATTTAAGACTACTTATCATTTAACGAATATAAGTGCAAAATTATTGATGTCTATGAAAATGCGTATATTGCAAAACTCCAAATAGAAATTGTTTTAATTTGGATTGTAACTTCTCATCTAACAAAAACCTCTGAGAACACTATAAATAGAGAATCAAGAATTCTTATAGGCAATTTGTGTAAATTAAATTACAGAGAAGTATTCATCTACTTATTATCGATGTTTTGTCAGAAACTTTGTAAAGTTCAAATAGTTATAATTTTGCTGAGTTAGGATATACATTGATAATGTAAACAAAGTTATTTATTAGCATGAAACGGAAAATCCTTGTATGTTGTTCAATAGAAAGGTGACGAAAGTGGATAAAGAAACTGGAAATTTGATCAAGTGGATGGATGATGTTCCAGAATTTGGAAGATTGGACACTGTTGATTTCTATCCGGCGGATGAATTACCACGTAGGTAATTCTTACAAAATTGCAACTGAAAGGCCGACTTCTTACTGCCCCGTTAGTGATCGCTTAAAACATGTTTGAGTATTAATATAACAAATGCTAAATTGCATCATATTTTTCTTTCGATAAAGTACCATCCAAAAACTAGCTCCTTATGTTGACTAGAAATACACGCCATAAAGTAATGCAACAGTGCTCAGTGTAATTTGTCATTTATCGGCAATATCAAAGTTAAATTGTTTCTACATGTGAGAGAAAAGATAACACTAATCGGTATTCTAAAATAAAACCATGTGATGCATCATATATATGTTTAATACTTTTTATATATATTTCGTTATATACTGTTAACGGTTTGTATGATTTAGGTTCAGGATTACTCTGTACAAGTGGTAGTAACGTGACGCAGAATGATAGCGTATAATATCAATCAATGAATATTGAATATTTGTCCCTATGTTTTATTCTACTACTGTGACTTATTCTTCTGTGACTATACAGAAAACGAAATTTGCAAAAACAGAAATGGCGAATGCAGTACATTTTGTTTTCCTACGTCTACTGGTAGAATATGCGGATGTCAAGATAATGTACAACTCAATAGTGATAGACGAAGCTGCACTGGAGGTACTGTTTTACTACTTATAAACCAGTTTGTAAAAAAGGTTTTGCTTCAAATGATGTAATACACTCCAAATGTCTCCTTTCATGTACATGGTGGGCGTCATAGCTAGTGTTCCAAATTTTCCTCGAGCATCTCAAATTAATCATTAAAATATCTAAATTTTTTAATTTTTATTATCCCCCAAATATAAATATTCCCTATAAATGATTAGTGACTGGTTCCAAATATTTAAATCGTCTTCCAAACATGCATAAAACCTAGATTATATCTGGATTTGAGATGGTAGAAGACATGAAATAGTACTGTTATGAAATGTTCCCTCTGAGTATACATTATTGACATATTCAATGGCACATCAAGATATCTTGATGGTATATAAACAATTAATAACTCTGAAATTGAAAGATACGTTAGCGATCTTTTACCCAGACGATCGTCAATAAAACATAGTCAACATATTAAAAAAAAAAAAAAAAGAAAACACCTTCCACGGACAAAACAATGCATTTAGCTTATTAATAACGATATGCATGCTAGCGTATATGATAAACGTGACGACTTCGGATTTCATAGTGTAAAAATCATCATACTTAGTTGGTATTGTTTCCCACTTTCATTAAATATTTCGAAGTTGGTTCGATGTGCTAGTATGGGTTACCATAAACTGAGAAAGGCTTTTCGAGCATTGTACAAACCGTAATACGATATTTTACCCATATCTGAAAAAACATGTCTTTCGAACAAAATGGGTCTATCTGTGTATCTAATCAGAATTTCTAGGATGATCTACTTTACAAAGGAAGAAGGGTAAAAATTTCCGATTATTTTAAAATAGTAAAACAAATTCGATATATTGAGTGTGACCCTAAAATCATAAACCTTGTATTGAGCCCTCTACAACCTTATGCAAATTTTTTTTTGGGGCGTTGATATTAGTTGGACAATGTCTTAAAACTTCAGAGGAGAAAAGGTCCTGAATCTTGTATCTGACTTTAAGTCGGGACTCCTGCTATCAGAGGCCTTACTTCGATTTCTGACGGACAGAGAGCAGTTAGGTCATGTTTCGTTTCATGTTTTTACATCTAGGATCTTAGCTCGCTTTCAGACTGGAAGAGCACGGTTTATCATGTTGATGTCGCATATATTTTTATATCATTATGTGTTTCACAATACCTTACATGTTTATATCTTTATGACCTCTCAATATGCGATACCTGTTGACCCTTGTTCTTTACATGGAGGATTATTTAAAAATTTTTAAATGTACGTCCTTTGATTGTACGGCTGTTACGGTGAGTGGGAAGATGGGCCCGTAAAAAGGTTAACCACACCATTTAATTGGCTTTTGTCAAATTAAATGACCGTCATATGTCGGTTCGTAATTGCACTACAATCAAATATTTTGTAATGCGTTATATGTGCTAGTATATTATTTACATTCATGTATTGTATAGCTCCATGGTGACCTCTGCCATATAACTGAGCCAGTACTCCTCTTGTTTCTCTTACATTAAATCTTATTTCATTACCTTAATACAATAAATGTTTACTGTTTATTACTTTTCTAATTGAGAAAACTGTTAATCAAATTTTCTTTTATATGGATTGGTTTTTTATAATCTCGTAAATATGTTTTCTTTGATTATCTTGCTATTATGATGAATAAGAAGATGAGTCAGTAAACTGGTTATCCGCACTAAATCGAGAAGTTTTAAAATGTATTGTATATGATTTTTCTAGTTTGCTCCGTATGTAAGTGGCAACATTTTCCGTACAGTTGAATCAATGCCTTTGTTTCTGTCTTTCGTGTGAACGCTTGATTTACATTTATCTACTTTAGATACCCTTTGCTCTTCTACAATACGTAACGGTCAATTATCATCCTATTGTTTGCGTTACGAGGGAGAAATATGCAACTTCACATGTGATACTGGATATGTACCGTCTTCCTTAAAGGCCGAAATAAAATGCGGACAGCTTGGTCATTGGGATAAAGATAAAGATACAGTTTGTAAAGGTATCACATCTGTCGTAAATTAACATAAAATATTAGTATGTTATGAAATCCAATTGTTTATGTTAAGTGTTTTTGTACAGTAAAATTACTTTAAAAATAACATACGCATGTACTGAGATTTGCATTCGCAAGAGAAAAGGAAAACACTTTTCTCAATTACTTTATGTCAATTCTCGTTCCGTTCAATTTCGTGTTTTATTTTTTATTTATATATTTTTTTATTTATCTATCTATTTCTTTCTTTCTTTCTTTCTTTATTTGCTTTTTATTTTATTATAATTATTCTTTTTTGTATCTTTCGTCAATTGAGTCCTTATTATTTTGCAACCAAATTATCATGCTACGACAAAAAGAGGTAGACACAGCAATATAAATTACAAAAGACACTGATGAAATTTACTTTGGCACTCACCACAACGTCTGTCGATTTATCATTAAATACCAGCTATGACAAGAAACAAGCTCAAAATATGTAAAACTAGCTGAATCTTTGTTTATGGAAATACATAACTTAAAGTTAAAGACAGAATGATCAGGCGTTCCAGATTTTCAGACACATTATTTGTCTTGTTAATACACTAATATAAGTACTGGGCAGTAGCTCGTATCTCCAATATTCAAACACTGATAATTCCCCAGCACTATCTATCAAGTAAATTTGAATTTAAGGAAAACAGAAAGAGAATCTAAATTTCAGATTATCTTAAGACATTGATTATCACCTAAATAGCACCACCTTTTGACAAAACGTGTCGATTTTAATTTCAGCATCACAAACTTTCCATTTATGAGTAGCAATATTATATTATCACCTGCGTATGGCATATTCGTATCTTAAGTAATAAGTTATGTCAGAGCGAGTTTAAATTACAATGACTTTTTTCTGTTTTGAGGGACAAACGACTTTTAGATGAATTTCTAGGACAGGTACATGTATCTTCAAGCAATACAACTTTTTGAAGTACTATTGTCGATATGCGGCTCTTATAAAAAAGCCTCTCGTTATCTAGAATACTAAATGATTATCTTTACCATTTTAACATCAAATATGACATATTCTACACTTGTCATTAATCTGAATCCACAATTTCTACGGAACGTGAGAGTCTTCCTCTCCTATGATACCGCATTTCATTCCCTTTTGGGGTACACTTATGCGCCGACATAGATATTCTTAGGTTTGTGTGTTTCTATTTTATTTTATAGTCTGCTGACTGTGTTTTCCTTCGATTTCATGATTTTAGACTACTAAGTTTGTATTATCCATTATCTTATCATAATCTAACCGTTACATTACTACCTCTCTTCTTGAGAAACTTGTTGATCCTTGCACTCTGTATGGAGGATCATTTACAAATTTAATATGTGTCCTTTGATTGTGCTGCTTTTGCGGTGAGTGGGAAGTTGGGCGCCTGAAAACCGGTCAACCAACCAATTGAGTAACGTTTGTTACTTCAATTGACCGTCCCAGTCGGTATCGTAACCTCAGCACAATCGAATATTTTATAATGTCGTTTTTCAGTGTATATTTCTTGGTGATTTGTGTCATACAGCTTTGTCAGATGTGTTCTGTTTTTTGTTTTCTTTGCGCTATGTTCCGTGTCTTACATTTTCAGTTAAAACATGCAATGTCACATTCATCAACGGCAAATTGTTGGATTCCTGCGCTCCATCTATTGGCGCTCAGTGTGGTTATGAATGCCAGCATGGGTTCTCAAAAAGACCTGACGTGTCATTTCTTACGTGCCTTTCATCCGGAAATTGGGATCGGGATCCATCAACTCTTTGTGTACAAAACTGTAAGACAAATATATATATATACATATATATATATATATATATATATACATATATATATATATATATATATATATATATATATATATATATATATATATATATATATATATATATATATATAATATATATATATATATATATATATATATATAGATATATATATATATATGTATATATATATATATATATATGTATATATATATATATATATATATATATATATATATATAGATATATATATATATATGTATATATGTATATATATATATATATGTATATATATATATATATATATATATATATATATATATATATATATATATATATATATATATATGTATATATATATATATATATATATATATATATATATATATATATATATATATATATATATATATATATATATATATATAATTTTATTATATATTTGTAATTAAAAGGTATATATTTTCTATATTTATTATATGATTATAGTCTATTTGTAATATGAAGTATGAAAGATGATGATATCGTTTATAATCTTGACATTCCCTGCAATGTAATGAGATTTACGGCGTGTATGATAACTACATCTGTCAAATGCACGGCTACAGGGAATAGACTGATCGTTGGAGTAGCACACACAGGAAATATACTGCTTTGTTTAGGACTTTGACAGAGTGCACGGTGAAGACATTGCATAGAAGTCAATCGAGCACAAATTAGGATTATATATCTAGCGCTGATTCATATTTCCGCAAAGGAAATCCAAACCTAAAGTACTTTTAAAATGTTGTGAAAGAATCTAGCGTTGAACATCTTACTACAATTAGTTGATGTTTTCCTTTCATTACCAGTTAAACCGTGCGATAAAACATTAAAAAATGGCAGGCTTTCCGAATCCTGCATTCCGTCTAATGGTGTTCAGTGTGGGTATGAATGCCAGCAAGGGTACGAAAAAAGATCTGAAGTGTCTTTTATCACATGCCTTTCATCCGGAAATTGGGATCCAGATCCATCAGCTCTATGTTTCGCTATCAATGGTGAGTTTGAAATACGTAATATTTGAAAAGTTTCTTTGCTCTCGAAATAGTTTATTTACGGTTTGCAAATTACTGTAACAGTAACGACAAATGTTTAAAACCAAAACGATAACTGCGAAAGAGCAAATGTTACAAGAATAATAAACTCTTATCTAAATGAACATATCCGATGATAAATTCAAGGTATATAGGATAGCTACATGCAATCGAGAAAGCACTTAAGCCTCGTGTAGCAATTTATATTCAGGTCCGAGAGATCAAGTGCTACTCTCACCATAGCCGCAAGTAGTGGCCCTATATGAATGATAGGTCCCCAATTCCTTACGTTGCGTTAACTTGCATTTTTGATAAACGGAAAGGCCGGCACGATTCTATGCATTTCGGCATCAAATGGAGCAAATATCTAACATATATATAAACATAAAAGTTTGCTTTATGTTTATATATGTTAGATATTTGGGACTCCATTACAATCTTTATTAAAACATTGTCAAAAAAAAAATAAAATCCAGAACCTGCATTCCATCTAATGGTGTTCAGTGTGGGTATGAATGCCATCAAGAGAATCTTGTTCCTTCTGACTTTCAACTAAGAGGACTTGTACAGATCAGGGATCTTAACTCGCTTTCAGAGAGACAGAGTGCGATTGGTTCTTGTTGATGTCACTTTTTTATATTTCTATTTATTCCAGAATAATACTGTGTTCATATTTTTATGTATTTAAAGCCTGTTGGTCTGTGTTCTCTACATTGAGGATTATTCTTAAATTAAAAATACGAGAGTATAAAACTTGGCCCGTAAAACGGTAAACACACCAATTTGATGACAATCTTCACTTGTATTAACTTTCCTGTGTCAGTACCACTACTGCACTATTTTTGTGATTTCTTTTTTGTGCTTAGTCTTTTATTGCGTGCATGTTCATTGCGACATTTCTTACACAACCGAGTCAGATGTCTTCTTTCCATTTTAGCAAACAGAACCACCATGGCAGCTGGTATTTCTGGGGGTATTGGTGGTTCTCTTTTGTTGATGGGAATTATTGGTGGCATAGTCTGGTGCCATCGTAGAAACAAGAAAAGGTATAGTACATTTAGAAAATAAGAGCAAACCTTATTATCTACTTAAATATATTTTATTAACAATACGATGTGCCGTTATTATCTACTTGAGTTTAAGAATACACTGTGCCGAAAGATTACATTAATACCTGGAAATATTCTGAAAATTATGATCAAATTTTCTTTTAGCTGAGAACCAAATAAAATTCATTTCTCTTAAAATAGAGCAAAATGGTCACTCTCTAGTCTTACATAAGACAGAGGACTTGAATCCTGAAGCGGAGCTGTTATTCAGTATGTTTACCAATATTCCCTGTCCTCAAAGGATTAGGATTCAACCGTTTCTGAGCAATTACATTTTTGCAACCATTAATTTTAAAAGTGATCATTTTCATCTAGTTCGTATTAACTCCTCTCCAAAACAAGCCCTGTAACATTCAAAAGCAGCCGTTCGCAGCTTGACTCCCTGTTTATGAATGACTGAATAAAATACACCTAGCCGTCAGGGAAATGTATAATACGAAAGTAAGTGGTGTCACATGACTATGGCACTAACTACAATGTACTACAGTGGACATTCACGGACCCGTGAAATTCATAGGTGAGACCAGGGGTCCGTGAATGTCCGCTGTGGTACATTGTTGTTAGTACCATACATGTAGTTACTTGACACCACATACTTTCGTACTTTTTTTCGGAATTTCGATGTAATACATTAAATAACGAGTATATATTATAGAAATGACGTATACCGACATACAAAGAGAAAAATATATAAATTAAACAAAAACATTCCCTTCCCCGTGGCCTTGACAATTGAAATTGATAGAGTGCTTTTTCACTTCATTAAAATAAATACATCTTGTACGATAGTTCATTATATTGGTGAAAAAAATCAATAAAGTAACTAAGGATATGAAAATCAGAGTTACTGTATAATTACTTTTTTATATATATCAGATGAATAAAAACCCAAATGTATATGATTCTGTAAACAACAGTTGTATTGAATATACATGTATGTTCAGATTCATGTTGGAATAAATTTCACAAGAACTGTAGCTTTATGTAAAAATTATGTTGAAATTGCTCAACAACGCGCAAATGTTTCCCTTTATTTGGTCGTAATCGATTGGGTATTTATTTATTTATTATTACTTTTTGCTTGAAAATTAATCGTAATGCTTTTGTTATTTATATATTCCATCTTTCTTACTCATTTCCTTTTACATACAGAAAAGAAGAGCGCGAGAGGGCTCGATATGAGACATCTGGCAACATTAAAATTGAATGCATAATCAATCCCATGGATCATATATATGATGAAATTGGTACCCTGAGAAAGTAATCTCATATGTTAGCCAAACAATCCATCATTTAAAGAATCTGTTGATCATTGCATAGATTAGTTTGCTGTCGAAGATTATCCTTGTACATTCTTTATTATCATGTACATACTATTAAACATATATTTTAGTAGGGACTAAAATGTACATTCCATTTTATACATTATACATAGATACATTAATGTAATAGAAACTGAGTTTTATGAGGCTATATTGCTTTCTATACAATGGTTGTAACTCTTCCATATTATGAATGCAATGACGAATTACTTTTGTATCCAGGTAGCCACACAGCTTACACTCTCTTTGATTGTCCACCTACACAAAGCGATCAAGTTTCCTATTTGTACTTAAGCGTAATCGATGTATACATATATTAACGATTCATACACATACTCAATAAAAGCATTCAAATATACAATTATTTTTATTTCATGTGACCACGTATGAAAACATTGTATGTGTGTTGTCTAAAATTTGAAAACATGTTGAAAACAGCCAGTCGTAACCAGACCAGACCAAAACTGTACTAAGTATTACATACTTGCAATGAAAAGGATGGCAGCAAAATGTGGCTTACCAAGAATGACAAATACAACAGAATATGATCGATAGTACCTTTCTAGACAGCCTTCAAGTATATGATGCTTGACAAAAATTAAAGTATTTTAATACCTATTGCACTCTAAATAATTCTCACAAATTCATAAGCTTTAGAATATTCTGCAATGGCAGCACCGTCGAATATGCATTCTACTAGTTCAATACCAACGCTCAAATCCTGCAATCCCACTAGTGTCACGTCAAACAATTCCCTATACTTAGCACGGTATACATTCCCGAATCTTTTATCTGAAATAGGAATATGAACATCAGAAGCCCCTGTTCAAAACCCAGTGCATATTGAGTCATATTCTAGCCAAGTTTTGTTTTATTTTGGATTTGGCGGGTTGAAATTTTGAGTTTTTTTCTGAGTGGGGATTTTACTTTTTGACTAAAACTCCTTGAATAACTGCACTATAAATATCAACGTCAACAATATGATTCCGGAAAAAAGAAAAGGGATCATCTTTGACTATGACAGTAACTGAATGTTCTCTTCGAAAAGACCGCAAGTCTTGTATTGGGCCCGTCCTCAGCCTTCTTTAGACTTTTACTTCAACGTTGCACGCTGTCTTATAGGGCAGTGGGGACAATATGACGGGCCTTGTTGAAACTTTTTTTTCATAGGAACCACGGTTCTGATTCTCATTCGGATTGACTGTTAGACAGGAACTCTACAGAGAAAGGGTCTGGGTCCTTATTCACAAAGAAACTTAAGTCTAAGTCTGAGAATAGAGACCTATGTGGTAGCATGTGTCTTAATTCTAAGGATTAATAAAAAAAATTCTCTAAACAGTATATCTGATAAGCTATTCACAGACAAACTTTCGACAAATTCTTAGAATAATGACACATGGTAATTTAGGTATCAGTTCTCAGACTTAGACTTAAGTTTCTTTGTGAATAAAACCCCTGAACTCGCTCTCAGATCAACAAAGCACGGTTTACTCATGTTGATGTCAATTTTCATACTTTTGACATCTTAGTGTTTATATATTTGTAAGACCTCTCAACTTGAGAAATTTGTTAACCCTTGCTCTCTATATGGAAGATTACTTATAAATTTTTAATGGGTGGCCTCTGATTATACTGCTTTGCGCTCATTTGTGAGGTAGCCCGTAAACCGGTTTAACAAACCAATTGATTGACTACTGTCATTTAAGTTGACAGTCCCAAGTCAGTATCACAACTGCACTTTAATCGAAAGTTTTTGTGATATTCTCATGTGTATTTTCCAAATAATTACATAATTAAAAGTGCATTTCCATGGTGTTGTCTGTCATACGGCTGAGTCAGATGCGTATATTTTTTCCTTAATACATGTATGTCAACAACGACACAAATCACCAAGTACATACACATTAAACATGATAATAGTGAAATAAACACAGAAAAACATTTTGGATTGTACAGCAGCTACGATATCGACTAGGGACGATCGATAAACATACATGTATTTAAATACCTATAAATTATCCTACATAAAGAGAGCGAGTATCAACAGGTTTCTCAAGACGAGAGGTCATAAAAAATTTAGTGCAGTAGAAATACATATAGACGCTGACAATGAAGATAATAATGATAGTAGACTTTGTGCTTTGATGGTTTTGCCTGATGGTTTGAAAGATTGTCCTTTATGTGGGCAACCATTGAAATTGGAAACGCTATCTGGATGACTGCTTTATATTTTGGACTAAAAGTGAAGAAGAATTAAACCTATTTAATTCTCTTATAAATAGTTTACATAATTCTATAAAATTTACCATGGAAAAGAATGAAAAGAACTCCCCTTTTTAGATATATTGATGATAAAAAATGGAACAAATATAATTACAGATTTATATAGTAAAGACACAGACACACACCAATACCTAGATTTCCTGTCACCCATCGCATACCAAGCGAAATATTCCATTTAACATGGCGCGACGTGTGTGTAACATTGTTACCAATGAAAATCTGCAGGCAAAAAGATTACAAGAACTTAAAGTATACTTAAGTAAACAAGATTATCTACATAATCTCATTAACTCAGGCATTGACAAAGCCAAACAGATTCCCATATCCGAGTTACACAATGCCCACCCAAGAGAATACAGTGATTTGAATAATATACCATTTGCTGTTACCCATAATCCCCGTAACCACAACATACTGAATGCTGCAAAACGATTTTTCCCAACAATCGGAGAATATGAATACATCGGTTAATGTATCACAAATTATTAACAGCAGAAGACACCCCTAACCTAAATAAACTACTAACACGTGCGAAATTTTCGATGAAATTAAACAATAGTGTTAAAAATGTGGAGACCCCCGATGTGGAACATGTAGTTACATCGAGGAAGGGTAAACAATAAAACTAAAATCAGGCGAAAACTTGCGGGAAGCTCGACACAAGAGTTAGAGTACACAAACAACAGATAATGGACCCCAGTGTTAGAAATACTCCATGTTGCGAATATTTTGCTAGCTGTGGAAAGGGTACTTTCAAAATTGTCCCTTTTTCATAATGTGTTTTTCATAGTGATGAACTATTAAGAACAGCAAAAGAGGATTATTTCATCAAACGTTACAATCTAAAACTTAATAGAAAATATTCGTTTAGTAACTCAAATTCTTGAATCTATAAATGCTACCGCCATGACGTCATCAAACAATCAACAACTTGTTATGTTGTTTACTTGTTTACATTAGTTTCCGTTTGATGAGCAGCAATGGCGAAAGTACTTACGGATTAAAGTATTTAAAGAAAATGGACAATGTGATATTCTAATTATATCATTATTATATATATGTGTGTATTGTGAAAAAAAGAAAAGATTTCATAAGACTATATGTCTATCATGCATGTATATATTTTGCTATATACTTATTTACCATATCCTCATTCGTTAGCATATTAAGCAGATATATTCTTAAATTGGATGACAAAAAGAGGCTTCATAATAGTCGGTGCAGGATGTGGAGTAATAAATAATACAGTTTATAAATACTTTTTTTTTCGAAATTTTCGACTTATTATTATTATCATTTTTGGACTTTCTCTACATTCTCTTTATCTTATTTCAAGAAATACACCATGACAGACATTTTGATTGGTGGACCACAGGTATATGTTAAACAGTTCCGGAGATTTAAGATTTTTATTTCCCTTACCCTCTTAAATTTGAAAATTTAAATATTCCAAACAGAATGCAATAAATGTCGTTGGTGTTGCTTCGTTTCTACATATGGACCTATGGCTTTTATCAAGAAAACATGAACTAAAAATACAGAATTCTTTATAGAATTTACATAAAGTCAGGATGTGAGACATTTTTAACTTCATGTTTTCTTGATAAAAGCTATCGGCCAAAACCTAGAAACAGCAACACGAACAATATATTATCATCATGGGAGCTTTTGATGAAATATTATTTAGTATTCTTAACTTCAAAGCCCAAACAATGTCTTGGTTGATCAATACGGCCTTTCAAATAACGCCAACAAAATGGCTGTAAATTTATAATCCTTTTCACTGTTTTGAATCGCAATTTTCGGTCAGATAAACATTGAGTACATCAAAAATCTTTTTAATTTGTTTAAGAACATATTGATAGGTTACAGTACGATTTATAGGGAATACTTTCTGAGATATAAGACTTTTAGTTTCCCTACCCCTTAAATTAGATTTCAAAACATTGCATTCGGTAGTCATAAAGAAAGGCTATTTTCTCACTTATTGCCAGGATCCCAAATGTCTACCCTCCTTTTTCTTATTACCAAGATGGTAGCATTCAATGATCTAATGAGTAACTTCGGGCCTCTCATATGCACACGGAAACCAACCCAGACTATGGACTAGAAGTCAACATCTCAGAGTATGATTTATCATATGACCAGTCTTTATACCGATTATAAAATTTGCACAATGTTGACTTATAAGGCGTGATATCTCATACACATATAACTGAAATACAAAAATTCCGAAAAGGGATAATCTAGTATTCTTGGAAATTCAGAGTTGGAATCAGATGCATGAAAGAATAACAACTATTTCTTGACGACCAGTTGCGATAACCCCCAAACTCCACGCATCCATCCGATTTCAGTTCCACCTCTCTCCATTTCGAAATCTACTGCCTCCCGGTCCTATTTTCTTCACATAATTTGTCAAAGACATTGGTGGCTTTGCATGGACTATCCCCGAAACTGAAGGAGAGTCATATCCCATACCAAGAAAAGATGAAGTAAACACCAGTTTATACTGAGGTTAATTTTTTTTTAAATCAGACAGGATGGTATTATCTATATCTTGATTAGCAAACACAGCACCAAAAAGGTGCATTGACAAAATTAGCGTCAGGGAACAACCTACAGGCATATCTCATGGCAAATGACATAATGTAACGGTAAAAACATCATAGTATAGCATAGCCTTTGACAATGAATTTCAGTGACTGAATTTCCCTTATAAAATCTCTTCATATACATCTTGGCAACTTCCCTTCTCTTTTTAATGACTTCGAGATATGTATTTGGCAAGTCAGGGTCCTGAGAATATACTTAAGTCACAAATTCATATTCTTCTGTTCATCAATGAATTAATAACTGCGATTTGGATTTTATATAGTTTTATTCTACTGATAAACCGAATTTAACCATTCTGCATTAAAATTTATTTGAACATATGATAATGGAATAAATTAAAATGAAATTTTTGACTTAAGAATATTCTCAGTTTATGGCCCCGGACCCAGGACATTTTTAGCTCACCTGAGCCGAAGGCTCAAGTGAGCTATTGTGATCAATCGTTGTCCGTCGTCCGTCGTTAACTTTTCACATTTTCAACTTCTTCAGAACTGCTGAACAGAATTTTATGAAACTTGGTATGCATGAGGTACTCATGGTCCCTTACAAGAGTTGTTGTTTTTTGTCAAGATTCGTCACATGTGGCGCCACCACAGGCAAAAGTAGGTCACAGAGGGTACCCTCCTTTAACAAAATTCTTCTTCTGACCGGGGGCATACAGAGACAAACCGAATATATAGATATCGATCTAGAGGGATGTGTGAAAAGGTGTTGTTATTTTTGGTTCCGTTCCGAAATCAAATTTTTGACGTTTTTCGACGTATTTTTGGACTTAGTAATTTCAATGCAGAAAAGTATCATGTTTTTCAGTTAATTGATAATAAGTTTTTATGGCCTAATTTTATCATAATTATGGTAAGGAATATTATTGTGAAAGAATTTTGTCAATATCTCCGTTTTTGGATTTTTTAAAGAATTTTTAAGACTTCCAAATAAAAGGTGGGGGGAGGGGCAATTTTATTTCTCACATTTTCAACTTTTTCTGCAAAACTGTTCGAAGGATTTTAATAAATCTTTGTAGAAATGAATCCCTTATGATCTCCTTCAAATTCTGTCTTTTCGTCCAGACCTCTTTACAGGTGGCACCATCAAAGTCAAAATTAGGTCACAAAAGAGTATCCTCCTTTGACAATTTTCTTCTTCATACTGGCTGTATACAGAGACAAACAGAATGCATAGAAATGATCTACAGGGATGAGTGAAGAAGTCTTGTCATTTTGGTTCCCTTTCAAAATCAAATTTTAGAATTTTTTTTCGACATTTTTTTGGACTTGGTGATTTCAATGCAGAAAAGTGTCATCTTTCCTAGTTAATTGATAATGATGATTTCTTATGGACTATTTTGTTCATAATTATGGCAAGGAATCTTATGTTGAAAGAATTTTGTCAATATCTCAAAATTTGGATTTTCTATGAATTTTTTAAGACTTACAAATGAGGGTGTATAGGGACAATTCTTCACATTTTAACATCTGCTGTTATACCACATGATATATGGTATACATGAAGTACTATAGGTCCTATATCAATTTTTACATTTCATCCAAATTGGTCAACAGATGGTACAACCATGTCTAAATGATAGGTCTCAGAATGGTACATATACCACTTGGTAATTAAAATATGGAGAGTAGCGGTTCAAATCCCGCTGTGGTCATTTTTTTTCATTTCTTTACACATCTAAATACGTTTTTAGATGTTTCTCAACACCCAACATATGAAATTAGGCCATTTTGAATTGGATCGGGACAATATTTGGAACAATTGTTGCTCATGACCCAGACTTGAAATCAGTCAACAAAAGGCCCCACCTAAAGAAAATGACAAACTTGTTGCCCTGAATCACATCCTGCAGAGACAGAGCAAATGCTCAATATCATAATCACCTGAATGGATGGGCAAAAAACTGTTGTTGTGTTTTATTCTGGTCTGAAATAAAATTTGACATATTTTCAACATTTGTGTTGACTTAGTCACAGAAATGCAAAAATAAATAATTCTTCCTTCCTGCATGACTGATAATCTAACTACTCAGGTAAGCGATATAGGCTCACTTCGGCCTTTGTTTTAATTATTACTTAAATATATCAAAATCACCTTAATGGATGGGCAAAAAACTGTTGTTGTTTTTTATTCTGGTCTGAAATAAAATTTGACATATTTTCAACATTTGTGTTGACTTAGTCACAGTAGTGCAAAAATAAACAATTCTTCCTTCCTGTATGACTGATAATCTAAGTACTCAGGTGAGCGATATAGGCCCACTTTGGCCTCTTGTTTTAATTATTACTGGCTTGATGTTGATACAATTTATCATTTCTTTGAAATGCGACTGGACTATTGTCCCACTAAGGTACAAAAAATGGTATATAAGGAAAAAAAGGTCTAAGGTTTGCAATTTCTGAGTATGTTGTCCTAAATTCTTTACACCTGAAGTAAACATTAAAAAGTATAGGAACAGAAACAAAGCCTATCACAACAAAATTTATGAAAGTATTGCAAAGTTTATAACAAAACCCTACCTATTACAGTTTAAAAAAATCGTATTCCATAATTAATTTTCATATCTTAAAAGCTTAAAAGGTCAAAATCTTATCTTAACGAATGAACATACCCTAACTATTATGGTTTTATCATTATAGTTTACAATAATGTTGTGTACTGATAAACTAAGAACATGGAAATAATATGCTCTCTATATTTGATCAAATGGGAATAAAAACAACAATTAAAGATTTTTGTCAACAATTATGTCTCTACATGGCATTGGCACAGAAATCTGACTACCAGACTTTGTAAAACTATTAAATTCAAATTAAAACTATTAGAAACGAACAAGCTGTCATGCTCAGATAAAATAAGAATAATAAAGAAAAAAGAGGAGTTACCGGCTCAGTTATGTGGCAAAAGTCACCATGGAGCTATACAATACATGAATATAAATAATATAATAGAACATTTAACACATTACAAAAATATTTGATTGTAGCGCAATTACGATACCGACTTAGGACGGTAAAAATAATGTTAAAAAACACAACAGAATCAAATAATTAAAAAATTTTATCAATAACTCATTTCCTACATCAGCAGGCAGAAGAGCTTCCGGGTGAGAAAGATAAATTTCACCTTTCTTGACAGTATCTGTTTTACATATGAATCAGAGAGAATCAAGCCGAGATGAAGGGTTCCTTTCCATAAGGACGCAACCCGTCTACAATGTATGCATATAACTTAAGAAATTTACAATATCTTATTATACAAATATATATATCAACAGAGGTGTATGGCAATTTTATATAAGGATGATAAGGAAAGATCTAATCGTTTATTCTCAATTTTTTATCATTTTTACCTATAACAGAAGCTTTTAACTCAAAATATGATTTCAAATCTAATTGGTAATTATCTACCACTCTTTATCTGACCTCTCTAAAAACCTTAAAATATCTTAAAAATAACACACACAAACAAAATTAATTTTGTAAGCTATGTCATGATTTATATTATTGATTTATTCATGTAAATTTGTATATTTCTGAAATCAACACTTTTCTAAAGAATGCTAACTATATTAAAGTGTGGTTGTTATATTCAATTTCAATACATTTACGTTGTATATATTCATAGATATATACCAGGTATTTATTTCAATATTCATTCATACTTAAAAAGTACATGTAGAAAAGCAATTTGTATTTTCAGAACTAATAAATTTTCATAAAAGGAAGTACAATTATGAAAGTGATAAATCTTCATGAATTACTTTAAAAGGTTTATATACGTATTATATACTGTATGGTAATAACATATCACATGTACATAAAATGTATATGAAAAATGTACATTTACTAAAAAGTTATGTTGTAAAATCGGCATGATTTTGATCAGGGTTTTGTATGGAACTGAAAATTAAAAATCATGTATATTAAAATTCGTCAATGATATATTTGATTTTTAGCAATGCAATACTTTAAGGTTTACTTTTCACAGCAAAAAGATTTGTAAATTGGTCATGAATAAAGTGATCACATTTTTATATATCTATTATTGCTGCCACATTATACAATTATATTGTGGTCTATGAAGGACCCCGATTTTTACTGTCTCATCCGAAAGACAGTACACTGATGTGTCCACGGTGGGAATCGAACCAGGGACTTTTAAGTCAGAAGCTAAGCACTTCATCCACTGGGCCAAACCGACTTTATGACCAAATTGAAGCAGTAAGGTATCTATTCACTGTCTTATTCACATGCCAGGACACATGACCTACATTTATAGATCACTGCTATGAACACATAATAAAAACCAGTACCCTAATAAAAAGTACGGTATGCACTTAAGGGTTATCTATCCATAAGAACATTCTAATCAAAAATACGTGCTTTTTAAAAATGACTTTTTATATTGAGGAACTTTTAAGACACAAATAAAATGGTGGAGTTAAAACATTACCTACCCAAATTTCGTTTGAGCAAGAAATCAAAATTATGGAGTCTTAACATGCTTCATTTATATTTTGGTGATTTCTGAGTTAAACATATTATCTTTTAAATTGTATTGCATGGGCAATTTTATGTAAACCAGCAGATTATAAAAATTTCTTATTTGCAGTATAATATCTTTCCCTCATTGTTCAGTATCAATCTTAGAATCTCTTATACGCATAACGAGAGAAAAGGCTGTCTTGCATCACTGGTTGCTAAAATTATCCCCCGTACATATGCATCAAATGTTATATGCAGAGTGCTAATAACGTAAATATGTATGCAAATCATTTCCTTGGTTTATTTCCATTCTACAATACCATATGTACTTAATAAAAGATATATGTACGTATCCAGGTTAGATTTTGTGCCTAGTAAGATTTTATTATCACATCCCCTTATTTTGTCCCCCAATCATTAGAAAACAATGAGAGGGCAGCTCTTTTAGAGATGAGTTATATGTGTAGTTCATAATTTTACACTGCAACCTTTCTACGGTATCAATTGTTTCTATGAACATAAATATTTTTGTGCTAACCATGCTAGATTTTCAAACAAGCAAAATAGAAGAAGACAGCCCTCCTATTTTGACAACAATTGATGCAGATAACCTATATAATTTGGAGATTTATAATAAATCAGAAATGTGTTGAAGACCTACAGCTTGACATTCTTTTGTTACTACTATAATATACATTTTATTTTGTGCGAAGACAAATCAACAAAGTGTTATTTCCCCTCCTATAGATTTGGAAGTGGAGAGAAGCAGAACCAAAATCGGATGCATGTGTGGAGATTGTCAATTGCAAAGAATTTGGTGACGTCCGCCATTTTTTGTTTACATCTGTTGCTGCTTGGGGTTTCACCTTGACTACAAGTAATAGTCTCGTATGAAAATATCGATGATGGCAAGGTCAAATTGCGTGTCTGTAAGGTCGCTTCTGTCCTTGTGAGGCAGTTTTAACATACATTTAATACATCTACAGATCTATGTCAATATTCCAACATAAAAAGTTACTAGAAATTCTTAGATGACAGATGAAATACAATATATAATTAAATGAATGAGGTGTTCCGGCCTTCAACGACGCTGAATGGTTGAAATGTTTACAGAAATGATATATGAATAATCCTCTTCCGTTTTAGTACTATATGACTACTCATATGCAAAGTTTGTTTTGTCAGTAGTTTTTATTGAAATAAGTTAAATTGTGAAAGAAGATGGTGGGGATTTTGTTTTGTATTATTATGGTAGTACCAATCAAAGGTAAGCGTTTAATGCCATTTGTAAAAAAAATATCAAACTTATACGTCATCAGTGTGACTGAAATATTTAAGTGCATATCATCTATTATGGATTTTATATCCGTGTACAAATTTCAGCATTGCATTGTACATAAAAAACCTTTAAAATATTCTGACAGACTTTGAGTAGATCTCGTCCTCTATTCATCTTTTTTGTCTCAACTGATTCGATATGCCGGAGCGATGATATACTACGATTCATTTAACGAGACAAACCGAGGAAAATCACCTTTAATGTCTACATTCGGCAAATTTTACGGTCGGTAAAAGGAGATCGTCTTTACGCTTACAAGAAATCATTGTCTGACCATTTCAATCGTAATGATACAAAAGTTCATTATTGTATGTATCATGACTTTTTAACGATTTTGACATTCTGTTACCACTTATTACCACTACGTATTATACTAGCTTGCATCATCCCAATGCTTCATAGAGGGTATGACTTGTCAGTGGGGTATACTTATTTTCCCATGACACCCGATCCCACCTCTGGTTCTCCCTGAGGTACGGGATAGCTAATATCTGTATTTTATATTGTATAATTGCCTTATAGTGTCAGTATTGATCTAGACTTCTCGCTTTCAGTATTCAGTTAGTCCTCACCCAAGAAAAGGGTCATTTAAAAATTTCAGACAGGTCGAATTTGCAACAAGTTGAACAAATACATGTAGTAAATATATCGAGTAAAGGAAGGAGATAGTATATGCCGTACTTAGAAATATTAGCTAAGGGTTAATGGCTCATTGTGAAGAATTATGTCAAGTCTATTGTAGGAAGAGATGGTGAAAACCGTGGTCCCGTTTCATGGTAAAAGTTTCCTGACCGAGTTGGATGGATCAGTTGTATAGGTGTAAATGTCTTTGTATTACGTTAGACAGGTGCCCTTATCGTATAAACACGATAATCTGGATATGACGTAAAAACTGAAACAATAAAAACAGAAACACCCAAGTATAAATAGAGAACTATGTACAATCTATCACCATGTCATGCATAAAAGATCATTTTGATCGTGACCAAAATATCTATACTTGGAGTTCCACAATTTGATCTGAAAGACATAAGTTGTTGAAATGTGCATATGGTGCGCTCAATATGTATACGTGTATATGTTTTAATTTTTATCACTGCCATCAATGGAATTTAATGAATGTTGACATGTCTCGCTATCTGTTAATCGAATCTCCCCATAGACCATCGCTGCATGTCATCTATAACTTCATTTTCTCAGGTTTGTAGTCCATTTTTGTATGCGCAATTTTAATTTGTTTTCTTGACAATTCGACCTAGATACAAAAGTTTCTCATACAAAGGATTTTATAAACAATTCTTGTTATCTCAGTTGTATAAACCTCTCTTATTACGTCCTCGGAGACTATTTATAACAAAAAGTCATTTCGAAGCAGGTACATGGTCTAATTATACAGATGCAATTGTACATCTGATCCTTCACCCTGGGGTTCAGAAACGATATGTGGTCACCAATTTTGCATACAATGGAAACATCACAACCATCTCGAAAATGTTAGGCCTGTGTTCAGGGCCCGAAACTGAAAAAATTCTGGGCCATTAAATTGGGAATTTTAAAAAGTTGGACAACCTCCATTAAATTTACTGAAATTTTTGTTTGCCCAAAGAGATTTTAGGTTGTTTTTTTATGACTGGACGACTGCTAATTTCTAGACCTGTGTATTTATTACCTCATACTTATTACATAATTGATAAAAAATTTTATCAAAAAATTAATAGCATTTCCAAAATGTTGTCATTACATTTGGAAAAAAATAACTGGCTTTACTCCTTCATGAACATACGAATTTATATAGAATTGGTTTTCTCCAAGAATAATCTGCTACGGATATCTGTTGTAGAAAACAAAAATAGGCAAAAAAGAGAAGAGGTAATAATTTAATTTCAACTATACTAAATTATACTTGATGTTTAATGAACATATGGAAAAATGTTCCTTTGTTATAAAATACGACTGCCTAAAAATGTTAGTAATCAATATCGAAGAAGTACCAAACCGTTATTCATTCTCAAAGTCCAAGGACAGATGCAAAATCGTGTAAGTTTCAAAAAGAAACTGTTGTGAACCCCGAAATACTGAAAAATTCCGAGGTGAGACCAGGTGCCCGGGGAGTGTAAGCGTCTCCTGTTTGCATGCATCACCCGTCACAGCAGTTCTTAAGAAACATGTCAAAATCAAGAGTTTTGGTTTCCTAATTGTACATACGAAAGTACAAAACTGGTATACAAAGTCATATTTGGTGTTCACTGAACAGGTCATTTAGTCGCATTCCAGAATATTATCAATCATTCTAGAAAGAGGCACATCATATTTTCGTACAAGATCCCCATAGCGACCGTAGAACTTCCTCATTAACGATTTCAGACGTTCTTTAACATATCCCTGCATGAGCAACTTAGTGGCCAGTCGTTTGGCCCTTGGAATAAAACCGTCGTATAGAGAACAGGCTCTTGCGTACCTTATAAGTTGAGATATAAAAACTCCATAGGCAGGTGAGGACGGGATATTGCTGCAAAGAAACGGAAAGTTGGTTATTTGGAAGTTAAAATCGTCACGTTTGTCATACAGAGAGGTGTTCAAATGACCATTATTGTCGAAAATTAAAAATATATCCAGATACCAAGCGGAATTATTGCTCTCGGTTGTCTCTTTTATCTCAGGTTCATGGGGATAGATTTCATGTATGTAATCCTTAAAGTTAGGATTATTGATTGTCAATACGTCGTCTATATATCTATACGTAAAATTAAATTGAGATGCAAGGCTTTTTCTGCCTGTGGAGAGCATGTTTTGAATAAATTCTGCCTCATACGAATATAAGAAAATGTCAGCAAGAAAATGGGCGCAGTTAGTTCCCATGGGAATGCCAGTGATTTGCTGAAAAATATTCCGTCCAAACACCACGAAAATATTGTCTATTAAAAATTCCAACATTTTGATGATTTGATTTTCGGTATACTTGTGTTTTGCATCAGAGTGTTCTTTTACAAAATATGTATCTTCCCGCCCAATGACAAGATATTTATATCTACGATTTCCATTTTTATGGAAAAAAAAATTTCGAATAATTGTAGCAAGTCTGTTTTTGAGCTTTTGATGCGGAATTGTAGTGTAGAGCGTGGAGAAGTCAAAAGATTTGATGCTGAAAATATTATTAAATTTCGGAGATTTTAGATTCTCTAAAAGTTCTTTAGAATTCTTGAGGATCCACATCTGATTTATTCCGCTTCTGGAGTATGCGGTATCAAAGTAAATTTGAAGACCATGCTTGATGTGTGTCAATATCTTCGTTAGCAATATGGATGGGGGTTTGGTGGTACACTTGGAAAAACCAGCAATGAAACGATGTTTGTAAGGGGTTTTGTGCATTTTTGGAATCTAATAAATATAAGGTAATTCAAGGTCAGAGTTTGTCGTGGTGATTCCAAAAGACTCGAGGACAGATTTGTGGTTTTGAAGTATTTCAGAAATAGATGAATTTGTGTATGTGTATGTTGGATTTCCAGGTGCAGAGTGTAATCCAAGTTCCTCTAACAGACAATTAATGTAAAATCTTTTGCAAACGAAGGTTTAATTGTTTGCTGCTTTGTCAACTGGGACAATAATAAATTTTTCGTGGAGTTCAGAGAGTTCTCTGGCTACATCAGGGTCATTAAATATAAACTCGTATCTGGTTCTACCGAATGCCTGAGACGCCCTATTCTTCTTTTGAGTAGTTCTCCGATGGATTTCATCCACTCGGAGAGAGTGTCAGGCTCCACTTCTTCTCTTTTTGACTATCTCCTGGCATATTCCTCGCATGCATCCATAATAATTTTGAAATTTTCATGCTATGTGAACGAACGGGACTCTCTATATTTAGGACCTTTCTTCAGGAGGTCTCGTAATTTCCTGTTATGGACTATATTGAGGTCACCAGTTACAACATGGCCGCATGGAGGGTAAAGATACTTTAATGTGGAACATGTACAGGGTGATAGGTCTTTTGTAATGTTATGTGAATCAAGACACTGTAAAAACACTTTTATAATTAAATATTTTAGACGACACAGAAGATGTATAGCTGTGGGAAATACAAGGCGACTCCTGATATTTGAAATATGGAGGGATTTTATCCTTGACTAACCTATGGTTCAAAATGTTACTCAAATTAAGAGCATCAATCCCCTTATTTGCAAATTTCATTTTAAGGAAGGGGCGAATGTTATCGAATAGATATATCGGTTTTAACTGCCTTGAAAAGTCTGCTAGACGATATGTCCATAATGATGCCCTGCAGTCGATATTGTGGGGAACTAGAGTCGGTAAAATGTAAGGATATTGACGATCCGTACAATTCATATAACCTTTTCAAAGGAAGGGAATATAACTTGGTACGAATATGATGAAGCCCTAATGGTAGATTGACAAATGGTAAAAGAGCGTCAAAAGATATATCGTGGATATTGGGCTTATTATACCTACGTTTTCCATGACTTCCACGCCTCTTTGATGTATGGCCAAACAATTGAAGATCATTCACCGACTGGTTCCCAGGGCTTGTTAAATTTCCTACAGTATTAATGTGGTCATTGCAACCATAATGTGCCGCGGTACCTAATTCTCTAATCCAATAATCTTCCCTTTTTCGGCGAAAGGGGGTACTTAGGTTAGGATTATTGGAAGGATGGTATATTTTTCCAAAATGCGGACTTTCAGGGACAAAATAGAATGGTCGGCCGAATTAAAATGTCTATAAAGTAATTGGTTACCACTGTGGTTTATTTGAAAACGGTGCCCTGACATCCTGGTACGTAATTGACCCTTCGTCTCTCCGACATAAATCATGCCGCATAAGATAGGTTCCACAAAATCTGTATCGATTCTACTCACAAAAATATTATCAGAAATTAAATCTGGCCTTCATAGATATTGCGAAACAGTATATTCCAGAAGTGGAATTAATCAAATGTGGATCCTTAAAAATTCAAAAGAGTTGTTAGAACATCTAAAATCAAAAAGTTTTACAAAAATTCACTCCATCAAGTCTTTTGACTTTTCGACTCTGTACACAACGATCCCTCATCAGAAATTAAAAGACAGATTAGCGGAAATTATTCA
Source organism: Pteria penguin (assembly GCA_035048485.1). Taxonomy (NCBI): domain Eukaryota; kingdom Metazoa; phylum Mollusca; class Bivalvia; order Pterioida; family Pteriidae; genus Pteria; species Pteria penguin. The sequence goes on from CM068583.1 coordinate 27,901,874, forward strand.
AAATGCATTTACTAGTAAAAACGGAAGCCGCAAATTCAAATATATAGTAATAGGCCACGATAAAACTTACTTTGTTAGGGAAAATTCTGATTCCAAAAATAAATACACTGAAACAGCTGTCATTCAGATGTTGAACTTTCTTATCGATAACATTTTTGTGGTGTTTGGAGGTAAGGTTTTTCAACAAATTGTCGGCATTCCAATGGGCACTAACTGTGCTCCGCTTCTGGCTGACATATTCCTTTATTCATACGAAGCTGAGTTCATTCAGTCTTTGCTTTCGCAAGGAAAAAAACAATTGGCTCTTGGCTTCAATTTTACTTACAGATATATAGATGACTTGCTTTCAATTAATAATCCTTCATTCGCGGATTACCTTAGCATCATCTATCCAAGTGAACTGGAGGTCAAAGAAACCACAGAAACTAGTAATTCTACTTCGTATTTAGATATTATGTTGTCTTTCGACATTAATGGTCAATTCAACACCTCACTCTATGACAAACGTGACGATTTCAATTTCGCTATCACAAACTTTCCTTTCATAAGTAGCAACATTCCATCATCGCCCGCATACGGCGTATTCATATCTCAGTTAATACGTTATTCCAGAGCATGTTCAAATTACAATGACTTTGTTCTGAGGGCTAGGCGACTTTCAGTTAAGCTGCTCAACCAGGGTTATATATGTGCTAGACTAGCATCGTCACTGAGGAAGTTCTACGGTCGTTACGAGACTCTTATTACTCCATATGATATCTCGTTATCCAGACTTTTAAATGATATTCTGGACTGAGACCGATTCCGATCACTTTACACAGATTTGACACCTTCTATACTAGAAGGTTACCTACTTCGACTTCTCCATATATAGATACATATGGAATTCACACGATTTGACTCTTTCTACGGGGTATATGTGACGGGTGTTGCTAGCAAGCAGGAGATGCTCACTCTCCCCGGGCACCTGATCTCACTCCACCACAGGGGTTCACATATGCTCTTCAAGTAGACATATTTTGTTATTTTCCATTTGTTTTTCATTTTCACTGATTTTGTATGTCCTATGGTTTCATGATTTTTGGACTTGTGGTTTGGATTTATCCATCATCTTTACATTTCAAAAGTACGAGTAGAAATAGAACGTTTTGTAAGATTACTCGTAAAAGTGTTGTCGGTTATGAGGATCGCGCATGTTTTACAGTTTTTGTCTCCGCATTTGGATATATTACAATCAGTAGGGACAAAATTGTGATCCTTTATCTACAACCTCGACTTTTCATGCTTTAATAGCTATATAACTGTCTGCATTCTTATACCACATCCTGTTGTCATCACTAACAATTTATGTATTCTTGGTAATGTCCCGTAGGACACCTGTATTACCTGTCATATCCGTGTCCATAGATATAGCAGTGTGGCACCTTTTTGAGTGGGCGACGTGCCAGCCACTATGTAACTTCTTCTTTCAGGCATTCATAGTGAATTACTGCACGACAAGTATCCTCGGGGACAATTTGTCCACCAGCAGAGATTATTTAGAACAATGTTTCTACTTTGCGCTTTTTGATGCAAAATTTGCAACGCTCAAATGGCGAACTAATTAAAATCGGCGAAGTGTGAACAAAGAATATTTTTATATCGAGGGTAGTGCATGCTTCAAACCTCTTTGATTTTCAATCCTTTCGAGACTACAATATATGTTAATTATTTCCTATAATTTCAATAAATGAATGTTTGCAAATTATTGTACAATACCAAAACAACATAATTACTAGCACAATATAATTTCCCTTACTACATTTAAAACACTAATAGAAAATCTTAACTTCACCTTTCTCTTTCCGTGATTTTACAAATAAAACGGAGACTTCGAAAACTCAAACCTAACGAAGTGATTTGACGGTCCTTTATTCTTCGAGTTATCGAAGTTCGACTGTATATAAATATATAGAAAAACTATGTAGTGTAGCAAATCTGAGAAATATACTTATGCTTAAAATAAAACCTTCTTTTTACATAGTACAATTTGAGTTTTAGAAGTACCATCTCTGATTACATCATGATGATGATGATCAAGATGATTATGATGATGATGATGAGGAGGATAACCATCATCAAGATGACCAAAATAACACACTCAAAAACAAATAAAAGCAAAAGGTGTCGAATGTAATTTAAGGAATAAGAGATGAATTGAGTTGCTGACAGGGAGATGCTTACTTTCCTTTGTATTGGTGGTCTAGTTTTCAGTGCTTTTGTACTGACGTAAAATATATACTTAAAATTTTCAGTCATTAAATTTGGTAAATTACTCTAAAACTAAAGAGTATCTCCCTCAAGCATAGCTCTGTTCTTGATTCTTGGGTTCACTGTTCGGCCGAATTGATTTTAATACTGTTCTTCAAATATTTGTATATTATTAGAATTCCGATCATTCGGCCATGCGCATCACCGAAAAGACATAAGTTGTCGAAATGCGCATCTGGTGCACAAAACTATAACGTATATATGTTCTAATAATTATTTTTTCGATATTTGATATAATTGTTGGGCATAAAGAGTTCTAAGTTTGTTTAAGATTGTGACGTTATCTCAGAAAAGACACACATGCTAAAGAAAAGTTTCGTGGTGTGTTAAACTACAACGGGTCACTTTCAATGCTTGATACATAAAATGTGACGTCAGAAGACGTCAGCGCTTCAGTAAGAGTGTTTATCATGCAAACATAGATTTAGATTAGGATAGACAAAGAGTATCTTCTGGACAGACAAGGAAAATTAAACTGTTTTATGTATTTGAGTGAAATTTGTGACTTCGTACAATCGCCTATTTTTGTAATGTTGTTTTCTGTGTTAATTGCACTTTTATTAAATTTATGTACATGTCCCTGGAGAATTGTGTCATACAGCCTGGTCAGATGTTTTCTGTCTTCCCTTTAACGTCGATTTTCCACAGCAGTACAACAATCCTATGAATCTTACAAAGCCAGTTAATAATAAACCTTTCGCCGAATTTCTCGGTCTCTTTTATTTCAATGAAAATGTTAAGTACATGTTCATATAAATATTGAACAATTGAAAATGTTATCGAATTTAAACAAATGATTTGCTAGTACTTTACAATATATTTACGTGGAACTGTTGTTCTCTTAAATGCAAGTTCTGAGTAAATATCGAACAAACCTTGTGTTTATTCTTCTAAATAAATAAGCAGAATGTTCATCAATCGACACTCAGAGGCTTTTAAAAATACAGCAGAAATATATGTTCCATATTTATTGAAATGTACATAGGAATTTAAAGATTGGTGTTTCTGGATTGTAAAAATATTTACATAATACTGATAATCATATATAATTCATTTATGGGTGACCTATGAAGTTACATTTCTGTTATTGCAGTTTTCTTCTAAATATGAGAGCTAAACATTATATTAAGAAGCAGATATCTCAGAGATATGGAATCGAACGAGGAAGATAAATCTAACATACAATCTAGACATAAACACTTATTCGTAATGAATAGTACAATTGGCCTTCCTCTTAAAGGCTATTATATGTCCTACTTTACACTAACTTGGTATTAATCCAATCTGAACAAAGTAGTGAAGATAGTTTCACTTCCTTGTTCCTATTAACTGTAACGATGGTTGATTGTACTTGAATTTCAGATTACAGGGTTTGAGATTGAAGGTTGAAAAACATCGAAAATATTAAGAGTAAAATTCGAATACAAAGGTATGCATGCTGTGGGTGAAAAAACTCTTAACTTGAACTATTGGCAACCATATAACCACATATCGTATTGCTGTTGTCAGACCTAATGGCCAGGGAAATCCAGTAATTCAAACCTGTGTGACACATGGCTTGATTCCAAGGTGGGGATGCCACTTCCTTTACACCAGCGGGCCTCCACTGATGTGCATAAATGAAACATGTAGTCTGTATAAACCAAAGGCTGGTTTCGCCTGGCTTACATAGCATGCTGCATACAACGTCCCGCTACGAAGACACCCCCCCCCCACCAAATAAAAATGATTGTTCCATTCATGTACATATACTACGGCATGCTCAGTAAACAACGGGGAAGTGATGATATAATATGAAATGTTTGGCACGTGGCTTGTTTCCGTGGTGGGGATGTCACATACTCTACACCGACGGATCTCCATTCATATATTGAATTAAGTTTACGAGGTATGATAAAAAAGTTCTCTGCCCGATATTTTTTGATACAATAAATAAGTACATGTATAAACCCCAATCAAACCATTATTCAATCGTACTGAACATTTGGTAGAGAAAGTAGTATTTCAAAGCTTTTGATTATATACGGAACTCCCTGATAATGATTTAAGAATTAGTCAAAAGGGGAACAAAAACTTACGCTAGAGTATTGATTAAGGATATATGTAAGATGGGGATTACTCCAAAGGATTTTCATTAGGACTTCATGAAAATCCTCGGAAGAGGTCACCTTATTGTTGAAATGGACTGTTGAATTAAGAAAAGGTTGGGGAGAGAGCAATGAAGATGATGAACGTTCTGGAGCGATCCAAAGGAGGGCACCACAAACGAAAACGTTGATATTGTCCACGCTCTTGTCATGTGCGACAGAAAGCGAAACCTCCGAGATATAGCCAGACAAATTGGCATAATTTGGGCACAAAGTTCTGTTTAATCAATTTTATCCGACATTTTTGGTATGTCTCAGGTCTCTGCGAGCTGGGTTCCCTAGAATGTCGGCTGAAGCTCAAAAGAAAAATCTTATATTTTAAATCTTTTGGGGATGATCCCGTGGATTTTACGGTTTGATTTGTCACTTGAGATGCAACTTGGGTTTACCATTTTGATGCTGAATCTAAAAATCAATGCACCTTTGAGATTTTTCTTATCCCTCATATTCTCTAGATTAAACCCCATTTGACTGTTATCTGTTTCCAAAACTAAAATTTTACCTACGTGGAAAAAGTATAGAAAGCAATGGTGGTGTCATGGACGTTGTATATAAATACTTAGGGGAATTCTATTTAAAACAGATTAAGATATTGGAACAGAGATGGAGAATTTGCATTGAGATAAAAGTATATTATACGGAAAAACAATGATAATTCTTTAAGTTTTGGGTATTCCTAAGAACATGTGGCCGAGAACGTTTTGATAATACCGTGTACATTTTTGTCAGTTAAAACACAATCACGAACACAATACACAATTTCTGCGATTTTATTGGGCAAAGCGCATTGATTGATTTAATGGCAGCAAATAGTTCTATACAATGAATAAGATTCCTTTTTGTGTCTAATATTGTGTATTATACCTCCTCCCCCACCCTAAGAAGTAGGGACTATACTTGAATCATTGTGTCCGTCCATCTGTCTACTTTTACTTGTCGCAATTGACACACTTTTTTAAGAGTTATTGCCTTTTGACCAAAATTCAGTTTCTGGACTTTTTAGTCATATGCTTCGACATATTGAACTGATATTTGGTATATAATTTTGGTGTGATGATCTACAGATTGAGTTTTACTTTTGTCGCAATTGACCTACTTTTCCAAGAGTTATAGACCTTTGACAATTTTTTTTCCGGATTTTCTCCTCACGGGCTTCAACATATTGAACTAATACTTGAAATGTAACTTAGGTGTGATGACCTACGCATCGAGTTTTACATTTGTCGCGATTAACCACTTTTCCAAGAATGCCTTTTGACCGAAATTCGTTTTCCGCACTTTTCTCTCGCGTGCTTTGACATATAGAACTTAAACTTGGTATATGACTTCAATATGATGATCTACATATCAAGTTTTGACTGTTGTTAAAACTTCTTATGACAAGACCCTTTGAAAAGCACCAAATGTTCAGTTTCTTATCAAGCTATGTTAACTACTCTTCTTTATTGTCTTGCCATAAAGGGATGAATTATTGATGTTTCAACTTTGTTACTGCGGGGGTATTTGTCCCGTTAGGACAGCTCTTGTTCTACTCTGACTCTAATACACCATTACAACCCATTATAAATATTTCTATGGTACATGTATATATAAATGTGGATGACGGAGTTTGTTAGGGCTCACGATTATCTAAATTTACTAAAAATATCGACAATTGGAGATTCTACAGAGAATTATCTTTTCTTGACTCCAAAAGGCGGGGGGGGGGGGGTTGCACAGTGACGTTCAACAAGTTGTGTTAAGCATTGTTATAGAAATAAGGTCATGTGTACAGGATTTATATCATACATTATCACTTGCAATAAAGGGGGAGGGGTTGAGATCTGTCCATTGAGTAAACACTGAATACCTGTATAGTTATGATAGTCTTTTTAAGTTATTTAGAAACGATCAAATAACTGATATACGAAATTGGACTTAAGGCGTTTCACTATTAAGATGGCTTAATCTTAAATTATTCGTCCTTTCTAGCGCTTCTAAACTTGCGCTTCAGAAAACTTATTATAACACGCATGCTAAATGTATTGTAAAAGGAATATCGAATATCATTCCAAAATTGAAATAAGATACAAAGGCACTGATAAACGATATTAAAAGCTGATAAAAGGTATTACTATAGGTCTTGTATTTGGTCCCTCTACAGCCTTATGCAGACTTTTACTTGAACGTTGCACGCTGACTAACAAGGCAGTGGGGACTATATGACGGGCCTTGTCCAAACCTCTTTCAGAGGAGACATGGTCCTGAACCTAGTCCCCTCTGACTGTTAGTCGGGACTCCTACAGATCTAGGGCCTAGCTTTCAGACTGGCAGACCACGGTTTATCATGTTGATGTCGCATATATTTTTATATCATTATGTGTTTTACAATACCTTACGTGTTTATATTTTTATGACCTCTTAATATGCGATACCTGCTGACCCTTGTTCTTTACATGGAGGATTATTTATAAATTTTTAAATGTACGTCCTTTGATTGTTCTGCTGTTACGGTGAGTGGGAAAGTGGGCCGGTAAACCTGTTAACCATACCATTTGTTTGGCTTTTGTCAAATAAATGACCGTCCTAAGTCGGTATCGTAATTGCACTACAATCAAATATTTTTGTAATGTGTTATATGTGCTAGTATATTATTTATATTCATGTATTGTATAGCTTCATGGTGACTTTTGCCACATTACTGAGCCAGTAACTCCTCTTTTTTCTTTTAAATCTACATCTGAATACAGAAGGGAAAATGTGTTTCATAAACTTTAACTGGCACTCAATTAACTTCTGATTTTCCTTATCTATATCACATGATGGTATAATTCACTAAAACTGTTGAAAATCGGAACTTCATTTCATCATTTGCAGTGCTCATGAGAAATCAGTCAAACAGTTTCTATACTTTGAAAAGAGTATTCGAACTCTTAAAAGCAATAAAATATTTATATAAATATCATTTTAACCTACAACGTCGTACATGTAAGTTGAATTTAGAAATAAAATTTAAGAAGACACATACAATACACTTCTGTTGCTATTGTATTTCTAGTTTGTGCTATCAAGTAACACACTTTCGTTATGTATCATCATTATTTAGAAAAAAATTGTTAATTTCAACTGAGAAATATTAAAACATTATATGACAGAAGCCTAGTAACATTGCAGTCAGTTCTTTATAACGACCGTAAAATTTGCGAAAACTGGCCTCAAGATGTGATATCTAATGTCCAAGTATTACGTTATGTTATAAAATTTATAAGATTTATAAGATTTATTGCCTTGAGTAATATATCATCAATAAATGTCACTTTTAAACATGTCAATAAGATCAGAACGGTTATATAAGTGAAGACGATCCATGAAGACCCTCTCATAATAGTACCTATTAAATAACTTTGACCTAACGCAAAGTGTTTGAACTTTCGATTTGCGATGAACAGCAACAATAAGACACTAATTATTTAGATATTCAAATTGTCTATCATTGCAGGGGATGTAGACAGCCTCATGTACTCCTCACTGACGATCAAAGAGTCAATCCACAGCATTGTAAATTTCAGTGGCACAACTCCATTCGATTCATATATAACATTACCTTCAACCAAAAAAGTAAATAGTATAGAATCGGATGCAAAGGAGAAAACGATATATTTTCATGCTGTATCAGACAGAACGTTGTACCAGATACAGAATATTACAGCAGTCATGAATGGCACTTATCGTATTAAGTTGTTCAAGAGAGGTATATCGTCAGGTCTTACCAAACTAGCTTACGATAGATCAAGCAGAAACCTTTATTGGACAGACAGTGGTTACAACTGGATTGCTATGAAACCTGTTTATGCAAATGACAAATCGATTTACAGAATAATTATCAGAGATAACATTAAAAGGCCAGAAGGTCTAGCAGTGGACACAGTTGCTGGGTAAGGATGTAAGCTCTTACATATGTTTATGTGATTTTAAAACGATAAATGGAACACTATACTTTCAAGATGTCTGATAACAGCTTTTGGTATTTGTATTTGTATTTACTGGTATATCGAGAAAATAATAGAAATGTTTTTGTGTCTCTGTGTTTACATCATGAATGTATAAAGTGTTATGTAATGTTCGAGCCATTTGTTTTATGTGCATGACATGGTGATTTGTTTCACAAAGCTTGGTCGGATGTCTTTTGTCTTCTCGCGAAATATATGAATAATAATGTTTTTGTTTCACTATTTCACTGCTATGATTTATGTTTCTAATGCGATGTAGTGGAGGATATGGATAACAGTTGAAATCTTATTTTTTTTCAGATATATATTTTGGTCATCTCTTGTCGAAAATGTTCGTATCGAAAGAGCAAATTTAGACGGTAAATCCAGAGTTATACTAGTGCACACTGCATTATCACGAGTGATCTCTATGACGTCAGATACTAAAGCGAGGATATTGTATTGGGTGGATACTGTTCGTCAGACAGTGGAATCATGTGACTACAATGGGAGGAATAGGCGAATTGTGATTCGATTAAATGGAAGATCCCTTGCAGATATAGATATAAAACAGGTATTACAACACATGTAAGCCTTATAGAAATATGTTGCACTTCTACAATTTCGTAAATGTTCACTAAAAGGGACCCAATATGAACAAACCTTGCGCTATGTTTGAGCTGTAAATAGCGAAATTACAGACTCGTAGAAATGTTGCATTTGAGAAGCCAAATATAGGCATATTATGTAAATTTCATGTGAGTTGGTATAAAAGATCAGAATTATAAGATAGTTTAACACGAAAAATATGTCTCTCTGACTCAACGTTTACTTGTGTTGCTCTTTTTTGTGCACTGTATCAGACAAACGTTGTGTATTGATATTGGTTTAACCTAAAGCGAACAAGTATTCAATGGTTTGATATAGCCGCTGAAATGTGAAATTGATGTAAAAATAAAGCCATTGATATTTTACAAATATTATACTGTAATTTTTATCAAAATATGATGTAGTTGTGCATGCATGTTTATATTGACATCTTATTGGGTACGAGGAGCATTACAAAAATAAATACATAAATAGCGGGAGAGGGAGGGTTGTTTCCAAAAATGTTGAACATCGAAAGGATTATTGAAAAAATATTTGTTTAAGTTCATGACAGAAATTCCAAGAACATTTTCTGCGAATATATGTTGTATGTGTTTCAATTATCAGAGACTGAATACGGTAAGTTTAATTTGTATTGAGTAAAATATTCCAAAAACTAGTGTATATCAATTCTATTATATCTTATTTCCTTTGAGTACTGTTATTGATTTAAATGCTTTAGCTTAAAGACCGGGAGAGACGAACCTAAATGATGATATTCCTTTTATTAAGAGGAAGATATGAAATATAATACATACTTACATGCATATATTTCCTAGTACAACTATGTGTATCATGAAATCAAAGTGAAAAGTGTGCTTTACTTTGTATCATAACAACAGTTACGTTTTCATCTATTTTTTATGTTTTGTTTTAATTTCCTTTTCACAGAATACACTATATGTATCATCTCTGAATACAAATAAAATATTGGCGATCGACAAGGTTTCTGGAGTGGTCAAAAAACAAATTGGTGCAAAATCACCATACGCATTAGAAATATTTGGTGGATCTGAAGAAAATACTACAAGTTGGTTTATATTATTACATCATTTTATAGATCTTTTATTCTTCTGTTTAACTAAAACCCACCCTAATATTTCTGAAAGTCGCTTGTAATTAGAATATATTTTGTATACTATGCCTTTTATTGCTTAATTCTCTCTGTGTTAAATACAAAGAGAATGTTCATGGCTTAGTAATAGGACGATTTTTCGTGCATCGTCTGTTTGCCTTTCATGGAATGATTATCTTATACTTTGTTATGTTATTACGTTCACCAGACGCTTATTAGAAAGAAAAGACAAAAGCATTAAGTATTGAAATCTTCGTAGATGTTTTCAAGTGCAGAGTGTACTCCGTTAGGGGTGTCTGTTCTAGAGGCCGCCTCTAACGCCATCCAATATCTAGATCCTTTAACCTTTTCGCAGAAAGGATGTTTTTCTTGGGCTTAAATCCACTGCCTACTTTTTTAAGTACATTAGGAATGAGCACCCTTCTCATGTCATGTTACCTTATCTACGTTAGATAATAATTTCTATTTTAATTCACCACAGATCCCTCGTTGACCAAGTTGGTTCAATTAAAGAATATTTGTGACCTGTTACATCCACGTTTTACTAATATGATACTTTACGAAATGAGAGAAAAAGGAGGAGTTACTGGCTCGTTTATGTGGCAGAAGTCACCATAGAGCTATACAATACATATATATAAATAATATACTAGCACATATAACACATTACAAAAATATTTGATTGTGGTGCAATCACGATACCGACTTAGGACGGTCATTTAATTTCACAAAAGCCAAACAAATGGGGTGGTTAACTGGTTTACGGGCCCACCTTCCCACCTTATAATGATTGTTACATGAACTTAAAATAGTTTATAACCCTTGCTTCATGTGTCAATAAAATATTCACAACTTTTAAACACTCCACTTCAAAAGTTGGTTATTGACCATTTTCATGTTTTACTAGAGGAAAAATAAAAAGCTAATGTTTAAGTATTGTTTCACTTCTATTTGTTACGCACATTAAAATCTCATTGAGATGACCTTTATAAACATACAATATAAAAGTAAATAATGCATTGTCACTGAGAGGAGTATGTACCATTTACTTGGATAGCCACGCCTGACATAAGTGCCGAAAATTGAAAGAAAACAGGGATACATTTCACTACTGCATGTTAAGTAAAATGTTATTTCTTGTGAAACATGATTGATATGTCAACAGAAATATCTTATACACGTATTTGACTACTACTACTACTACTATTACTACTACTACTACTACTACTACTATGATTACGACTACTATTACTACTATGAGTAGCTCTTATTACTAGTACTTAGCCGGCGTGGTCTAGTAGTATTGCGCTCGTCTACTGATCGGGAGGCCGGGGTTCGAGTCTCGCTCTGGTCATGCCGGTGTTCTGTCTTGGATGAGACAGTAAATAATAAGGTCCCGTGTCGATGTATGCATGGCACGTTAAAGATCCCTCACTACTTCGGATGTGTCCGTTGCATAGGTAAAAATTTGTATGCCCCGCATCAGGCAGATGCCGTCACCATATGTGTAAAATATTCGTGATGTAACGTTTAACAAAAATCAATCAATCAAAAACTACTACTACTACTTCTATAATGATGATAATAACGAGGAGGGTAATGAAGAAGATGATGATAATAATAATGATATCAAGAGCAACGCCAACATAGCATATGCCCTTGGTTATTTTTGTAACGTGGGCATAACTCACATGACCACATTCGAGGTCAGCTACTCCTCATAACCACCCACAAAGAAAAATTTTCCATTAAAAAGTTTTCATCATTGTGCATAATAAAACATGACCTACATTTCTTTATTAATTATCTTTATACCAAACATCAATTCAATGTCTTTACCCATTTCTGAGACAATGAGCTTAAACTGCATATTTCAAGAAATTTTCTAAATCTAAATGTGATAACAAAAATAATTGAACCATATCTAAATTATAACTTATTAACTTGACCTAGATATCCTTCAGATGTACCAAATTTCAATTCAATATATCTAGTTGTTCCAGAGAAAACGAAGAGAACTGCTATTTGCAAGAAATTTTCTAAGTCCAATGGGATAACTATCACAAAATATTTGAATCATAACCAAATTTGAACTTGACCTTAATATCCTTCAGATGTATCAGTATATTAAATCTAAAGTCATTATCTCTATTGTGTCCAGAGATAATGTGCGGAAACTGCTAATTTCAAGAAATTTCCTAAATTCATGGGGAATAAATTATTGAACCATGACCAAATCTAAAATTGATCTAGATATATTTAATATATCTGTATGCAAAATATCAACTCAGTATCTCTATCCGTTCATGAGATAATGAGTGGAAAATGCGAATTTTAAGAAATTTTCGAAGTCCAAGAGAAATAACTGTGACAAAAAATATTGAACAATAACCAAGTTTAAACTTGACCTAGATATCCTTGATATTCATCTCTATACCAAATATATCTTTATTGGTTCCAGAGATAATCAGCGGACAGGGTAAATAGACCAACCCACCGACCGACAGCAGGAAAATAATATACCCCTTCTTCTTCGAAAAAAAAGGGGGGGGGCATAATGATAGTAACTATTATTATTATTATTATTTTATTTATTATTCTGAACATTACTTATTACCTTACATTGCAGGTACATGTTTGAGTCGGAAATGCAGTCATATGTGCATAAACACACCGGGCCGTCCCCAGTGTCTTTGCAAGGAAGGCTATAAACTGATGACTGATGGAAGATCTTGCATATGTATGTGAACTATTATAAAAACATAAAACATTAGTCTACTTGTTTGTTACGAAACCAAAATAATGATCAAGCTACAATTATTCTATTTCTAATCCTGTAATAGTTAACTTTGTTATTTGTATCTACATTCAATCAGGTTTATCAATGTCTCTTTACATCGCATAACAGAATAATTATTTAAAGTTCTCTTTTCTTTTTGTAATCTGTGTAAAATCTCTCTCCATATATATATAACTTATTGGCGTATCAGATTTAGAACAAGTACAATTTAAATCAATATTTCAGTACCATTTGCTTTTCAAAACAACTTGTTATAATAATATTAATAATATGATATCTTTTCATTTCTACAGCAAACACAAAAATGTTTAACGACGGAATTTTATTCACTAATGGATCCTCTATCTGTATGATACACGTGGAAAGCATATCGGGAAATACCATTCCTTACATCTGCACAAAAATTCCGGGTTTATCTTTAGGAGCACTAGCCGTTGGAAAAGACAGACTAATAGCATACGATAAAGCTTCAAACTCTCTCATAGCAATACTGTTCACTGATCTTACATTACATGTAACTTTGCTGAGTACTGTCGATTCGGTAAAAAGTGAGAAAATATCTTATAACTTCATAGATTCCGAGATTAATTACAAGTATGACTCTTTTGTCTTATTTTGACTAACAAAGTATAGCTTTAGATTAGATCCAAATCAAATTTTGGTATTCTGTACAAACCGTAAGTAAAAATATGACTTAGTTTATGACTGATTTGTAAATGTCTACAGATATATATTTCAACATTATTTTCATTATGGTGCCTTTTTTCCAATTGCAGCAACATTTTACATTATACTTATATAATTAATCATCAGCATTTATTCCAGAAATATTTTACAATTGGAAAGATGATAGAATTATCTGGATAGATGAATTTTCATCTTCAATCAAGGCTTTTAGACAGGGAGATTTTACTCCTTCCTCAACACTGTATTCTGGCCTCGTACAACCTAATTACCTAGCTGCAGATCCATTTCTTGGGTAAGTAGAATTTTAAAGGTTTGTCATAAAACTTTACTTACCAATTTGATAATTTGAAACATTATATAAATACTGATTTACATGATTTATCTGGTGCACAAAATTAAAAGGTATATAAGTTTTATATTTCTTATAACCACTAGACCGGTGTCACAGCTGGTGGACTTATAGTTCCCGTCGGCATCATAAGTCTAGTTTTCAGAGATTTTGTACTTACCGTCTAGTTTTCAGTACTTTTGTACTGACATGAAATATATACTTAAAATTTTGTGTTATGAAATTATGTAAATAACTCTAAAACTAAGGAGTATATCTCTCATGCAGTGCTTTGTCGTTAGATTGACTCTTTGGTTTAATGTTTTTGGTCATTTTGGTTTTAATACTGCACTTCAAATATTTATATGATGTAAGTATCCCAACCATTCGGCCACTAGCATCACTGACGAGACATAAGTTGTCCAAATGCGCATCTGGTGCAGAAATTTAAAAGGTATATATGTTTTATATTTATTATGACGAACGATTTGGCATTGTAATTAATCGAACTTACATTTCCCTTGTTAGAAATCAGAATATAGACTACAATTAGAATGATTTGTATATAATGGTTTGATTGACATGTTCAGACATATATTGTTGCGAAAGAGTTAGTAATCGTCAACAGATACAATGAGAAAATATTGTCAAAATGAATTTTTAAATTTTCTGAAATTTCAGCAGTGCTTGAGACATATATAAAACAGATCGGGTAAACAGGTAGTTTAATGCCATATTGGAAAGAAACGGTATCATCGTCATCGTTTTAGCAATAACCATGTCAAAAAAAGTTATTTGATTAGGCAATACACACCACCAACTCAGTTGTCAAATCATTATCGAACCGTAGGACATACAATCAACTTAAAACCACCATAGAACCGTCCGATGACGTAGTTGGTCTACTACTTACAATTCCCTGGTCGAGCACATTATATGAAAGATGCGTTGTACTCAAAAAATGAGAATGCAATTTGAACTAGCTCTGAAATAACTATAATAATATATAAATACGCCTAATGCAGCTAATATTGGTAACCATGAGGGGCTAGTCTGTGCTTCTGACATTGAAATCGTCATGTTTTTCATGGACTGAGGTATTTAGGTGACAATCATTGTTTTAAGATAATTTGATATAAGGAAATAATTATTCTCTGTGTTCTTCTTAAGGTCTACTTTAACTATTAATTGCGCGTAAATCATTTGCATATATGTATGTGAAGTTTAACCGAAGGACTAATTGCTTTTTTCTCCTTAAAAAGTAAAGACTGAATGAATTTATGTTCTTATAAGTAAAAGAATATATCGGCGAGGGCGGGATACTTTATTGAAAAGTCTTTCCTCCACATGTAGAGAGTTTTAATGGACCAGAAGTAATTGATTGCTATAATGAAATGCGACATTACAGTATTAAATAATATAATCTTTGATTGTTGTTACAGCAGAAGTAAATGATATGAATGAAATGTAGTAGTAGAACAATGATATATAAAACGTGATTTATATGGACTTAAGTGTAATTTAGAGAGCAAATACGTGATTACAAAGTCATATTAATCAATGCTAATTTTGAAATCAATCATAGTCATGCGATTGTCACGTACATGTAAACTGTTGTCTTTCGACGTAGGAGTTTCAACATATGTGCTGGTAACTGTTCAAGCAAGTATGATATTATTACCTGCTTTGTGGAAACTTATTCATACGGATGGCGATTATTTTTGAAATTTCATTCATTGAGCGCATGAACTTTTACATTTCTTTTTTACACCAACGTTTACACACATACAGCACACACACACGCACGCACACACACACGCACACACACACACACACACACACACACACACACACACACACACACACACACACACACACACACACACACACACACACACACACACACACACACACACACACACACACACACACACACACACACACACACACACACACACACACACACACACACACACACACACACACACACACATATATATATATATATAAATCTGTTTGTTGTATATATATATTTGGAGTTTTGTGTAAATGTATTTTTTAATAGTTCACATATATCTTCTTTCAGATATATATACTGGATAGAGGGTGGTGTCATGAGCAAATCAATTAAAAAAGGTAAAATGTATCCAGATAATCGTCCACCTGAAAGTATTGTCAACACTGGAATCCTAAAGTCTCCAACAGGTCTTGCATTTGATTATGGTAGCAGAAGGTATTAAGATATATATTAAAGAACATAAATCCGTATATAAAACACATTGTTCTAGTTCTACTGTGGAAAGCTTATCAACAATTCAAAAACAGAAATTATATATTTCAGACTTTTTAGATTCACTTTGAAGTAAAACTATTAAATAATGTTAAATGTTTTTCACATCAATGGTGTTTTTCTAGATTGTATTATATCGACAATGGGATTCTAATGTCGGTCGCTGAGAATGGATCAAATATAGCGTCGCATGGCCCGGTATCCAGCGGAAAAGAATTAGCAATATTCCAGGTTGATTTAAAATGAGTGTCTAACAAATCTTATAAAAATATGTTTATGCAAATTCTCACTGAAGCAGTTTATAGATAGTCCGTTTATGAAATTAATTTACTGAAGCTTATTTAAAATCTTTTACAAAACTTCAAATAAAACACCAGAGTTCCAGCATAAGTGGCTGAGATGTCACAGATATTAGAAATTTAGGTGAAAACATACTTAAATAATATGCCAGCATACCAACCAACGCCTGTTATACTTGAATATCATTTAATCTATTTTTTTTTTTTTTTCGTATTCTGGACAGAACGCAGACTTCAGATTCTACAAGTGACGATCCCGAAACGTTCTCTCAAATATTTTACATGTAAACTTCTAGTATGCTACATACCCAACAAATGAAAGAAACTGCTCTGGCTAAGACAAAATACTTACTATAAGACGACTGTATATTATCTCTGCAAGTCCTTAGTGTAGTTTGTCATACTTCTTTTTCTTTCGTGTGAAAAAAAGTTATTCTTTTTCTTTCGTGTGAAAAAAAGTTATATCATTAAATTTGTACTCGAATACGTTCCGGATACAAATTTAAATCCCCCTTTATCATCGGTGATAATGTTTTTTAATATAAAGATGTTTTTCACGCAGTGATGTATGTCTAGTTGAATTATGACTTCAATTGTACAGAAGTAATAAAGAATGAATATTAATTGTCATTAATTGATGTCCTTCTTAAAACACTAGCATGCTGCAATATTAAACTATTTAAACTTACTGTGAATTATCAATGAGTATGCCGTCTATAAAAAAAATCCACAGTAATACTTTTGTGTATTAAAGATATAAAGAAAATATTATGTTTTTTATTTTATTTTATGGCTCTTTTTCAGAACTATGCGGTCGTATCTGATTCAACATCGAAGTTGTATATAAAGTTAATACATTCTAAATCTTTATCAACATTATCACTGGACACTACATCCAAAGAGATAATTGCGTATAATCCAAGCATTATGACCACTTCACCAGGTATAAAATTCAATTTAATTGAAATACAAAGAAAAGATATCTCTCTGTCCATCTACAATGTATCTATCGGATGGTCGATCTGACTGTCTCGTCATTGTTACGTTATATATGATTTTATTTTTGTTTGATTTAATTTCTTACCTTATTATATCAGTGACCAACGGAACACTTCAATCTGACAAATGTAACGATTTCAATTTCTGTATCATATAACATCCCTTTATGGACAGCAGTATGTTTATAACGTATCCTTATCTCAGTAACTACGTTATGACTGTTTGGGTTCTAGTTACGATTATCTTCTGCAGGCACAGTGATTTTCAGATAAGCTGCATAGATGTAGGAATATCAATGGTCCGTATCAAATATTATCGTACAGCGTGCAATATCTGTATCTAAAGGTTTGATGATCAGAGCTTTTCCCCTATAATGAACACCTATATTTGGTATTTTCCTGAATCATTTTTTTTTAACTTTTGAGAGTTGTTTTTGTTTTTGCTCATTTTTAGGTTTTTTTTTTTGTTTTTGTTTTTGTTTGTTTTTTTTTTTTTGAGTGTGTGTTTAGATACCTACCTTGTATAACCGCTTTTATATTTATCTATTTATGTTCTCTTTTTTGCGAATGCTCTCTGGTCTCGTCGTATTTGGATTACTTTGTAGGATGCATACGTCATCCTTTTATTGTATATGCAACATAGAAGATACTTGATTCAGGTGACTATTGCTGAAAAACTATCAATATAGAACTCAGATATGTTATTTATTCAATCAATTGTTCATATTTTTCGATTTTATGCAACTCTTTCATTTATTAATAGGGGCATGCGATATAATGAATGGTGGATGTGATCATATTTGTTTACCCTCCAAAAGTGGTCGTGAATGTAGATGTGAACATGGGTTTGCTTTAGAAGTTGACGGAAAGTGTAAAAGCAGTGAGTAAATATGATATAACGAGTGAATATTGAGATAAATAAGAATTGCCCTAGGTGTTAAATACAACTGCTTAAATATGTATGTACAAATTTCATTGATCAAGGAGATACATCGAGATTTAGATATAATCATACCATTTATGTTTCACCTTTCAAGTGAAAGAAAAAACATAATCTTCAAGTGAAACATAAATACATTCAGGTGAAACATAAGGTTTACTGATGTTAATGTCGCATAATATATTTTGATACCACCATATACTTTCATTGTACGTTTCGTCTTGAGAAACCTGTTGATCCTTGTTCTCTCTATGAAGGATTATTTATAATTTTTTAAATGTGTGTCCTTTGATCGTGCTGCTTTTGCAGTGAATGGAAAGGTGGGTTCCCGTAAACCGGTTAACCACACAAAACTGAGTGACCTTTTTACTTTAATTGACCGTCTTAATTCGGTATAGTAGCTGCAGGACAATCGAATACTTTTGTTATGTCGTTGTTTGTTTATCGGGTTTATATTCATCTCCTTAGTGATTTGTGTCATACAACTTGGTCAGATGTCTTCTCTTTCAAGAACTTTAGGAAAAATGCAATGAGCGCTTATTAATTCTTATTTTGTAGATCCATTACAAAACAATTTTGCAATCGTAACAGATTATACACATGATAAAATTTACCAAGTCTCAATGGACGGGAAAACAGTGACAGCCTTGGATATCCCGAATATTTCAAACACACCATGTGCAGTCTTCGATCCTTTTGATAGAAAAGTATACATCGCTGATGTGTCATCAAGACAAATTAAATCCGTTACCCTTTCAGGAACTAATTTATCAGTGATTTATACTCCAGGTATATATAGAAATTTGAAAAAAATCACCATACTTAAAAAATAAATAAATAAATAAAACATGAAAATACAAAGTTATGAGATAGAATTCAAAACCAAAACGAAAAAAAAGTTACTCCCGGTTTAAATACAATAAGGACAACATGCAGACGTTTGCAAAATAGAGAGATGGTCAAGACAGATATCAAGCATATGAGTGCAACAAAAACATAAATAAAAACATAAATTCACTAGAAACAGTCGATGTTCAGATTTAAGGATCATTTGTGTTTCGATAATTAATTGTGTGTAACTTTCTAAATGGAGCCTATATTGTATTAATTGACCATTTTATACTTTCGATATGAAAACTAAAGCTAAACTTATATTTCTACTTTTTTCGAATTATGATCACTGATGAGAGTTGGTTATAAGAAACCTGCATGTATTATGAATTCGCTTGGAAAATTCACTCGGTACGGGCAAGTAGGGTCCCCTTTAGGAATAGCAGGTATTCGTTTTGGCGTAAATCAATGGTTCTATTGAATTATTTGTTTAAGTGCACTCGTTGTTTTATGCATTGCTATAAATTTTTTGATGAATCGGATACAAACAGAATCGTTTTCACAAAACTCTTCCCACAAATATTTCGAGCAACTGACTCAAGTTAGTATAATAGAGTTCACAAAGCCAAGCAAAGTTTGATATTCAATGTCTCGATCACCATTTGCACATTTCTGAGCAATAAATAAATAAATAAATACAACATCGACCAGATAAACATTTAGAACGTTGAATTAGTACTTTAACTCATACTTTAATACAAAGATAAGACATTGATAACAGGTCCAATTTACGTACGTCCAAGGCACTTACGGCAATTTAGTCCATGTATATAACTAAAAGTTATACGTTCGTTCTATATACCGACAATCGATCAATTATATCCACAAAAGTTAAGAAAGAAAAGTGAACAAAAGTGCCTTTTCACTTTGGAGCCAAGAGTATAAAGTTAACTACTTCTCTTTCATGTGCAGCCATAAGATCATTTATGTCTGTGTTTGTTAAGGAGGACATCACAGACTAGGGACCATCATGCATGATGCGAGCCTATAAAACAAGCATTCTGATAGTAGTGCTAAAGCACCGTTCCAAACATATTTGACAATGCACACATATGTAAGATACTGATACTCTGAATAAATATGTAATGCGTAAGTCAGTTATATAATAATTAATGAATAACATTTTTCACACTACGTGAATCAGAACAAACTACGAATACAAGTAAGGAAAATTAAGTATTTGCATTAAATTAAGTCCAAGGACCATAACTCGAACTTCATCTTTAACTTGTCATGGTGTAGCACTGTATTATATAACAAATGATAATCTGCAAACATGACGGAAAGAAAGTACGGAAAACTTATTTGCTTGTGCAAAAGTCTTCTTCGGCAAAATTCAACGGTAGGGGACGAATAATAGAACAAATAAAACCAATAAATAAGACAAAAAGAGAATTTTTACAAATCGTGACCTGTCAGTAGATGATGCTTACTACTCCATGACACCTGATCCCGTCTCTGCTTCTTCTTGGGTAATTTTGCCATCTTCTCTTGCATCATGGATATTCATTTTTACCTACTGCTCATTATCTGAGTGTTTAGCCGGTAAGTGAAACGTAAACAAAGTAATTTGATATAATTATGCAGAAGAATCATATATCTTTTGCTCGTCAATCGCCTATTTTTCTACAAATGGTAATATAAACATATAAAACAGTTCTAATGAAAATAGTCACATTACACTTCTTTCGACGTTATTTACATAAACAGTTATTTAAGAGCTAATTTGATATCAGAGACTGTGATCTAATAACAAGTAATTATATTAACATAAACAGTTTATGTACTATTATAAAGTTTTTGAGTGTTGTTATATTAACTAGATACAATCTAAAGACTCATCCAAAATGATCAACATAAATTATTTTGAAAGCGTTCGCGATTTAATATACGTTTTTCTGCTATTCGGAATGGAATAGTACAAAAGTGTTCTTGACAAACAGTACTTTCCTTATTTTTTAAATGATAATACATATTTATATTTTGCAGGATTTGCACATCCGGATCGTTTAGCAATAGACTTTACAACAGGAAGTTTGTACTATACGGCGGTATCCAAAGTTCCTTCACAAAGTTACATCGGAGTTGTCAATGTCAAGACATTGGCGCACAAGAGAATTGTCACACAGCTTGAAAGTCCAAGGGCTATTGCGTTATATCCTTCCAAGGGGTTTGTTTTGCCATGTTGTTATGTAAGGGAATAAATAGAATAATCTAATAATAAATAGGAATATTAGCAGAGGTAAATGTAGCTTTAAACACCCTTTTGAAGAACACTTACAGTGCATGCTCGCCACAATGACATACAATATTCTTTAAATTAAAGAATAAAAAAGAAAAAATAGGGATGTCTTATGTGTTTACAAATTACTTGAAGAAAAAATAAGAATAGATACATACATATTATTTGATATAATGTCTAATATATTATATGTTATTTGCTACATTATTTGATATACTGTTTTAAATATTATTTTATATATTTGCAGTTTTATCTTTTGGTCAGACCATGGGAACTCGTCACACATCGGGAGAGCATATATGGACGGTTCATCCAAATCAGTTATTGCATCTAATGAAATAAAATGGCCGAACGGATTGGCGATAGATTATTCAGGTACACTAAGTGTTAATCGAATACATTTAAATTAGCTCACCGCCATGATGTCTCCAGTCTCATCATCTATGTTTATACAATTGTCTGTGACGAACTTTGATAAACGCTGATTGAGAATTTTTTTCATGAGCATTGCAAAGTCCTCGTCTAAACGTTTTCGAGGAGATTATGTCCTGAATTTTGTTTTGTCTGAATGCTTGTCGGGACTTCAAGATCAGGAACAAAATCTCTCTTTCAGACAGGCTACGGTAGCCTCATGCTTATTTCACCTTCTATATTGATATTAATATTTATTCCATCACCACATCCATGTTAATTTCTCGTGTGGCCTCTCAATTTGTGTAAACTGTTTGTGCTGTTCTCTACAGAAAGGATTATTATTTTTTTTAATTTGCGTTCTTGTATTGTATAGCCACTTAATTTACCGTCATAATTTGGTACCACAGCAGCATTACAATCTAATATTTTTGTCATGTCTTTTATTTGTCTTTATTTGATATGCATGTCTTTTCTGATACAGCTGAAATAGATATTTTTCCGAGTTTTTTTAACATTCATCACTAAGCCCATAGGTCTTGTATTGGGTCCCTCTACAACCCAATGCAGACTTTTACTTCCGCTTTGCACGCTGACTAACAGAGCGGTGGGGACTGTATGACAGGCCTTGTCCAAACCTTTTCAGATGAGGCAAGATCCTGATCCTGATTCCCTCTGACTGTTAGTCGTGACTCCTATTGATCAAGGATCTGAGTTCGCTTACAGACGGGCAGAGCACGGTTTACTAATGTTAATGTCTCCTTACATATTTTGATAGCAACATATTATTCTATAATTGTTACGTTTGTAATAAATTTCTATGACCTCTCTCCTTGAGAAACCTGTTGATCCTTGTTCTCTATATGGAGATTTATTTATAAATTTTTAAATGTGTGTCCTTTGATTGTGCTGCTTTTGCGGTGAGTGGGAAGGTGGGCCCTGTTAAACCTGTTAACCACACCAATTGAGTGATGTTTGTTACTTCAACTGACCGTCCTATATCGGTATCGTAACCGCAGCAGAATGGAATATTTTTGTAATGTTGTTTCGCGTATATTATGCATATAAGAGTGTTTATTACATTTGCTTTTGAAATGTCTTCGATGAGCGTTGTTTTCTTTGAAGTAAGATCACGTATTTTATTAGAAATAGTTGAGTGCTTTTAGGATGCCTCTTTAAGTAAATGAAGTTTTTTATGCATGTCCTTGGTGATTTGTGTTATATACTTTGTCAGAAGTTTTCTATTTTCTTTTAAGTACTAGATCATTTCATCAACTGATTTATACAAATAATGAATATAATCATGCATAATCTTTCTTCTTAATAGGATAGAAGATATAAATCCTTCACCTTTGATTATTCCTGCAATTGATTGGGTTGTGATATTCTATTCACACAATATTGAATAATGTAAAATACGAAAGTAACTGGTATCACATGACTCTGGCACTAACAACAGTGTAACACAGTGAGCATTTACAGACCCTTTAATATCAGAGGTGAGACCAGGTGTCTGAGAGGAATAAACGTATCCTGTTTGGCTAGCCACACCTGCCTTGAATGCCCTTACATACAAACAAAACAAATATAATTCAGCACTGTTTATATATATGAATGTGAACAAACGTTGTGTAGAAAGTGCCACTGCCACATGGCATCAAGAAAAACGGTATAATAACACTTAAGTCAAACCCTCCGCGGGGAACTTTTTGCGAGCTCCACACTGCAATGGGAATAAGTATGATATTAATGTAACAGACGAAAGTACCTGCTGTCACACCATCCAATTACGAGGACTTTCGACTTAATGAGTAAATAAATCAGGCTTGTCAATGTATTATAACATTGAATATAATGGTTGAAATACACAGTTTCGCAGTGCACATAAGTATACAAAAGTGCTAATCCAATATATGAAAATTCAAATCTCCAAACAATATCAAATTCATTACAACAAATATCGATAATGCACCAAGCGATGCAGCTGATGGAATGAGCTAATGAATATTTGGTTTGTTCACCGATTGTACGTAAACTATATAAACTTTTCAAAGCTTAAAACAAATATGAAAATCTATATTTAAGCATGTATAGCACTAAAAGAAAAAAGAGGAGTTACTGGCTCAGTTATGTGGCAGAAGTCACCATGGAGCTATACAATATATGAATATAAATAATATACTAGAACATATAACACATTACAAAAATATTTGATTGTAATGCAATTACGATACCGACTTTGGACGGTCATTTAAAGCCAAGCAAATGGTATGATTAACCGGTTTACGGGCCCACCTTCCCACTCACCGTATCGGCAGAACAATCAAAGGACGTACATTTAAAAATTTATAAATAATCATCCATGTAAACAACAAGGGTCAACAGGTATCGCATATTAAGAGGTCATAAAAATATAAACACATAAGGTATTGTAAAACACATAGGTGTATAAAAATATATGTGACATCAACATGATAAACCGTCTGCCAGTCTGAAAGCGAGCTAAGACCCTAGATCTGTAGGAGTCCCGAATAACAGTCAGAGGGGACGAGGTTCAAGACCATGTCTCCCCTGAAAGAGGTTTGGACAAGGCCCGTCATATAGTCCCCACGGCCCTGTTAGTCAGCATGCAACGTTCAAGTAAAAGTCTGCATAAGGCTGTAGAGGGGCCAAATGCAAGACCTATAGTCTTTTTGATGACCTCAATATCATATTGTCTATTTAAGAGACGTTTGACTATTTTATTACATGATAAAATAACGTTATCGGAGCCTTTTACTTTCCTTAGTTTATATATGAGATCACCGTAAAAATTAGGATGGGATACCATATGATGTTAGTCGAGGGACATAGCCATCCAAGTAAGGGAAATTTACAATAGGAAATCCAAAATCCTCACGTTTATCATAAATATTAATATATATTAGGTGGTTGATAATTTTGATGTTTAAATCCAAGAAAGGTGTAGATTTATCTCAAGTATTAGCTTTATTCAATGTGAGCTCTGGTGGATATATTTCTGATATAAATTGTTCGAATTCAGCGTTGTCGATAACCAAAATGTCATCCAGATATCTGCAAAAAAATTAAAATTACCTTTTTATTTCAGCTGAACGAATATACTGGACTGACGGTTATTATGATAAAATCGAGTCATGTGATGTTTCAGGAGCCAATCGCAGAATGCTGATGCAAGATAAATATGCCCACATGATGGATATAGTTATTAAGGGAGCATATATTTATTATACGGCTTGGAGAAGACAGTTAGTTTTTTTTATGAATGTAAAGATATTGGATAAATCCAAACCATAAGTCTAAAAATCATGAAACCAGAGGACATACAAAAACCAGTGAAAATGAAAAACAAGTGGAAAATAACAAAATATGTCTACTTGAAGAGCATATGTGAACCGCTGTGATGGGGTGAGATCAGGTGCCCGGGAAGAGTGAGCACCTCCTGCTTGCTAGAAACACCCGTCACATATACCCAGTAGAAAGAGTCAAATCGTGTAAATTCCATATGTATTTATATATGGAGAACCTACTTTGTACACAGTACTTCTATCAATGCCTGTATTTTAGTTTTCAACCCCCCCCCCTTGGGCCCAAAAAAAAAAAAAAAAATTAAATAAATAAATAAATAAATAAAAATAAAAATAAATCCGTCAAGAACTGGTCCTGGCTCCAACAGATCTTTCTATTGTTTACACCTTGCATCCTATTAATAATGTTTGGCGAGTAATCATGATCTTTGATCTTTTTCGTGCATTTGAATAACGGAGCATGTGCTCGACGTGTGATGGTCCAACTTCAGTTGTTCTGTCGGTCTCGTGTTTAAAATATGCAGTTTATCAACAATGTGTTTGGCTTTCTTACAATGAAAAACAAAACAAAACAAGAGTATCAGTAAAACTGATAGATACTCCAAGAAGCACCGAAATAATGAGGGAAATTAATGACTCAATATACAGGAAATTATTGTATTAATTCATGACGTTTTCAAATCTCAATACATCATATGGATATCCAATTGAATCAGCTGTAGAACAAGAGATCACAGTATCTTTAACTAAAATGAGTAAGTTTGATCTTGAATCGTTATGAAATAAAGCTTTTATCGTGACCTTGACCTTTCAGAAATGACCTTGAGTAACCTTTGTCCACAAGCCAATAACCTAATTACCATTTTTGGTGAAGTATGATCAAATTCTGATTAAAGGTGTAGGAGATAAACGTACTTCATAGCTTTTTAAAATTATAGCTAATAAGTGACTATGACCTTTCAGAAATGACATTGAGTGACGTTTGTCCAAAAGTCTTTAATCTAAATAACATTTTAGTGAAGTGTGATCCAATTCTGATGAAAGGTGTAGGAGATATAAGTAGTTCATAATATTTAACTCATAGTTAATAAGTGACCTTGACCTTTCAGAAATGACATTGAGTGACCTTAGTCCCAAGGCCTTTAATTCAAATAATATTTTGGTGAAGTATGTTCAAAGATGTAGGAGATATCAGTACTTCATTGTGTTTTAATTCATAGTTAATAAGTGACCTTCACCTTCCAAAAATGGCCTTGAGTTACCTTTGTCGCAAAGCCCTCAAACTAAATATCTTTAGTATGATATCTGAAGTAATTTCAAATTCTGATAAATTGCATGTGAGATTTTATTGAAGAAGGTTTAATGTATGACCCTTTTCCCATGACCTTGATATGTATTAGGGATCGTCTTCTGGCATTGTTAATATGTGAATTAAGTTTAATGATCCTAGCCGAAATGAGGTGGTTTGTAGTATTTAACATATTTTGAGTTTGAACACAACCTAGAACTACTAACACCGTTCTCTATTTGTATCTAGCAAGGTCGACGGTCCGTGCCCAAATTCCTCTGTCTGTACCTTGTTTACAAATTTTTATCAGGGCGATGTGTGCTACGTTAGAAGGCCTTGTCCTAGCGGTTCGGTCTGCATCTTGATTAAAAATGTGTCAATTAATTATGTGTTGATTTTTTTCCTACTATCAAAATAATGCATACCTAGTTTGACGGTCCTAAACTAAAAGATATTCTCTGCTCCAAGTTTAAAATTTCAGTGGATCCACAGATTTACAGATCAACAGACAGACAGACAGACATATGCACCACTTCAAACTATAATACAAGTGCCGTATGATACGTACAGTGCAATGGAATTATTATACATATACTGAATATAACTGAATTTTTACAGCACCAGAAATGTTTTTTATTTATTCACAGAAAAGTGATGAAAGTTGCAAAGTCTACTGGGATTTTGGTATCATGGATGGATGACAACCCAGAGTTTGGACGAATTGACTCGTTAGATTTCTATCCTGCAGACGTTCAACCCGGTAAACCAATTTTGCTGAACAACCAATGATTTTAAATAAAATAAGTTATACACATAGATATACTAAAAGCAAGAACTAGGTTGCATTGATGTGTATGGCAAAACGTAAAATAAAAACATGTATTCTGTTATTATAATGTAGCACAGTACGCAAATTACATTATCAATATTCTATACTATGTGGAAATGCATTCATTGGTATTTTTTTCTGCATATGATCAATAAAGACAATGGCATATGCAAAACAAGAAATGGTGGGTGTAGTACTTTTTGTTTTCCGACGCCGAGTGGTAGAAGCTGTGGATGTCCAGACAATATTCAGCTAAATAGCGACGGAAGAAGTTGCTCTGGAGGTACGGATTGTATTCACATATGTACATGTAGATGACTTACCGATTTAAAACGAAATGTATTGAAGTGTGAAGTTCTTGTGATGAATTCTTGTATGAACACATGAAACTTCTGTGATATGTAATTCTTTCTTTACAGATACCCTCTGCTCATCTACCATACGTAACGGTCAGTTATCATCGTATTGTTTACGTTACGTGGGAGAAATATGCAACTTCACATGTAATATTGGATATGAACCGTCATCCTCAAAGGCCGTAATAAAGTGTGGTCAGCTTGGTCATTGGAGTAAAGATACTGATACAGTGTGTAAAGGTATGACAACCTTAGTAAATAAGGAGAGAATACATTTCTTAGAGTGCTTTAAGAAAAAAGTCATAAGCTGAGATTTATCTTGTTCTATTCTGAGATCTTATTTTTAAACAGAATATATAAATGTGCGTAGCTTTGCATAAAAAAAAAAAAAAAAAAAAAAAAAAAAAAACCAAACAAACAAACAAACAAACAAACAAAAAAAAAAAGATCCAAAAACAAAAAAACAAAAAACAAAAAACCCCCCCAAAAAACCCCAAACAAACAAATAAAAAAAAGAAGGGATAATCAAACAAACGAAAAACAGAACATTTTATTCTCATTTTATACATTTATACAACCTCTATTGGTTGGTAACTGACTTAAAATTACGATGCCAAGACACATTTCAATATAAATGTAAAATGAAATTATTGTCGCAATGCCAGTTGCTTACGCACAAAAAAAAAAAAATAATTGTACTCAACATTTGTAGATTAATGTGATGATATAAAGTCATATGTTCTATTGTATACTACAATGAATGTATTTAGCAATATCCATTACTTCCTAAATTGCCAAATAGCATGGTAAGTAACATACTCTTCAACGTGTGGGAAACGGTTTAAGAATTCTTTTCGTGATGTTTTTGTTTCATATTTTCAGTTAAAACGTGCAATGAGTCATTTACTAACGGCAAGCTGTTGGACTCCTGTATTCCATCCATAGGCGCCCAGTGTGGCTATGAATGCCTGCATGGGTTCTCCAAAAACTCTGATGTGTCATACCTTACATGCCTCTCATCCGGAAATTGGGACCGGAATCCATCATCTCTTTGTTTAGCAAATGGTATGAATAAAATTGGTTACGCACACAAAACCAACGTTAAAACACACATACATACATACATACATACATACATACATACATACATACATACATACATACATACATACGTACGTACGTACGTACCTACCTACCTACCTACATACTTACTTACTTACCTACGTCGCACTTAGCGTTATTAGATCTAGCATATGCGGGGAATAATCTAGTCTATTCGAACAAATACACGTCAAGTCAAAATGTTTGATATTTTATGTCATACTA
The DNA here is from genome assembly GCA_035048485.1 of Pteria penguin. NCBI lineage: Eukaryota > Metazoa > Mollusca > Bivalvia > Pterioida > Pteriidae > Pteria > Pteria penguin. The sequence continues at coordinate 27,931,033 of CM068583.1, forward strand.
ATATTCATTATCCTGAAAATACATGCCAAATGCAATGGAAAGAAATTAAGGAAATCTGAAAAAAAAAGGATTGTAATAATAATAAAAACTCAATCATATGGCATTTAAAAATACAAATTGCTGAAATTTACTTCTGATTTCCAGTTAAAACCTGTACTCGGACATTAAGGAACGGTAAGCTGCTAGACACCTGTATTCCATCGATAGGAGCTCAGTGTGGGTATGAATGCCAACAAGGGTTCTCAAAAACATCTGATGTGTTATATCTTACGTGTCTTTCTTCTGGTAGCTGGGACAGAGATCCATCATCACTATGTTTAGCAAATGGTGAGCTTATTTCAATCAATTTTATGCTAGGTTTTCACAGCTTTTTTTTCGTTTAAGGTTTTGGGTTTTTCCCTTTTTGTGTTTGTATTTTTGTTATCACTTTTGGCTTTGGTCTTGTTTAGTTCAACTGTTATAGTAAAATGTTAATAACAAACAAACAACTGACATTTTGTTAGATGAACAACAGATCAGTGACGCATATACAGTTTCTATTTACCAAACTAGGCATATACTAGCAATACACAAGTGCATGATCATCACATAATATTGTAGTTCTATATCTTGTATCATAAAAATAATGGAGTATATACTGAAGAGACATAAGTTGTCGAAATGCGCATATGGTGCACTAAATTAAAAGGTATATATGTTCTATATTTACTATTACATAAAACGATAACATCAAATTCTGACGTTATGAGTAAAGATGTATATAAGAGAGCGCAGCTAAACGAATTATGATGAATGGAAGTCAAAGTTTATAGAAAAAGTACTATAAGTATTATGACAAATATTGTAGGCAGCATGAAATATTATTTTATGAATAAAAGAAAACTTCGCACAGACAGTGTTTGTTGGTTTTATTTTATACAATTCCTGTTGAAGTTTCCAATTAACTGATCGTCAAATGCCCGACATCGCACATTTTGGCACCCTTTTCCACTATAACGCCATAAATAGATGGCCCGTCAAGCATGCGTTAAACAGTGATGTCACAAGGTCACTACATGAAGGGTATATTGAATCTGCTTAGTCTGGCGCTCTCTTAATTGGGCATCTGCAAATTGCAAGTTTTCATATTCAAACACTCCTTCAACTGGCTTTCAGTGTAGTTATATGTGTTAAATCGATGTATTGTTATATATTAAATTACTCCTTTATGTAGTTATATGTGTGGATATACATGTGTTAATCCACTGTATTGTAAAATATTTATATTAGCGTTTTGTATAGCTATATGTGTGGGTATTTATGTTTAATGCCAATAAATTATATAATTATCTATCCATCTATGAATCCATTCATCTATCTACCTAAACTTAGGTCTAATGTTGTGAATGTTCCGACTATTTTTAGCAAAAAGATGTGATAAGACATTACCTAACGGCAAACTTCTAGACCCCTGTACTCCATCAGTTGGTGTTCATTGTGGATATGAATGCCAAAGTGGATTCTCCAAAAGATCTAACGTTTCATTTCTTACGTGTCTTTCGTCTGGTAGCTGGAATAGAGATCCATCATCTCTTTGTTTAGAGAATGGTAATTTTTTATCTTAAAATTTATTTATTTCTATAGGTAAAAAGGTAAAGATATGAAAAAGTTTATAATAGAGACAACCTACTGACCATTTTTGATTCGTAGATTAAGAGTAACTTAGAGACGCATACAGATACCTTTTTCACCAAATCAGATATATACAGCTTTATCAATATATGACAAGTTTGTTCGAGGCACCGTTCGTGGTCTCGCAGTTAACATTTTCATTAACTAAAATTTAATTACCATTGCTTACATGAAAATATTATTATATTATCTTAGGAGTAACATACAACGCATAATCAGCTGAACAACAACCTTCCTGTCTCCCGTCCTGTACTATTCTTTTAACATGTTATGTTTCATACATTTCTAGGGAAGATTATGTGCAACAAGACATTTTCTAATGGCAAGCTGACAGATTCCTGCATTCCATCAAATGGTGTCCAATGTGGCTTTGAATGCGCTAAAGGGTTCTCAAAAAGAAACAACGTGTCATTTCTGACGTGTCTGTCATCTGGAAACTGGGATCAAGATCCATCATCGCTTTGTTCAACGGGTGTATCAAGTCGTAAGACTACATATATCTTATGTCTCCCATTCTTCTTCGCTTTTCATTAGTGGTATATATTATATTGTGTCATGGTCGGTTGTCCTCTCACAAATTTATGCAATAAGCATCTTCGCTATAATTTTCTTATGTTACTGTTTTTGGGTTGTTCGTTGTACACACTGACGTTTTTGTGGAATATATCAAACCATATACCGTCAAACCGTCAAAAGCAAAATACAAAATGAAGTAAAAATAAAACAAAATTAAAACAAAAACAATAAAATGTAAATTCATTCTGGTTTATAAATAATTACGTTATGCTCTAGTCTTGAAAATAATAGTTGCATAAATAACCTACTGTTGATTTGACACGTTAATGATTCACAAGGACTCTTTCTTGATCTGCCTAGGGTATATCTTAGAGTAATAAGGAATCTGTGTATTAACCACGCACTAACAGGTTGGTACATAATTCTTTCTCCACTTGAAATGACATCATTTTCCGTAGTACTCTTAAAGTGTGTGCCAAACTTTACGAGTATTATTTCGACATACATGAACAACATTGTTCTAAATGGATACAATTGGAAATCACGAATATAATGGACGTGAAACAAACACTTTATCGAACATTTACGCCTTTGAAGACAATGCGACGATACTTTATATATTCTTTATGATATAATGTGTTTTTAACTTAGCTTAAATTTAGATACTAGATGTTTTTTTAAATTTCAATAACCTTCACAATGAATACGTATTAATTTTGTAATAGTTTTAAGTTCGAACAACAACGATTTTACTTTTGTCTATAAGTTGTTCTTGTAAAGAAATCCTCTATTGTTACAGATTCATCTAACATAACGTTAAGTATTTCTGGAGGTGTTGCCGGTATTCTCTTGCTGTTAGGAATCGTCTGCGGCATAGTGTCGTGCTATCGTAGAAGCAACAACAGGTAAACTGCATATAGAAAATATGGGAAAATGTTTTGTTTCCGTAAAGAAAGGATGTAAGAAATTTTACCACTCATGGAATATTGAGCTTAATTAAGGAAAGTAAAATAAAATATAAAATCATTATCTAGAACCCCACAGACCAGTTTGTTATCATTGAAAACACCTTACCGTCTAAGTACGCTTTATTGACAAGTAAAGTCCGTTTGTCTACTAACTATAAATTATTTTATCATAGTAACATTTTGTGAACTGTGATGTTTACATATTACACAAATTATACTAATCCTGCCTATTTACCAGTTGTGAATGTGGCTAGCAGTTGGTACTAAATGTGGCTTGGGATTTAACTAACTTAGTTAAATATATTAGATACAGGTGTGGCCAGTTAGCAAAGGATGCTTATTCCTTCATTGTACCTAATATTATCGCTGATTCTTCATGCCATTGTTACTTATTTATTTGAATTAGTCATTTTAACATTGTGTTTTTAATCTATAAAATAATCACTTATATGATTTTATGTTAAAGCATTTTGATATTTGAAAGCATGACATTAAACCATTATGTTTTTTATTTTAAATCATATCTTTAGAAAACGATTTACTTTACGTTACAGGCGGAGGGAGATTGACAGGGCACGTTATGAGTCATCGGGAAACATAAACATTGAATGCATTATTAATCCCATGGAGCATACGTATGAAGAAATTCGTAACCTGATAAAGTAAAGTCATGTGGTGGAATCACTGCCCACCAATTAATGACTTAATGATTCTGTTTACCATGGTGCAAAGTAAATTGTTGATATAGAGCGTTATTCTGGTGCATTCACTGTTATTCTTATTATGTATATAGTACACGAAATGTATGACGTGACATAGAGAATGGATACCATTATAAATTTGCACTATACTGTAATCTGGGCCTCGCCATATGGCGGGTGCCCTATAGTAATCATTCTGTTTGTCCGTCTATCCGTCCGTCAGACGTACAGTTAGGTGCAGTCCTAACCTTACATAAAGTGCACTCCAAGTTAACTTTATTACTGCTTTTCAAGTTTACTTGGCGACAACACAGTAAACTTGGAATCAAGTTTAGTAGTAAACTTGATTCTTAGTTTATTACTAAACTTGAATCCAAGTTTACTCAAAGTGCACTTCAAGTTTAATTTACTTTCTATATACATTTACAATTTTTTTTTTCTATTAAAACAATTTTTTTATATATAAAATATATGCAATTGTACATAAGACAATTATTTCTATTGTGTTATTCGAAACTGGATAATTATAATAAACAAATCTGAAAAAGTAAACTTGGTGTCACATGATAGTAAACTTGAAGATGGAATTACTTTAAAGTAAACTTTATATATATATATATATATGTGTGTGTGTGTGTGTGTGTGTGTGTGTGTGTGTGTGTGTGTGTGTGTGTGTGTGTTTGTGTGTCTGTATGTATGTATGTGTGTGTGTGTTTGTATATATTTATTTCGTTATTTTCTAAAGGCTAAAAATGAACAATTTCTTTTTGAATGGAGATGTTCATATTACCCGACGATCCTTGTTTACCTATTTATCTACATGTAATAACTGTGAATTATTTAGAAGTTATTTTACGCGAGACTAATCTAACAAATTGTCATTATTCTAACAAATACTGTATACATAGATGTCGTCATTTTCGTATATTGCATTTGATATTACGAAGATTCCTTCAATAAGAGGCAAAATATATATTTAAGATGGATACATAATCGTCAATTTCTTTGTCACACAGGTCTGTTATTAAGTTTATTTTATTTATGATCTCTTATCAAAAGAAAAAAAAAATTATAATAATAATAATAAAGAATAACACACTGATACGATAGCAGTTCTTTTCATTGACATGACGAATACTAATTGAAGTACATGTAATTTATTGAGAAATATGGAATATTTTTCAGTATCATTGAAGGATTTTCTTGACTGAATTTCTTTGAACGCTAGGCTACAATTTGTAAAATATCGTAGAAATACTGAAACATATATCTGTATATCAAACCGGCCCCTTCTAAATTTCATTTCGTATTAAAGTGAGTACTTAATTGTTAAGTGTGCTTTCGTGTTGATTTGTTATTTACACTCTCTATGTAGGGCACACACTGAACAGTGATTCACTAATAATTAATTTATCGACATCTTGACCTTTACGGTGTCATTTAATGGTTCATTGCCTATTCAGACTAATGGAATGTTAAGAAGGTGATGTTTGATACTCAGATAAAACATTTGAAATTTGTGTCTACTGAATAATACGAATGATTGGCTAATAGGAACATGAAGGTTAAGCGTTTGCTTTCCATTTTATAAGTGAAATGAGGGTTTAGGACATCTTCTGATCGGTGAATCATAAATCAACTACTTGTAATTATTCGCTAATTCACACGTGAATAACGGTGATTACTGCACGAATGTATTGGTCGTATGATTATTAAGACCTTGATTAATATCGATGTCTGATTGGATAAAATTCATTAGACGTGACCACGTGGTCAGACAAAAGCAAAGACGAGTCCAGATTTCACACAGGGATGCCACAAAACGGCAAACATACGTACTATGATCAATAATAAATGTTTGAAGTTCAAATTCTAATACGTGGCGTTGAAGTTAGCAATGCAACTGATATTAAAAATAAACATAGTATCATACTGTAGACTGATGATTTGCGCCAAATATGCTTGCCTTCTGGCACCCCTTCAGGTCATTAATGGCCGTTATTTTGTGTTGTTGCACAGGGAAATATCAATTCTGTACTGCTTACATTATGATAAAAGGCATACCGAAGCTGACTGATGTCGGAATAAATGGAAGTGTTGCATTCATGGGAAGAAGTGGAACACGGGATGGGAGTTGCGAATAAGGAACAGAAAAACATCAAGTCGCCATCTTCAAAAAAGGGGTTTTGCAAGGTGGTTTTTATCCCTTTCATTTTACAATAGTGCTGGAGAAGATGTGACAGATAGATGCTGGACACTATACTTTGACTAAAGAGAACTAATTTTCCAAAACAAGTTGTCCTTTCAGTCCTCTTCATTTGCTGCAATGTAATCCTCAAAGGAATTTTTTGTCTGCTTGGTGAAGTCTGCTGAAATACGATGCAATTTGTTGTCCTGTTAGACAATCTTCCATACTAAAATCATTTGACATTCCCATTTTCTCTGCAGCTATGTCTGAATCCACTTTATGTCCTGTAAATTTTCCAACATCAAATTTCTCTATGATGTATTTGTTTGGCTTATCTGTGAAAGCTACCTTAATTTAAGCTGATTTAACAGCCCATCTCATCTTCATCTTTTTTTAGCTCCTTTCTTTCCCCAAAAGTGACACCACCATCATTTGATACGATGCTCATACGATTACCAGGGGTTTCAAATCCAATTGCCGATTTGCATATAGACGCTTTGCCATTTTATGTTTACACACTCTGTTAAGCAATTTTCAATCAGTATGTGCTCATCAAACAATTTTGAACAAATCTCTTTAGAGCATTGGAACACGTTAGCCCTTGTGGGATGTGTATTTTCTTAATGGCCTTAAAAGAAAAAAAGAAAAACATGAAATATTTATTCTTATCTATTCAAGACTACCTTTTTTTCAATTTTCATTAACTCTTGATTTTGACTAAATTAAAGTTTATATTTGTTTGATCTGACCTACAAGCATGTCTTACTGAATTAATTTTAGCATCAAAACCTACATATTTGACCTTTTGACCTCAAATACAATCCCATGCAAGCACTCTACATAATCTATCACTGTGAAGTTTCATCAGAATTGGTCCATTCAAACTCAAGTTATTATCTGAAAACCATCTGGACAGACAGACTGACTGATAGACGACAAACAATATAATTATGTTTGGTTTCACCGGCAGGTGACTAAAACAACTGCAGAAAACCGAAGTTTTTGCATTAATTTTCTAAGTGCAAGGGCCAAAACTCAAGAAAAAATTAACGAACCTGAACAAAAGTTGAACTCGCTATGTAAATCGTCATAGTAATGTACCCAATCTTAAATGACAATCTGTAAGCATGAAGAAAAAAAAAACAAAAACAAAACCAAGAACACTACAGACAACTGATTAACCAGACAGACTAATGGCGTGCAAACCCTATTCCCCTTTAGTAAAGTTTCCCACAGGGGATTTATCATTTTCTTGTTTTTAAATTTATTTTTTACATTCTTACGTGAAAATGCTCTGGTCTTTCCAGGTAGCCAGTGTGACTTTGTGCAAATTTCTGTATGGGTAGTTGGTGTTGCAAGAGCAGATCACTGTATCAACTTTCCTGTAAGTGACTTACATGTATATCAATGTATTTAACACAAATTTCTTTTTAATAAATTCATATTGAAAAGTTTAGATACCTTGTGATATCAAATGAATTGACAAGAAAGGATTCTTAAATTTCAGGGATAATGTCATTGTTCAAAATGTACTTAATGATAACAAAAAGAATGAAAATATCAAAATAAGGAACTCAAATTACCAATTCCAGTAGAGAAGTATTTCCACATTTTTAACTTTGTCTCTGTGAATTCAATGTTGTAAAGCTTTGATTTTTCAGCTGTATTTTTTTTTTTTGAGATTTAACATCTACTAAGGAAACTGCATTTATGACCTTCAATTTGCTTTCAGTTTTCTTATCTCATTAAACATTATCAGTAGTGGCCTTGACCAAAATCAATATGGTTCTTTTGCTCTTGATAAGTAAGCATGTAAGGTGATGGATAAATCCAAACCACAAGTCCAAAAATCATGAAACCATAGGACATACAAAATCAGTGAAAATGAAAAACAAATGGAAAATAACAAAATATGTCTACTTGAAGAGCATATGTGAACCCCTGTGATGGAGTGAGATCAGGTGCCCGGGGAAAGTGAGTATCTCCTGCTTGCTAGCAACACCCGTCACATATATCCCGTAGAAAGAGTCAAATCGTGTGAATTCCATATGTATCTATATATGGAGAAGTCGAAGTAGGTAACCTTCTAGTATAGAAGGTGTCAAATCTGTGTAAAGTGATCGGAATCGGTCTCAGTCCAGAATATCATTTAAAAGTCTGGATAACGAGATATCATATGGAGTAATAAGAGTCTCGTAACGACCGTAGAACTTCCTCAGTGACGATGCTAGTCTAGCACATATATAACCCTGGTTGAGCAGCTTAACTGAAAGTCGCCTAGCCCTCAGAACAAAGTCATTGTAATTTGAACATGCTCTGGAATAACGTATTAACTGAGATATGAATACGCCGTATGCGGGCGATGATGGAATGTTGCTACTTATGAAAGGAAAGTTTGTGATAGCGAAATTGAAATCGTCACGTTTGTCATAGAGTGAGGTGTTCAATTGACCATTAATGTCGAAAGACAACATAATATCTAAATACGAAGTAGAATTACTAGTTTCTGTGGTTTCTTTGACCTCCAGTTCACTTGGATAGATGATGCTAAGGTAATCCGCGAATGAAGGATTATTAATTGAAAGCAAGTCATCTATATATCTGTAAGTAAAATTGAAGCCAAGAGCCAATTGTTTTTTTCCTTGCGAAAGCAAAGACTGAATGAACTCAGCTTCGTATGAATAAAGGAATATGTCAGCCAGAAGCGGAGCACAGTTAGTGCCCATTGGAATGCCGACAATTTGTTGAAAAACCTTACCTCCAAACACCACAAAAATGTTATCGATAAGAAAGTTCAACATCTGAATGACAGCTGTTTCAGTGTATTTATTTTTGGAATCAGAATTTTCCCATATACATGTATATGGGAATCTGACCAAGCCAAAACAATATGCCTGTTTCCATTAAAATGCTGAAAAATTTGGGTTGGTAGGTCATTATACATACATGCATACATATACATATATACATACACACAGACAGACAGAGAGACATACTATATTATATATTTACTTACTACTGAATTAATGCTTGATGGCAAATAGAATGCATTTGGATCACTCAAAAGTCACTCACGTAATTCAATTATACATGTACAAAGTCACATGAAATTAATATTTACCTATTCCAATAGGGACCACAACGCCAATAGGGACCACAACGTCTGTTCTTTTTTTTTTAATATTTCATGGTCATGCAGTTAAGATAGCTGTCTTTCTTGATTGCTCATGAATGGCCATGGAACCATGCATTTCTGAACTCATAACCTGTTGTACGACCTTTTAGCTAATTCCTTATGTTGATTTTCACAAATATTAGTGCGTTCTAAAGGTATGAATATGCCCGCGTAAATTTTATCAACTGTTTTATTTTATTGGGAAAGAGCCAAGATCTGATAAATATGTACTTAAATTTTCTGAAGAAATGTCGAAGATATCGATTGGAACTTTTGAAAATGTTTTGGTACATTACACTCAGCCATATTACCTCGTCTGCTAGCTTTATTTGTTTTCATTGATAGAAGAGTTCCATGCATCAAGGCGGATGATACAAATTGTAATGAAAATGTAAAAATAATCGTTTGAATTTTAAATTTTCGATAGAGAAACCCAAAGGTAAAGGCAATTATTATTTATGTTAACTTATTGCACATTTTATTTCTATAAATTTCTTTACAAAACATGCTTGCAGTATCTTTAAATAACACGATGGATTTATCATTTATTTGGAAAATAAAGAAATGGCCAAAATTTAAGTCGTATTATTCTATAACAAAAAGGATGATTACTATTTCCAGTTACTTTTTGTAAAATTAACATAAATAAATATATATTTGTGAAATTTGAGTGCTTAAAATCACAATGCAGGCACACATGCTACATGTTAATTTTCCTAAATTCTCAATACCGTAATATTATCATAATAGATTCACAATAATTTAGAGGACATCTTACGATTATTTTTGCGTCAATAACATCAATAAGGAACAAACGTTATTTGACAATAGAAAAAGTTTAAAAATATCAATAGAGTGCATATATAAAGGGTTGAAATCAACTATTATTAGCTAATTACATGAATTTAATGCTGGTTTTCACGACAACCAAAATACATAGCATCCAAAAGTTAGTGAAATTTTAAAATATTCAATAAGTTTTATCAGTATGTGAAATATAAATATAAATATATATATAGAGACATAAGTTGTCGAAATGCGCATCTGGTGCACAGAATTAAAGGTATATATTTTTATATTTATAATAAGCACTAGGCCGGTGTCCCTGATAGTTCCCGAGGGCATCATAAGTCTAGTTTTCAGTGCTTTTGTACTGACGGTCTACATTTCAGTGCTTTTGTACTGACATGAGATATATAATTAAAATTTTACGTCATGAAATTATACAAATCACTCTAAATCTAAGGAGTATCTCCCTCATGCATAGCTCTGTTATTTGATTGATTCTTTGGTTCACTTTTTCGGTCATTTTGGTTTCGGTTGTAATACTACTCTTCAAATATTTATATAATATGAGAATTCCAACTATTCGGCCACGAACATCACTGAAGAGACATAAGTTGTCGAAATGCGCAACTGGTGCACAAAATTAGAAGGTATATATTTTTATAATTATCTTAAAATGTCCTGTTTATGTTGACTTATGCAGTATATTAAATCCTACTGTTGGAAACGCCTATCTGCTTTTAAATTAGATCAACTTTTGTCCACACCTATCCTTAAACAGTTTTATAATCTTGGTAAACTTATTTTCAAAGCCAACAGGTTGAGAAATTCAGTACTTTCATCCTATCTTGCAATGGTGTTACTATTATTATTATTTGTAATGTATGCTTCCTATGTATATATATATATATATATATATATATATATATATATATATATATATATATATATATATATATATATATATATATATATATATATATATATATATATATATATATATATATATATATATATATATATATATATATATATATATATATATATGTATGCTTCTTATATATATATATATATATATATATATATATAAAAGCACAAAAAAGGAAATTGTAACAACATTCACTATTCATAAGAATCGGATCAGCCTCAATGAAGGTTAATGCAAATCGCTCGAGAAAAAGGGGTCAATATAAAAGCACAGGTAAGCGATAACGATACTAAAACAATTAAAAAATTGCAAAATTTTCGAAGCAATCTGCTTCTTCTTCAGGACATACACAAACACTCACACAAATATAAAGACACGAAAAGAAAGATAGAAAATATATACAAAGCAGTAGTCTAATAAAAACTGGTTTCTTTAATTGGCTACATATTGAGCGTTTCTCTATGCGCTATCTAATGGGAAATCATATATATATATATATATATATATATATATATATATATATATATATATATATATATATATATATATATATATATATATATTATATATATATATATATATATATATATATATATATATATATATATATATATATATATATAGATGTATGCATGTGCATGTGTATGTATATATCTATGAATATATGAATATATATGGGTATATTTATGCGTATGTATGTGTATTCAAGTGTGTGTATATGCTTGCATATGGATGTGTTTGTGTGTGCATTCAGCGTTTGTATAGTAATGGATATTTGCATTCTCTTTTGTCATTTTTCATGTATCTGATGCTTTATATTTATGAATGATATACACTTTGTATCTGATGCTTTATACTTCTGTATGATTTTCCCCAGTTAGTCACAATTTGCATTGTTAATGATTTCTGAAAATGAAGAAAATGTCTAATAACATTCAACTCAATAGGTACACAATAATTACAAAATGTATGGCACTAACTTTATTTCTCTGTAAATCTAGGTAAAAATGTCTATAAACAGAAATCATAATTATATATAAATGTAAAATCCTATATAATTCTTGGTTGAACAAAGGCCTGTAGGAGACTTATGTCGGTAATTATAGTACAGGTTGACGGAGACATTCATTAACATTTGTATTAGTTTAAAATTATTAAATGTTTTAAACTTTTAGTGTTTAAGTATAACTATTATTATCACATCTATAGTAGAATATCAAGACCTCTTAGTGACCACATTATCGGACAAAAACATTATTGCGCAACTGGACAATAGACGGAAAAGAATAAACCGTAACCTGAAGTATTGAAATGAGCATACGTTATCTAGCTGAATTTCGTAATGTTTGGCTGAAATAGTCTAAAAATAACATTCACATCACAAACGGTAAAGAGATGCGCAACGCCATCGGGGTAAGATTGCTCAATCGTAATTATTCGGCCTTTCCCGTAACGGATGCATAAGCGTATGTAAGTAGTAACTGTTTGAATTCCCGCAATCGCAATTTCTACTTCTGTGTTGGTATTGAGCGAAAAATAAGATGCATTTTCCGTACTATATCTTGGCGTAGATTATGAATTCAGAGATACTTTTATGTCCACATCGAAACGACACAAATCACAAAAGACGTGGACAAAATTTTGTACCTGTCTAAGAATAGTTTTGGGTCTCACACCGATCAGCTGAAATAAAACAACCCTAAAAAGCCCTACGAAAGTATGTTACAGAACATTGCGAAGCACATTTCATGAATAATTCTGGTGCATCGTCCAACATTAAGGTACATTTAACTTTAATGAATATCGTTTCAACATACTTGAAGATTTCAAATTTGGCTTTTTTTGCATAATGTGTCTTATATAAATATTACTCACTTGCAATTATAGATTCAGGATGTAAGAACAGCTGTTCGTAAAGTACATATATGCGACATGCACTCAATCAACTTCGGGATTTTGAGGTAAGGAGCTAATTTAAACATTTTTCACATTTCTGAAGGCTGTGTATCTATATTAGATGCATCTCTTTCGACTGTAATGTTAAACAGACTACAATTTCATTTAAGATTTGTAAACAGATTTCATTGTAATGTAATGATTAAACATGAATATACAATAGATTTTACGTAACGTGATCTCTGTGATGTAAATGTAAACAATCAAAGTTAAATAATACACTCAGGTTTTCAATAAGATTTATATAGCTTTCAAAAATAATAAAATATTTTCTTAAAACAAAACAGCAGCTTAAGTTAATGGACTCGATTAAGTTCAGACACTACGTGTCTAATAAATCTGTTGCCTGGGTTAAGCCGATCACAATATGATTCCATGTAAGTCAACAGGATCGTGTGGCTTTTGTGACAGGTAATGCGCATGACCAAATGGTTATCCTTCATAAGCTTAATACCTTTTCTGTTTATCCAGTATTGGTAAATGAAGCATTGAGTTATTGAAACATAATGCTGTTTATAAAATGGTGAATTACAAACTAGTCATCAGAGCGGTTTTGTAACATTTCTAGAATGCGCCTTTTACTGCTGACGATAGCCGTCGGCTATGGTGAGTTATAATTGAATTTTATTCCTTAATTAGAGATTAATAACGACTTGAATACCAGATCACTGTTCTAAATAAAATGAATGGTTATAAACGAGTTTATTCAATTCTCTTTTATGATGTAAACATATATATCAAATGTTCAATCAAAAACGTGACGCGAATAGGTATTTATATAAAATACTTATATTGTCACAGAGTTGCTTATATGTATATAAATTCAGGAATATTTATATCAAACAACCCATTTATACAGGGAATACCGCCATCAAGCTTTTTGTGCTCCATCGTTATTTGCACATTGCAAGATATTTGTTTTTTACAACATTAATACACTATTGTCTGTTACGAAATCATATTTAGAGTATTGCCGCATATGGTGCACAAAATAAAAAGTATACTAGATGTTCTATATTTATTATAACTACTAGGCCGGTGTCACTGTTGTTGGACTGATAGTCCCCGAGGGCATCATAAATCTAGTTTTCAGTGCTTTTGTACTGACATGAAATATATTCTTCAATTTTTCAGTCATCAAATTAAGTAAATCATTCTAAAACTAAGGAGTATCTCCCTCATGCATAGCTCTATCCTTAGATTGATTCTTTGGTTCACTTTTCGGTCAGTTTGGCTTCAATACTGCTCTTCATATTTTTATATATTTTGAGAATTCCAATCATTCGGCGGCCACGAGCATCACTGAAGAGGCATAACTTGTCGAAATGCGCACATGGTGCACAAAATTGAAAGGTATATATGTTCTATATTTATTGTAATATCATTTACCAGTAATTGGAGATAATTATCCTCCACGAGGAGGAAATGATCTTAGTGGCGGAGGAGGAGGACCTATGGGAGCATTTGGCGATTTCGATATGAACACGTTATCCAGTCTGTTTAGCGCACCTAGTGACAGTGGTGCTAGTGGTCGTGAACATGGTGGAAAAGACTATCCTGCGATAATTAAACCAATACCATCCAAACCAGCAACGATCGTAAAACCATACCTTAAAACCACGGTTGACGGTTATCCTAAAGGGAATTTAGGAAATAGCGGGCAAGTTAGCAGTAGTAGAGGAGCTGGTCCTTCGATGGGCAGTGGTAAGTTAAGAATATCACCTTGAAACTGTTCACAAATACATTAAGATAAGAAGTCAATGTTTACATTTCTTGGCAAATTTATCAACTTATTCTGATTAATTTCTAAAGAAATGAGATAGATCTTTTCCATAAATCAATACAATATCAATGATTAAAACGATTGATAAGCACAAACAATATCGAACTTTATTTCCTCATATTACATTGAATTGATATGAGAATTACTTTGTGAGGTGGCATGGATGAAAGAGAAAAAGTAGGTGGACATGGGTATATTCCAAGTATTGATTCAGTGTTAGAAGAAATGAAAGCCTTGACATCAATGCCACCACGTTACAAAAAAGTGGCAAACACCGCACCAATCAGTGGAACATGTCCTTTTGGATGGCAAATGTACGAAGATATGTGTTACTACTTTAGCAGAGATAAAATGAATTGGTATGAAGCTTCTGTGAGTATATTCATAGGGTTTTATCACTTTCGACCAAAATAGATATACATGATAGAACTCCTTCTGAGATAAAACTTTTAATTTTATCTTAAATAAGTGTCCGTATTGAAATTTATTTAAAATGCGATTAATAGTTTCAAAAGTAAGAAAGACAGGGTCCATGTTATCATTAATTCCAGTATCAGTACAAAAAGTCTGTAACTTCATAGTCAAATGCACGACTTCTCCGATTATTAAACACAAATTCGGCGCGACATTACGAGAAAGAGTATCAGTGTATTTGCCATACCAGCCCCTTTTTAGTTTTGATGTTATCGAATACTCTATTTGTATGTCTCACAGGAATGTAACTTACCTTGCCTTATTTTATGCGCAGATGAAATGCGAGTATATGGGTGGATATCTTGCTGTTGTTAACTCGGCACATGAAAATAGTTACTTAAAGCTTATGGCCAGCAAAAGTACAAGTAAGTTCATATGTGCTATAAGTATATCTCTACAACATAAATCGCTAGACCTAATTTCGCGCGCACTTGATTTGCCCCTCTAGATGTATGGTTTTTTTTCTGTGACTTCGTCTTTTGTTTTGTGAAGCTTTAACTACAATGTATTTGCTGTAATTTTGTTATAATAGTGTAATTGTATTGAAAACATAATGATCTGTGGACAAAATGTGTGATCTTCTTTTCAGTGAGTCGTGGTGTATGGATTGGATTGAATGATTGTCTTTTTCCCAAAACACACACATGGTACTGGGGATATAGTACTAAGCAATGTGAATGGTTTGATTGGGCAGGCAAAGAGCCAAATTTCAACGGACCGAATCATAGCTGTGTTGTTCTAAGTGAAAAATACAAGTATCTATGGGCATTGGAAAACTGCAGATCTAAACAATACTATGTTTGTGAAATGGCTCCGGTGAGTTCACTCTTCTGTTTTAATTTGTTACTCTAAATGTAGGATTTCAACAGGTAAATTATTTTATAAATATTACTTGAAATGCTATGATTGAAATTTCTTTCTCATACAAAAGTTCATATCTACTAGCAGTGCCTATATTATTTTCTTCATCACAGGAATATACTGTGTAGTGTTTACTGGTGTTATCAGTAATTACTAAAGATTCTTAAATCATATAATGCAATTCGAAACGACGTAACATGTTACTAGTCGATGTAATATCTTGGTGCAACTTTAATGATCCCTCAGGAACTATACATCAATCCACATATTAATTGATATCGCTATTTTTCACTATTACATGTATTTGATTATAAATTTAAAAACTTGATTAAAAGTGGTAATTATCTTTTCCAGAATAACCCCTGTACATGCAACGCAGCCTAATTCAGTACAACGGATCTTAATGAAATGACTCAACAATTAATAAAAACTGTGATATTTGTGCATCATTTGTAAATAGAACCCACGTGTAAATAAATGTTTATGTTACTTTTAAATTGGCTTTTGTTTACTCTATGGAATTGGTTTTATATACAAATATTCCTATCAGCATCATTCAGGAGCTTTGATCACTTCAGCTGGCAGCAAAATCACTTACAATGAAGAAAGAAAAATTATTGACTCAGTCGTACGACAGAAGTCACCAAGGACATATACAGTATTTAATGTGATGATATGAAAAAAAAAACCCACATAAGGACATCACAAAAAATAAATATAATATTATATATATATATATATATATATATATATATATATATATATATATATATATATATATATATATATATATATATATATATATATATATATATATATATATATATATATATATATATATATATATATATATATATATATATTATAGCGGAGTTACGATACCTACCGAGGACGGTGATTTGATATGACAATTGTGAATCAATTGGTTCACCTTCCCACTCGACGCAACAGCAGAATAATCAAAGAACACACATTTAAAAATGAAGATATATTTCTCCACTCTACATCTCTCTATATTTCTTCATAAATAGATCAAGAGTGGACAACTTTCTCATGTTCTAAGGTCATGAAAAATATATAAACACGTATTAAAAACATCATGCTTTCGAAAATAGATTAAGCGATATAAAATGAATGAACAGTGCTCTGTCGGTCTGGAATCGAGTTTAACACCTGATAGATAAGAAACGGAACCATATATGACACTTAAGACATATAAATATTATTCTCTAACTATATCTTTAATGGAACATTTACATATCTGTTATATAAGTACGCCATAACACAATGTAATACACAAATTACTATATAAAACAAACACTGTGCCATTAAGCGTCACCTGGTTTGGAAATCGTACTTACATATACACATACAATATTATCGTAGAACAGATAATGGATTAAATGGTTACTTTTCCTCAATATATTTAACATCATGAACCCTCTATGTACATGGAATAATTTGTACAAACAAATTGTTTATAAAAAAAGTGTTTTGAGACTCAGAATATATGAAATAATTCATAAACAACTTGCAGTTTCTTCATTCATACACATTGCAATACATAATGTAATAATATCTTACAACATAAACTTTGTAAGATTTTTCATTTACATTTAAAACACAAAATATGTACATATGTATATCATACTTGTATATATGAAAGCGCGGTTTAACAGTGCCATTTCTTTCAAGTCTCCATAATATATGAGACATAGGTAATGGATATGATGATTACTCGTTATATAAACGTAATAACATATACTACTAGTACAGTGTTTCATCATTTCCTTAGTCATGCAATCCACATCGGCATTATGCACTCGCTACCACCGCGTACTTTTGTATTCAATACACATACTCCGCCGTTCATCCTCCTTTGATGGGATTATTGCAATGGCTTAACATCCCAATGTTCATCGGCAATCGGATTGGCATTTGACTAACCAATTGAGATGGAAACTTTCGGGATTTGTCGACAGCGGACGACATTTAGTTGTCATGTTCAGCACATAATACACTGTTGAACAGCAGCACTATAGCATGTTCCCTTCGGACAGAACTGGACTTTCGGCGTTTCCCTTGTACAGATGATGTACCGATCTCGTAGATATGGATGTTCTATTTTTGCATTCTGGAATCTGTTATTGCATATGGTAGCTATTTGAAAAGAGAGTGAATTTATGTTAACTATATATAACGCATTCTTCGTAAAGGATATATAATCACAACGTTCAAGAATGTCGGATCAACCGTGGGTCAATGCAAGTCTCTCAAAAACAAGAAAGGTCAAATATAGACACACAAGAAAGCGTCAAACGACACTACAATAAAGAAAACTGGTCTTTTTCTTTAATCGTTTGTCTCTTTCTTGTGTTTATATATATATATAGTCCATATATATATATATATATATATATATATATATATATATATATATATATATATATATATATATATATATATATATATATATATATATATATATATATATATATATATATATATATATATATATATATATATATATATATACATGTACATGTAATAATTGCTAAACATTGAGTGAATACCTTTTAAAAATATAGAAAATCAATATGATGATCTACTTACGCTTTATGAGGTAAATGCTAGTTTCATCAAATGTATTCGATCCTGGTGCCTGACATCGGATGGTAGCCAAATTCCATTTCATGCTAAACAGGTACTTTACAGTCACAACTTGCTTCCGGTTACAATTTTTATCCACGTTAGTCCTATTCAAGTTGTGGAATGAGTACTCTTTAAAATCTTTATCGCCCTTGAATTTCACCTTAAATTGTAAATTTCCACTAGGATACCCCGGAAAACCGCTGCAGTTGAAATGTTTGTTGTTTTCACCAAACAGTTCTTCAATTTTAGTAAGTTTTGGTGTTCCTTTTGGGGGACCTGTAATGAAATACAGTTTTTATATCATTTAAGAATGCTACCACATCATAACTTTAATTGAGCTTCATAATATTACATAAACTACATAAATCACTGTTTTCATATATATATATATATATATATATATATATATATATATATATATAATATATATATATATATATATATATATATATATATATATATATATATATATATATATATATATATATATATATATATATATATATATATATATATATATATATATATATATATATATATATATATATATATATATATATGGTGACTTACTTGTTACAATAACTTCTGTTGTCGCTTGGTGTTTACCATCAAGGTTACAACTCCATTTTCCCTCATCTCTGCATCGTAATCTTGCAAAAGTGAAGGTCAGTTGTGCAAAGTCTTCCTTTACATCGTGTTTTAATAAGATAGCTTTCCTGTTGAGGTTTGGAGCCATCACCTTCGTTGTATTTGACAGCTTAATAAAGTCTTTCTTATTCCGCACAATTATCAAGTTTTGCCAGTTTTCAAAATTCTTAATGTAACATTTCGATGATAGATTGGCAGTTCGTTTTTGTCCTTTGATTCCCTCCATAAACAAACCTTAAATGGTGTAAGAACAAATGTATATTTTATCGATGTTATACAATTATATGGATTATTGATAACTTAATAATGCAAAAAAAGTATATTGATTCCTTCATTTTATAGTATACAAAAGACACGAGTAACTATTGCAGTCAATTTACCATTTCATGCGAAGAACACAAAAGAAGTCTTAATTATTTGGGGGCATAAACGTT
Organism: Pteria penguin; assembly: GCA_035048485.1. Classification (NCBI taxonomy): domain Eukaryota; kingdom Metazoa; phylum Mollusca; class Bivalvia; order Pterioida; family Pteriidae; genus Pteria; species Pteria penguin. Next base: position 27,950,774 of record CM068583.1, read on the forward strand.
ATACGTATATAAAACAAGTGTTCTTTTTAAATATTACACACTTTGTCTGTCACTAAATACATACTATTAAAGCCGCTTACAATGTCGATTTTGAAATAGTATTCAAACATTGGTAGAGGGCGCTTTGTAATATAGACCGTCTTTTAGAACGTATTCCTCTAAGGGGATATTTCAAGAACTGGGTTGAGTCATAGGTCATACAGCGATAGTTCAGGACTATTGTGAGGTTGTGTACAAATCAAAGATATTGATCTGATATCCACAACTTGAAGTAGAAAACACACGGCAATACATATGTAAATAAAATACTAGCAATCACGAACCTCTGTCAAACAGAGGTGGGATCACTTGCCATGGAGTAGTAAGCATCCCCTGCCAACAAGGTCACACCCGTCGTAATGCCACAAGTATAAGCGAAAAAGTATTATTCGTTGTCACAGAATTAGTCAAAATAGGTATGTGTCATAAGCAGTAAGAATACTGCTGTATAGTATAGGTAATACAGATGTTTTAGTTACTGTGAAATAAGGAAATCAACATGTCAGACAACGATACATCATATGAGCAAATAAGGTCTTATAACGACCGTAAAATTTGCGGAATGTTGACATAAGTCGTGAAATCTTATATCCTTGTTTGAGTAACTTTTCTCCTAGTAGTTGACTTCGATAAATAAAAGAGCGATACTCAGATGACGCTCGCGCATATCATATCAATTGGGATACATAAACACCGTACGCAGGTGATAAAAGAATGTTGCTACTAGTATATGGAAAGTTAACAATGGGGAAACTTAGGAAGGTCATTTAATTTGACAAAAGCCAAACAAATGGTGTGGTTAACCGGTTTACGGACCCACCTTCCCACTCACCGTAACAGCAGAACAATCAAAGAATCGGGAGGCCGGGGTTCGAGTCTGGTCATGCCGGTGTCATGTCTTTCGGATGAGACAGTAACAACCGAGGCCCCGTGTCGTGGTATGCATGGCACGTTAAAGATCCCTCACTGCTTCGGGTGGGTTTGTTGCAAATGTCAAAATTTGTATGCCCCGTATCAGGCAGATGCCGTCACCATATACGTGAAATATTCGTGGTGTGACGTAAAACAAAAATCAATCAATCAATCAATAAAAAATGTACATTTAAAAATTTATAAATAATCCTCCATGTAAAGAAAAATGGTCAATAGGTATAGCATATTGAAAGATCATAAAAATATAAAGACGTAAGGTATTGTAAAACACATAATGATATAGAAATATATGCGCCATCAACATGATAAACCGTGCTCTGCCAGTCTGAAAGCTAGCTAAGACCCTAGATCTGTAGGAGTCCCGACTAACAGTCAGAGGGGACGAGGTTCAGGACCATGTCTCCTCTGAAAGGAGTTTGGACAATACCCTGTTAGTCAGCGTGCAACGTTCAAGTAAAAGTCTGCATAAGGCTGTAGAAGGGCCAAATACAAGACCTATAGTCTTTTTGATGATCTCAACGTCATATTGTCTATTTAGAAGACGTTTAAATATTTTATTACATGATAAAATAACGTTATCGGAGCATTTTACTTTCCTTAGTTTATATACGCGATCACCGTAAAAATTAGGACGGGAAATTCCATTGGATATATAGTGTTGAAAAGAAATATTTCCAAATTTAGATAGAAGTTCTGAATAAGATCTAAAGAACTTGCCGAATGTTTTTCTAAGCTTGTGATATCTGTAACCCTGAGCTAAAAGTTTAGTAGTAATTTGTAAATTTCGTGTATGAAAGTCCAAAACATCGGTCCAGCCTCTGACAAATCGAACTAATTGAGATATATAGATACCATATGATGGGAGTCGAAGGACATCGCCATCCAAGTAAGGAAAATTTACAAAAGGAAATCCAAAATCCTCACGTTTATCATAAATATTAGTATATATTAGGTGGTAATTTTGATGTTCATATCTGAGAAAGGTGTAGATTTATTTCAAGTATTAGCTTTATTCAATTTGAGCTCTGGTGGATATATTTCTGATAATAATTGTTTGAATTCAGGGTTGTCGATAACCAAAATGTCATCCAGATATCTGCAAGTATTATTAAATTTGTCAATGAGGTCGAAACGTTTTGATTTTAATCAAATCATGAGGCAGAGATGTATAAAGTGTAGAAAAATTTAAGAAAAGAACACATAAGAATATAAGAAAAGAACACTTTTTTTCAGAATGCCAGGCTTATCCTACAAATATTCTGTCATTGTTGTCGGGGACATAATGATGAAACAAGTGCATACTATTATTCTTCAATCTTTCAACAATTTTTCTGTTAATATGTTTGCTAGGAAAACTTGAAATACAGAGTAATGCCCTTTGTTCATAGTGTAAATTCTAGAAATAAATTAAAGCCTTTGGTTGACTTGATTTATTGATATGACGAATATAAAGGGAATTGTTGTTCAACAATCCATATTCAGTGGTTTATTCCTTCTGCTGACATCGACATTGAACTTCTTTACCTCAAATCAATGAGGAATATTTGGAATCACGGTGAGGGTTTTTTTTGTTGGTTCGGTTTTTTATTTATTTATTTTTGTTGTGTATGTGTGTGTGTGTATGTGTGTTTAATGTTTCACATCAATTGGTATAAGGGAATTCAGTTATAGTCCAAAATACTTATTCAGTAATAAATGTTTTGATCTAAAGACTTAACAACTTCTAACAATAAAACATATCCTCGATGGACGTAGCGCCAGTGTATGCAGTTTTTTAGAGCATAGGTGTAAAGAAAACTAAATTATGGCGACTTTTGACCCCCATGTCAATACGCATAAAATACCTAACTGAAGAGGTGTCCGTGTTATTTCCTGACCATATGTTTCAAGAGGTTTCAGTCACGGTCCGCAAAAAATATCTGAACACATGGACGGATGGATAGATATGCACGGTTGTTTCTGTATGCCCACGAATGTAGCTGGGTGTAATGAATTGTCTAATATACTACCAATCGCATTTATTTGATCGACTTATAAACGACCAGAGTATTTCAATTGCCTGTCTGAATTTTCGCCGCAATCGACTTACCATCATATATTTAAATGTCGTTTAATGTTTTTCTTACTGCTTCGTGCCCAAATAAATTTCAATTTAAAAATGCCACTTTATCAAATAAGTGAATAGGACAATGTCAATTCGTGTTCTTGTTTCCTTCATGTGTTCATATGAATATATTTATGTATTTAATTCCTCGACTTGAAAAACTATTGCATGACTTTTGCGACGGGTGTTGCATACAACCAGGTGACGCTTACTTCTCCCGGGCACCTGGTCTCACCTCGATTTTATTGGAGTTCGCATTTGTCTAAATATAACACTATACACGATACCATCCTTTTATTGAATGCACTATGAGATATGGTTTACTCTTCGGTACTTCGTATTTTACTTACACATACACATGAAACTTACTGGAAATTATATAATTTTTACCATCTATGATAGACGTGACAACTGTGGTTCCTATTGGTAATTTTCCAAAGTTAGACTGCAGTGTCCCTAAGCTCAACAAATAACTTTCATATATTTGACTCGGGTACAAATGAGTCAAATTTGGAAAATTTAACACATCTTATTAATTTTTGTTAATCTAAACTCGGTATGACCCAGAGATTACAGCAAAGAAGATAAATATTTGTGCAAGACTCTAAATCTGAAGCTGTACATAATCTTATGAACGGCCTTATCTAACCTTTTCAGAGGAGATAGGTCCTTAATATTGCCCCTGAGTGTTACTCTAGACTACTACAAGGACGTTAACTAGCATTTATACAGGTAGAACATATCACTTCATATTTTAGAAGATATATTTCATAATATTTTTATCATGTCCATATTTTTATGTCCTCCAACATTGCGTATCGTTCTTGTTCTCTATATGAAGGATATATGTTTGAATGTGTACTCTTTGATTGTACTGTATGATGAGTGGGACGGTGAGCCCGTAAAACAGTAAACACTTTAAGTGATTAACGATTGTCACGTCATTGGCCCATCCAGAGTTGATCACAGTACTGAATTACTATCGAATGTTTTGTGATGTCGTTTATTGTGCGATGCAATGTCTGCACTGCATGTCTGTGGAGACCAATCACATACAACTATCAGGTCTTTTTCAACCTTTCTTTGATAAGACTTTGATGAGTTTTGTGTTAACAACTGATTGAGATCCTTTTCTTTTGTTTTAATTCTAGATGATTGTAATCACTTTTAGGATAAGACAATATCATTTTTATCAGCTACCATTATGTTACTGTGAGGTTAAACGATCATTTGATTCCTAAATGTATTTTGTGTCCATGTCCTGTTTGAGATCAAACTTATTTTAATTATTTAATTTGCTCTTGTCTTGTATTTATTTGCTGGTAGTTATCAAATTATCGGCATCCACGTCATTACAATATTGGAAAATGCTGAACACTTCCTGTAACACACAATCAGCCTTATGTATAACCCCCTAGAGCAACACCAATGGTCATCTATATATAATATGTATCTCAGCTCGTTTGATTATTGACAAACATGGTATTCAATTAATTCATTATGTATGTCTTAATCTATACGTATATGTTGTATTTATGCAGTGGTCAAGGACGGATTTTCGCTCTTATTATATCAGTAGTCTATTCTACATCAAAATACACATATATACATAAAGATATATCTTCTCCATAGATTAATACTACATATATATGATGTATTTATGTACAGCATGTCGATACGTATTTATATAGGTATAGCTTCCATTTAGTTGTACACGTTGTAATAATATATATCATGAAGCAACGACAAAACAAAAAAAAAATCGTGTTACATATAACGGATTTACTATGGTGTGCGTAACATATAACATTCAACATCAACAAGTGAAACAGAATGCAAAGCCAATACGTCCACATATGTAAATTTTTAAAACATCATCAGTGTGAAATCATTCCAGTAAGTAGAGAGCAACAGGTAAGATTTGCAAAACATGACATCGATTTATCATCGTTCATATGGTGATTAAAGAGCAACATATATACATTACAAATATGACATCATTGCGAAAAGTTTTTAGTGAATCACATACAGCATTGACGAAGCCTTACATTGGTGCATCAATTACAAATGTAAAGAGCAACATATACATGTAACATTTACTTAACATGACATCGATGTTAAATCAACATATTTACACACACATGCCATGTGATGCATTTAACAATGAACATTTCAAGACAATGGTAATAACTGCAAAATATGACTCAACAAAAGGCGGCAGTTCAAAAAAGCCAATGTCCCTCACCGCTCTGACATCTCCTTCCAACCCAAGGAGCTACGCATGCACAACGATAAGATCCAGGTGTGTTGGTACATGTTCCTCCGTTGACACAAGGTTTTTTTAGGCATTCGTCTATATCTGTGTGAAATAAAATGAAGTAAATATTAAGTGAAGATTACGAAATATAACTATGAAGATGGGCCAGCATGGTGAAAAACAAACTTAAAGTGGTTTAAGAACGGGATTGAAAATATACTTCTGCAGTCGAAGGCAAATGAAGACATATGTTTCATTTATCAGTTCATGATCTGACTCTTAATATCCATAAATGCTTTAGTATGATCAGTATTATGTTGGGATAAACATGTTCATAAAATCAAGATATGCACAAGAAATGTTTATTCAAAAACTGTTTAGAAATTAAAGAAAATGAAATGTTTCCAATGTTTATTGATAATAATAATGACAATAATAAAATCATTGTCCATGCATAATTGTGGCCATGTGTGTTTACATAACAACTGCAATAGTCCCAAAAGCTGATTACGTAGTACACATGCGTCTTGTTTGCGGTTGATATGGTATCATTAATTATATATTCATGTAAATAAATTGATGTTAAAATTTGAAGAAATATAATACTGTTTCACATTGTTCCATTTAACGAGCAATGCATATGTATTGTACAGAATATATAACACTTGTGTCAACGAACCGTTCTCACACAAGCGCCCTCTCCATCCACTGGTACAACTACAGCGGTAGGAGCCGGGATTGTTAATACAATGTCCTCCATTCTCACAAGGATTACTCTCACATTCGTTGACATCTAAAATAAGTAAATCATTGTGCATATAATAAAAGTTATATACATTTAATACTGCTTTAAAGTCCATCGACATTAGGCAATCACCTGCCTTCATAAAAATAATTTGATATATTGAACACCATATACCAATCATACAAGATACAAAATGCATTTAAACCTTCGTGGTGGAACAAGGATGATTAAAGAATTTGTCGCACCTTCTCCCAGAGATAATCCCAATACTATTTTTTTTTTTCGTGTAATGAATCTTCGTTTAAGAATATTATTTGAAATCCCATACACATCAATTCAACAATGTTTCCTATCAAGCGTTATCATTTTATTTATACAATAAATTAAAGAATGTACGTACCTCTATTACAGTTCTTTCCGGTCCAGCCACTGATGCAGTCACACACGTAAGACCCGTCTGTATTACTACAAGTTCCACCATGAGCACATGGTTTACGGGTTTTGCATTCATTTTCATCTACAAGCAAAAGATGCAAAAAATCATGACATCGTATCTACTGAATTTGATGAAAGAATCACATACATAGATGCATGGTATATGTAAAATATATTCATAGAACGGTAATATAAAATAAATTATGATTGTTGACATAAAATTCTTATACATATAGGCAAAATCAATGTTTTGTATGAGATGGAATATGAAATTTACCTTCTTTACAATTAGGACCTAGCCATCCATCTGCACATTCGCATTTATATGAGCCTTGGGTGTTTATACATGTACCTTGATGGTCACATGGGGATTTCAAACACTCATCAATATCTAAAAATAGTTTAGGAATCAAAAATAAACGGGAAGATGACATAGTCTACCAGAAATGATAATAATACTACTAATAATAGCAATAATAATAATAATAATAATAATAATAATAATAATAATAATAATAATAATAATAATAATAATAATAATGGTAATAATAATAATGGTAATAAAAGAACTAATTATGAACAAACACACGTAATACACAACAAAATGTATTCGATTACATAACATATCATTTAGCAGTCCGATTGTAGGCAAATAATGAAAAGCATAAAGAATCTTACTGACATCTGATGAAAGCATATTAATATTTGTAACTTATACTGTATCTCTACCTCTTAATAATTACATCACACAGATATACCTTTTTCACAGTTCTGTCCAGTCCATCCATTCCTACACGTACATGTGTATGACCCAGGATTGTTTATACAGAGTCCACCATTTAGACAGGGATTAGTTTTACATTCATTTTTATCTATAACATCAAATAAAAGGTGATGCCAAACTTAAGAAACAGATATAATGCTAAAAGACTGCGTGTGAAAATGTTTCTGTATTGCCAAACATAAGTCGAATTAGATAAATATTTACTTTGATAATTGATAGTCCATTCATTTTTAATAAACACTTAACAATAGCCGTTCTTTTCCAAGTTAAAATGAAGTAAGAGGATTTATGCCAGACATACTACTTTAATGCTAGCATAGTGACATCAGAGTAAAAGGACGCAAATGTTTACGTCAAGTTATCGTATGTCTGGCATGGAGTGAAATATAAGATCAAGAGGAAAAGAAGCTATTAAATGGTTTGGAAACATTTACCATCTTCGCAATTGCTTCCCTCCCATCCAGCTGCACAGGAACACCAGTAGGAGCCCTCGTTGTTATTACAGGTAGCGTTGTTCTTACACGGTTCATTATTACACTCATTTACATCTAAACACGAGATAAAAATTCTTAGTGATATTGGATGATACATCAAAACATACATGTCACTCCCAGCGGGGAAATAATCAAACATAACTACTGAAGATAGGTTCATTATATATATATATATATATATATATATATATATATATATATATATATATATATATATATACATATATAATCCATCATACGTGCATTTCGACTTTTGTCTCCTCGGCGACGATAAATGCTATACTCTTGATGTTGAATAAGAAATTAATTTCTAAACTGACCTAAAAGTAACAGTCAAGGAGCCATCCTAGGACAAAGCTATATATGATTTATAATTTTTTAAATTTGTCACAGTTAATTTGAAATATATGTTTTGGATCAGTGCCATGCATTGAAAAGTGGGATTACAAGGTGATCGAGGCCGAAACTGTAGAAATTGCAAACTATGAATAATTAAAGCAAACTAATTTCTAAAGTAACCTAACAGTAAAAGCCAAAGAACCAATACGATTTGAATATGGGCTTTGGATAGATTTTCATTTAAGTAGACGTTTAGTTAGTTACGTACTTAACTACACCTTATGAATGGAAGTAACATTTCTACCTTCGTTGCAGTGCTGAGATGTCCAGCCTTCTACACAGTCACACTTATATGACCCGGGAGTATTATGGCATGTGGCGTTGTTTTGGCACTGTGATTCCATACATTCGTCTTTGTCTACACGATAGAATATCATTATAAGTGTATAATGCATTCTACACGATCAATTAAATATCTACTTATACTAGATATCTACTTAAATCTCAAAATCTTAAAACTTTATGAACATTAATTTCGTGCCCCCCACCCTCAATTATAAATCATCATAGCATCTTACATCACTGAAAAGCAAAATGATTTTGTTCTACAATTATAATTTAGCTTTTCATTTTCTTTTTTGTCAGTTCTATAATATTCAAATGCGGTTACCGTAAATTTAGTGGACGATTACATAGTTTACCTATTTAACCTATCGTTTAAGTTTATCAAAGTAAATAGTGATGTAATGCATTGTAAGTTTTTTTTTGGTATAATTATAATAGACGAGATATGAGGGTATCTGTTCTTTATGTCATCACACCTACCAGTTTGACAAACGTCTCCCTCCCATCCAGCGTCACAATCACATGTGAAGGAACCATTATTGTTAATGCATGTTCCTCCATTTTCACACGGCTGTTTTGTTATGCACTCATTGATATCTATATTGAATACAGAAAAACAATAGAGTATATTGATAATATCCGTTATCTTTTGAGTGTATATTGGTTCTTAGCTTTGTTTTAAAAAATATTTCATTTAAACCAAATTGTTTCGTTAATCATTATTATTATTATACATTGCGTTTTACCTTTATCGCAGTTTTCAGCCTCCCAGCCATCCGTACACTGACATGTATATGAGCCGGCAGTGTTCGAACATGTCCCATTATTTTCACAAGGGTAAGTATCACATTCATTTATATCTGAAACAAAACAATTCAATAAGTACATACAGTTGAAATCTTTACAGTTTCACACGTTCTCGTAACAATGGAATATCTGCAATATAACTTTTTCATCAAAAGAAAAAAAAATTAAAAAAAAAAAAAATAAATAAATAAAATAACTTTAAAATAAAAAGATTTCCGAGCATTCGTAAACTTTATGTATACCTTTATTACATAACTTAGACATCCATCCATCAGTACAGTTACAAACAAATGAACCATTGTTGTTTATACACGAGCCGTCGTTTTTACATGGATTATTATCACATTCATCGATATCTGAAATAGAAAAATATAATCGATAATCGCAATTTGTCTCATTTACCATATGTGTAATAATACCCAAAATGTGTAAGACTTTTTATCAATATTACTCACAGGCTACGAAAATTAAATAGATAATAATTAAATATATAAATAACTAAATAAAACGCATTTTCGACCAAGAATTCCTCTTAGTGCTCAAAGGCTCTTCATGTCTTAAAACATGTGTTGCAAACTAATTACTAAATGACATAAGTGAAAGAGTCAATAGTTGATGTTCCGGTATTTATGTTTACCTTTCTTACAATCCTGTCCCATCCACCCATCTGTGCAGTTACATGTGTAAGAGCCATCCGTATTAATACAAGTACCATTATTTGAGCATGGGCTTTGTTCACATTCATCCACATCTTAAGAAAACAATACACATTATCAATTCAAAATGAATAAATATATAAAGAAATATATGTAGATAGATACATAAACATTATAGATTGCAACCTACACTGTGTCATAAAACAGCCAGGTGAAGTTTATTCTTTGGAAAGTACATGCTTTATGTAAACAGGGCATCCTCCTAAGTAATATAACTTATTAACACCACGTGTTTGAAGGTAATCAGTTAATAATACATTGAGTGTATTGAGAGACAGGTGGGATGGAACATAAGGACCTGTAAGTTTGAGGACATCAGAGGGTACCCATAGCCAGTTTTCAGTACATCTATACTAACAAAATATATACAATGAATATACGATTAAAAATTGCAAATCATTCTAAAATTCATAAGTACCGCCTTCGTACACAGCTCTGTCCTTAGATGAATTCTCTGGCTTTAACGTTTAGGCCAATTTTGTAAAAAGCTTGTCAAATAGTTTTTCTTTCAAATTCTACAGCTTAGGTCTTGAGTATCATTGAAATATCTGTCGAAATGCGCAAATGGTGCACAAAACTAAGTTACATATATATGTTCTTATATTTATTATTATTATTATTATAAGCATGATAAATATTATTGTTGTTGTTGTTATTATAACGCTCCTCTAATCATAATACTTGGCTTAAGAAGCCACCATGGTGATTCTTTATCAAATTTGACGACAATCAGTTGAAATTGAATTAAACACCGAAAAAAGTGTTGTAGTTTAGAAGTGTATTTGAGTCTTCACAAACATGAACCGAAACCAAGTAATAGATATCTGACTATGAATACGTGTATACGTTTGGTGCATCATTTGCGCATTTCAACAAGTAATGTCTCTTTAATGCCGTTGCTGGTCGTAACAATGGAAATCCAAAATGTATATATTTGGGAAACAGATTAATTGCCAAATTGACATCAAAAGTAACAGCTAAAGAACCAATCTAAGGCCAGGGTTGTGTATGAGATGGATACTGCTTGATTTAAAAATACCCTACAAACGTTTATCGCAGTGATTTGGAATAGTATATATTTTTTCATAACTTTCCGTCACATGCGAAACTCAGCACTGCTTAGAATATGAGATATAGGAATGTGAAACTAATTTATTGGCAAATGTAAAGACCAAATAATACTGTGAAAGTGGCGTTACCTTCTTTGCAGGTAGGTCCTATCCAGCCAGCTAAACAAGAACATTTGTAGGAACCAAGAGTATTACTACAAGTACCGTTATTGTTACATGGTGAAGACTTGCATTCATCAACATCTGTGAAATAAATATATAGAAATTTATACTGTTGAACCATATGTACTAAAACAAACATAATAGTAAATGAAAGAAAATCCAAGTGTATTCTTAGAGACTACGATGAATTAAAGAATGATTCTAACAAGTATGCATCCAAATACACTGTCCACTACAATTTACAGAACACTTCAATCCTCCCCCCCCTTTTTTTCCAGTAAGAAAAATGTAGGAAAATCAGTTTGCCACCTGCATACACACATATCTATGGATAGGAATCACGTTGATATACATGTATGCAGGAAATAAAATACAGAAAAAATGTTGGATAAACACATTTATATCACTGTTCACAAATCCATAGTTACATACCATCCTCACAGTTTTGTCCTTTCCACCCATCAGTACAATTACATTCGTACCATCCATCAGTGTTTTTGCATATACCATTATGAGCACATGGAGTAAAGTCACATTCATTTACATCTAAAATACAAAACAACGACGTGAAAGCTTATTGTTATTGATATTATGATGTTGTAAATAGTTGTAATAATAATAGTGGCATATATACAGTTTACGTATTCTAATGTTAAACGCTATTATCTATATTTTTGGTGTATGGGTTAAGGAGTTATAGCAATATTTCATTAGATTGCATTTTTTACTTTATTTCTATTAAATTCCATCAAAATTCTTTCATTAGTAAGGATTAAGATCACTACAGACGTTAACCTAGGTGACCACATTAATAACTGAATTTATTGATGTAATATCGTATCACTCAACAAAACAAAGGAGAGGTCAGTATGCTATATATATATATATATATATATATATATATATATATATATATATATATATATATATATATATATATATATATATATATATATATATATATATATATATATATATATATATATATAATTTGACTCACCTCTCATTTACTTGGTCAATATATATATATATATATATATATATATATATATATATTTGCTTCTTGTCAATAATGTTAAAACGACCAATCGGAAGCAGAAAAAACATTATGACTATTTATGTATTATTTCTGCATCTTTTAATAAATAAACGTAGTTACCTTCTTTACAATTATCTCCCGTCCATCCTATCGTACATTCACAGCTATAAGAACCATTTGTGTTAATGCATGTGCCATTATTTAGGCAGGGCTGGTATATGATGCATTCATCAATATCTACGAGATGAATATTAAAACTGTGTCACAAAACCATCGATACTAAATGAAGAATAATTTCCATTGTAACGTTTGTTACATTACAAAAAGCTATAGCTGATTAAATTCATTTATGACATCTTAAACCAATATAAATCATCACATCCATGACGAATATAGCAGAGTGCTGCGTTAAAAAGAAAAAATGATGTCGTTTTAAAGTAAATGTATTTAATTTGATTGAGGTTTTAAAAAACTAATAATTTAATACAAATAGTTATTTCCAAAATCTGCGTCTAAATATAGACCATATATTTTGATCGCAAAAATTACCCGAGTAATATCGGCAATGCCTTAGACATTAACATAAATGCGTCATGTAAACAATTATATTTTCTTGGTTTAATACTGAAATACCTTTGTCACAATTTAATGCTTCCCACCCAGCTGAACAGTTGCACGTGTATGAACCATCGCTATTGATACATGTTCCATTGTTCTCGCATGGCGAGTTGTCACATTCGTTCACATCTGTTTTGTAAGGAAAATACGTATATACACACAAGCTTAGGTCTAATTTAAATATATTGCAGTGTGTAATTTAACACATCTAAATGATAAATTTGGGATTTAAGTATTTTCATTTTTCACTTTCATTTATTCAGCATACCTTCTTTACAATCATGTGCTTGCCATCCCGCAGTACAGTTACACGAGTATGAACCGTCATTGTTAATACACGTCCCATTGTTTTCGCAAGGAGAAAACTGACATTCATCAATATCTTCAAAGACACGATAAACAGCAAATCAATTATTTTCTTTAATAATAATTATAACATTAATAACCAACACATTTGTTACATGCCTGTCTTTGAGTATGCATTTTAGATTATTATCTTTAGTTATATGTTGATATTGTTATTGTTATTGTCTTTCTTTACCTTTTCAGAAATGGGTATTTATGCGTTAAATTCGCCTTGTTAACTTATTGTAATATTTTGGGGTAACATCGATTATAGAATTTCCACATTCCCAATGATACAGCTATATGGGTTTCTATTTTGTGTATATTTACCTGTCACACAGGTATGTCCTTGCCAACCGATGCTACAGTTACAAACAAAAGAACCATTGTTATTGAGGCAAGTTCCATTGTTTCCACATGGGCTTCTTTGGCATTCGTCGATATCTAACAAAACAAATCGTGAATTTAATATTAAATTTTAGTGGCTGAAATATATTAGGTAAGGTAGACCTGGCGTGATATCCTACATATATACACCTATTTCTGTTGAAATATGATTTTAAAAAAAGTTTTTAATTTACCTTCTTTACAGTCATGCCCTTGCCATCCATCAATGCAGTTACAAGAATATGAACCATTGTTGTTGATACAAGTGCCATTGTTGTCGCATGGAGAGTTCATGCATTCATCAACATCTACAATAATAAATGCATTATAGCTATAAAATACAGGCACATACATCTCAAACCTCTTTGTTAAGTAGTTGTGTTTACATGCAACCCCGATTATATATTAATCGGAGGGACATTGTCTCTTCAGAAACAGACTCAGTTTTGGTCCGTGCGTTTGTATTTACGTTATACGGTCAATGTGGAAATAATTAGATTATTGAAGTATGTTTATTTAGATGTCGAACATATACATGTACGTATAGTAATTTAGTACATATCTATTATTCCAGTTACTTACAGGGACGTACATGTATCTGACCAATATTGATGTGGAAGTGCATGATAGGTAGGGGGAGGGGGTTCAGATCTGCTTTGAAGTCCTGTTAGGAAACATAAAGACAAAATCCTTGGAAGCTAAATGTATACTTGCGCAATCAGAATGGACAATTCCTAAGTTTGTGAATGACTTTTGTGATTCTGACTTTGTATTGGACTTATATTTGCCTGGATTCGCGTCTGATCATTAATAATTACCTGTATTACATGTATGTCCTTGCCAACCGCTGCTACAGTTACAAGTAAATGAACCATCGCTATTAATACAAGTTGCATTGTTTTCACAAGGGATCCTCAGACATTCATTGATATCTGAAATAATATTAGAATCTCTACACTGAATATTTTACTTCAAATAGTTTCATAAAATCGTATAGTCATTTTTAAAATAACGAATCACACATTTGTATTTCCAATAATATATATTTTCACTAGCACAGTAATTAGATAAAAGTTATAATTATCATCAACATCGTAGAATACTTTAACAGATGTATTACATTCAAGAGAAGACAGGAGACATCTGACTAAGCTGTATGGCACAAATCACCAACAGCATGCAAATAAAACATCATAATAGTCAAATAAGCACAGGAAACATAAATTTAGTTGAATGCGCATGCCAGTCTCTATCTTTCACGGTTCATAAGTCATGGACAATGTGGACGTTGACAACAGACAAACACACAGACAGGACAAAAACAATATGCTCACGATCTATTGATCCTGGGGCATAAATATTCGATTGTATAGCAGTTATTGTACAGAAGTAGAACGGTCAATTAAAGTAACAATAGTCACTCAACTGGTGTGGTTATCTGGGGTACAGGCGGCCACCTCCCCTTTCACCGCAAAAGCAGCACTATTAAAGGATACACATTAAAAAAATTATAAATAATCCTCCATATAAAGACGAAGGATCAACAGGTTCCTTATGGAATAATTGCCTAGAATCAAAAATATCTTAGGCGACATATACATAAGTCAACAGAGCTCTGTCCGTCTGTCAGCGAGCTTAGATACTTGATCTGTAGAAGTCACAACTAACAGTCAGAGGGGACGAGGCTCAGAATCTTGTCTCCTCTGAAAAAGGTTTGACAAGGCCTGACATAGAGTCCCTACACCCTGGTTAGGAAAAAGCTGACATTGTGAGATCATTATAAATGTGAGTTCTCGGAGTACATACCATCTTTACAGTCATGTCCTTGCCATCCTTCAGTACAGCTGCATGCGTATGAACCATTATTGTTTATGCATGTCCCATTGTTGTCGCATGGGAACGTTGTGCATTCATTCATATCTACGAAAAAATATTAATTGTAAAGAAAAAAATGTGTACATGAATAAATCGATATTTATATATAGGCCTTTTAAAAAAAGTGATATACCTTGCTCACAAGTGTGTCCTTCCCAACCACTGCTACAGTTGCAAGCAAATGAGCCATTGTTATTGATGCAGGTTCCATTGTTTTCGCATGGGTTAGATTGACATTCGTCGACATCTAGAATTAAAAAAATGTTTTAATTCAACTTTTATACTTTAAAATGTTAATACTTAGATGCTTTTACTTTTTATGGGAAATGACAGATATTTATTATAAACCATTTTATGTTGTACAGATGAGAAAAGTCGAAAACATCGATAAAACTTCAATCAATATTTAAATGTCCTGGTCCAACTTCCAATCTGGATTGAGATAAATGTCTTAAAATTGATGAACATTTTGATGACAGAATTCCAAAAGATTTACGGAATCTTATATCTGTCACCATTGCAATTCTATTTAGAAAATAGAAATACAATAATTCAATATTATATTTTCCAATTGCAACATTTCTCTCATAATTGTTTTTACTAAACACACCTTCTTTACAATTATATCCTTGCCATCCTTTGTTGCAGTTACAGGAGTACGACCCATTGTTGTTAATACAAGTGCCATTGTTTTCGCATGGAGAGTTCGTGCATTCATCAATATCTACGATGGGAATTATCAATTACTAGAATATTTTTTTTCTTATAGAAATATTAAATTCAAAATACATGCAGTAAATAAATATACATGTACTTGAGTACACTTAGCTATTTACCTATCACACACGTGTATCCTTGCCAGCCACTACTACAATTACAAGCATATGATCCATTGTTATTGATGCAAGTTCCATTGTTTTCACATGGGTTTCTTTCACATTCATTCACATCTAAAATTTCAAGATATGAAAGGTGATGAAAAATTCATTTTTTGTTGATAAGTTAATCTCAAAACGAAAGTGAAACAATGATACCAAAAATATAGACCAATTGCGAAATGTTAGTGAGATCAAGTCAGTTTTAGAGTATATTTATCCAAAGTTAACAATGTGTTAACAATGCCACAGTTTTATTTACAGAATTTTTTTTTTTTTCATTGCACGCATTTGTTTTTTCCGTATATCTGTAAATACAAACTGATAGACATACCTTTTTCGCAGTCATGTCCTTGCCATCCGTCAAAACAATTGCAAGAATACGACCCATTGTTGTTTATGCAAGTACCATTGTTGTCACAAGGGAAATGTAGGCATTCATCAACATCTACAAAGGGGATTATCCATCAGCAAAACTATATGTGTAAGTAATGATACGTGAAATATTTGATTTAACGTTAATTATTATTTCTAGAGGGCCAAGCCACTCATTTTCAGTTGCAATTAATTTCTATTTTGTTATAGGTCCTCTGCATTACTAGTTTCTCCTGTATTAAGTTCAATATATTTTTAACAATGTCTTCAACATTTTATAAAATCCTTACCATTCCCACATATGTGTCCCTGCCAGCCACTACTACAGGTGCAAATATATGAACCATTATTGTTAACACAAGTTCCATTGTTTTCGCATGGACTGCTTTCACACTCGTCAACATCTAAAAGCAAATGAACTTCCTTTAGCTTACTCGAATACATACTTTTATATATTCTATTTATAAACAATTAAATAAGTAAAGAAATAGATAACTAAAAAAATAAAATGAATAAGTCATAACAGTGTCATGTTACCAATGATTTATTCTGTTGTCAGAGGAAGGTTTCTCTAAAATCTAGTATTAGCGGCCACATGTCTTCCTCAGTGTTGCTACATGTATGGCCATGGCGTTTTTAAAAATGTACAAATTGTAAGTACTTGACTGTGCCTCTAGTCAGATATGCTATTTTCAATGAATATCAAGAGATTTGATGTAAGATATTATGCATAAACGAATTCTATATCGGATATGTAACAGCAAAATTAGTTTTGACTGATTTATATTATAATTAATAAGAAATGTCAGTAGAGTTTTTAATTGAACAGCACAGAATTGAAAATAAAGGACAGTGATCAGATACATGTGACATTTATATATAAAGCATGATTATTGTATAATAAAGCTTACCTTTATTACATATATCATCTTGCCATCCTTCATTGCAGATACATTCAAATGAGCCTTGAGTATTCACACAGGTTCCATTGTTTTCACAAGGTTCGTTATCACATTCATTCTTGTCTGCAACAGGATTTCATTTATTATCAATGTCAATGAGTAGACAAATCAAAGTCTACCTTTATTTACATTTTAATTGTTGTTCACATAGCTATATTCTCATTGGGGATTTCTTGGTTCAGAGTTCAATTTGGAGTAAATTTTAGCCGATATGTGAAAACAATTCATATTTCCGAAAAGGATATAGGCTTCCAATGAAGTAGGAACAAATGCTATAAATATAAAAGCATTTGTCGCAGTGACATAAACAATCGCGTTCCATGATAGTAATCATTGGTTAAGGTCATATCATAAGTTTTAGTATAGATTTGTTTCAAAACTAAACTAACCTCATATTATGATCTCTCATAGAGACTCTTAGTGACGTAAATTGTTGTTACTAATGGAAAATTTTGAAGTTTTTTTTTTCAAATTCTTTGATAGACTGATTCAGATATTCCCATATAAAGAACAAACAACAAATTACTCAATATCTCCTTTTTTGGTGGAATTTTTCTCTTCATATTTGAAATAAAATATACTGAATATACAATAGCCTGAATAAAGCAAAGAAAGCACAAACTTTTCTATGTCAAGAAAGAGAAACTCTGTATTTGCAATATTCCTGGCGACCTAGCAGCTTTATTGATAACTAAATTTTATGTTTCTTTTAATCAATTGCATTTGATTCCAGGATCTCTTTAGTGCAGAAATATAAAATTTGAGCGAGCCGGATACATTCTTAATACAAATGCTTAGCTATAGTAAATGTTCATATATTACGTATCCGAAAACATCAGTTGACAAAAATTTGCGGACTACACAACACGATTTCATCGTTACGGAGAAGTGCTGATTGTTAATGTGATTGTTTCACTGCATCGAACAGCCGAAAGTGTTTTCACTATCATAAAGTATCACTCAGAGAGAGAGAGAAAGAGAGAGCGTAAAAGTAAAATGCTAAGAATACAAGCGGTCTAAATAGTGCAATAAAATAAGGAAGTCTGCATGTGAGAGTTCTGATAAATGCAAATGAAGTCTTTTAAGAAACCTAAAATTGACGGAATGCTGTGTGTAGATATGCTTTTGGATACCCTCGTGATATATATGTTACATTTAGAAGCTAGCTTACTACGATAAATGATTCAGAAGAATCTCTATCAAAGAAGTTAGTTTTTATAGTAATTATTATAACATACCTAACGGATAAAAGAATATTACAAGGAAGTGGAAAATTTGAGTCGTCATGTGTGTCATACAAAGAAGAAGTAAATTTTCCTTTTGTGTAGATAGTCAGTAGATGATATAAGTACGAAGCACAGGAACTGTTGCATTTTTAAGTTCGAGATCGTTAGGATTTATGTAATATAGGTTTGTATGAAAGTCTTCACAAACGATACATCTTCAACATATCTGAATGTGAACTGTAAGCTCATTACCAGTGTCTTATATTGACACCGGTGTTAACACCCATGTTCTGTTGGAATACTTGGTCATGTTCGTATTCAACCGACAGAGTACTTCTGAATTCAGAATCACTGTCATGTGAAATAAAGTATATGTCCGGATAATCTAACACGTACGTATGGGAGAACCCTTTGTAAAGAAACAGTTATCATCAAAAATGATAAATCGCTTATAATGAAGGACAGTTAATTAAAAACTACATCATTTCACAATTAGTTCTGAGATTTAAACTAGAAGGTCCTGTGATTTTTTCAATATCGAAATCCGAGTTTACATCTTTTCTATACTAGAGTATAACAAAACACCTCTGAAGTAAGTTACCTCACTTGTCGAAGTAATCAATATGATCTTACCGTCTTGACAGTCTTTGGAACGCCAACCTTGTTCACAATGACAGATATATGATCCATTAGTGTTTTCGCATGTACCATTGTTCAAACAAGGTGTTTTTGTTTCACATTCATTCACATCTAAAAATAAATAATATTTCGTATCATGCCTTGTTATTTTTTCAATTTCAGTAACCGGGAGCTGCTAGGGTGCAACTTTATTCAGTCATGGGTTTGCCATCAATTTATATTTCTAAATGTCTTTTCAATCCGGAAAATAAAGCTTACTGCTCCGTGACTCCTGATCATATCCGACAAAAATAAAGAAATATCCGTACTTTCAACTTCTCACCGAAATATGTGATTTATTAACTTAACTTGTAATATAACTATCAGTCGTCGAATAAATATATATAAAATAAGTCGTCAAAGGCAGATACCAAATTCATGACGATTTCAGAATCGAAGGGTCATTGAATTCATTTCAGCAATGGGAACAAACTGGAGACTAGTTTTCTTAACGACACATCGTAAACATGGAACCTTCATTATTTTTATTTTCAGAACTCCCCAGCATAAATTAAAAAGATATGTTCATCAAAACTATATCGAAATAAATGAATTAAAAAGAGAAAAATAACGAAGGGCAAATGTATTCAATATGTCATCAAATATTCACGATTCGTCTTAAGTTGTTTCGTAAGGCAGGCAAATGTTCTTAAAATAATACATAATAGATTTAATATATGACCTTGATTTAAGTACCTAATATTAAATCGCTACCCAAATGGGTATAGGCATATTTGAAAAACACAATACGGCAAGGTAAATGCAGTATTAAACAAGAAAAAAACGTCATAGTGAGGATTATCAGAATGACACATACCGTCAAAAGTAGTACAAATAATAACTTCAATAATCTGGACTTTCTGATCGTGACATACATTGCTCTGGGCTCGTATATAATGATGCATACTCTAAACCAAACAAATTTTCTACACCCCTCCCCTTAGAATTAAATGGTCATCCTCTGATGTATAGAAGCGGAAAATTTGACATATGTTGAGGATTAATTTGTTTAGAGACTTCAGACGACTGATTGGGGTAAGTTTTTATTGCCTAGGATTTTGCTTAATATTTACGTGTGTTTGATGCTGAAATGCGTAGAATTGTTTATCATTCTATTGATCAAAATTGAAATTCAAGTTATATTTATGTAAGGAATTGTAATCATCAAAATAGGGTCAAGTCTTGTGGCTAAATTAATATGTATCCAGACTTTACTGTCGAATTTGAGGCTGGGTCTCAACACCTAGTTTTCAGTTTCATTTTCCACATTTAGTTAATTACTAAATTGTCATTTAGTCGTGCAAAAGCTAGTAGTTATTAACTAACCGGTCTGACAATTTTGACCCGTCCATTCCTCTGTACAGTTACATTCATATGACCCTGGATTATTCACACAGGTTCCATTATTCTGACAAGGAGCAAAGACGTCACATTCATCTATGTCTATAATACCATAAAACAGATATTAATTAGTAAAAAAAAAAACATAAAACAGATATTAATTAGTAAAAAATACCATAAAACAGATATTAATTAGTAAATTTCTTGCATGTTTTCCGTTGTAATACACCCCTACTGATTGGTAAATTGAAAATGTATTTACATATATATTTTGATCATCGAACATTACTTAGATATGAAAATATATGAAGTTCCCTGAAGTAACAATATGTTATATTTTCGACAGTATAAGGTCGTGCATACCTTGTTAAAATATCTTGCTTTATCTTGCTTTATAATGTTTGACACGTTTATCTGAGGAACAAACATAGCCATTAATATATAATGTATAATTACCTTTGTCACAGATATGTCCTTCCCAGCCCGACGTACAGTTACATACAAAAGAACCATTGTTGTTAATACAACTTCCCAAATTATTGCATGGATCCTCGTTACATTCATTTACATCTGTGTTTAAAAGATAAAATAGAAAAAATCAACTGATGTACAGATATTTGTGCCAGTTGCTTAGTGGTTAGTCGGTATCGTAATTGCACTACAATCAAATATTTTTGTAATGTGATATATGTTCTAGTATATTATTTATATTCATGTACTGTATAGCTCTATGGTGACTTCTGCCACATAACTGAGCCAGTAACTCCTCTTTTTTCTTTAGCATGGATGTCACGGGATTAGATTCCTACACTCTTGTGTTTTTTTAATTTTATTTTCAGTAAGCTTGTTTGTTTTTACCTTCTTTTCTATTTCAGGAATTATAAATTGCATTTCATCATTTTTGTGCAATGAATATCATGCAATGTCCAATGTCTTTAATCGCCGAACTGCGCAGCGTTGACAATGAAAACTAATTGATGATTATAAATACATTTATCCCTTTTCAAAACCTCGACAGAGTATTGCTGCATGAAATCCAAGTGTCAATAACATACTAGGAAATTATTTCTTTATGATCACAAATAGAAGAAAGAATTCTGACCATAAAAGACCTATTCTATATAGGTCGTTTATTTTGCTGTTATAGTATATTTTAGTGTGTTATATTAAAAGACATCAATTTGGTGCTATTGATATAAATAAACTATTAAGACACTAGTCGGTAAATAGAGTCAAATCGATAAGTTCAATACAAAATAGATACAAGGGGATATCACTCCTCGAGGGATTAGGTATCATAAATGAGTAAGTATCTCCCGACAATCGGTTATGTCAGCATTATATGCATAATATAAAATGTACGGCTTATCATAAACAAATAATAACTGGATAAAGGTCAATAACCAATACGAAATAGATGTTATGTCTCCTTTAATGCATTTAAACAACATTTACTAAACAGTAATCGAAAGTTTGAACTTGCCATCTTCACAATTATGTCCTTGCCATCCTTCTTTACAGTTACAACTGTATGATCCATTAGAATTCACACATGTTCCGTTGTTTTCACATGGTTCATAATCACATTCATTTACATCTAGAAATGATAGACGTCACTTAAAACACCTTTGCCGAACAGTATTATGATGTACTAGTCAGTAATTGATTTCACAGTGGAACACTTCAAAATAGAGTATGAAAAGGGGTAGATGGGCCTAGTTCATTGTTATCACCAGTAAATCATAATATTCACATTCATACTGTCAGTAACAAAAACACAATATTAAATTGCTAAAAAATTTCATAAAAAATACAGTAAAACCTGTCTTAGCGGCCACCTCTATTAAGATGTCACCTGTATATAAAGGTCACATTTTAAAGTCCCAATATCTATGTTTTCCTAGTTAATAGACCTCTGTATAAAGGTCACCTGTCTATAAAGGCCATTTTTGACTCTTCCCCTAGCTGACCTTAATAGACAGGTTTGACTGTGTAAAGGTTCTACATTTATTAATACGTATCTGGTAGGAATCAATATGCTCCACAAGAAAAATAGAAAATGTGTAATGGGTAATATATGTTTTTAAATGTACCTTCATGACATGTTTGTCCAGTCCATCCTGCTGTGCAATTACAACTGAATGAACCATCAGTGTTAATACACGTTCCATTGTTGTAGCAAGGTATTTCGAGATCACATTCATTTTTATCTATTTAAATAAATATTAACATTAGTAAATAATAAATACTAGACTATGCAATGTCGCATGTCCTTGAAATCGTATAGGATAGATTACATAAATCGCGTAATATCTGTAAAATACAGAAAATGTATTTATTTGTTCATACCTTCCATGCAGTGTTTTCCTTGCCATCCAGTTGAACAATTACAATGGTATGAACCGTTTGTGTTGATGCATTCTCCATGAAGGCAGGGACTCGAGTCACATTCATCAACATCTGGCAATACATATACATAGTTTTATATATAACACAATTACAAGAAATAAAGAATAATGCTTTTACAAGGTATATAATTGTAATGACTGTAGTAGGTGTTGCATATCCATATTTTCGAATGTATTTCACCTGCAATACAATTATACATACATACATATAATCTTCTAATTGAAACGTGTTTGTACATATTATATATTATGCACATAAAATGTACTTTGGAACTTTATTACAAATAATTGGTAATACTTACTATCATTCAGTTAAATGATATACATTGTCAGCTTCTTTTAGTATTTATCCTGATTAAAAATCTTATCAGGTAAAAGTTGTAAAGATTACCTTTTTCGCATATTTTTCCCATCCACCCTATTGTGCAGTTACATGTATAAGAACCGTTATTATTTACACATGTTCCATTGTTTTCACAGGGGTTTGTAACAATATCCGCACATTCGTTAACATCTGGAAGTAAATTTGAAGATAAAATACCAAATAAACAAAATTTTGATTTCCTAAAACATTTACAATAATATTATACGTATATTGAAAGAATAAAGGTATAAAACAGCATTTTATATGCTTTAAGTTTGAAAAAAATACGAATATATACCTTCGATACAATGTTGTCCAGTCCATCCATCGATACAATTACAATGATAAGATCCATTGTTGTTAATGCAAGTAGCATTGTTCTCACATGGAGATAAGTTACATTCATTTCGATCTGAAATTGAGTAGTAACAAGACACACAATTTCAAGTTAAGCTAGAAATTGAAGTAAACTACCACACATACATAAAATCAATAGAAATAAATAACAGACATTTTATTATTCATACATACTCAACGATGAACTCTTATTAGACTTTATTAAGCCGGTGTGGCCTAGTGGATAAGGTGCTCGGCTCGTGATCGAGAGGTCGCGGGTTCGACTCCCGCCCGGGACACACCGGTGTTCTGTCTTTCGGATGAGACAGTAAAAACCGAGGTCCCGTGTCACGGTAGGCGTGGCACGTAAAAGATCCCTCACTGCTTCGGGTGGGTCCGTTGCAAAGGTCTAAATTTGTATGCAATGCATCAGGCAGATGCCGTCACCATATACGTGAAATAATCGTGGAGTGACGTAAAACAATAATCAAACAAACAAACAAACTTATTAGACTTTATGATATAGATAAACCACGTATCTAACAAATACAGTAGCCCGTTATTTATTAAAAGTATAAAGTATTTAAATTTAAGATATGATTACAAGAAAGAAGAAAATGTTCCCTTTTCCGATACCTTCATGATATTATTGTGTATATAGTACCGATGTGGTAAAATTCATTTAAAAATTGCATTAAAAGTCTTTGATAAAGCAAAAAATAGACAAATATCTATGCAAATATAGCGATATCCCAAATCCACAGGGCAATAATACCTTCTTGACAGAACTGTCCTTGCCATCCAGCAGTACAGTTGCATATGAAGGATCCATTTGTATTAATGCACTCTCCAAAGTTAATACATGGATTTCTTACACATTCATCTACATCTGTTAAATATAATAAATTACTTGGATTTATAATTATTTACACAATTTCACATCTAATAACAATTTAATAACATGATTGTTATAAATGATTTGCTTGCTTTTTTATTTTTTATAGATTGGTTATTATTATTATTATTATTATTGTTCTTTTTTGGGGGAGAGGGGTGTTTTTGTATGTTTGGCGTTTTGTGCTTTTTTTTTTTCTTTTTCTTTTTTTCTTTCAAAATTGAGCGTTACAATTTGTGAGCATGTACGTGATTATTTAATTTCAATGATGGCAAAAAGTTCATTAGTGAAGATGCCTGAATACCCACCGTCGGGATTTTCTCACATAGACAGAGACTGATTCGAACCAATGTTCATAATGTAATTGATAACATTCTCATTGCCCAAAACATTCATACAAAATGGCAACACTTACCTGTCTTGCAATTATTAGCGGTGTAACCTGCGGTACAATTACAGAAATATGAACCAATGGTATTGATACACGTCCCATTGTTAGCGCATGGTACACTATCACACTCGTTATAGTCTGAAACGATATACAATTACAGAAATATGAACCAATGGTATTGATACACGTCCCATTGTTAGCGCATGGTACACTATCACACTCGTTATAGTCTGAAACGACTTACAATTCGAACAATAAATGGAATTAAGACGAGATGTAATGACATAGCTTTTCTTGATACGATACGTATGGTGGTTCCTGTTTTAGAAAAAAAAATCTTGGTAATATATAGTCTTGGCGAAGATTTCTTTTAGTATAATCACAAAATACATATAATTATTCCTATTTATATAAAGACATATAGACATAACTATATTTCCGGGTTGTATTGGGACTGTGGGCGCTGCATGCTTTGGTGGTATTTTATAATAATGGCGTTGGAATTAAAATACCGTCGGGGTAGGCGATGCATGTAGTTTTGAGGTAATAAAGAGTAAATTTTTAATATTGTATATAGATATATTTCCGCACACTTATTTTTCTCTCTGGATATCTATCATTTTTTACCGCATCTCGGACAAAATTGTTGCATTTCATTGAGACTATGAGACTATAGAGGTCAGTAAAATTTCTTAAGGTGCAATATGGCCGCCGTACTTTTCGTTATCGTCAACTATATAAACAAAACAAATCCAATATTATTCGATGAACATTTTCAAGGTACCTCCCACAGTGTGCGTAACGTCAGATAAATTGAAAGCGTCTCGGCGATCTAGTTTGTTGAGGGTCAATAAAATCCATAGGAGGTTCGGCCATCGGCCTCATCCCCTATGAATTTTACTGACCCTCCATTGTTCCTTGGTAGGTCAGTAACAAACGGTACAATCTGATTAAAACCATATCTTTATTCTGCTTTTCTATTTGTTCTATTGCGGATAAAGATCTGGCGAAATTCCGTACGGGGTCAAGTTCTGGTGAATTCTGATTTTCAGCCAATCAGTGGATCTGCTTCAATTTCCTAGGAATGAAATTAACATCCGCAGCGTGTGTGACCCACAAGGTAGTTTTTAAACAGTGTTTGTTACACATTGCGTCACTATCACGTGCCTAGCCGAGTCATTGATTGGCTTTTGGAAATAACGGTTTCGTTGACTGTAGCATCATCAGAGTTCACCTAAACATGACCCTTACATGGTTTGACCAGATCTGTATCCGTAATGGGACGGATAGAAAAGCGGAATAAAGATATGGTTTTATATATAACTAATAATATAACATGTAAGTATGCTTTCTATAATGTTATTAATTTTAAGTAATATGATAATTTTCTGCACGATATAGCTTTAGATCCGAGATTCCGACATGTATTTTAACATTAACATCAGTCAATTTTAACGCCATACTTACGCGCGCAATAAAGACGTTATGACGTCATCGTTTATCTAGG
This sequence comes from Pteria penguin, assembly GCA_035048485.1. Taxonomy (NCBI): domain Eukaryota; kingdom Metazoa; phylum Mollusca; class Bivalvia; order Pterioida; family Pteriidae; genus Pteria; species Pteria penguin. Next base: position 27,977,626 of record CM068583.1, read on the forward strand.
TTTAGAAGCTAATGTATTTTTGAAGCATAAACATGGACTTACATAGCTTTATATTTGTTATCTCATGTATTGCTTGATAAAGGCCGTGAGGCCGAAAATTTGCAGTATATAGTGTTTGTGTTCACTTTTAATGTACCGGACTTAACATTTGTAGATAAATTAAGAAGCTGTGTTTGTGAAACACTAATACCCCCGATTCTTCTCTGCTTCGGGTTGGTGCATTGCAAAGGTAAAAATTCTATGCCGTGCATCCGGCAGATGTCGTCACCATATACGTAAAATAACCGTGGGGTGACATAAAACAATAATCAATCAGTCGTGGTTTACTTGAAAGGGCTTCATTAGTTGCGCACGCATGTGAAATATGAGGTCTCTATCGTTCACGGTTCAAAAGTTATGGCCTAGGTTAAAGTTGACTATATTCAAACAAACAGACGGGGCACTTTGTGTCATTTGCAAGGGTTCCATTAGTTGAGTACGCATGTGAAATATGAAGTCTTTATCCCTCACGATCCGAATGTTATGGCCAAGGTTATATTTGACAACAAACAAATAGACAGACAGATAGACGGGACACTCGGTGGCATTTGAAAGGGCTCCATTAGTTGAGTACGCTTGTGAAATATGAAGTCTCTATCCCTCACGCTACACAAGTTATGACAAAGGTTAAAGTTGACAACAGACAAACCAACCAACCAACACGACAATAACAATATGCCTCCAGATCGATAATAAGGGGGATTGCTGTATAGTTGCCGTATCATTTGAGTTTTTCTTGTATCATACATTGTATCACGACCTCAATATTGCGTTACATTGTATTGCAGTTCATCATTATTTTCCCGAACTTTAAGATATGTCTTGTGTAAATATATGAATATATATATTATGTGTTATTATTATTAAGGAATGAAGTAAAAACGAAGTAGTACTAAAGGGTAAACCATATCTCAGAGCCCATTGAAAAAGGACAATATCGTGTATAGTGACAAATGCGATCCCCCAATAAAATCGAGGTGAGGCCAGGTGCCCGGCAAGAGTGAGCGTCCCCTGGTTGCATGCAACACCCGTCGCAAAATTCCTGCAACAACCTTTCAAGTTGAGGAGGTAAATACATAAATATATACGCACGAACATACGAAGGAGACAAGAGCACGAAGTCAAATTTGCCATTCAAGGCAAGAAATGCTGCCTGACTGAAATTCCGGCCTATATATATGCGTATTATTTCATAATGAAGTATAGTCAAAATATTAAGATGGTTATTTGTATCGTCAGGTCCCAAAATATCGGTTAACATTCTTGAAAGAAGAATCTGAAATTGCACTAGATCCCTATATCGACTATTGAACTTCCTCAGTGACAATTTCAAACGTTCCACAGTATATCCTTGTGAAAGTAGTTTGGTGGCAAGAAGCCTCGCTCTCATGACGAGATTTTCGTATTTAGAGCATACCCTGGCATAGCGTATTAAATTGTAAAATGAAGACGCCCTATGCGGGAGAGGAAGGTATGTTACTACTCTGAAAAGGGAAGTTAAAATCGTTACGTTTCTCATAGAGAGAGGTTACAAATGAACCATCGTCACTAATTGATAAGAGTATATCGAGGTATAAAGCAGAAGATGCGCTCTCTGTGGTATCTTCTATCTCGAGTTCATTTGGATATATGAAGTGAAGTTGATCCTTAAATACAGGGTTGTTAATGGACAAAACGTCATCGATGTATCTTCATGTAAAGTTGAACCGAGATGCTAATTGTTTATTGCCTATAGAGAGCAGAGACTGTATGCATTGTGCCTCGTAAGAGTACAAAAATATGTCTGCCAGAAGATGCGCGAAATTAGTACCCATATGAATGCTAACAATCTTTTGGAACACTTTTCCACAAAATATCACAAAAATATTATATATAAGAAATTCTAACATTTCGATGATCTCTTTTTCTGTATACTTGCTACTGGAATCAGACTGTTTCTTTTCCAAATATGTGTCGTTGTGGCCAAAAACGAGATACTTATATCTGCGAATTCCATTTTTGTTAAAGAAGGCGTTTTGAATAAGTGATGTTATTCTGTTCTTCAGTTTTTGAAGAGGAATGGTTGTATAAAGAGTCGAAAAGTCAAAAGATTTGATGCTAGTGACATTATTGAAAATAGAAGATTTTAAGTGCTCTAGAAGTTCCTTGGTAGCTCGAGATCAGATTCATTTGTAGCAATACCGAATGAACTAAGAACTGACATGTGATTATCCAATACCTCTGAAGGAGACAGATTTGTAACTGTGTAAGTTGAATTACCACGCACTGAATGACGACCAGGCTCTTCTATAAGACATTTAATATAATATACCTTACATACGAATGTGTAATTGTTACCTGCCTTGTCAGTAGGAACAAAAATGGAATTTTCATGAAGTCGAGAAAGTTCTCTAACGACGCTGGAGTCACGAAATATAGAATAGTGTTTGTTCTTTAAAAAACTGACAAAGTCTTCGAACTTTTTTCTTTAGCAGACTTCTGATCGACTTCAGCCATTCAGACAGATTGTTTTATTCAACCTTCTCTCTCTTAGACCAACTTCTGACATACTCTTTAAATGAGTTCATAATAATATCAAAATTTCGACGCCATGTAAATGATCGTGGCTCTCTATATTTTGGGCCTTTACTTAAAAGATCTCTAAGTTTTTCACTGCGCCCCAATATGGAGATCTCCTGTCACAACATGACCACATGGATTATATTTAATCTCATACAATCACAAAAAAGACAACTGACTTACTTGTACGAAAAAGCCATGGACATGTAGCGAACAGAAGGACATGCACAAAAACAAATAAATGAAATCAATTAACAACGATATACCTCAATGGTTGTCTGAAAACTGCATATCTATACATGTTTCCAAATTTATTTGCTGACAGAAAAAAAGGAAATGGGAGATACCACCATTAACTGCGGTCCTAATATTTTGCGAGGAACCATTGTATAATGGTACTTTTATAAGTAAACAAAGGTGAAAAACAAACTTTAAATCTTTGTTAAAAGCATTTAATATTATTCACCACTCGATTTACAGCTGCGTAAGAATCAAAATTACGTTGAGTTAAGTAGATTAAAACAGTTAGGTGCAGAACTGTCACTTGACCAAGACAAAAATTCATATTTGATGAATTTGAAAGTTGTTTCGAATCGTCGTAATATTGACGTAATAACTTACCATCCTTGCAGTCATGGCCTTGCCAACCCTCTGTGCAATCACAGCTATAAGAACCATCATTATTGATGCATGTCCCATTATTTGCACATGGTTTTCTGTCACATTCATTAACATCTATTAAAGAGAATGAACAATAGCCATTTATCAAGCAACATATTACTCAAGACATACTTCAGAAACTTATGTGAGATAACGTTCTAATGTAGATAATTAAACCATGAATTATGTCATACATTTTACTACATAATCATCTTTTTGTACAAATCAACTTATGATACCATAACATCATTACCTTCCTTGCAGTCTTTATTCTTCCATCCATCTATGCACTCACATGCATACGAGCCGAGACTGTTTATACATGTTCCGTTGTATTGGCATGGAATCTCAAGGCATTCATCGACGTCTGTATGTATTATAGAATCGGTCAAATGGCATTATTAGATTCAAAAACTTTCGTTATTTGCAGCAATTTTAACCGGTCATGTGTGAACATTTAGTAAGATATTTTTGATAATTTGTGAATATGTCAATGTAGTCACATTAAAAGACCAGGAATATTAGAGCACAGTTTTTAGTTTCTTAAACTTCTCTAACAGTGCATTATCAAATATAACATGCTATATGATAAAATGGATATAACACTTTTCACACATTTGCCTCGGTTGATCATGATTCCTTAATATGGAACCTTTATTCTCCTGTAAAATCGTGACTGTAATTTTTTGTATACCTGTCTCGCAATTCACTCCTGTCCATCCATTTTTGCAATTGCACCTGTAATGTCCAATTTCATTTAGGCATGTGCCATTGTTAAGACAAGGGTCTTCGAGACATTCATTATTATCTGAAATATTATGAAAAAGATCACAATGTTATATTGATTATATACTCTATTTTACTCTCATTCTTTATCGCCAAGAGAAATTACATACTCAAACAGTAAGTGCATATTGTAATTAGAATAAAACATTGCAGTCCTTGTCTTCTTTATCCATTGAATACGTAAAGAGGCCCCCTTGAATGTTATTTTTAGTTTTAAAATCAATATTAATGAAGAAATTAATATTTCACTAGATAATGACTGAGTAAAAGTTTGAATAACACCAAATTGAAAAGAAGGTTTGTTAGCTTGTAATCTTTAGCTCCTATATTAAAATCGGATCTTGGCCCTGCGAACAACAACAACAGTAAAAGTTATAATGCATGACCAAATAGTACAATCAGCAATGATGGAGTACACCATATGTTATACATTTCTTAACTAACAAAAGAAATGTATTTGTCACACAATATTCTTACCATCATTACAAATTTTTCCCGACCATCCATCCGTACAATTACAGTAAAACGATCCATCTGTATTTACACATGTGCCGTTATTTCTACAAGGGCTCGTCATGCATTCATTTATATCTGTAATATTTCAGTATCACATTTTGATTAAACGGCAGGACAATTAATACATTTATTACATAACCATATGCAACTACGCCTATCCATGTGAATGAAACATACTTATTCTTCTAAGAATTATTCTGGGTATGTGGGCGCCCGTAAACCGGTTAATCACACCAATTGAGTGACGTTTGTTACTTCAATTGTCCGTCCTAAGTCGGTAGCGTAACCGCAGCACAATTGAATATTTTTGTATTTTTTCCCTGTATTTTCTACTATTATCATGTTTTGTGTGCATGTCCTTGGTGATTTGTGTCATACAGCTTTGTCATATTTTCTCATTTCTAACTATCTTTATGAAAATCGATGAATTAATACTGTTGTATGATATTTCATTTTCATTGATAGCTGTGACGTCACATTTGAATCTATTGATTGTGCACAGTGAACATAAATTGACCTGTCTGAGAATCATAAAAAATATTTTGTCACACAAACCAGCTATTAACTTTTATTGATATTTGTCTCAAATGTATATACTATATATTAGCTATTAATACAAATCTGTAAATATCAGTGAATTGATCCGATCATACTATAGTAAATAGAGGTAAAATGTTAAGAGCATACCCTTTTTACACTGTGTTCCGTTCCATCCGTCTGTGCAGTTGCATGTGTATGACCCATTAGTATTAGAGCAGACTCCTCCATTGTCACAAGGTTCATGCAATGAGCACTCATCAACATCTTTCATGAAAATTGTCGGGAAATTACAAATTATAACGCAATTTATCATACATATATATTTGATAAACACTCACGATCAGCGATAACGATTCTAATATATATGAACATACTCAAGCAAAAAACAAATGTGATTTCATTGGCCAATTTTAAAACTACCATATAGCTGCTTGAAGTTATCAGCGGTGCAACCCTGTGTCTGGTTTGTTTCATCATATCTTCATCAATATCTACACGTTCTTATGCAAGTCCAAATCTCTATGACCTTAATGTGTTCAGTAACACACGTCTTTATACAAGTCCAGTTATAATGACAAGCTGACAAGTCGCATTCCACGCAAGAAAATGTACATTAAAAACATTGGTCACTAAATTAATAGTAGATATTTCTCTCTTCTGTCTACATTTGTGTTTAAAATATATAAAAATATAGTTGATGTTGGTAATGAAATAAGTAATATACCTCCCGTAATGTAAGCACCCTGTCACCCCACTGTACATTTACATGAATAAGAACAAGAGGCGGATCCAACTGCGCTAACAAGGAAATGTATCACATCTATTGGTAGTTGCGTCGTTTCACCTACTCTGACTATAAACTCCTTATTTGTATCGTGGTTGTTTGAATTTTGATCAGAATGAATTCATTCATAAATACGTGGAACTTTAACTGCGACTTTTATTACGTCAGAATGATCACTTCTTGTCCATGTCGTATGAATTATTTTTATGATCATGATCAGCTCTTTAACACCCATAAATGTACCAAAATGTCAGAAGTACGAACCATGTTTGTGCGACTATATGAAGTGACGTTACGATACGGATTTCATTTTGTTATCAAATACAATTGCAGCATATGGATGTAAAAGAGCCAAGTTCGGGTAATAATTGATAGGATCCGGTGAGTAAATCCTCGTTTTATTTATAAATGTTACAAGTCCCTTGTACTGGCATTTAATCGCCGTCAGAATTGGTTGAACTGCGACTGGCATCCCCTGGCATAGTCGGAAAATCTTTCTTTTTTTCTTTCTCGCGTAATATGTTCTTGCCAAAACCCAAACGATGATAAAAATCTTAGATTTATCTTACATTTAAATCTTTCACTTAAATCTGTTAACAACTTAAACCCAAAGGCCTGGCTGTCTACTCATTCATTAAAATCATTATATGAAACATTCCAAGGAGACGTATTACCTTTTTTACAATCTTCTCCCCGCCAACCTTCAGTACAATTACACGTGTATGAACCGTTGTTGTTAATACATGTTCCGTTGTTATCGCAAGGATGGAACGCACACTCGTCAATATCTAATATCAAATAACAGCAGAAAAAATAAATCTCATCCTAAACATGAATATCGTCATATCTTTATTTTTAATTTTCTAGTTATAATGTAGTATATTATTGGCCCTCGATACTATGACAGTCTTTAATATGCCCCACATTTTATTTTCCATTTCTTAATAATTTGCATTGATATGTATGAAAAAGATACTATTTGAATAAATACTTGTATTTCTATTGTCATTTTACCCTCGAATAAAAGAAAAATATATTGATACTTTGTTTTAAACTGGTGATGAAAAGACTGAACTGACCATCAACGCAATTATGACCCTTCCATCCATCAGTACAGTTACAAGTATAAGATCCGTTCGTATTTATGCAGGTGCCATTGTTGTCGCATGGGAACGTATCGCATTCCACTACATCTGAAACAATGAAAACTTTGTCGTTTATTAATTCTAAAAGGTGGTAGCATTTATTCGTATATTATCGACAATTGTTACTTAAAGGACTCCAACATTCATATAGTATGACTATTTTATCTTTTTTTCATCACAGCATTTAATTTATATTAACAATATCATTCTATAGCAAAATTATAATATGTGCCGTATTGGACTCTGAAATATATGTACAAGACAAAACGCCCAAATGAGTCCAGCTTCATTACAGGAGAAAGCGCATCTCTTTTCTGCTTACAACTTCCTTTTAATCCAGGGTTTTACCCACATACAACGGCATAATAATGCATTATTCAAATACACAGAATTATGTTCCACTGCACATCAAGGATACATCTGAATACGATAAGATAGAAACATAAAATAGGAATGCATCCTAAATTCTAGCGCATGTACCTGTGTCGCAATCATATCCCTGCCAACCGTCTGTACAGTTGCACGCATAAGAACCGTTATTATTGATGCATGTTCCATTATTTCCACAAGGATAGTGATCGCATTCATTCACATCTGCAAAAGGCAATAATGACATTGGAATGAATTCATAATTCTTTCTTCAAATATAGCTAACATAAAACATATACGAGAAAAACTATTTCTGATGCGGAGCTATGAAGAGAGAATGAACAATTTAGAAGGTTTGTGATATCTTTGTGTCTATCTATTACCTTTTTCACAATCGTGTCCCTGCCAACCATCAGTACAATTACACGCGTATGAACCGTTGTTATTAATACATGTTCCGTTGTTATCGCAAGGATGGAACGCACACTCGTCAATATCTAACATCAAATAACAGCAGAAAAAATAAATCTCATCCTAAACATGAATATCGTCATATCTTTATTTTTAATTTTCTAGTTATAATGTAGTATATTATTGGCCCTCGATACTATGACAGTCTTTAATATGCCCCACATTTTATTTTCCATTTCTTAATAATTTGCATTGATATGTATGAAAAAGATACTATTTGAATAAATACTTGTATTTCTATTGTCATTTTACCCTCGAATAAAAGAAAAATATATTGATACTTTGTTTTAAACTGGTGATGAAAAGACTGAACTGACCATCAACGCAATTATGACCCTTCCATCCATCAGTACAGTTACAAGTATAAGATCCGTTCGTATTTATGCAGGTGCCATTGTTGTCGCATGGGAACGTATCGCATTCCACTACATCTGAAACAATGAAACCTTTGTCGTTTATTAATTCTAAAAGGTGGTAGCATTTATTCGTATATTATCGACAATTGTTACTTAAAGGACTCCAACATTCATATAGTATGACTATTTTATCTTTTCTTCATCACAGCATTTAATTTATATTAACAATATCATTCTTTAGCAAAATTATAATATGTGCCGTATTGGACTCTGAAATATATGTACAAGACAAAACGCCCAAATGAGTCCAGCTTCATTACAGGAGAAAGCGCATCTCTTTTCTGCTTACAACTTCCTTTTAATCCAGGGTTTTACCCACATACAACGGTATAATAATGCATTATTCAAATACACAGAATTATGTTCCACTGCACATCAAGGATACATCTGAATACGATAAGATAGAAACATAAAATAGGAATGCATCCTAAATTCTAGCGCATGTACCTGTGTCGCAATCATATCCCTGCCAACCGTCTGTACAGTTGCACGCATAAGAACCGTTATTATTGATGCATGTTCCATTATTTCCACAAGGATAGTGATCGCATTCATTCACATCTGCAAAAGGCAATAATGACATTGGAATGAATTCATAATTCTTTCTTCAAATATAGCTAACATAAAACATATTACGAGAAAAACTATTTCTGATGCGGAGCTATGAAGAGAGAATGAACAATTTAGAAGGTTTGTGATATCTTTGTGTCTATCTATTACCTTTTTCACAATCGTGTCCCTGACAACCATCAGTACAATTACATGTGTATGAACCGTTGTTATTAATGCATGTTCCATTGTTATCGCAAGGAAGGAACGCACACTCGTCAACATTTAAAACATTTACATACCACATAACAGCAGACAAAATAAATATCATCCAAAATATAAATTTCTTCCAATCCCTATTTTTCGCCCATATATCAATACAGTATGCCAATGGCCCTCTATACTATCACCGTCTTAATATGTCCTACATCTCATTTTCCATTTACTAGAAATTTGTATTGATATCTATGAAAAAGATACTATGTGAATGAATGATTATTTCTATTTTCATTATACCTTCTAATAGAAGAAAAATATATTGATATTGTATTTTAATCTGGTGATGAAAAGAGTGAACTGACCATCAACACAATTATGACCCTTCCATCCATCAGTACAATTACAAGTATAAGATCCGTTCGTGTTAATGCAGGTGCCATTGTTGTCGCAAGGAAACTTATCGCATTCCACTACATCTGAAACAAAAAAAAAAAAATCTTTGTCGTATATTAAATCTAAAATGTGGTAGCATTCCAAAGTACATTATCAACAATTGTTACTTCAAGGACTCCAAAATTCATGTAGTATGACTATTTTATCTCTATTTCATCACAGAATTTCATTTGTATTAATAATATCATTCCAACGACAACTGATAATATTTGCCGTCGCGGACTCCGACATATGCAACCAAAACACTGTTACCGTACGTTATATTACAAATATCAAATATAGACGTCCGTCAAATGGTGAGAGTTTAAGTCATTTCGATACAAAATTACAATCTATGAGCAACTCTAAACGGTAATAGTCCAGGTGTTTTAGAGGAGAAAGCGTCTATCTTCTCTGCTTCGAACTCCAATTTAATCCAACGTTGCAGCCACATGCAACGGTATAATAAAGCAGAATTCAAATACACAGAATTATGTTCCACTGCACATCAAAAATATATCTAAAAAAGATATTAATGCAAACATAAAATAGGAATGCATCCTAAATTCTAGCGCATGTACCTGTGTAGCAATCATGTCCCTGCCATCCGGCTGTACAGTTGCACGCATAAGAACCGTTATTATTGATGCATGTTCCATTATTTCCACAAGGATAGTGATCGCATTCATTCACATCTGCAAAAGGCAATAATGACATTGGAATGAATTCATAATTCTTTCATCAAATATAGCTAACATAAAACATATACGAGAAAAACTATTTCTGATGCGGAGCTATGAAGAGAGAATGAACAATTTAGAAGGTTTGTGATATCTTTGTGTCTATCTATTACCTTTTTCACAATCTTGTCCCTGCCAACCTTCAGTACAATTACACGTGTATGAACCATTGTTATTAATACATGTTCCGTTGTTATCGCAAGGATGGAACGCACACTCGTCAACATCTAAAACATGAAAATATCAACTATCAGAAAACCAAATACATCTTATCCAAAATATAAATTTCTTTAAATCCCTATTTTTCAGTCAATATTTCAATATAGCATACCATTGTCCCTCTATATTATGACCGTCTTAATATGTCCTACATCTCATTTTCCATTTCCTAAAGTTTTGTATTGATATCTATGAAAAAGATACTATGTGACTGAATACTCATTTCTATTTCCATTATACCTTCTAACAGAAGAAAAATATATTGATATTTTATTTTAATCTGGTGATGAAAAGACTGAACTGACCATCAACACAATTATGACCCTTCCATCCATCAGTACAATTACAAGTATAAGATCCGTTCGTATTAATGCAGGTTCCATTGTTGTCGCAAGGAAACTTATCGCATTCCACTACATCTGAAACACAAAAAAACTTTGTCGTATATTAAATCTAAAATGTGGTAGCATTCCAAAGTACATTATCAACAATTGTTACTTCAAGGACTCCCAAAATTCATGTAGTATGACTATTTTATCTCTATTTCATCACAGAATTTAATTTGTATGAACAATGTCATTCTATAGAAAACTGATAATATTTGCCGTCGTAGACTCCGAAATATGAAACCAAAACACTATTACCATACGTATTTTTCCAAATATCAAATATAAACGTCCGTCAAATGGTGAGAGTTTAAGTCATTTCGATACAAAATTACAATCTATGTACAACTCTAAACGCTAATAGTCCAGGTGTTTTAGAAGAGAAAGCGTCTATCTTCTCTGCTTCGAACTCCAATTCAATCCAAAGTTATACCCACATACAACGGTATAATAAAATAGGATTCAAATACACGGAATTATGTTCCACTGCACATCGAGGATACATCTGAATAAAATATGAATGCAAATATAAAACAGGAATGCATCCTAAATTCTAGCGCATGTACCTGTGTCGCAATCATATCCCTGCCAACCGTCTGTACAGTTGCACGCATAAGAACCGTTATTATTGATGCATGTTCCATTATTTCCACAAGGATAGTGATCGCATTCATTCACATGCAAAAGGCAAACATGACATTGGAATGAATTCATAATTCTTTCTTCAAATATAGCTAACATAAATCATATACGAGGAAAGCTCTTTCTGATGCAGGCTGTGAAGAGAGAATGAACAATTTAGAAGGTTTGTGATATCTTTGTGTCTATCTATTACCTTTTTCACAATCGTGTCCCTGCCAACCATCAGTACAATTACACGTGTATGAACCGTTGTTATTAATGCATATTCCATTGTTATCGCAAGGATGGAACGCACACTCGTCAACATCTAAAACATTAAAATATCACATAACAACAGACCAAATAAATCTCATCCAAAATATAAATTTCTTCCAATCCCTATTTTTCGTCCATATTTCAATACAGTATGCCAATGGCCCTTCATACTATCACCGTCTTAATATGTCCTACATCTCATTTTCCATTTACTAGAAATTTGTATTGATATCTATGAAAAAGATACTATGTGAATGAATACTCATTTCTATTTTCATTATACCTTCTAATAGAAGAAAAATATATTGATGTTTTATTTTAATCTGGTGATGAAAAGAGTGAACTGACCATCAACACAATTATGACCCTTCCATCCATCAGTACAATTACAAGTATAAGATCCGTTCGTATTAATGCAGGTGCCATTGTTGTCGCATGGAAAGTTATAGCATTCCACTACATCTGAAACAAAAAAATCTTTTGTCGTATATTAAATCTAAAAGGTGGTAGCATTCCAAAGTACATTATCAACAATTGTTACTTCAAGGACTCCAAAATTCATGTAGTATGACTATTTTATCCCTATTTCATCACCGTACGTATTATTACAAATATCAAATATAGACGTCCGTCAAATGGTGAGATTTTAAGTCGTTTCGATACAAATTTCGAAACTATCAGCAACTCTAAACGCTAAATAAGTCCAGGTGTTTTACAGGAGAAAGCGTCTCTCTTCTCTGCTAGGACTCCAATTTAATCCAACGTTGTACCCACATGAAACGGTATAATAAAGCAGAATTCAAATACACAGACTTATATTCCACTGCACATTAATATATCTGAAAAAGATATTAATGCAAACATAAAATAGGAATGCATCCTAAATTCTAGCGCATGTACCTGTGTCGCAATCATATCCCTGCCAACCGTCTGTACAGTTGCACGCATAAGAACCGTTATTATTGATGCATGTTCCATTATTTTCACAAGGATAGTGATCGCATTCATTTACATCTGCAAAAGGCAATAATGACATTGGAATGAATTCATAATTCCTTCTTCAAATATAGCTAACATAAAACATATACGAGAAAAACTATTTCTTATTTGGAGCTATGAAGAGAGAATAAAGAATTTAGAAGGTTTGTGATATCTTTGTGTCTATCTATTACCTTTTTCACATTCGTGTCCCTGCCAACCATCAGTACAATTACACGCGTATGAACCGTTGTTATTTATACATGTTCCGTTGTTATCGCAAGGATGGAACGCACACTCGTCAACATCTAAAACATGAAAATATCAACTCTCTGCAGACCAAATACATCTTATCCAAAATATAAATTTCTTTAAATCCCTATTTTTCAGTCAATATTTCAATATAGCATACCATTGTCCCTCTATATTATGACCGTCTTAATATGTCCTACATCTCATTTTCCATTTCGTAAAAATTTGTATTGATATCTATGAAAAGGATACTATGTGAATGAATACTCATTTCTATTTCCATTATACCTTCTAACAGAAGAAAAATATATTGATATTTTATTTTAATCTGGTGATGAAAAGACTGAACTGACCATCAACACAATTATGACCCTTCCATCCATCAGTACAATTACAAGTATAAGATCCGTTCGTATTAATGCAGGTTCCATTGTTGTCACAAGGAAACTTATCGCATTCCACTACATCTGAAACAAAAAAACTTTGTCGTATATTAAATCTTAAAAGTGGTAGCATTCCAAAGTACATTATCAACTATCAACACTTGAAGGACTTGAACATTAATGTAGTATCACTGTTTTATCTCTATTTCATCAAAGAATTTAATTTGTATGAACAATGTCATTCTATAGAAAACTGATAATATTTGCCGTCGTAAACTCCGAAATATGAAAGCAAAACACTATTACCATACGTATTTTTCCAAATATCAAATATAAACGTCCGTCAAATGGTGAGAGTTTAAATTATTTCGATACAAAGTTACAATCTATGTACAACTCTAAACGCTAAATAAGTCCAGGTGCTTTACCGAAGAAAGCGTCTCTTCTCTGCTTCGAACTCCAATTCAATCCATGGTTATACCCACATACAACGGTACAATAAAGCAGAATTCAAATACACAGAATTATGTTCCACTGCACATCAAGGATACATCTGAATAAAATATGAATGCAAACATAAAATAGGAATGCATCCTAAATTCTAGCGCATGTACCTGTGTCGCAATCATATCCCTGCCAACCGTCTGTACAGTTGCACGCATAAGAACCGTTATTATTGATGCATGTTCCATTATTTCCACAAGGATAGTGATCGCATTCATTCATATCTGCAAAAGGCAATTATGACACTGGAATGAATTCATAATTCTTTCTTCAAATATAGCTAACATAAAACATATACGAGGAAAATTCTTTCTGATGCGGAGCTATGAAGAGAGAATAAAGAATTTAGAAGGTTTGTGATATCTTTGTGTCTATCTATTACCTTTTTCACAATCGTGTCCCTGCCAACCTTCGGTACAATTACACGTGTATGAACCGTTGTTATTAATACATGTTCCGTTGTTATCGCAAGGATGGAACGCACACTCGTCAACATCTAAAACATGAAAATATCAACTATCAGCAGACCAAATAAATCTTATCCAAAATATGAATTTCTTTAAATCCCTATTTTTCAGTCAATATGTCAATATAGTATACCACTGGCCCTCTATATTGTTACCGTCTTAATATGTCCTACATCTCATTTTCCATTTCGTAAAAATTTGTATTGATATCTATGAAAAAGATACTATGTGAATGAATACTGATTCTATTTTCTTTATACCTTCTAATAGAAGAAAAATATATTGATAATTTATTTCAAGCTGGTGATGAAAAGAGTGAACTGACCATCAACACAATTATGACCCTTCCATCCATCAGTACAATTACAAGTATAAGATCCGTTCGTATTAATGCAGGTGCCATTGTTGTCGCAAGGAAACTTATCGCATTCCACTACATCTGAAACACAAAAACTTTGTCGTATATTAAATCTAAAATCTGGTAGCATTCTTTCGTAAATTATCAACTATCAACACTTGAAGGACTTGAACATTCATGTAGTATCACTGTTTTCTCTCTTTTTTATCAAAGTATTCAATTTGTATGAACAATGTCATTCTATAGAAAACTAATAATATTTGCCGTCGTAAACTCCGAAATATGAAACCAAAACACTATTACCATACGTATTTTTCCAAATATCAAATATAAACGTCCGTCAAATGGTGAGAGTTTAAGTCATTTCGATACAAAATTACAATCTATGTACAACTCTAAACGCTAAATCAGTCCAGGTGCTTTACCGAAGAAAGCGTCTCTCTTCTCTGCTTAGAACTACAATTCAATTCAACGTTATACCCACATACAACGGTATAATAAAGCAGAATTCAAATACACAGAATTATGTTCCACTGCACATCAAGGATACATCTGAATAAAATATGAATGCAAACTTAAAATAGGAATGCATCCTAAATTCTAGCGCATGTACCTGTGTCGCAATCATATCCCTGCCAACCGTCTGTACAGTTGCACGCATAAGAACCGTTATTATTGATGAATGTTCCATTATTTCCACAAGGATAGTGATCGCATTCATTCACATTTGCAAAGGGCAATTATGACATTGGAATGAATTCATAATTCTTTCTTCAAATATAGCTAACATAATACATATACGAAGAAAACTCTTTCTGATGCGGAGCTATGAAGAGAGAATGAACAATTTAGAAGGTTTGTGATATCTTTGTGTCTATCTATTACCTTTTTCACAATCGTGTCCCTGCCAACCATCAGTACAATTACACGTGTATGAACCGTTGTTATTAATACATGTTCCGTTGTTATCGCAAGGATGGACCGCACATTCGTCAACATCTAAAACATGAAAATATCACATAACAGCAGACCAAATAAATCTCATCCAAAATAGAAATCTCCTCCATGCCTATTTTTCAGTCAATATTTCAATACAGCATGCTAATGGCCCTCTATACTATCACCGTCTTAATATGTCCTACATCTCATTTTCCATTCCCGAACAATTTGTATTGATATCAATGAAAAAGATACTACGTGAATGAATACTCATTTCTATTTTCATTATATCTTCTAACAGAAGAAAAATATATTCATATTTTATTTTAAGCTGTTGATGAAAAGACTGAACTGACCATCAATACAATTATGACCCTTCCATCCATCAGTACAATTACAAGTATAAGATCCGTTCGTATTAATGCAGGTGCCATTGTTGTCGCAAGGAAACTTATCGCATTCCACTACATCTGAAACACAAAAATTTTTGTCGTATATTAAATCTGAAACCTGGTAGCATTCCTTCGTAAATTTTCAACTATCAACACTTGAAGCACTTGAACATTCATGTAGTATCACTGTTTTATCTCTATTTCATCAAAGAATTTAATTTGTATGAACAATGTCATTCTATAGAAAACTGATAATATTTGCCGTCGTACACTCCGAAATATGACACCAAAGCAATATTTCCATACGTATTTTTCCAAATATCAAATATAAACGTCCGTCAAATGGTGAGAGTTTAAATTATTTTGATACAAAATTACAATCTATGTACAACTGTAAACGCTAAATCAGTCCAGGTGCTATACCGGAGAAAGCGTCTCTTCTCTGCTTCGAACTCCAATTCAATCCATGGTTATACCCACATACAACGGTATAATAAAGCAGAATTCAAATACACAGAATTATGTTCCACTGCACATCAAGGATACATCTGAATAAAATATGAATGCAAACATAAAATAGGAATGCATCCTAAATTCTGGCGCATGTACCTGTGTCGCAATCATATCCCTGCCAACCGTCTGTACAGTTGCACACGTAAGAACCGTTATTATTGATGCATGTTCCATTATTTCCACAAGGATAGTGATCGCATTCATTCATATCTGCAAAAGGCAATAATGACATTGGAATGAATTCATAATTCTTTCTTCAAATATAGCTAAGATAGAACATATACGAGGAAAACTCTTCCTGATGCGGAGCTATAAAGAGAGAATGAATAATTTAGAAGGTTTGTGATATATTTGTGTCTATCTATTACCTTTTTCACAATCGTGTCCCTGCCAACCATCCGTACAATTACACGTGTATGAACCGTTGTTATTAATACATGTTCCGTTGTTATCGCAAGGATGGAACGCACACTCGTCAACATCTAAAACATGAAAATATCAACTATCAGCAGACCAAATAAATCTTATCCAAAATATGAATTTCTTTAAATCCCTATTTTTCAGTCAATATGTCAATATAGTATACCACTGGCCCTCTATATTGTTACCGTCTTAATATGTCCTACATCTCATTTTCCATTTCGTAAAAATTTGTATTGATATCTATGAAAAAGATACTATGTGAATGAATACTGATTCTATTTTCTTTATACCTTCTAATAGAAGAAAAATATATTGATAATTTATTTCAAGCTGGTGATGAAAAGACTGAACTGACCATCAACACAATTATGACCCTTCCATCCATCAGTACAATTACAAGTATAAGATCCGTTCGTGTTAATGCAGGTGCCATTGTTGTCGCAAGGAAACTTATCGCATTCCACTACATCTGAAACACAAAAACTTTGTCGTATATTAAATCTAAAATCTGGTAGCATTCTTTCGTAAATTATCAACTATCAACACTTGAAGGACTTGAACATTCATGTAGTATCACTGTTTTATCTCTATTTTATCAAAGTATTCAATTTGTATGAACAATGTCATTCTATAGAAAACTGATAATATTTGCCGTCGTAAACTCCGAAATATGAAACCAAAACACTATTACCATACGTATTTTTCCAAATATCAAATATAAACGTCCGTCAAATGGTGAGAGTTTAAGTCATTTCGATACAAAATTACAATCTATGTACAACTCTAAACGCTAAATCAGTCCAGGTGCTTTACCGAAGAGAAAGCGTCTCTCTTCTCTGCTTAGAACTCCAATTCAATTCAACGTTATACCCACATACAACGGTATAATAAAGCAGAATTCAAATACACAGAATTATGTTCCACTGCACATCAAGGATACATCTGAATAAAATATGAATGCAAACTTAAAATAGGAATGCATCCTAAATTCTAGCGCATGTACCTGTGTCGCAATCATATCCCTGCCAACCGTCTGTACAGTTGCACGCATAAGAACCGTTATTATTGATGAATGTTCCATTATTTCCACAAGGATAGTGATCGCATTCATTCACATTTGCAAAGGGCAATTATGACATTGGAATGAATTCATAATTCTTTCTTCAAATATAGCTAACATAATACATATACGAAGAAAACTCTTTCTGATGCGGAGCTATGAAGAGAGAATGAACAATTTAGAAGGTTTGTGATATCTTTGTGTCTATCTATTACCTTTTTCACAATCGTGTCCCTGCCAACCATCAGTACAATTACACGTGTATGAACCGTTGTTATTAATACATGTTCCGTTGTTATCGCAAGGATGGACCGCACATTCGTCAACATCTAAAACATGAAAATATCACATAACAGCAGACCAAATAAATCTCATCCAAAATAGAAACTTCCTCCATGCCTATTTTTCAGTCAATATTTCAATACAGCATGCTAATGGCCCTCTATACTATCACCGTCTTAATATGTCCTACATCTCATTTTCCATTCCCTAGAAATTTGTATTGATATCAATGAAAAAGATACTACGTGAATGAATACTCATTTCTATTTTCATTATATCTTCTAACAGAAGAAAAATATATTCATATTTTATTTTAAGCTGTTGATGAAAAGACTGAACTGACCATCAACACAATTATGACCCTTCCATCCATCAGTACAATTACAAGTATAAGATCCGTTCGTATTAATGCAGGTGCCATTGTTGTCGCAAGGAAACTTATCGCATTCCACTACATCTGAAACACAAAAATTTTTGTCGTATATTAAATCTGAAACCTGGTAGCATTCCTTCGTAAATTTTCAACTATCAACACTTGAAGCACTTGAACATTCATGTAGTATCACTTTTTTATCTCTATTTCATCAAAGAATTTAATTTGTATGAACAATGTCATTCTATAGAAAACTGATAATATTTGCCGTCGTACACTCCGAAATATGACACCAAAGCACTATTTCCATACGTATTTTTCCAAATATCAAATATAAACGTCCGTCAAATGGTGAGAGTTTAAATTATTTTGATACAAAATTACAATCTATGTACAACTGTAAACGCTAAATCAGTCCAGGTGCTATACCGGAGAAAGCGTCTCTCTTCTCTGCTTCGAACTCCAATTCAATCCATGGTTATACCCACATACAACGGTATAATAAAGCAGAATTCAAATACACAGAATTATGTTCCACTGCACATCAATACATCTGAATAAAATATGAATGCAAACTTAAAATAGGAATGCATCCTAAATTCTAGCGCATGTACCTGTGTCGCAATCATATCCCTGCCAACCGTCTGTACAGTTGCACACATAAGAACCGTTATTATTGATGCATGTTCCATTATTTCCACAAGGATAGTGATCGCATTCATTCATATCTGCAAAAGGCAATAATGACATTGGAATGAATTCATAATTCTTTCTTCAAATATAGCTAAGATAGAACATATACGAGGAAAACTCTTCCTGATGCGGAGCTATAAAGAGAGAATGAATAATTTAGAAGGTTTGTGATATATTTGTGTCTATCTATTACCTTTTTCACAATCGTGTCCCTGCCAACCATCCGTACAATTACACGTGTATGAACCGTTGTTATTAATACATGTTCCGTTGTTATCGCAAGGATGGAACGCACACTCGTCAACATCTAAAACATGAAAATATCAACTATCAGCAGACCAAATAAATCTTATCCAAAATATGAATTTCTTTAAATCCCTATTTTGCAGTCAATATGTCAATATAGTATACCACTGGCCCTCTATATTAGGACCGTCTTAATATGTCCTACACCTCATTTTCCATTTCCTAAAAATCTGTATTGATATGTATGAAAAAGATACTATGTGGATGAATACTGATTCTATTTTCTTCATACCTTCTAATAGAAGAAAAATATATTGATAATTTATTTTAAACTGGTGATGAAAAGACTGAACTGACCATCAACACAATTATGACCCTTCCATCCATCAGTACAATTACAAGTATAAGATCCATTCGTATTAATGCAGGTGCCATTGTTGTCGCAAGGAAACTTATCGCATTCCACTACATCTGAAACACAAAAACTTTGTCGTATATTAAATCTAAAATCTGGTAGCATTCTTTCGTAAATTATCAACTATCAACACTTGAAGGACTTGAACATTCAGATAGTATCACTGTTTTATCTCTATTTCATCAAAGTATTTAATTTGTATGAACAATGTCATTCTATAGAAAACTGATAATATTTGCCGTCGTAAACTCCGAAATATGAAACCAAAGCACTATTACCATACGTATTTTTCCAAATATCAAATATAAACGTCCGTCAAATGGTGAGAGTTTAAATCATTTCGATACAAAATTACAATCTATGTACAACTCTAAACGCTAAATCAGTCCAGGTGCTTTACCGGAGAAAGCGTCTCTCTTCTCTGCTTAGAACTCCAATTCAATTCAACGTTATACCCACATACAACGGTATAATAAAGCAGAATTCAAATACACAGAATTATGTTCCACTGCACATCAAGGATACATCTGAATAAAATATGAATGCAAACATAACACTAGCGCATGTACCTGTGTCGCAATAATATCCCTGCCAACCGTCTGTACAGTTGCACACGTAAGAACCGTTATTATTGATGCATGTTCCATTATTTCCACAAGCATAGTGATCGCATTCATTCACATTTGCAAAAGGCAATTATGACATTGGAATGAATTCATAATTCTTTCTTCAAATATAGCTAACATAATACATATACGAAGAACACTCTTTCTGTTGCGGAGCTATGAAGAGAGAATGAACAATTTAGAAGATTTCTGATATCTTTGTGTCTATCTATTACCTTTTTCACAATCGTGTCCCTGCCAACCATCAGTACAATTACACATGTATGAACCGTTGTTATTAATACATGTTCCGTTGTTATCGCAAGGATGGGACGCACACTCGTCAACATCTAAAACATGAAAATATCACATAACAGCAGACCAAATAAATCTCATCCAAAATAGAAATCTCCTCCATGCCTATTTTTCAGTCAATATTTCAATACAGCATGCTAATGGCCCTCTATACTATCACCATCTTAATATGTCGTACATCTCATTTTTCATTGCCGAACAATTTGTATTGATATCAATGAAAAAGATACTACGTGAATGAATACTCATTTCTCTTTTCATTATATCTTCTAACAATTTCGAAGGTTTGTGATATGTTTGTGTCTATCTATTACCTTTTTCACAATCGTGTCCCTGCCAACCATCCGTACAATTACACGTGTATGAACCGTTGTTATTAATACATGTTCCGTTGTTATCGCAAGGATGGAACGCACACTCGTCAACATCTAAAACATGAAAATATCAACTATCAGCAGACCAAATAAATCTTATCCAAAATATGAATTTCTTTAAATCCCTATTTTGCAGTCAATATGTCAATATAGTATACGACTGGCCCCCTATATTAGGGCCGTCTTAATATGTCCTACATCTCATTTTCCATTTCCTAAAAATCTGTATTGATATGTATGAAAAAGATACTATGTAGATGAATACTGATTCTATTTTCTTTATACCTTCTAATAGAAGAAAAATATATTGATATTTTATTTTAAACTGGTGATGAAAAGACTGAACTGACCATCAACACAATTATGACCCTTCCATCCATCAGTACAATTACAAGTATAAGATCCGTTCGTATTAATGCAGGTACCATTGTTGTCGCAAGGAAACTTATCGCATTCCACTACATCTGAAATACAAAAATCTTTGTCTTATATTAAATCTAAAACCTGGTAGCATTCCTTCGTAAATTATCAACAACCAATACTTAAAGGACTACAACATTTATTTATTATCACTGTTTTATCTCTATTTCATCACAGATATAAATTTTTATTAAAAATGTCATTCTATAGAAAACTGATAATATTTGCCGTCGTGGACTCCGACATATGCAACCAAAACACTATTACTATACGTATTTTTCCAAATATCAAATATAAACGTCCGTCAGATGGTGAGAGTTTAAGTCATTTCGATACAAAATTACAATATCTGTACAACTCTAAACGCTAAATCAGTCCAGGTGTTTTACAGGAGAAAGTGTCTATCTTCTCTGCTTAGAACTCCAATTCAATCCAAAGTTATACCTACATACAATGGTATAATAAACTAGAATTCAAATACACAGAATTATGTTCCACTGCACATCAAGAATAGATCTGAATAAGATAAGAATGCAAACATAAAATAGGAATGCATCCTAAATTCTAGCGCATGTACCTGTGTCGCAATCATATCCCTGCCAACCGTCTGTACAGTTGCACGCATAAGAACCGTTATTATTGATGCATGTTCCATTATTTCCACAAGGATAGTGATCGCATTCATTCACATCTGCAAAATGCATTAATGACAATGGAATGAATTCATGTCTTCAAATATAGCTAAGATAGAACATATACGAGGAAAACTCTTCCTGATGCGGAGCTATAAAGAGAGAATGAACAATTTAGAAGGTTTGTGATATATTTGTGTCTATCTATTACCTTTTTCACAATCGTGTCCCTGCCAACCATCCGTACAATTACACGTGTATGAACCGTTGTTATTAATACATGTTCCGTTGTTATCGCAAGGATGGAACGCACACTCGTCAACATCTAAAACATAAAGATATCAAATAACGGCAGACAAAATAAATCTCATACAAAATATAAATTTCTTCCATGCCGTATTTTTTAGTCTACTTTAATATAGTATGTCAATAGCCCTCGATACCATCACCATCTTAAGATGGCCTACATCTCTTTTTCCATTGCCTAATAATTTGTATTGATATGTATAAAAAGTTACTATTTGTATGAATACTTGTATATTTATTGTCATTATACCTTCGAATAAAAGAAAAATATATTGATATTTTATTTTAAACTGGTGATGAAAAGACTGAACTGACCATCAACACAATTCTGACCCTTCCATCCATCAGTACAATTACAAGTGTAAGATCCGTTTGTATTAATGCAGGTGCCATTGTTGTCGCATGGAAACTTATCGCATTCCACTACATCTGAAACACAAAATACTTTGTCGTATATTAAATCTAAAACCTGGTAGCATTCCTTCGTATATTATCAACAATCAATACTTAAAGGAATACAACATTCATTTATTATCACTGTTTTATCTCTATTTCATCACAGATATAAATTTTTATTTAAAATGTCATTCTATAGAAAACTGATAATATTTGCCGTCGTGGACTCCGACATATGCAACCAAAACACTATTACTATACGTATTTTTTTTTCAAATATCAAATATAAACGTCCGTCATATGGTGAGAGTTTAAGTCATTTCGATACAAAATTACAATATCTGTACAACTCTAAACGCTAAATCAGTCCAGGTGTTTTACAGGAGAAAGTGTCTATCTTCTCTGCTTAGAACTCCAATTCAATCCAAAGTTATACCCACATACAACGGTATAATAAAGCAGAACTCAAATACACAGAATTATGTTCCACTGCACATCAAGAATACATCTGAATAAGATAAGAATGCAAACATAAAATAGGAATGTATCATAAATTCTAGTGCATGTACCTGTGTCGCAATCATATCCCTGCCAACCGTCTGTACAGTTGCACGCATAAGAACCGTTATTATTGATGCATGTTCCATTATTTCCACAAGGATAGTGATCGCATTCATTCACATCTGCAAAAGGCAATAATGACAATGGAATGAATTCATGTCTTCAAATATAGCTAAGATAGAACATATACGAAGAAAACTCTTCCTGATGCGGAGCTATAAAGAGAGAATGAACAATTTAGAAGGTTTGTGATATATTTGTGTCTATCTATTACCTTTTTCACAATCGTGTCCCTGCCAACCATCCGTACAATTACACGTGTATGAACCGTTGTTATTAATACATGTTCCGTTGTTATCGCAAGGATGGAACGCGCACTCGTCAACATCTAAAAATATAAAAATATCAAATAACGGCAGACAAAATAAATCTCATACAAAATATAAATTTCTTCAAATCCGTATTTTTTTTCTCTACTTTAATATAGTATGTCAATAGCCCTCGATACCATTATAGTCTTTAAGATGGCCTACATTTTATTTTCCATTTCCTAATTATTTGTATTCATATGTATAAAAAGTTACTATTTGTATGAATACTTGTATATTTATTGTCATTTTACCTTCGAATAAAAGAAAAATATATTGATATTTTATTTTAAACTGGTGATGAAAAGACTGAACTGACCATCAACACAATTCTGACCCTTCCATCCATCAGTACAATTACAAGTGTAAGATCCGTTTGTATTAATGCAGGTGCCATTGTTGTCGCATGGAAACTTATCGCATTCCACTACATCTGAAACAGAAAAAAACTTTGTCGTATATTAAATCTAAAACCTGGTAGCATTCCTTCGTACATTATCAACAATCAATACTTAAAAGAATACAACATTCATTTATTATCACTGTTTTATCTCTATTTCATCAGAGAATTTAACTTCTATTAACAATGTCATTCTATAGAAAACTGAAAATATTTGCCGTCGTGGACTCCGAAATATGCAACCAAAACACTATTACCATACGTATTTTTCCAAATATCAAATATAAACGTCCGTCATATGGTGAGAGTTTAAGTCATTTCGATATAAATTTAGAATATCTGTACAACTCTAAACGCTAAATCAGTCCAGGTGTTTTACAGGAGAAAGCGTCTATCTTCTCTGCTTAGAACTCCAATTCAGTCCAAAGTTATACCCACATACAACGGTATAATAAAGCAGAACTCAAATACACAGAATTATGTTCCACTGCACATCAAGAATACATCTGAATAAGATAAGAATGCAAACATAAAATAGGAATGTATCATAAATTCTAGTGCATGTACCTGTGTCGCAATCATATCCCTGCCAACCGTCTGTACAGTTGCACGCATAAGAACCGTTATTATTGATGCATGTTCCATTATTTCCACAAGGATAGTGATCGCATTCATTCACATCTGCAAAAGGCAATAATGACAATGGAATGAATTCATGTCTTCAAATATAGCTAAGATAGAACATATACGAGGAAAACTCTTCCTGATGCGGAGCTATAAAGAGAGAATGAATAATTTAGAAGGTTTGTGATATATTTGTGTCTATCTATTACCTTTTTCACAATCGTGTCCCTGCCAACCATCCGTACAATTACACGTGTATGAACCGTTGTTATTAATACATGTTCCGTTGTTATCGCAAGGATGGAACGCGCACTCATCAACATCTAAAAATATAAAAATATCAAATAACGGCAGACAAAATACATCTCATACAAAATATAAATTTCTTCAAATCCGTATTTTTTTCTCTACTTTAATATAGTATGTCAATAGCCCTCGATACCATGATAGTCTTTAAGATGGCCTACATTTTATTTTCCATTTCCTAATAATTTGTATTGATATGTATAAAAAGTTACTATTTGTATGAATACTTGTATATTTATTGTCATTTTACCTTCGAATAAAAGAAAAATATATTGATATTTTATTTTAAACTGGTGATGAAAAGACTGAACTGACCATCAACACAATTCTGACCCTTCCATCCATCAGTACAATTACAAGTGTAAGATCCGTTTGTATTAATGCAGGTGCCATTGTTGTCGCATGGAAACTTATCGCATTCCACTACATCTGAAACAGAAAAAAACTTTGTCGTATATTAAATCTAAAACCTGGTAGCATTCCTTCGTACATTATCAACAATCAATACTTAAAAGAATACAACATTCATTTATTATCACTGTTTTATGTCTATTTCATCAGAGAATTTAACTTCTATTAACAATGTCATTCTATAGAAAACTGAAAATATTTGCCGTCGTGGACTCCGAAATATGCAACCAAAACACTATTACCATACGTATTTTTCCAAATATCAAATATAAACGTCCGTCATATGGTGAGAGTTTAAGTCATTTCGATATAAAATTAGAATATCTGTACAACTCTAAACGCTAAATCAGTCCAGGTGTTTTACAGGAGAAAGCGTCTATCTTCTCTGCTTCGAACTCCAATTCAATCCAAAGTTATACCCACATACAACGGTATAATAAAGCAGAACTCAAATACACAGAATTATGTTCCACTGCACATCAAGAATACATCTGAATAAGATAAGAATGCAAACATAAAATAGGAATGTATCATAAATTCTAGTGCATGTACCTGTGTCGCAATCATATCCCTGCCAACCGTCTGTACAGTTGCACGCATAAGAACCGTTATTATTGATGCATGTTCCATTATTTCCACAAGGATAGTGATCGCATTCATTCACATCTGCAAAAGGCAATAATGACAATGGAATGAATTCATGTCTTCAAATATAGCTAAGATAGAACATATACGAGGAAAACTCTTCCTGATGCGGAGCTATAAAGAGAGAATGAATAATTTAGAAGGTTTGTGATATATTTGTGTCTATCTATTACCTTTTTCACAATCGTGTCCCTGCCAACCATCCTTACAATTACACGTGTATGAACCGTTGTTATTAATACATGTTCCGTTGTTATCGCAAGGATGGAACGCGCACTCGTCAACATCTAAAAATATAAAAATATCAAATAACGGCAGACAAAATAAATCTCATACAAAATATAAATTTCTTCAAATCCGTATTTTTTTCTCTACTTTAATATAGTATGTCAATAGCCCTCGATACCATGATAGTCTTTAAGATGGCCTACATTTTATTTTCCATTTCCTAATAATTTGTATTGATATGTATAAAAAGTTACTATTTGTATGAATACTTATATATTTATTGTCATTTTACCTTCGAATAAAAGAAAAATATATTGATATTTTATTTTAAACTGGTGATGAAAAGACTGAACTGACCATCAACACAATTCTGACCCTTCCATCCATCAGTACAATTACAAGTGTAAGATCCGTTTGTATTAATGCAGGTGCCATTGTTGTCGCATGGAAACTTATCGCATTCCACTATATCTGAAACAAAATAGTCTGTCGTATATTAAATCTAAAAGGTGGTAGCATTCAATCGTTATCTATCAATAATTGGTACATAAAAGACTATAACATTCATGTTGTATGACTGTTTTATCTCTATTTCATTACAGAATTTAACTTGTATTAACGATATTATTCTATAGAAAAATGATAATGTTTGCCATAGTGGACTCTAAAATATACAACCCAAACAATATTACCATACGTATTTTTACAAATATAAAATATATACATAATTCATATGATAAGATTTTAAGTCATTTCGATACAAAATTCCAATCTATGTACAACACTAAACGCTAAATGGGTCCAGGTGCTCTACAAGAGAAAGCGTTCTCTTTTCTGCTTAGAACTCCCATGCAATCCCATGTTATACCCACATACAACGGTATAATAATACAGATTTGAAATACACAGACAAATGTTCTACTTCACATCAAGAATACAATTGACTAAGATAAGAATGCAAAAATTAAAGAGGAAAACATCTGAAATTCGAGCGCAGGTACCTGTGTAGCAATGATATCCCTGCCAACCGTCTGTACAGTTGCACACGTATGAACCGTTATTATTGATGCATGTTCCATTATTTCCACAAGGATAGTGATCGCATTCATTTAGATCTGCAAAAGGTAATTATGAGATTGGAATGAACTGATAATTTTTTTCGTGAAAAGATATATGTGATATAAAACATCTATATGAATAATCTCTTTCTGATGCGAGGCCATGAAGAGAAAAAATAATTCATCAATATTAGAACAAATTACCTGGTATAAACAATTAAGAAGGTTTGTGATTTCTTTGTGTCTACTTATTACTTTTCTCACAATCATGTCCCTGCCAACCTTCAGTACAATTACTCGTGTATGAACCGTTGTTATTAATACATGTTCAATTGTTATTACAAGGATGAAACGCACACTCATTAACATCTAAAACATTAAATATTAAATTACAACAGACAAAATAAATCTCATACAAAATATAAATTTCTTCAAATCCCTTTTTTAATTCTCTACTTTATTATAGTATGTCAATGGCCTTCGATACTATGACCGTCTTTAATATGGGCAACATTTCATTTTCCGTTTCCATATAATTTGTATTGATATGTGTTAAAAGGTACTATTTGAATGAATACTTGTATCTCTATTGTCATTTTACCTTCGAATAAAAGAAAAATATATTGATATTTTATTTCAAACTTGTGATGAAAAGGCTAAACTGACCATCAACACAATTATGACCCTTCCATCCATCAGTACAGTTACAAGTATAAGATCCATTCGTATTTATGCAGGTACCATTGTTGTCGCAGGGAAACTTATCGCATTCCACTATATCTGAAACAATAAATTCTTTTTCGTATACTAATCCTTAAAGATAATAGCATTCCATCTTAAATTTTCAGGAATTGTTACTTAAAATATTACACCATTCATCTGATATGAATATTTTAGCTCTATTACTCTATTATTTTTATACCAACAATATTAATAAACTATAGGAATACGGTAATATTTTTCCATCCTGGACTTCGAAATATACACATGTAGAGCCGAATCAGTTTGAAAGAACTTAATTGATCCATCTTCTCATTTTTCATACAAATATTAATTTATTACAATACGTATTTTTCCAAATATCAGATAAAGATTTAAGTGATACAGTGAGATCTTAACTGACATTACGAGACAAAATTCCAATCTATGTACAACACTAAACTTCCAGATGAGTCCAGGTGCTCTACAGGAGAAAGCGTCACTCTTCTCTGCTTGCAACGTTTTACCCACATACAACGGTATAATAATGCAGAACACACGGAATCAATGTTCAACTGCATATCAAGAATACGTCTGACTAAGATAAGACTTCCAAAAATTAAATAGGAATACATTTTACTTCAAGCGCATGTACCTGTGTCGCAATCATATCCCTGCCAACCGTCTGTACAGTTGCACACGTAAGAACCGTTATTATTGATGCATGTTCCATTATTTCCACAAGGATAGTGATCGCATTCATTCACATCTGCAAAAGGTAATAATGACATTGGAATGAATTCATTATTCTTTCTTTATGGCATAAAGCTAAAGTAAAACATATATATATATATACGAGAAAATGTGTTTCTGATGCGGGGCCAGGAAGAGAGACAAATATTCCTCAACACTAGAACAAAATGCCCGGATGAACAATTTAGCTGTGTTATATCTTTTTGTCTATCTATTACCTTTATTACAATCGTGTCCCTGCCAACCATCAGTACAATTACACGTGTATGAACCGTTGTTATTAATACATGTTCCGTTGTTATCGCAAGGATGAAACGTACACTCGTCAACGTCTAAAACATCAAAATCATATAAATTCAGAATCGGTAAAAACAATCTATAGTATAAATTTCTTTGAATTATCATTTATCCATCCTGACCGTCATGTATTTCATTTTATATATATATATATAATAGTCTGAAAGTGTTCAATATTTCTTACTCTTTCTTTAAAATTTCACATAGATCTACTTGAAAACTATGACATTGAAATGTATGTGTATGTTGTAGTCAATTAAGTTTAACCGCACCAACTGAGTGACGTTTGTACTTTAATTGCCCGTCAAGCCGGTGTGGCCTAGTGGTATCGCGCTGGACTCCTGATCGGAAAGCCGGGGTTCGAATCCCGCTCTGGTCATGCCGGTGTTCTGTCTTTCGGATACGACAATAAAAACCGAGGCCCCGTGTCGTGGTATGCATGACACGTTAAAGATCCCTCCCTACTTCGGGTGGGTCCGTTGCAAAGGTCAAAATTTGTATGCCCCGCATCAGGGAGATGCCGTCATCAATATACGTAAAATATTCGTGGTGTGACATTAAACAAAAATCAATCAATAAATCAATTAACTGCCCGTCTGAATTCGGTATCCTAACTCCAGTACAATCGATGTTTGTAATGTTCTCTGTGCTTAATTTAATATTATCATATTCAATGTGCATGTCCTTGGTAATTTGCGTCATACAGCTAGCTTGGGCAGACGCCTTTTGTTTTCTCCCTTGTAATCAACAAATATGTAGATTATTTTAGATGGTGAAAAGACTGGACTAACCATCAACACAGTTATGGCCCTGCCATCCGTCAACACAGTTACAGGCATAAGATCCGTTCGTATTAATGCAGGTACCATTGTTATCGCATGGAAGCCTATCGCATTCCACTATATCTGAAACAGAAAAATGTTTGTCATGTATTTATTCTAAAAGCTCGTGGCATCCCAGCGTTAATTATCAACAATTTTTACTTCAGGATGTACACCATTCAGGGCATTTTAAATAATGCAGCTCTATTTCACCCTTCACACTTATTTGTATTATATAAATAAACACTAAGAAAATAATGATATTTTGCCTTTGTGGACTCCGAAATATATATTACAATTGAAGGATCTTTTATTTGGTCATACAGTTGCAATACTTTATTGGTATACGGTTCTTTCCAAATGTCAAGTACAGAAGTAATAGATATGACTAAATTTTAGCTATTATAACAAGCACGTGTTCATCTGTAGTAGCTTCAAATATTTTAGTCCTGTGTAGATTTTGTAACACAAAATTTTTTCTTAATTTTAGTTATCATTTTTAATTTTCGTTTTTGTTTTTGTTTTCTTGATATGTACTACAAGCGCAAAACAATAAATAAATGAATAAAATCTAAAAAAAAAAAAAATAAAACAAAGCAAAAAAAAAAAAAAAACAAACAAACAAAACAAAACAAAAACAAAAACAAAAAACAAACAAACAAAAAAACCCCAAACAAACAAACAAAAATGAAAATGAAAAAGGAATTAGCTTGATGTAATTAAGTTTTTCAGTATATTCTTTGGAAACAAGAACATATTACTTTCATTGAAAGTTTTGGTAAGGAAAAATAAAAAAACAAAAAGATAGCTGGTGCAGTATAACTTTGCCTAACTGTCGACATATGTGGAACTCTGAAGTAAAAGGTAAGAATGTCTCCGTATATTTTCAAAGAAGAATACAATTGCATAATACATTATATGAACCTGTTTCGCAGTTATATCCTTGCCAACCGCCTGTACAGATGCACGTGTACGAACCATTAGTATTGATGCATGTTCCATTATTTTCACATGGATAGTGATCGCATTCATTGACATCTGCAAAACAAAATAATTTTATATTTCCTAAAAAACACAACTATTACTTAAACACTCTTTGTTATGCAGGGATTTTTGTTATTTTTGAGGACCTTTATTAGGCCCCATTCCCAGTCGGAAAAAATACCTTTTTTCCGAATTCCTAGCAGAAAGCTAAAATTTTGAGACTGTGAAGTCCGATTTTGTCTTTAAACAATTTTTTAATCAAAATAAAAGTAAAAATAAAAAGTCGGGATCAACTTGACAGAATCGGATTCCTTAAATGTTTATATTAGAACAATACAATATACCACTGGGACTGTTAAGCATCGCTTTATAGGAGAAAATGTTGCATAATAGTAAATATTATGCAACAGAAAATAAACAAAAAGACAGTAACCAATTAAAAATGATATTCTGCAGACTCATAACCCAGGTAGACCACACCAAACCTATCAGTTTAGACTCGTTCATCTCTCGTTCTGAATCAATGACACAGAAGTTCAGTTCTCAACTTCACTATCAACAAAGAAAACTGCATATCACAGTACTGAAAACTCGACATTCAAAAACGAGATTATTCATATTATGGAAGAATTTCAGAAATAAAATATCAACTCATGTTGACATGTTACCTTTAAATGTTCTAAATACGAATATTTCGTCATGAGAGCGAGGGCTTTTTGCCACGGAACTGCTCTAAAAGTGATATATTGAGGAACGTTTGAAATTGTCACTGAAGTAGTTCTATGGTCGATATAGGGATCCGGTGCAATTTGAAATCCCCCTCTTAAGAATGTTAACCGATAGCCTGGATGTGACCATACACTCTAACCATCTTAAATTTCTTATTACATTGATTTGACTACATGGCTTAAATTAGATCAACGGACCTTATATTATTATGAATATAGGCTCTGGATTCTAGTTTTTACCTGACTCTCAAAGCACAAGTTAAGGTCGCATTTCAGTCAGATTGACAAACCATAATATATTAATCGTTATTGGTACATCGCTTGAATCTAGCCCTCTGTGACCGTCTTCCCTTTATGATAAATATCTAATTATTGACACTTGTGTTAGCAATAATTGGTTCATTCATATATATTCAAATATTTATTATAACCGCTGGGTCGACATCAGTCTGGTGGATATTTATTTCAAGGGTATCCTCAACGCAGTTTTCAGTACCTCTGTATTAAATGGAAATATATGCTTCAAATTTAGTGTGGAAAAAAGAAAATGTCAATTATTCTAAAACTAAGGAGTATCTTGCTCATGGACAGCTCTGCCAATCGATGGATTCTTGGCTCCGACTTCTCCACATATAAATACATATGGGGTTTACACGATTTGACTCTTTCTACTGGGTCTATGTGACGGGTGTTACTAGCAAGCAGGAGATGCTCACTCTCCCCGGGCACCTGATATCACTCCATCGCAGGTGTTCACATATGCTCAAGTAGACATATTTTGTTATTTTCCATTTGTTTTTCATTTTCACTGATTTTGTATGTCCTCTGATTTCATGATTTTTGGACTTGTGGTTTGGATTTATCCATCATCTTTACATTTCACGTTTAGGTCGATTTTGTGATGAGTCTTGAAATATTTATTTTTCCTATTTCCACAGGTTAGGTCTAGGGCTTCACTGAAGAGACATTTCTCCAAATACGCATATGGTGCACCATATTAATTCATATATATATATATATATATATATATATATATATATATATATATATATATATATATATATATATATATATATATATATATATATATATATATATATATATATATATATATATATATATATATCTGTTCTAATATTTATTCGAATCACAGCCTACTGCCTATGCAAAATGCACAATCTTCTTTCCACATATATTTCGTTTTGATACATTCTACACAATCACCACCTAATAGTGATTGTTGTGCATGGTCACTGTAATATCTGTTTGTTTACCCCGAAGTTCAAAATTGACTATTTGAAATAAATAAAAATACACAATTACAGAAAACACTAGAATGTATTACAACAATTACCTTTATTTGTTTTACAAAAAGTTCCGTCTGGAATATCTTGTTTATTTTCATCTTAGTTTTATGCACTGATAGGTGTCTCAAACATTATGTAATATGTGATAATAAATCATTAAAGATAACAATCTTATAATAAAACTATGAATGTAAAAGGGAGATAACCCTGATAAAATTGCATGATAAAATAATAGATGTGGTTTGAAAACTAGACAATGATATTATATGAATAAACATTTTGAAAATTATTTATCAATATGTACATTATATGCAAATTATATATAGAAAAATCTATTTTTACACAACCTTAATTAAACTGAAGAGGGGTGGTAGTGGTTAAATTTCTAAGATTCTAAAATACCTCCGAAATATTTTAACGTTTTGGTGCCTCAAGCAATAATGTTAGAGACTAGAGCATAGAGCTCATTTTTTGCTTATAATGCGACCGTTCTGCAATTCCTCCTTATAAGGACAGATCACACCCAGAGCAGACAGAAGATTACCAAGTGATAATTCCAACATACGCTTAAATACAATGTAGGAATGACTCGCTGGAAATAATATTTGTATTTTATGTCATTGTTTGAGAGGTAACTTGAAGAAAATTCAGGAATAAAACACTGAATAGGTTTGCTTTCTTATCTTATATCTGCATTAAATGATATACGAATACATTTTGAATTGAACATAAAGGTGCTGTACTCACCGTCAACACAATTATGACCTGTCCATCCATCTGTACAACTGCAACTATAAGATCCGTTCGTATTAATGCACGTCCCATTGTTGTCGCAAGGGTATTTTTCGCATTCAACTACATCTGAAATAGTATATAATTTTCATGTATTTCTCTTTGAATAATCAGGAGTCTTTTTATAATAGTGCAAGTCATCTTTATTCCAATGACATAAAACGCACACCGTTTCAGTATTTCGTCACATATATACTTATTGGTATCTAAAATGAATATTAATAGTACGATAGAAAGTTATATTATCATAGTAATCTCCAAATTCTGTGATACAGGTTGAATGTTTTTCGATATTTCATTATTATAATAAATATTATCTTTATCATTATTATTGTTATTATTATTATATATTTTATTTGTGGCTTGGGGTCTTTTCATTATTTGAAATACATATGTATATGATGTGATATTTCACAAATTTAAGGTAGATATCTTCTATATTTATTCTCAACAAGGAAAAAGGTTAATACTCAAATATCTCTGAGATTAAAAGTGAGATAAAACTATTAGAGAGGGGTTATTCGATAGAAAATAATCATCTAAATTTCACTAATGTACTTAATTAATTTAGTTAATATATGCAAGTTCTAAATCTCATCCGTATTCTTCTCGAAATCGTACAAAAAAACCCCTAGAAATGCACTTATTACCTATACATATATTCAGTAGACTATATATATCTCGAGATACTATCTTTTTCGTATTCTTTTTCACATCAACTCTGTACAAGGACACCAGTATAGTCTATTATATTTGACACATATTTCATTGTGCTTACACGGAATGTGAACTTGTTCTTGTTTATCGAAATTGCTTCTTCTTAAAATTAAACAGAATAATTTACATAATTGTCAGATATATCAAATTGACAATGTTCATTAATTTGTGAGTGAATATTATTTGGCAAGGGAGGTACAGTACAATTGTTCACGGAAAATAAAGAAATGTAAATATATATATATATATATATATATATATATATATATATATATATATATATATATATATATATATATTATATGCAGCTATTACAAAAATTTTTGGTTTACCTTTGAGACAGTTTTTTCCTTGCCAACCCTCTGTACAGTTACATGTATACGAGCCGTCATTGTTTATACACGTACCATTGTTGCCACAAGGGTAAATATCACATTCATTCACGTCTAAGTGGAAATTCAATAAGATTGCGGTGTTAATATACTGTTTACGACATTTCATTAGTATCAATAGGAAATTATTACACTTGCAACGTATACATCAATTGTAACCACATTCCTACTGGACCGCGTTTTTCATTTACCTTCATAGCTCTAAACATTCAGGATCGGCCAGATTCAGTATGAGATTATTGACGTCGCCATGCTCCCATAGAGCTTTACATTATCATGATGATTGGAATAATCACAAAAAAATTAATAACTTAATATGCATATCAGTTTGCAGTGCAATCGGTTAATTTTTTTTCAGAGGCAGTTAAACTTTATTTGAGTTACATAAATTTCAGTTAATGAAATCTGTGGTATAATATTTACAAACATAAATTCGGCTGCTTTGAGTATGAACCTTAATGTATTTATACTATAAGTATGCGTTTGTTTACATGTTAATGTAAATCATAATGAAGTTATGTCATGCTTAACCCAAACCTTAGTACTTTGAGTACTGAACAAGACATTGTTACTAAATGTTAGATATATTTCATTTGTTATGCAGTTTACTTGCCTTCTTTACAGGTCAATCCTGTCCAACCACCATTACAGATACATGCAAACGACCCATTCATGTTGATGCACGATGCATTATTATAGCATGAGTCAAAGGAATCGAAACATTCGTCAACATCAACGTCACAATGTTTACCCGTCCATCCATCCTTGCATTTGCAAACATAGGATCCGTTGTTATTTATACATGTCGCATTGTTAAGACATGGATAGTTCAAACATTCATTAAAATCATCCTCACAATGATCACCCCTCCACCCATTTTGACATAAACAATGATAAGATCCTATTGTATTTACACATGTTGCATTCCCATAACAAGGATTCTCCAGACATTCATTTCTGTCCTCTTGGCAATATTCTCCTACCCAGCCTGTCGTACATTGGCATTCATAGGAACCATCAATATTGATACACGTTGCGTTATGGAAACATTTAGTTTGTTGGCATTCGTCAATATCCTCCATACAAACTTCCCCTGTCCACCCATCCGGACAAATGCATGTAAATGAACCTTCATTATTAATACAGGTGCCGTTTCTTTGACAAATTATGCTTCTGCATTCATCGATATCGTTTTCGCAATGAACACCGTTCCAACCTTGCACACATTGACATCTATATGAACCTTCTGCATTCAAACATGTACCGTTATTCTCACAGCTTAATTTCTGGCATTCGTCTTCATCTTCAGTACAGTTTTGTCCTATCCACCCAGACATGCACTCACAATAATAAGATCCGTTTTGATTGGCACATGTACCATTATTTTGGCATGGTGATGTTACACACTCATCTATATCGTCTGCACATATTTTTCCAGTCCAACCTATTTTGCAATCACATTTGAAACCTCCGTTTTCATTTACACATGTCCCGTTGTTCATGCAAGGATTATTGTGACATTCGTCAATATCTGAGGGGAAAATGACATGATAATGATATTAAAAATATGCTATATTTATGTTAAAGTGCATTTTAATATTCCGAGGAAACGATCCAGATTCTTTGATTTTTGTTGATAAAGTATTATTCCTCTCAGTTATCTATTGAATTGAGTAGTTAGCAAAATTCGACTTACCGTCTGTACAATGTTTCCCTTTCCAACCAATGTCGCAAACACAATGATAGGATCCAATAGAATTTAAACATGTCCCATTATTTATGCATTGTACGATGTTGCATTCATTAATATCAGTATTACATGTATACCCTGACCACCCTTCTAAACACTGACAATAGAACGATCCATTGGTATTAATACATGTTCCATTGTTGTCACATGGTACAGTTTCGCATTCGTTGAAATCATCCGTACAGTTTACACCAGACCACGATTCTAGACATCTACACGTGTAGGAGCCATCACTATTGATGCATGTACCATTGTTTTTACATGGCAGATTTAGACATTCATCAACATCTGAATCACATAAAACTCCTGCCCATCCATTCGAACAACTGCAATAATATGAGCCATTTATATTTATGCATGTACCATTATTTTTACACGGAGTCGAAACACATTCATCAATATCATCCTTACATGTATGTCCTGACCACCCCATTGTACATTGACATGAGTACGAGCCATTTGTATTTATACATGTTCCATTATTGACACATAGGTTATTTAATTCACACTCGTTAATGTCAGAAGAGCAATCTTGCTCAGTCCAACCGTCATTGCAAACACATTTATATGAACCATTGGTATTTATGCAAGTACCATTGTTTTGGCATGGGGTTTTTTCGCATTCATTGATATCTTCATTACATGTACTCCCAGACCACCCTTCTGCACATTTACACAAGAAGGATCCATCGACGTTAATGCAAGTTCCATTGTTGACACATTGTACTACATTACATTCGTTAACGTCATCGGTACAATTTATTCCTGTCCATGTCTTCAAACATTTACATGTGTATGAACCATTAGTATTGCTACATGTTCCATTATTTTGACAAGGCATTTCCAAACATTCATTAACATCAATACTACAATTAATCCCAGCCCATCCTTTCACAC
Source organism: Pteria penguin (assembly GCA_035048485.1). Classification (NCBI taxonomy): domain Eukaryota; kingdom Metazoa; phylum Mollusca; class Bivalvia; order Pterioida; family Pteriidae; genus Pteria; species Pteria penguin. The sequence continues at coordinate 28,015,417 of CM068583.1, forward strand.
AATGGCAAGTGTACGATCCATTCGTGTTCACACAGGTTCCATTATTGTTGCACATTTCCATCATGCATTCATTATTGTCAATACCACAAGTAATACCAGTCCATCCAGTGCCACACTTGCATTCAAATGAACCATCCGTGTTCACACACGTTCCATTATTAAAACAGGGATCTTTGGTACATTCATCCACATCGTCTGAACAGTTTTTACCCTGATATCCTTGAATGCAATCGCATCTATATGATCCAATCATATTATGACATGTTCCATTGTTATTGCATGGATTAAAGGAACATTCATTAATGTCCTCCTCGCACAGATACCCTGTGAAACCAATATTACATTTGCAATAGTACGAACCATTTGCATTTAAGCATGTGCCGTTATTCTGACATACTGTAAAGGTACATTCATCGACGTCAAATTCACACTTAGCACCCCGCCACCCTCGTTTACAAGTACACCAGTATGATCCATTGGTATTCAAACAGGTTCCGTTGTTGAAACAAGGATTCTCGATGCATTCGTCGATATCATGGTCGCAGTGAAGACTTGTGTAGCCAGCGGGACATTGGCACTGGTAGGTTCCGATGAAATTTACACATGTACTGTTATTGACACAATAATCAAGTTGACATTCATCCATGTCTGTGTCACACTGACGTCCAGTCCATCCTTTCTTACATATGCAGAAAAAAGTCCCATTAACATTAACACATGTTCCATTGTTTTCACACTGAATGTCTTCACATTCATTTATGTCGGTATCACACACATGACCTGACCATCCCTCATTGCAGCGGCAATGGAAAGATCCTTTCTCGTTGATACATGTCGCATTATTTAAGCATGGACTCAGAGTTGTACATTCATTTATATCTGTAATATTTTACAATAACGGTTATAGTATACATTTAAAGGACATATTTTTTAAAAGTGAAGTGTATTCTCATGAGCATTTTGTTTTGAACAAGTAATTTTTTCGATTAAATTTGAGATGTATAATAAGATTACAAATAAAGATTTATATATTAAAATGTATACATACCCTCCATACAAAGCGGTCCGGTCCATGCTTCAGAACAGTTGCAGTAATATGAGCCAATAGTATTTATACACGATCCGTTGTTTTGGCATGGCTGTTGTAGTAAACATTCGTCGAAATCTTTTTCACAGTGAACACCTTCCCAACCTTCGGTGCAATTACAAGAATATTTACCTAACGTATTCACACACGATGCATTGTTCTCACAGGGATTATTTTCGTTGCACTCGTCAACGTCAAGCTCGCAAGACAATCCTGTCCATCCTTTGGAACATTGGCAATGGAATGATCCATTATTATTTATACATGTTCCGTTATTCATACATGATGAATTTAAACATTCATTTATGTCAAAATTGCAAAATGTACCAGTCCATCCACTGATACAATTGCAATGAAATCCCCCTGGTATATCCACGCATGTGGAATTATTTGAACAAGGATGCAATTGACATTCATCTATATTTTCATTACATAAGTCACCAGACCAGCCGGACACGCACGAGCAGGAAAATGATCCATCCAGATTTTGGCAAGTACCATTATTCATGCATGGTATGTCAATACATTCATTTACATCAATAGAACAATCAACCCCAGTCCATTCTTTCTCACAAATACATTTGTGGGAACCATTCGTGTTGATGCAAGTTCCATTATTTTTACACACTGTTTGGTTTTCGCATTCGTTCCTATCTATTTCACAAGTACTACCAAACCATCCCGTTAAACATGCACATGAATATGAACCATAAGTGTTAGTACAAGTTCCGTTATTTAGACATGGAAATTCTTCACATTCATTGATGTCCTTGTGACAAAGGTCTCCATACCATCCATTAGAACACGAACACACAAATGAACCAAGAGTATTTATACACTCTGCGTTATTTTCACACGGATTTGTCATGCATTCGTCTTTATCTATAAGTTAAATTAAGTTGTAAATCTTTTATACATTTTTTTATTTATGCGATATATCAGAGGGGGTTTGTTTTATTTATTATTTTTTATTTTTCTTTGACTGTGTGTTATGTTTTCAATATAATTTCTTTATTAATATTTTTTCCTAAATGCTGATTCATTTTAAAGTGATAAATTATATACCTTCCGTCATGCAATTAATATATGAAAATAATATATACATCCTCCAAAATATGTAATACATATTTAAAGTTAGAAGTGATATGAACGTATATCATAGTATTGTTAACCATGCATAATTGTGTTACATGCAATTTACACACCTTTATCACATTCTGTGCTTGTCCACCCGTCGGTACATGTACATGAATAGGAACCTTCGGTATTGGTACACGTTCCATTATTATTACATGGATCTGATAGACATTCATTCTTATCTGTAAAATATATATGTTTAATTTCGTATTCATAATATTGTAAAATCTTTCGACAACCGTTTATCTCGTGTATACCTGATGTATAGGTTTCATATTTATCGAAGAGTTATGAGTTACCCATTTGCAAATCAAAAGCATGAAATTTGGTATCACCTGTCTGACAATTACTTCCTGTCCATCCAACAGTGCAGTTACAAGTATATGATCCATTGTTGTTTATGCATTCTCCGCCATTTTGACAAAGGTCTATTTTAGAACATTCGTCTACATCTAACAAAAAGTATAGTATAGTATAGTATGATACATTACGAAGTTTTGTGAAACCGAACTATTAAGGGACTAGGAATATATATTTCTTAAGTTAAATCAAAATATAAAGAGATGGTTGGACGTGTAAGATTCAAAGCAAAAGTATTCTAAAACGTGCAATCAAATTGTAAAGGATAAAAATGAAGACATCTGACAAAGGTGTATGACAAAAATCACCAAGGACATGGGCAGGTAAATTAACATGAGTAAAATTGTCATTAAGAATAATTTCATTTATATTTGAAAAAGCATTATAACAATTGCTTTACTTACCTTTCTCACAAGTTTTATCCGTCCATCCTTCTTCACACTCACAAATGAATGATCCCCAAGTATTTAAACATGTCGCATTGTTTTTACAAGGTTGATCTTTGCATTCATTGATATCTGAAAACAATTGATACCATAAAATAATAATAAAATACTTCACAAGTCGATAAGTGACAAATTGAATTCTATTTTGTACATACCTTTTTCGCAGTCTTTCCCAGTCCACCCTTCGTGACAAATACAGTAGTAAGATCGATGACCAGTACTTGTGCATGTTCCACCATGATAACAAGGCTCTTCTAAACATTTATCAACATCTGTATGGAATCGAGACGCAAAATTGATGACAAAGGTTGTATAGTATATGGTTTCTGCATCTTACATTTATTAATCAGCTGTATTAGTGTTAACATTATGTCTTTCATACAAAATTTACAACGTTTAAAACAAATATTCAGTTTAACATTCTATCAAAGTCCAACAATTATCTAATAAAGAAGTTGAATGAATAAATACATAATACATTTATTAGAGATGGATATTGATACATTTTTGCATTATTTTTTTTTTTCTTTTATTATTATTATTGTAATTCGATAATTATTATTGTTGTTGTTGTTGTTGTCGTCGTCGTTGTTCTTCTTCTTATTGCTATCATTATCAATTTAATTTACAATTAAACGATACCTGTAATACTTTCTTTTGAAAACTGAATTTGTTTGTACTTTTTCCCGCGTTTTTGTGTGAATGGATATATGACTTGCTGAATATTTCAGTGAAACTATGTATCATATAATACTGATGATATATATAAGAGTCAATTCTGTATATAAGAGTAAATTTTTGTATATAAATCTTAATTTCTGTATGTACATTTGTCTATAACTTATAAAGAACAAAATATCCATTTTGATTGATTAACGGGTGAAAATCAATCCAATTATTCGCATAGCATTCACGAAAATATAGAAGGACGCATGTTGGCGCTTGAGCAAGACTACATGCATCGCAATTACAAGCGCTTTTACAGTTTAACATTCGATAATTGAAGAAAAAAACATCAGGCATCATACGCTTTAGCTGTAAAGATGTACGCGATCAGAGCGCATGCGCACGCTTAAGAAATGTATACAACATAATGCAAACAGTGGTCTGAAGGTCTTATAATCAATGCCAAGCTTTATATGCATTTTAATGACAAGATGACTTTTCAATCCAACTGAAGCATCACATTTCACATCTTTTATGTTCTTGATATACGCTAACGAAGGTGTGAAAATTGCTTCTATATAGTACATGGCTACATACTCAATACACATGCAATATATTGGTTTTAAGCTATAATAATACAACAATGCTATTATAAAACAGATTTGAACTGAGCTGTTACCAATGTAAACAATACCTGGAATGCATTGCGCATGCATAAAGAGAGACAAATTACAGCCTCAACATCAGCGCTCAAATGCACAATTTGTCTTGTTGGATCATGCCACGGCTTACCTAAATTTGTAGGATGTTCTAAAACAAATGTTTATTGATGTTAATCATTTTAACTAATTGAGGAATTAGTAGACAGCACATCCAATTATCCAAAGTGAAACTACATAGACATTATATAGAAATTTAATGTTTCATACTCGTTAAGTTGTATGATCTACAAGTTTCTGTAATTTTTTTATTCGAATCTGAACAGCTATATTTATATATATAAATATACATTTTTAAATCATGACAAGGATGAGCTGTATCATATTGTACGTTCCAAAGGCACTACAGTGATTTGGGGGAAATTGAATTGTTTAAACTTAATTGTAATTGACATACCTGGGATTGCAGATTTTCTGTCACCTACTAAGCGTGTATTCGCTTCCGTATTAACATTAAGATCTACAAATAACATGTCCCAAAAGTTTGGTCCATATTTGAATTCTGTAGTTGTCCTTTCTTTCCGTGTAGTTATTTCGTAACTAGGAGTAAGTACTGTAACCCCATCCTTCATTGGTGTGGGAAGTTCCACAATTTCATAAAAAGGCTGTTTTGTTGTGAATTTATCGTCTGGGGTCCTTACGTCTAAAAAAGGATTCAGATTAAGGGCATTTTGCATTCTTTGAGTGGTTGAAATCAGGCTAGGCTCCATTGAAAGATTCAATCTAATTAGAGATACACTCTCATGAACAAGCTCGTTACTATTTTGTGTAATTTGCCACAGAAATTTTGAATTGATGTCTTGATTTTGCGACGTCACTAAACTGAAATCAGTGTTTGATGATTTAGATCCTTCTGTCAAAACATGTGATGGTGCTAACAATGAGTTATCTAATTTAGATGATGACATGATCAACGGATTGTTAGTATTTATATAAGGTGAACTTGCATGATTTGACGTCTTTAAATCAACTGATATTGTAGAGATGGCTGGAAAGTTCCTTCGTTGCATGGTAATATTCAATGACATTATTGGTAACCGACTATGGACAACAGAGTTACTATTATGTGTTGTATTATGTGTCGATTGTAATAGAGATTTTGAGTCTTGGTTTTGACTAATCGACGTTGATAGATTGAGTTCAAAGTATGAAGTAGACGATATTGTTGTCAATGACAATGATGACGGATCTGATTTAGATGAATTGATAACTAATGAATTGTCACTGTTCCTGTCTAGTAGAATTATATTTGGTGTCTTGGAATAATTTGGTATAGTATAGATGTTTCTAAAAGTACTTGGGTCCATATTATCTGTCAGTGAAGGCCGCTCATGATTGACAATTTTGCTGTTTTGTAATGAAGGCTTCAGCTCCATGCTTTGCATTGCCACAGCTGATGAACTGCTTTCTATGTATGGAGTCGGTATTTCCATGTAACCGTGTGATGGTGAAAACGATGATTGATCCAATACTGATGAAGGCATGATTAATGACGCGTCACTCTTCATATAAGATGAACTCCTATATAACATCTTTGAAAAACTTGTTGTAGCATATGTATTCATCTTTAAAGTATGACTATATAAACTGGTACTAGTGTTATGTTCATGAGCTAAACTCGGTTTTAATTCAATGTCCTGTGTTACTATAGCAGAATAGTTCTTTTCAAAATCATAGTAATCGTTTTTTATGCTCGAATTGGAATGTAAGTACTTTTCTTCTTGATTGTTCAAAATAAATGATGATTGAATATAATGACGATGAATATTGGACAGAGAAGTCATATACTCGCTTAATATAACGGTTTCTGTATTGCTATCATCGGCTGTATTTATACTGCCAGGGTATATCCCAATGTTGGATGCCATGACGTCAGACGTTCTACTAGGTTGTATATTTTCCACACTACTTGAATTTTCAATGACTGTCTCAAGATCATGGATGTGTGATAAAGGTGTAGCTATTTGATTTTTTATTTTTGATTTTTTTATGTTATTTGTAGCTGAATCGATGCGATCATATACTTCAGTATAATCCAGAAAATTAGCTCTTGATGTAGGAATGTAAAAACTATAATATCTGTCATCTACATGACTTTTTAATAAAGTTCCTGTCTCGGTAAATAAGTTTCTGTTAATGTACATTTCAAGATGATTTGTTATAGGCGAATACCTTGAACTATTTTTATCATGCACAAGTGAAGATTGCTGTATGTTTTGAAAGACAAATTCTCTTTTTGTTCTTAAAATGGAATTTTTGTTTGACAGTTTGATCATCGTTGAATCAATATTATGGGTAGTAACTTGAACATATGAATAATCAGTGCTGTTACCACGACTATTTTTAGAATAGGATGAATATTTTGAATCATCACAAAATGTACACGTCAAAGACGGGGTAGGAGATATCATATTATCATATGAGTTGGACGTGTACGTTGATATCAAATTTGATTGGTTCAATACTGACAATGTCGATGAGATGGAAAATGTATGCAAGTGATTAATATTCAACGCAGTAGTAAATGTTTCTTTCTCTATCAAAGAAGAGTTCACAAATATATCTCCCGTTTTCATCGATGCGTATATCACAGATAAGTTTGACTCCATGCTAGATTGAGCTTCAGACGCCATGGCCGACTGTGGTTTGAGTATTGTTTGTATTATGCTGTATGACGATGGAATGTATACTTTGCTGTCTGATATATAATACTTCTCGTTCGCAATGGATTTCAATTGATGAGCATTTGAGGACATAATTGAATATTGGATTTCTTGATCGATTGCCTTTTCAAATAGCCCAGTCGATGAGGCTAGTTGATCATTTGGAAAGATGGCTTTTGTTAAATCATGTCCTGAAATGAAAGGTTTCGATGATCATTGAAATGAAAATAGTTGAACTGAACTGTTCCTTTCTATTTGCATGTCTTATTAAAATTTTAAGAACTCGTGAACTATTTGATAACGAAACATACACCTGTACATTTACTATGTGTATATGAACCAATGTATACTTACCAAAAAGTCCCCTCTTTCGTTCTGTCTTATACATCTGCATAGCATATCCGTTGTTGTTCCAAATGCCGTCCAATATTCATATCGCCTCGATATTTGTTATTATTAGCATTGTAATTAATCACATATCTAAATTGGAACAGCTCAGTTCCTTTGAAATCCAATTTAATTGTGAATAAATGTAATTGTGAATAAATGTAATTGTGAATGAATTTAATGGAAAATGAATGTGATTGTGAATGACCTTTTTTTTATGAAGACTGGAATATTTAATTCCAAACACCACATACTAATTAAAGATCAATTCTCGTCACCTATTTCAAATACCAATAAGACCTTTATAACGATTTGAATAGATAAAAATTGAACAGAAAGCTTACTTACATACTGCATGATATATTGATTATACTCTTACCATGATAAAGAGGAATCGGGAACTTGGGAATGTCTCCATGGACTGGTATAGTTTCCAATCTTATTCGAAGACTTTGCATATATACAAGAAAGTCTCTGATCACTAAGAATAATTTCCGATCTTTCACTAAACGATCAGATTTTGTAATGATGACATTTTCTATTCGTTTAGCATCCTTTGTGAAAATATTTTCTATGAAGTCTAAAGTAAAATAAACGCCAACCTTTCCATAATCATCACTGTAAAAAAAATAAAGTGCAAATTACAACATTTTTTCATCAGGTATCAGAAGTAAAAATAGACTAAAGAAAAACATACACAAAATCTTTACTTTTAGATAAAAACTTTTCAATGCATTTTTAAATATAATTAATTACAGATATATCATACCTTAATTGTTTAGTCTTGCATTCCATGTAAAATCCTTCAAATTCACTTGTATGGAAAAATCGACTCATCTGAAATAAAAATATTAAAGATTATTAGATTGGCGAAACAATTGCGGCATATCTTAATGTGGACAGTCTGGGCAAAAGAGTTGATTGATTATCTATCTTGAAGTTTTGTAATGAAGAAAAAATATAAATTAGTTGATTGATAACTGTATTTCGTCACTCCGCTACTATATATGTCACGTATGTGGTGACGACATTCGCCTTATGCATATAGGCATACTATTACACGCATCCAAATTGGAAAGGGAAAGATATGTGACTTAGCTGTATGGCAGAAGTCACCAAGGTATTGTATAATAAAACAAGTAATGCAATACATGCAAAGACATTACAAAATTCTTGACTGAACGACAGATACAATACTGGTGAATTAAGTAATAAAACGGTATTCAATTGGTGTGCTTAACCGGTTTACGAGCCCACCTTCCCACTCATCGCAAATGCAGTACAATCAAAGCAGACACAAAAAATGTATGAATAATCCTCCATATAGAGAAAACGGATCAACGAGTATCTCAAGTTCAGAAGTCATAAAAAATAAATGTACACATATAATAGAGCTGGCTTCGAAGCGACCTAGACCTCTGGTCTGTAGCAGTTCCGATTAACATTCAGAGGGGACGAGAGACGGGACGATGTCTCCCTTGAAAACGTTTAGACATGGCTAGCCATGTAATCCCAATGACCCTGTTAGTCAGTGTGCAACGCTCAAGGAAATGTCTAAGCACAAGTCTTATAAAGGCCTAATACAAGACCAATAGTTTAAGCGATTACCTTAGGGTCATATTGTCGATGTGGAAGACGTTTGACAATTATAGATCCGAACAAAATGAAGTTATCAAAATATCTGACCCTCATAAATTTGTTACTTAGATCACCGTAGAAACTGGGATAAGAAATTCTGCTAAACACAAAATGTTGCAGATAACTCTTACTCTAGAAGAGATATGTAATCAGACAAATTTAGATTACATTCCTTCCCGCTTTTTCAGATCCGTCATGCTGTAATGGACAGATTCATTACTAATTTTTAATCCAGATTTTTCTCATTCAATAGGAATATACATGTATTCAGAACAGACACTTGTTTATCTGTTCTGAATAATTCAAAAACAATAATGAAAGAAAGTTGTATATTATCTTAAATTCACAATATCAAATCATTATAGAGTTGTTTTGAGATATTTTCAGAAAAGTCTCAAGTACCTACGAATTTTGGCGATAATTTGTCTATAAAGTACAACATATGACACATGTGCTATTTGTCAAGACAATTATAAAGCATAATAATGGAGCATCAAAGCGTAGCATATGAACAATATACCTCGTCGCATAAAGGTCCTGCAATATCCTTGTAATCACTCGACGATATATTGGTCATGGAAGATGTAAAATTCACATTATCAATTGTCAATGTTATGTGTGCACGAAGTATTGCTGCAATGTATATAACGTCATTAATCAGAGAGTTTATTACAATTGAGAATAAATATTAAGATACTGAGATGGATAAAGACAAGGAACTAAAGTTACCTCACACATTACTTATTTTGATTTATAATTTACCATGTTTATTTTAATCAAACAATGTTCCTTAATAATTTTTAAAACCCCTTTGAAATTGAAAATATAAACAGAGATGTATACTATACCTTTATGATACAGAAAATACATGAGAATCCCCATGGCGACGGCAATGGCTGCTAGGATAGCTATCACCATCAAAACAAGTACTATGGCGTTACGGCGACGAAGATTTTCTTCACAGGGTTCTCTACTCTTCTTCGACGTTATGGAAGAACCCGATATAATGGATGATGACGAAGAACCGAGAGACGAACAAAATGATGAAAAACGAGAATATTTTCCAACATCTGACAGTTCTGATGCACCAAGTAACCCTGGCAGCCACCATGGATTACTATTGTATCTTATTGCAGGCTTAAAAATACAATAATAATAACCTTTATTAATAGATAATTAAATAATTGTAAATAAATCAATACGGTATTCGTGTATTCCCTTTCATTTTTTCACACAACTATTAATTTTTTACTTTCGTGGTGTGTCTTCCTTTGTAGTTTATGAAAATACCTTATATAGTTGTTTTGTAAAATTAAATACAAGGTAACAAAGAAAAAAGAGGAGTTACTGGTTCAGTTATGTGGCAGAAGTCACCATGGAGCTATACAATACATGAATATAAATAATATACTAGAACATATAACACATTACAAAAATATTTGATTGTAGTGCAATTACGATACCGACTTAGGACAGTCATTTAATTTGACAAAAGCCAAACAAATGGTGTGGTTAACGGTTTACGGGCCCACCTTGTATACAAAGTATACATAGATACTATGTATACAAAGTATACATAGTATCACAGTATAAAAATCAATAAGCCATGATACATATATACACAGATAATGGTGTAAACGATTCGGCATCTACTACTATAAAAATTAGGGTTGGTGCAGTCATATAATATTGCATTGTACTGCACTAGACAAGTCCACTTTATGTTTTATACAGAAAAAAAGTCCAAAAGTTTGACTGGTTTATATATGTAAATAGTACCTCAAAACAATTATAATTGCATTTTTAAAAATGCTGTATACTAAATAGCCGATTAATAGCAAATTAACTTAGAGTATTGAACTTTCATAATACGTTTATATAACTGTCAGTTTTCAATATTTCAAATGATATTCTTTATCTCTTTGTTGAAAATCAATGAATATGTAACGGAGTATAGAGAAATCTAATGTAAAAAAAAATAAATAAAACGATTAATTTGTAGATAACCATAGGAATAGAAAAAGGACAAAGGAGATAGGTATTCATAATTACGGGAAATGTCATTTTGGATGGGAGTGGAAAAACCTCCAGATCTGGAAACTCTTTCGGAATCGACAGGTCATTTTGAGGGTCTTTTACTTACTATTGATATTAATTATTATCGTTAAATAACATAATACACCAGGTGCAATTAGTTTATACGATTAAATATAAGATCATATTATGAAAAAAATCATATTCTGAAAAAAAATCATATTCTAAAAAAATAATATATGATATATTTCATATATTCTGATATATCATTTGGATTAATAAACATTAAATATTTTCTGATACATTGTTCTAAAACAATATTTCTGTGGTTGTATGCATAGATCATTATTATTCAAAGATTTCTTTATATTGATAAACATTTATTTAAAGTAAAATGATAACCATTAAAAATATTAAAAGTAGTAAAAAGTTATAATATCTATATGAAATACATATATGTATATTACGTTTATTAATTTCGACAACTTGTCTGTGTTTTATGATGCGCGAGGCATAAACTGTTGAAATAGAAAGTATAAATATCTGTAGAGCAAACTCATTATTAAATTGACGTAGAAGGCAAAAAGTAAGAGCCAAATACATATCTAAGGACAATAATAATATTATCATTTTTATTAAAGATGATATAGGATTAGTTTGATACTGATTGTTAAATGTTCATATATTTTTCGTATCTATGATAAAAAGCAAATGTCTGTCTCAACTGTGTTTCCATGGAGTGTTTTGTTAAAACTAATTTTTATGACGTCTTATACTGAACAGCAACAAACGTACAACGTTTATTGAATGGAATGATAAATACGTCATGGTGTGTTAATTATTTTGAACTTAGGTGTAATGGTCATGATAATAACGATATGCAAGGCAAGGTTTGTGGACATAAAATAGGAATACATGAATAAATTTCTATATTGACAAAATTTTATAGGCACACCTTGTATTCCGATGACGAGTTAAAGGGGAATATGTTGACCTCTTTCAAACAAATACTCCCATCATTGTGCTTGCAACTTAGAGTCATTTATCTTTCAAAACAAATAACATTTAAACAATTGAAATAAAGACAAATGTCATTGATATATGCGGTCTTCAATATAACACGTTGTAAAATAAAAATATATCAATGTTTTCCTGCTCTTTTATGTTTGACAATGCATTCTGTCTTGCTCTTCTATAAACGCAATGAAAAATAACTGATGAGCCAATTAAAACGAACGCATCGTTATTTTGAAGGTTAAATAAGTATTTTATGTATTCTGATCTATTGTAGATTTACTTCGATAAAATGAAACTGTAGGAGAATCAATGCAGTTTTTAGGTTTTAATTAGGTTTTAGCTGTAATTATATTATATATTTACCTCTACGATACATTATTTATTGTAATTTAAAAAGTGAACCATTTCAGATATATTCAAAACTCAAAATTATAATGTTTTGGTGCTAAATCTCAAGACGAATTCAGATAAATGAAATATCTGTATTAAACAACTATCACAAGTAAATTATTATGATAAGAATACCATAGATAATAGCTAAAATGGTATTCTCTATTTAGATACAACATGTGAAAATCATCCGTCGTTCATGTATAAAACATTTATTTTACCATCGGTGCACACAGTCTCATTTAGTATTTTAACTTTATTGTTCAAAGGAATAAATACAAGAACATATCCATTTTATATGTAAGTAGCTTCAGAATTACCTTGAGAAATCCTCTACTGATTGAATCATCTACAGTGGATGCTTTATATTCCTCTTTTGAACTATCGTTTGAATCTAAAGTATTTGCGTCTTCAGCTTTACCCCCAAGCCGCATGTCCAACAGTTCCATCCATTTCGGCTTATAAACACCCGCAAAGTCCCCGTATGTATGCTCACTTAACGACGATTTTTTGCTTGGAATTTGGGTATCATTAACGTCATCTCCGATGACAGACTCTCCATGTAATGATAGTTCATCCTGAAAATATAATCCGTCCTGTATATCACCATTATCTATTTTTCTAGGGGGTTTGTCAAGATAAGGGCATGGCCTTGGATATTCTAAAGATATTGTTTCTGTTTGAACGCTTGGAATAGATTTTGGTATTGATTTGTTGTCTGTCAATAATATTCCTTGGTTTTCCTTTGGTTTTGATGGTTTATCAAGATACGGACATGGTCTTGGATACTCCATATTTGTTTCGTTTGATATTGTCGGTTTTATGAAAAATTCACCATTTGGATTTTCCGTATCTGTATTCTCTTTTGCGTTAATAACATTATCTCCTTTCACTTGTCGCTTTGGTTTATCTAAATAAGGACAAGGCCTTGGGTATGGCAGCTTCTCTTTTGAAGTGTCATCTCCAATATAGTTAGGATATTCCTCAGGTTCATCGTTATCTTCATGCAACGTTGTATTTCCGAGATCATCCATCAGTTTACAATCTATAGCATCACGTGTAAATGATCGATGTAATGTGTCAATAGGGTTCTTCCTTGTTAGTTTCGGAGGGTAAGGGCATGGGCGTGGATATTCTATATAATTGTCCCTTGATACTTGTGGACTGTTATCCTTTGGTAAATCACCGCTTGATAGTTTGTTGATTTTTAACTCTGGTTTCAGTTCTTCTTCATACTGACCTATATCGGTTGAGTCTTTGAACTGCCTAGGAACCTTATCTGTGTAAGGACATGGTCGGGGGTATTCGTAATGTTCCCGTATTTCTGTTGAAGTGTAATTTCGTTCGTTTTCAGTTAGCACTGAATGTTTTGCTTTAAGTTTCGGTAAATAGGGACAAGGTCTCGGATATTCATACTCACGTTCGGTCGTTCTAACTCCGTGTCCATATTTTACAGAATGCACAGTTTTGGGAGTAAATTTTGTGTTCTCTGGATTATTTTCCACGGTCTTAACTTTTACTTTATTTTCGTTATCACAGCTGTAAGTATGTAAGTCCACATCAGAACAAATCAAATCTTTATCACTTTGTAGATTTAAGTGTTTCTTCTTTTCATTTCCTACACATATATCTTCATCCAATCTTGATATATTCAAATTGAGGTCTTTTTCGTCTGACGTTTCCAATATGTCTCTCTTTAGTTTGATTTCGTCACCCATCACTAGTTCGGAAAGAATTAGATTTTTTATAACTTTTGTTTAATATTCACACGATAAACTCATTAATATTTTGATAAATGCGTCAATCATAGCCAATTTAATAACGTAATTATTCGTGTACTTGTGCAATAAGAAAATGTGTTTTTCTTCAACGCTTATTCTTAGCGTAATTTCAAAGCGTATTACATGCCTTTCTTCTCTCTATATTATGACGGTATCTAGAAAATCATCGTGGTTCTTACGAAATATTACCTCAGTTTATCAGGGGCAACTGTGGCCTGAATTTTAATTCAGAAGTTGTGATTTTAAACAACAATTGTCTAAGACGACCATTAAAGTTGTCGTATTTGAGATGCAGATTTCATGTATATATTACCACATATATCTTAGCAGAGCGACCCCCTTGTATGTTTGCTGTATAATTTATTTTCAAATTTACACATTCTTGTAATTAATTGCTCTAAGGATTTATTGTTTCTTGTACTAGATGACTTACGCCATTGTCTTGTTATTGTCATCGTTCTTTTATGAGTCCTTCTATAAAGATATACTTTTAGACTAGATACGGTTTTATATCCGGACGAATCTATATGCAGCTTTATAGTGTGTACACTGTAAAAAGAAGTTGAATCACTCAATTTCGTTGATGTTGTCAGTATAACACACTTAAAATGGTGTCATTTTTTCACAGATTTACTTTTTCAGTGACTGAATTGAGGAGACCACTATTCATTTCGTTTTGCCAGTTCATTGCATAATGATAAATATATTATACAAATTACAGCCCTATATTCTAGGAAAGAATATCAAACTATAGAAACTTTTTAAATCCTATCCAAAAGTTATAAAGCAATTGATCGAGAAGAATATTATATTTGATTCATATTGTATAATGTACGAGACTGAATTATTCTACATGTAAGGGTATAATGGAGAAATGTTTCTCCACCAAGAAAAAAAGCCATAAAAGCCATGTTGCTATTTATTTTGTATTGGGTATTCATGGCAGATGACATTCATTGTACAATGGTACCTTGTCTCACTCCTGATTACAGTGGTCTATGGTGCCCCCCCCCCCCCCCCCATGGTACCAGAAAACACTATTTTATGTCGTACATTGTGCTTACGCCTACAGAAGTCGCGGTTGATTTCACTTCTGCTTCTATTAATCGCATTTGATTACAACTTTATCCCTATAAATATATGTATTTTAAGATTTGGCTTATATTTTGTCATTCTCATTTTACCTTTTCTTTTTCCTTTTCTTTTCTTTTCTTTTTTTTTTTTTTTTTTTTTTTCTTTTCTTTGTTGTTTTTTTTTTTTTTGTTTTTGTTTTTTGTATATATATATATATATATATATACTAAGTCATTATTCACTAAATATAGCTGGTTATTGCTTTTGGTATTCGGCTCATAAGCGAGAGGTTTCAAATTCCAGACCACCGGGGGCCTTTTATCAGATAAGACAGTAAAAAAAAGATACCCAATATCATGGTAGACGTGACACTATCACTTTGTAAGTGCCACAATCTTGGCGTGACATAAAAACCAAACATAAATTCTTTAATAAATCATCATTTTCACAGCGTGACCAGAAAGGGCGTTATTTTTGCACGGCAATTATCGGCCAAAATTGTTGTTAGCTGCTGATCTAGATCACGCTGTAAATATCAATAATTTCACACCATGTCATATCCAGATGCATTTCTGCTTCATTTATGCATGCGTGGATCGAATCCAGAGGGGTAGACCGGGGTCTAGACCCATCCCGAGATTCGGCGAAAATTACTTTTCTTGTTATTTTTCGATGTAAAAGATGGGTGGACCACCTCTCGGAAAATTTATTAGGGATGGACCTTCTAGACAAAATTTCTGAATCCGCACTTGCCTATGTACTGATGAATTTTAAAACATTATATTTTATAGACTACCCCTCATATTATGACTATCTTTACCTTAAGTAATACTGATTTCAGAGCATACTACCAACTGAAATTCACAGGTTTAAAGATTAAAAAGGCTTAAGATGAGTTGTAAATGGTGTATAGTTTTTATTACATGACCAACAAAAAAGTTTATCTTACAAAATGAGTAATATACAGCATTTCTAGGAAGGTTTATACTTTACCAAGAACATCGATGACAATTTAGTAAACAATTTATTTTTGGGGGGAAATTATCTGATATGAGGAATTTTAGCACAACATGCCGTTATAAAAAATTTACATTATCGTTATATCTAATATAAATCATACATTGAACCTTTCATGAAATACAGGTATATGGAAAATGATATATGTTCGCCTTTCTACAGAATAAAAAAAGCATACGTTTACTGTCGGTCGTAAATTCTGCCGAAAAGGCAATAATAGTCTTTTGAAAGCGATCCCTTAAAATACAAATATGGTTATAAAGTGAATCATCATCTTTATGATATGCTGTGAGCCATTTTCATCAAAATGATTATAGATTCTCTTGATGAAAGCTATAAGTCTTGTAAAATAGTATTTTTCCTTGCAAACTTATCCATGTGTATTTAACATTTTGAATTTGAAAATTACAATATCATGCATGTCGGTTTCACATATAAATGACATTTATGGCATATCTGGTATCTAATTTGCCATGTGACTTTGATGTTTATGTATAATTCATTAAGAGCCACGAATAATCGTCTTTGTGTGATACCTACTCCATTGTGACAGGTCAAAGTGGCTTGATGAATTACCGACATTTGTTTGTTCTCACTGATCTATGTTTATGTAATTCATTAGCATTTGTTCAAGCAGTCTGTAAATCAAAACGTGGAACCGACTTTGGAAAACTCTGTCGTCTGGGTCATATTTAGTAATGGAGACTGCCTTTTTATTGATGTGGTGTATGAATCACAGTTTTCTCATGTATGACTTTATTAACAATAATATTGCACTTTTTATGTTGAATTCTAAGCAAGTTTCACGAGCTTCAATGTAATTCTAAATGAAAGAAAAGTCAAATGATCTTTTTATATTTCGGCTACAAATCTTTCCTTTTCAACCATTTTGATCACGGCCCACATAGGTACTGATTGCAGGCAGGAGATCTTAATTACGCTACGGCCCACGGAGGTACTGATGGCGAGCAGGAAATCTTAATTCCGCTACGGCCCACAGAGGTACTGATTGCAGGCAGATCTTAATTCCGCTACGGCCCACGGAGGTACTGATGGCAGGTGGGAGATCTTAATTTATCTATCATCTATGGCCCACGAAAGTATTGATGGCAGACACGATGTTAATTCTTCCACGTCTTCAGATTCCTACTTTAGAGTTTGTTATTATACTTTCCAAAAAAAAAAAAAAAAAAAATCCGCGTTCGATTCCCGGGTTACGCCACTATGTTTAAGAGGTTAGTTATCTCCTGCTTCCATGTCGCGATATGCCTGAAAAATTGTTGAAAGCGACGTAAAACACCAATCAACCAACAAACCAACTTTCCAAAAATGCATCACGTTAATTTTAGTCTATATCATTTCGATTTTATATCGCTTAGATCTACCTCCGCATTTGCATATATATGATAAGATGATCATTATTTCGTACAAGACCTCTCAATCTTCATATTAAATAACACATGTTTCTCTCTGCAGATGTCTTGTAATTTATTGACTAATTATAAATCAAATCGATATATAGCAATAATATACTCTTTCTGTCAGTTATAAATTTCTGTTGTCAGAAATATGGTTCCCCAATGCTAAATTAATTAAATAACTTTAAATGCTTAAAATGCATTATACTCTTCATTTCATATTCATATTTATACGATCATTTGCGCCTTCGATGCTAATTGAAATGCAGAAGACATTTAAGTAGTGTAATAAAGATACATCATAGTGCTTCATTTCAGAAAACGGAATTGCACTTGAAAGCTCCCTGTGACGTCACATCGTCTCGTGACTTACATCAAATTAAGAGACTTTTCAAGTTTAGCATGGACTTACACTTAAGTACATTGTAGACTTTTAACCTGTCAAGTCCGAGTTCAAGAAGAACCCTGCTCTGATAAACTGTTACTGCTCTCCTTATAGTTCAGCATTCAGTATGACTGACTACTACCGCACACTGCTGAGCAAAAGATAAATCCATCATCTTATAGATACACACGGGGATCTAGGGTGGCACACGCTTTATAATTCCCGAAACAAGGTGTTTGGATTATGGCATTAACTGGATACTGTAAGTGTATGCGATAAGGATAACTTTGGCCAAGTATGAGTGTCCAGCAGTACGTTGCCTGGAAGAAAATCTGCAGATTTTTCTTATTAACAAGAATGGAAAATAATGTGTCATAGACATCTAGATATAAGAATTGTACAAGAACATTCAGCTTATGCCACCGTGTTATGGTTGTCTGAACAGGGTTTTTTTTCGATAACCCATAAACATTATGCATATTATTCCACACACACACACACACACACACACACACACACACACACACACACATATATATATATATATATATATATATATATATATATATATATATATATATAATTATTCATCCTTATACAGGAATAATTTCCAAGTTTTTGACATGGATACATGGATATATCTCATAGAATAAAACAACTACAAAACAATCTAAAGAAACGTTTGGTCAGCTGAAATAATCCCATGTCTTACCATATTCCCTGTGATTTTTAAAATCATTCTGAACATCCTGAAGCCTGAGAATATCTACATTATTTAACATGTTAATTTGAAGGTTACTAAAAATGAAAGTCAACATCCAACACCAGTTTAGTCACAACATTGCAGAATTTTGAAACGTCAGAAACAATACAATGACCTTTACAATACAATGACCTTTACAAAAATCCTCAAATTATGTCATCTCGTTCTGCTCTTTACCAATTACATTTACATATAATTCGATGGTTGTATCAAAATAACTTCAGTGAATGTCATATAGATTTATGATATTCATGAATACCAAAGAATAAAGACAATATGTCAAACACGTGCTATTCTTCAAGTATTTATTAAATCTTCCTCTCAAAGTACATACATGGAACATCACGCCACCTGTAATTTTTTCTTCCACCTCTGGATACCTGCAAAGAGATTTGTAATATTATACATGAATATACATGCATAAATACTGCAGCTTTTTGTAATTTCATAGTTCTTATACGAAAAATACACTCAATCATTATCTAAAAGTAACATTAGCTATACTTTATATTTTTTGATTAACTGGGAGGACAGCGGTTGGGATTTTCACTTTCTCTCTTGCCTCTTTATCCTATTCTTCGCTCACCCTACCTAGCTCTTCCCTACTTCTCCTATTTCCTACTATGTCCGATCCCTCATTGCATTATAACTCGTATATTATCTACTTTCATGATGACTGTCGGAATAATGTGGTAAGAAAACCTGGAATACACCGCAGATCTTCTACACTGAAAATTGCCCGGTCTGTTGCTTTCCGATGCTAGGCTTCATATGTTTATACGGGTTTGTTGGTTTGCTTTTTTTTTTTTTTTTGGTGGTGGTGGTGGGAAGGGGGGGGAGTTAATCTATTATCGTGTTTATCTGATCAAACCATTTCCCAGAAAAAAAAAGTCAAATACATGTATTTTGGGTAGATAAATAAATCCTAATTTGAAATTCCCGTATAGCGTTAGTAACGGTAATGAAAATGAGAAAAATCTAGATTAACTCGGGAAAGCCCTACCTTTAAACGTGGTGCCTTGGCTTAATAAATACAAATCTATACAGAGACAAAAAGAGTGTACCAGACAGATGTTATCCAAAATAATCATTCATTTATATTTCTTCATTCTAAATGTATGAATGTGTATCTTAAAAACACCCGCTATGTCAATTTCTGTAGCTAAATACTAGGGATACAACTTGTTGTAGTCATATCACCATTGTCTTGGTTCGAATCTAACGGGAAAGTGGGAAGATTAACTTATATCTTCAAAATGTCGCTAATTTTCTCCGAGTTATGTGGGTTCCTCTGATCTTCATATAGACTGAATGATCTTCATATAGACTGAATGATCGATATGTGAACGTAATCGTTAAATAAAAGAAACAAAAGCTGAAGATATGCTCAAGATTGCTTTATGGTCAAATGACATAATAAATGACAGATCTCATTGTAGCATAGAGGAGGTGTATACATTAGTTGTACTACTTACAGATATTGATGTCATACTGGATACCGACAGTGGTCATGAATTGATTGATCGTTTGGTCGTAGTAATTAAGAATGGCCACTTTGTCATTGTTATTACACGTGACACCCTTCTGAAGTTTTATCTTATTTACTACACAGTTTCCTATGGCGTACACCGCACTACAAAAAAAATAATAATAATAATAAAATAAATAAAGAAAGAATTTCTAAAGTGAATATTACAATCATTGTTTGAAAAATTTTCAAAAATCTTTGTTCTTCATTTAACGTATGTGTAAACAACTATGAATAAATTGTATTTAAAAAGTGTGGATTATTGTTTAACATTTTTGTACTTACGGGCGATATAAAATTCGCCATCCCATTTGGGACAAGTAATCATATACCAGGACAGGATTCGACCTTGAAACCCACCAACGTTCCGTATTACTGCTAGGTTCATTAATCATTCCTCTGGTACTGCATAGTCAATATTGTTGACAGGAAGGTCATATGATAATTTCTATACATTACATAGACAGTGGCGAATCCAAGATTTCCGAAAGGGGGGGGGGGGGGGCACATGTGTATTAGCCAAACCTCTCAGCCATTTTTGGTGCAAAATCTGGATTTTTACTAGTAAATATGTGGCCAAAAGGAGGGGGTGGGCGCCCCTCTAAATCCGCCAGTAATAGATGCATAAGAAAATCAGAATTAAATACAAATGTGGACTGTTATGGAAATATGTAGAAAATTGCAAGAAAATGCTGTATTTCATTTGCAGATATACATTCATGTTGTTCATGAGCTTGGGTCACAAGAATTGGGTCATTCTCAGTAATACGTTTACATGTACAAGGACAAGGTGAATTCGGAGCTAAAAACCGAAAACGTCTGCGGCTGACTCTTATACCAGCCGTGAACAGCTAAGATTAGAAACAAAAAGTCCCAGGCTCACCTGAATGTTTTCAAAATATGCAATAAATCTGAAAAAAAATCCTGGCATTATGTCTACATTACTTGTACGTACATGTAAGATTAGGCACTATTAATGCATGTTTATATAATACTTGCGATTTTAGTACCTAGGGTACAATAAACCGACATTAAGAAAAGTTTTTAAAAGTCTTTGTCTTTGGGTGAGACAAAAAACTAGGGGTCTAGGGGTGGGACCAAATATTGCTATATGGCATTGTCTCGAATAAGCTTGATATAATATGTTGTAATGATGCCGTATACCAAATATGAAGTTATTGTGGCAAGTGGTTCTTAGAATGAAAGGAGTTCAAGATATTCCCTACATAACAATGTTCCTATACAAAACTGTCGGCTCCTGCTGAAGGGCTAATAAAGTCGCAAGACATAATCTTGAACAAACTTAATACTAAACACCGCAAGGACTGTGTATATGACAAAATGAAGTCATTGTGGATTTTGCTTGTTGAATAGAACAATATAAGAGACATTTACATTATATAAGTCTATGTAAAAATGAAGGTTCTTGCGCCCGGGACCGAATCTTGCAGCAGAGAGTTCCCTTTAACAAAATTGATACTTCATGAAATTGATGTTGTATGCCGAATATAATGATATTATGTACCATTACATACTTTAAAAGATTTGGCCATTATTCACACTTTTAAAATCTGTTAGGTCTTATTATTGGGGGCAATAACTCCCATTTGAGCAAACTGCATCTCCTTCACCTAAATATCATATATGGCAGATTTCATTCATTCAAAAGTCGACAATGCAAAAATTACGGACAAGGTCAAATTTACGGGGATTGGAAGGTCCATTTCTACAACATTGCTTATTTATTTATTTATTATTATTATTATTTATCATTATTATTATTATTGTTATTATTTTTATTATTATTATTATTATTATCATTATCATTATTATTATTATTATTATTATTAATATCGATAAATATTGTACGTGAACGCAAAATCATTTCAAGATCAAGCATTCATCAGTAACATCAGTTTTAACGTCCTACATTTCCTTATGCTTATGAACTCCCTTTGACAAAGTTCGCATTAAAAGAAACTCTCACTTCAAAAATGAATGCAGGAAAATTACCAACATTAAATAAGACACAATGAAAAGGTGTTGAAAAATAAAGGTGTACCAATTATTCTTGTAGGGGGGGGGGGGGGGGCAGGAAGACTTTCACCGGCCTGAATATTTATTTTGCCCAATTTCAGAGCCGGATTATTTATTTATTTATTTATTGTATTTTTTTTTTTTTTTTTGCCGGCCCTTCGGGCAGGATTAGTCCCCCCCCCCCAAAATTGAGTTGGACTTTTTTTTTTGCAAAGTCTTCCTCTGTCGACATCTGTATCATTAGATGATGGGAATTTCCGTCATCGTATCTGTTGTCAGCATATATATCGGAAGATCTACTGCATTGGTGATTTTTTACAATGTTAAAGAGTGGAAATCTTCATAGAAAGCTCAATACTACCTTTATGCAAAACAGCCGATCAGAGAGGAAGAATTCAACCTCTGGATCCGGCCATCATCTCGATTTTGACATTGCAAGTAGAGGTCTCTCAAACTAAACGTTAATTTTTTCCATGTCATTGGCTTAAGCTTACCCTTTGGAGCTACAATTGTCATGTTCATCATAATTTTGTTTTTCATATTCATAGCAATAATTTCATGATGTCTGTTATTTTATCTGTTATATTTTTATCTACACTGGATTGTATACTCCATTAAAAGTCCACTTTCCTCTATCCATATACATGTAAAAAGGTCATCTTGGAATTAGTCTAAGAGTCGACATCATATCGATGTCACAATGTCGCACATGTGAATGCTTGAAGTTTGGTATTGATGTTTTCTTATTGGACACTTTATCACATCCAGTTGGTCCGGTGGTGTCGCATTGAATTAATAGTCTGAAGACCCGATGTCGATCCCGGAAGTCGCTTTGATTTTTTTTTTCAAAATGATGTACTGAATTGTCATTCTGCTTCCTTTTGATTAGATACGTACACACGTAATGTTTCGTGTCACGGTAGAGCTTGAGACACGGTTATAAGGTTGACGTTTCGTGTGGGTCAGTTGCATATCCAGGTTTAATGAGACTGTGCGTCGAGCAAGCTCTGCCATCATATAAGTAAATTCACTTTGGTATTGCTTAAAACCAAGAATAAACTTATCCAGATGAAACCTTCATATGTATAAGTCTACCAACCCCATTTTTTCCTGACAAGATATATTATGATGCTGTAAGTAGTCATTCCATGCCATTATGGCATTATATATCAATGATCAAATTTCCCATGTCCGTCTAATACGAAAGTTTCTACGCTCCAAATAACACTCTTTTGACTAGTGAGTACTCTGACCTACATACTGAATTTTTTTCTCACTATTTTGCATAGTTTATAATTTCTATTCAGAGATATGTTAATTGGCATCGTACAAGTTCTTTTTATGTAAGCAGTGAACTACTTTTGTGATAACTGTGCGTATGAATAATGATTAATTTGTGTATAATACTATATTCGTAGTTATATATATTGTACATCCTATTTTCCTTTGATTTCTTTTTTCTTTGTGCATGTGTGTGTCGCCTGAAAACTGCAAAACAACCATACGTTAAAGGATCACTGCTTTCTTTCCGTTCGTCCATCCGTCTGTCTGTCTGTCTATATAGTATGAGTAAAATGCATAGTAAGCAACATGCATTCATTCGAATGATCCAGTAATCAATATAAATCATTTAAGTGTATATGTTACACTAATATTTAAAATATTTAATATGTTTAAAGATTGTTATAATAATCTTTAAACATATTAAATATTTTAAATATTAGTGTAACATGTGTAAACGATATGAGACTGATAATGATTACTTACAAAATTATATGAAATTAATAATTTTAGTATGAGTTCAAAACAAAGAACACGATAACGGTCAAAGTGTTATACATTCGTACGACATTGTTTTACGAATTTTTTAACTACATGTTTTATGTTCAACGTCTATATGAAAGGTAACCGTAATCAGCATGCTTACTTGCAGAAGCTGTCTTGGGAATGTGCGGACGTAATAGAAATCATATTTTCAGTCAGGCATTTAATCCCATGAACATCTAGAGACGGGTAATCTCTACACAGACTTTTCTCTGTTGTTGCTAAAACTGAAAGAGATATTGACATTATAACGGTATACGTGTCTACAGGATGTGTGAAAAGTGCGATTACAGTTGGCATGAGAGTTTATTGTTATTGTATTACGTATGTGTTTAGTTAGTTAGTTAGTTAGTTATTGTTCTTTTTTTTTAATTTATGTATGACCGCATTACTGATTGAGTAAAAAGGTGATCCGGCGCAATATGATAATATAAATTACGAAAGTACTGGGGAAACACCAGTTATTAACATGAATTATTTTTCTTTTTTCGTAAGAACCAATGTTTACCATCTCTCCATAAACCGTGATCCGCTCTGTTATTTGTTTGTAAACAAAGCAGATAACAAGCGGAGGGAACACAGTGTTCCGAATAGAATTAATACAGAATTAGTCGATCTCAGATGCAAGAAGTATGAAATTGCTATACTGACCCATCGCTTGGGCAGAATATTCGTCGATTATCGTGACGTCACAAAATACTTTTCTAATGTTTGTCCAGGGTGTAACCCAGGTATTTAGTATAGTGACGTCATCGGATTTAGCAGTTATTTATAGAATAAGTGTCTTATTTTGTGTTTTCATGCAGGAAATTGTAATCAGCCATTGTAATTCATTCCTGCATGAAAACGCAAAGTAAGACACTTATTCTATATACATGTACAGTTGGGTGCAGTTCTAACCTTACATTCAAGTGCACTTTAAGTTTAGTTTTTCGTGCTGAAAACCAGTCATAAAGTCTAGTCAAGTACATTGATATCAAGTTTACTTTAAAGATATTCCGTCTTCAAGTTTACTATCACGTGACACCAAGTTTACTTTTCACGTTTGTTTATTAAATTATCCAGTTTCGTATAACACGATAGAAATAATTGTCTTATTATGTACAATTGCATATTCCATATATATATAATTGTTTTAGTAGAAAAGTATCGTAAATGTACATTTATATAGAAACTAAACTAAACTTGAAGTGCACTTGGAGTAAAACTTAGAATCAAGTTTAGCACTAAACTTGGAATCAAGTTTACTACTAAACTTGATTCCAAGTTTACTCTGTTGTCGCCAAGTAAACTTGAAAAGCAGTCATAAATGTAACTTGAAGTGCACTTTATGTAAGGTTAGGGCTGCACCTAACTGTATGTGCGCTTTTAACGGAAGTTAGAAATTCACCCTTTCGTGGTTCGTAAAAGAACGTGACATTCAGACGGTTTTTAGTTCTTCTATTTACGACGTCATAAACAAAACTTTAATGCTTCATCTGTCAGAGTTTTGTCGGACCTCAGATGATGTCATCACAATGAAAAACTGCATTTTGTGGAAAGGTGAATTCACCTTTCCACGATTCGGAAAAAAACCCCGTGACATTTAGTCTATTTTTGATTGTTCAATCTACGACTTCATAAACAAATGCGTTGTTTATCGTTCAAAACAGTAAGTACTCTGTATAAAGATAAACTAACAGGGTATCCTTTCAGCCGAATTTGGCCAACAAATACCAATTAAGTGGCCGATTCCTGTGTATACATGCATGTCCATGCCTATTCCTCGTCCTTTTTCAATTATGAAAATTTAACATTCACGCCCATTTTCAAGTGAAGACAACAGACAGTCTATGGCTGTTACTTTAACAAATAAATCGTTGGATTTCCCATTTCACTGCTTGAAAAGGGGCTTAATTTGTTAGTAATTATAATTTTGGTTTAAATTTTGAGATTTTTTCCACAGAAAAGGTATAAATTTAACTCTTATCTTTTGGTTATTTTGTATACTTCACTGAAGACGTTGTGCGTAGATAACTTGAAAAATCCGCAATGTATAACCGATGAAGTTCATGTTGCCCATTGCGCCATTTACAAGCCTCTCAAACGTGGGGGTTAGGCGTCACCGATCAGTATTATTCATACAGAAATAAATCATAAATGTCTTGCAAGATTTATCTCGGGCATTCCGCAATTACAGTGGTTGTGCATATATTCGGGCGTATATGGAAGAGTCAACCAGGATAAGACTTGAATGAAACTCGGTCCTGGCCCATGTCCTGTCGCCACTCTTTGTCACGGTATAAAACGACAGAATGTGAATTTTATTGTACTGTGTTCATTTTTAACGATTACAGTATCCAAAGCATTCTGAATCATCATAATGCATACACCTTTAATGAATAATTAATTGTTTATTTAAAACAAAGCCATCTTAAATCTAACGGTTTAGATCCAACAGGTGTTCATACATGTTCTATTTTGTATTCATTTAATACTGAAATCCCAAATTAGAACTGATAAGAAGACATTGTGATGTACAAGATCTCGTTTCATAACTTGATTGCTATGACTTAGACACATCACATGTCGTAAGTTACTAACTGTATAATGTTCATGAGGTTGAGTTATATGGCGAGTTGCCATGCAATGACTTAGACACGTTACATGTCGCAAGTTACTAACAGTATAATGTTATATGGCGAGTTGCCATGCAATGACTTAGACACAGTACATGTCGTAAGTTACTAACAGTATAATGTTCATGAGGCTGAGTTGTATGAAGAGTTGCCATGCAATGACTAAGACACATTACATGTTGTAAGTTACTAACAGTATAATATTATATGGCGAGTGGCCATGCAATGACTTAGACACAGTGCATGTCGTAAGTTACTCAGTATAATGTTTATGATGCTGAGTTATATGGCGAGTTGCCATGCAATGACTTAGACACATCACATGTTGTAAGTTACTAACAATATAATGTTATATGGCGAGTTGTATGGCGAGTTGCCATGCAATGACTTAGACACATTACATGTTGTAAGTTACTAACAGTATAATGTTTATGAGGCTGAGTTGTATGGCGAGTTGCCATGCAATGACTTAGACACATCACGTGTTGTAAGTAACTAACAGCATAATGTTATATGGCGAGTTGCCATACAGTGACTTAGACACATTACATGTCGTAAGTAACTAACAGTATAATGTTCACAAGAATGAGTTGTGTAACAAGTTGCCATATACAGGGATGTGTAATGTATCGATTGTGAATTGATCGACAACATATATACATTGTTTTCAGTATGCCATGGGATAGGTATTACATAACATAGGCGTTACGCACGAATACAGTGTGATGAATGACGTTTTATTGTTCAAATCATTTATTGTTTACCGATTAATCAACTTTACAGGATGACTGATGGAATAATTCATTCCTTAAGTAGTTATTTGATGACATATTTGTATATTTACATTTAACGGTTTTATTGGAAATGTTAAGTGGCGACACTTAATGTAAAACTTCTCAAGTATGACGTGCATTCAGTCATCTATATCCATGATATTTACTGCATATCACTAGTATCTGAAACCGGCAACCCTTGTCCTTTGTTAATGGAAATGTACTTTACATGCAATCAGCATTTCATTGTGTATGTTTTTGAACTTCCATTGGAACATATTAGTCCTTCGCATTGCCAAGAGAAAGATAAAAATTTTGAAAAAAAGGGAAAATCAATGGTCTTTACAAGGTACATATATGAAAGAGAAAAAAAGAATAGTAAAAGGGTATATGAACAAGAAACTAATGTAGTCTGGTTATAATTCAACAACTCTCACCTTGTTGGGTTGTGGTGTCGTATAGAAAATCACCCATATTAAATCCAGGTAAAAAGGCAGAAGTGGCATGAAGTAGTAAAAACAGTACAAAACACACAGAAAGCATGCCGACTGTGCTGTTGACCATGAATAGAAATGTGAAAAAAGTTACTGACCATCTTCAATATAATCAGCTGATGCATGTAGTATTGTAGTAACCTTCGTCACATAACTCGCCGCTTGACATGTTTATGCCTTTCACCTTACCACGATATGTTGTATCATACGGTGCCATCGTCAGGTTGCGTCAATCTTGACACTTTATTATCTTTGTATTCTTTATTTGTTTAGTGGTTTACGCCATTTATTGAGTTATATTTATACAGAGACAGCAACTGTTTTGAGAATTCCAGACAGTACTGAAATAATACTGATCGCAACGATTGACTTTGATTTGTAGCTGACTTTACGGTATTTTCGTCTGCTAGTGTTTGGATTCACTCCACATCATAACCAGACGGCACGCTTATGACATAAGCCCTATTTACCTTTGCCCTCGTATGCAATGCATCATCCAATCACTTTATGTCGCCACGGAGACGAGATTCTGACCCACCATGTTATTCTTACATTTGATATTCAGCACCATCTTCTGTATATCAAATGACTTGGACGTACAGTATTAAGGCTTTCGAACTAGGTCTAACTCAAAATTATGCAGAGGAAAGGCTGGCTCTAGAGTGGGTCTGGCTGTTGGGGAAGGCTCACTCTATAATGCCGGTCCTTCTGGGCCGGAAAAAATTTTATTTTTCCTATATTCCGAGCCAGATTTTTTATCAAAATCTTCTTGTCCCCCCTGTTAAAAATCAAATGGTCGCTTCTTAAGTTCAAATCAACTCTACGACTCAGTGATAAGACAAAATACATGCATTTATGTAAAACGTGTACGAGTATTGTTTATCGACATTTACAGTTTTCATATCCTATTGCATTCATTGTATTTTGGAACAAACACTGTTTCTTACAGCACTATCTGCTTAAACCTGAAACAAACTATACAATGTATACATGTAAATGGAAATGCATACACTGTATGTGTAGGATAGTCACAATATGTTTCTTTATTACTATATGTCACGCCATGATTATTCCTCCATACATGGGTCAACTCTCCATTTAGATTTCAACTTGAGGTCATATCACTGCTTCTAATTGTTTTGTAGGATGCTGTCTTATATATCAGTGTGTTACCGGTAACTATTGGAAGAATTTAGATGTGCTGTGCATAAGTGTGTTGCCATTTCATAGATATATTCTCGATGAAATATATGTCGCGTGATGAAGAAATAGAATTGTGCTTACAGAAACCCCCTTATTTTGATATCTAAACGAGAATTCAGTATTGAAATGACACCGGAAGCTTCCCATTAAATGGACACCTCTCGACCAAATTCTACATATTAAAGGAGTGTATTTGCTTTAAAAGTAGAAAATTCTAATTGAAATTTACATTAAGCTTAAGATCAAAAGCAACAATGGAATATAAACGTGTTCTCTAGTTTGGTTAAAACATGACAATAACCAGCAGTATTTTTATTAATTTTGGTTTTTTTTAAATTTCATTAAGGCTTTAGTATCGCAGAGGTTATTTAGTTCAGACAATACCATTGTAACTATTCATGCGCTGGACTCCAGATCGGGAGGCTGGGGTTCGATTCCCGCTCTGGTCATGCCGGTGCCCTGTCTTTCGGACGAGACAGTAAAAACCGAGGCCCCATGTCGTGGTATACATGGCACGTTAAAGATCCCTCACTGCTTCGGGTGGGTCCGTTGCAAAGGTCAAAATTTGTATGCCCTGCATCAGGCAGATGCCGTCACCATATACGTGAAATATTCGTGGTATGACGTTAAACAAAAATCAATCAATCAATCAATCAATCATTATTCCTCGGACATCACAAAAATCAGAATAACACAAATGATTGCCGGGTCGACATTAAATACCATGTATTATGTAATAGAATTGATGCACATGAATACTTCAGTCTGATCAACATTCGGGTCATACAGTATCAGGGGCGTAGCCAGAGTGCAAGTGATGTGTACGCATAAGAAAGTCAGGAGTTTGGGGGAAAGCAAAACGACCACCTCTCTTTCTCTCTCTTGTGAGACACAATGTTTTTTTTTTTACAAAATGATGTGTACGCACGTGCGTATTTGGCGTAATGGTAGCTACGCCACTGAGTATTAAAGTTTATTTCATTCAAAACCACAATTTCACTATCAGCTCCGCCATCTTAAGTCAAATTGAATCGTCTATACATGACGTGTCAGCCAATTGGGATCGATTCTGAAAATAGGCGCATTCCATTGCAGGATCAACTGGAGCGATTCGATCAATGAAATGTATTAACAGGTTCTTGAAAATCACAATGCAACTCTAAAACAACCTCACCCTCCCAGAACTATAAAAAAAGATAAACTTTTTACTATCATCATAAAAACACGGGGTTCTAAAATGGGAACTATGTGTGAATTTGGAACTACATTTGTCTCTTGGGATTAAATTACAGCATACATCTATCTGAGGAGTTGACCTAATTGGTAATGAAATTCGCAAAATGTATTGCACAGAAATTCCTATCCATGTGACGGTCCCATTCAATGCAGCGAGAGGTTTTCTTAGCCAAAGTGACATCACACAAAATACCCGGTAACTACACAATGTAATTATGGGCATCGAACCCGGGGCCTCACGGCAAAATGCCGCTACCAACTGAGCTATCCCTACTGTATTAATTCTGTATAATCATCCACATATAAATGCCTTTGTCTAGTATTGTCAATATGAGTAACATTTGATGAAAAAGCAATATACGAAGATATACAAGTTTTAGGCATTGCTGTATACACTTGAATAATCAAAAAGAATTCGTATAATCAATATAACAAGAATAACACAAAGACAACTGTAAATTATATAAGAATATCTTTTAAAAATATATAACATGTACATGTATATAATATACTACAATCAAAATGTAATATAATTATGACAAGTCCATAAAACAGCAAAACAATTGTATAAAAGTGTTTTGGTTGCCGGTGGTACATTTTAAGGTGGGACACCTGAAATACAAAAGTTTTAAAATAAAATAAAGGAGATATATATATACAGTATCATTACAAACAAGTTAGTAAGAGATGTTGCAGCGACAGGCCTAATGGTTTTACATCGCTCTATTGGGCTCAACACATGAACTGATTCTCTTATTAACCTCTTGAAAGAAGCAAAAGGAATAGAGTTGTGACATTGGGAATTTTAGGTAAACGTAAACATATGGGTATGCGTTTACATAAAATGCATTTGAATGTGCATATTTTGATGTTAAAAAAAAGAAAAAGAAAAGAAAATTCACTCCAAGGAGTGGGGCCCATGTAACCTGTTCTTTACCTGTTTTAAACTCGTAATTCCATATGTATGGCGTACTAAATATCATTTCTGATAATCTATTAAAAATGTTGTTTCATTTCATAGGCCAGAAACATCTATTATAGCAACTTAGGTTTATGCGATGAAACGATCATTTTTACAATTGAGCCAAATATTGCAAAACGACCTTCCCTTACATAGCTATGGGTGTATTATCATAAGGATGTTACGTACCAAGTAACAACGCATTCCGACTTGTGGTTTAAACAAGATGATATTTTTTCACACATAAACTTATTAAAAGTATTAAAAAAAATTCTTCTCAAAGAGAACATTTGAAATTTTCTGACGACGACGTCAACCCCTGAGACACCTGGCAAATCCAAATTTGACGTCAACCATTCAACTGAACAAACATAACAGTGTGAAAAGAATGATGTACACTGCCATTAAAATCATTGCGACTTGTGGACACTGAGTACAGATTAAACATTTACCTGTACGCGGTCACTCAAGACATGTCTTCATCGCAAACAACGCCCATTGTCTCCGTCCGTACTATATCATTGGACTAGACTCAATAAGCGTGGTTTGAGACGATGAAGTCATATCCTCTCCACTCTTTGAACAAATCTAAATCTTACCTGATTGGTTATTTCATCACATTTGAATTTATTTTGTTTTAGAAGAGGTGAAAATATGAAAGTTCATATATTAACGACCAGACAACATGTCGACAAATTAGCATGTCTAATAAGAGAAATTCTCAAGCAACGGAAGATAACTCTCGAAACTTCGACTCTGACAGTACGATTATACTTTTATCTTTTTTTTTATGTATATCTAGATCTATATAGGGCTTAATGTAAATTCATGTGACAAATGTCTGTTGGCCAACTTCGTATCAACAAATAAGGCTTTTGCTACTTTTGATCTTGGTTTGGGGTTTGTTCTTTCATTTCTGCGGTTTTTATTAGTATTCATTTTATTAATTTGCCACAGACAAACAGACTGACCAAACGTATGTGCCCAGAATCGAATCTCAGATTTGTCAGGCCCAAGCATAGAAAGTCTGAATTCCTCCTGCAGAAAGAATTGACTGGAAATCAATACACGTGTTTCTAAATTGTTTTTCTGGTGAACGTCATCTGAAAAACTTTTGGGAAGGAGGTATTACGCTTGTGACTTACATGGGTCGATGAAGAAGGGTGTTCCGAATGTTGTCAATACACTCTGAAGGCTGACTTTGTTCTTTTTCACTGCATTGTTTTTGTCTGTTTCTGTACACTGAACTGACGTTGCCGTCTTTATCCCAAGTATGATACAGTCAGCTATATTGTTCAAGGCGCTGTGTAAAAAGCCCAAAACTACGTCATGTATTAATTATGCTGAGAATCGGACAGTAAAAATACTGTAAGTAGAGAATATCTTCAGTGTGCCTAAACATGTAATGGTAAGTGCTGCTGAAGAATTTATAAGAGAAATGAATAACAACAAAGCAAAAAAATATCTGCAATCCTAATGGTTCAAATTTCATTCATGTATTAATGTTAGCGTTATATCTTATAAGGTAATGATGGATTTTACATAAGTGTTTCGTAAATATTCCTTTTTTCACCTGATAAAGGCCAAAAATTTGTGAAATTTGTTTTACAGTTAGGATATCTTTGCATTTTATCTTTAAGTACAGACGCGGTCATGTATACCAAAGCGGGATTTTGCCGAAAGAGAGATAGTGATAGAGAGTTCTTTTCATGGGGAGACAATTTTCTTAATGATTCTCCCTATATCTCAATAATACAAGTAAACAAATATACAAAATGTCACAAAATGTTAACAAGATAAATTATAATGGATGAAATTATAAATTTTTGGCATTTTATGTTTTTGTTTGTTTTGGGGTTTTTTTTTTTTGCCTTACATGCAAAACTCTTGTTGTGTTGTAGCATTGTTCACCGTATCGAGGTCCCCGTACAAGCATGGTATGGCTTGCTGGATTATAATGGTCTCATTCTGACATATATGGGCTAAAAAACATAACTGTATTTGAATTTCATCCTCGTCTATATTTTGTGCACGTAGACGTACACATTTCAATACACGATCTATAATTTTTATTAGACTTCATCTAGAATTCGTACATGCATGTAAAAAGAAATGTCAATCGATTGAATAACATCCAGTTTGTAAACGGTCATTAGTATGAGTGTATGTATTCGAAATAATGCATTGATATACATGTATAAGTTAATCTTTTTACGCAATCGGCGTACAATCAGCGAAGTCGCATGTGATGTACGGATAAATAGATCTACGTTTTGCAAAATTACGACAACAATGATAAAAATAAGATGAAGCAAACTATATACCAGGTCCTAGCGGTGATACAGACGGCGATGAGGACATCAATGACGACGCAATTGTCTTCAGCGTAGTAGCTAAAATGAAACAGAATAAAGAAATATGTTAATTAAATTTCATAACACATTTTAAAAATATATATGCAAGATACAGTCTTTATGTCTAGCTGATGTTTCCAGATAGTCGAAAAAAAAAATGAATTCGGCGGATTTTTTCAGTAACTCTAAAAACATGGAGATCAAGCTTAACCAAAATTAATTTGATATATTACTTTTGGAGGAAAAGTGATCAAAATTATTATTGGAGTGGTCTCTTTAGGAGTTTTTGAACGTCGGACCTCTTAGAATTTAGATGGAATCGATAATTCATCAATATCTATTTCAGTACCTAGGAAGGGAAAAGCAAGTTAAATATACATGTATGGGCACGATTCGTAATACCTTGATATAAGTAACAATGACCGAATGTTAACAGACGGACAGACGTATCCATGACGCGGGTACCACGATTTCTCCGTTAACAATGTTTAAGATGTTTTGAGAATTACTCATAACTGCACCAGGATTATCACTTGATACAATTGTTTCTGTCTTGCACATTTTCTAGAGGCGGTGAAGGTTTTCTTTTACTGTGACATGGGACCACGGAGTTTTTAAAATGTCTCATTCTAAGGTTTAAAACCGACGATAGTTAGGCATGATTCACATTCACATCACTGTTATCATTGATTTTTTTTTTATCTTTTGCCTGCATTAGGAAAACATTTGTGTATTACAGACACTGAAAAACACTGGAATCTAGAAGTTTCATGAGTATTCGATTCTGGCGGCGAACTGAGGCTTTGCATCAATGTTTATCTTGTTTATACATAAATCTGTTTATTTGCAATACTGTAAGGTGAATATACTACCGGTATATACCTGTTGTTACATTAGTTGCCGGTAACGTTGTCGTTGTCATTGTCTGTGACGATATCGCAGAAGTAGTTGGTGCTGATGTTGATGCAAATGTAGCTGTCGTGGATGTTGTGGCTGAAGATTAACAAAGTTGAAGATGATATATATATATATATATATATATATATATATATATATATATATATATATATATATATATATATATATATATATATATATATATATATATATATTCGAATTTAATCTACATTTTAATCTTTTATTCCGTATTTATTAATATTTCCAACAACGCACCATATATGAGCACATGAGCTTACCATCATTCTTGATTTTTGTTATCTGTAAGCTGCGTGGTACAGCAGTAGACAGCACCGAGTATAGGGAAGGTGATTTTACAGCCTCTTTAAAGCCCTCAATCAACGTATGCTGGATTAACACCTCGTTAATTTCCGTTCTTGTAATGCCATCTGTATCCTTGTCAAGGTGAAAGTTTTCATTCCAGTATGTTTTGAGGAGGCATATGGTGCTGCCCTTACTAGAACGATGTCAATATAATATCAGTATTCTGTAATGATAACCGAATATGAATGGTGTTTTCTAAAACATGAGCTATTTCTAGAAGTTCAGTTTCTTCATACACATACACTAGATTTATTTTCCCAACTAGCTTTGAGATCTACACGCGCTGAAATAGAGAACAATTGATTATCAGTATTACAACACAAATTTAAAGTGTTTGACCTTATAACGTATGTATAGAATATTTCACATCTGATCTTGTTCAATACACCTAACATATTTCACTCCCAGTTACATGTCTAATCTAATACACTATAGACTTATGTTTCACTCACCGAAATGACGTCACAATGGTACGGTTGTATTTCTCTCCTGCATTGTTTATAGCGTTTTTGAAAAGACGATCTATCTGAAATTGATTGAATATTTATATCAATTACACATCTTAGCATCACTTTATCATCAAACATCGTCAAAGAAATCGACAGCTTAATAATATATGACCACAATGTATAATATAAATAACATAATGCCTGGCCTTAATCGATCGAAAAATCGGCGACAAAGAGAGATCTATCTTCACGATGAAATTAGAAATTAAATTCGAATTGTTAGTACATTTTATGTTAAGAAAATTCTAAAAGTTACATTCAAAAAGTGGAAATTTGATTTCTTTAATTTGTTGTGACTGTACATATTTTGTGATTTTTCATGATTTAATATGATATGTCTGTGGCTATGGACAATTCACTCCTAGTAAATATTGAGCCGATAATGGCGAGTTTATCAGTAGTTGAGTTTATAGTTGTTGATACTTTACCTCTATAATTTGTAAGTGTTGATATTTTACCTCTGTGGTTGAGTTTGTAGTTGTTAATACTTACCGTT
The DNA here is from genome assembly GCA_035048485.1 of Pteria penguin. NCBI lineage: Eukaryota > Metazoa > Mollusca > Bivalvia > Pterioida > Pteriidae > Pteria > Pteria penguin. Next base: position 28,051,713 of record CM068583.1, read on the forward strand.
GTAGTGAGTTGAGATTGCAGTTGTTGATAAATTACCTCTGTATTGAGTTGAGTTTGTAGTGTTTAATACTCTACCGTTGTACAATCGTAACAACTCGTCCATTTCCGTACGCAAATGCAAATATCTAT